>OZ000459.1:7947500-9147500 GCA_963922655.1 Cardamine chenopodiifolia
CTTCGCTTAGACACTGCCCAGTTGGGTTACCGGGGTTGATGATTACCATTGCCCTTACCTGTTATATACATTCAAGATAAGTTATGAATGGAGAAAGAAAGACATACGCTTAAGTGCGAATTGCATCATCGATAATTGTAAGAGAAGAAGGGAAAAAGCGTGCTTACTGTTATCCCTTGAGAACGAGCCTGAGCAACGGATTGTCGCAGGTTATTAACATCAAGTCCCCAGTTTTCAGACTCATCAAGATAGTAAGGAACAAGAGAACCACCTAACAGTGATATGGTAGCTGAGTAGAGTGGATACTGTGGAACTGGAACTAGAATCTGCCAAACGGCGAAAAAAAAAACTTATAAATGAACTGTCAAATGTAAACCATAGTAGAAAGACCTCTTGAGACAGAGCAGTACCCCGTCTCCATCACCGCGTATAACACAATTCAAGATTTGCATCACACCTTTGCTAGCTCCATCAGTGAGATATATGAGTTCTGGATCACTAGAATTTAAAAAGAAAGAAGCAGAAAGCCTGAGCTGGGGTTGTGTCTACAACAAAACATATTTCATTTTGCAGGAAAACAGAAATGAAAGCAATCACCTTGGATACCCATCACGCCGTTCAATGAACTCAGCAACCTCTTTCCTAACTCCTGGAAGTCCTCTTGAGTCACTGTAAGCACCTAATCAAACAGAAAAAAGATAAAAACTTTCTGATCTCCACACTAAATATATAGTAACCGGCTGATTAACGAGTTGGCTAAACATAATACCTAATCCGCCTGAAGTCAAGGAAAGATAATGTTTAGCTCTTGCAATAGCATCAGCTGGAAATAGCATTCCAACATTTGGATCATCTAGTAGAAACGGAGCTTGACAAAGCGCAACCACCTGTAATTGTTTACTATTTAGCCTCAATTTACATTAAGTCTGGTTGTCTGAGAATTGTGTATATACCTGGCGAGGAAACGTCAGTGGCTTCTGTCCTAAAGCATGAGGGTTCCCAACGTTTGTGAAAATAATCTATTATGTAATATTTAGCCCAAGTTAGTAACTCTAATAACAAATCATTTGCTATGATCATAATTGCAAATGCATATCAACCCCAAAACAAACAAAGAACCACATCTCTCTATCTAAAGCTGCTTGTTTGAGTTTTCATAAGGTGTCAGAGTTGTAAAAGTGATTACCTTTTTGCCTTCTTTCTGAAGCTCAGAAGCTCGGAGATAGAGTTCACCTCTTACGGCATACTGACACTTCTTGACATTTTCATTCAGAGAATCGTAGTTGAGAGCCATTTATGTTTACCCTTAAAGTAAAACACTGAGCTCACTTCAACCTTATCAACACCGTCCTCTACAATCAGAATCAAACAGTTCATCAAGTCTACATCAGCAATTGGATTCACAAAGCCAGATTGGATAAATAAATCGAGATCAAAACTAAATTAACTCTAAAATCAAATACCAAGATGGAGCTTTAAAAAAAAAACTAAACTTTTTGGGTTTCAATGAACCTAAACACACAAATTCGTAATCGTCAAAGGCGACGCCAGTGAAAAGAATTTTTAAAAATCGTTCAAAAGAAGAAGACATTGATCAACGATCGATTCCAAAAAGAAAGAAAAAAAAACAAAATCAACCACCACACACCTTCAAAACTCAATGTTTTGTGACTCCCAAAGGCTAACTGGAGAGTCACGTTCGGTTCCAGAGCTACGGCGAGAAAAGAGTTGGGAGAGTTAGCTTATTAGTGTGTGTGTGAATTTAAAATATTTGGGAAGCAGATTACAAATGTGTGTCTGACATGAATTTGAATCATTCCACAATCTAATCATGTGGCATCATAACAAAGGAAACAGCAGAGCCACTGAAATCAACGAAGATGATTTATCAGACAATAGTCAATTTGACAAAATCAATCCGATAAAAATATGAAAACAGATAATTTGGAAGAGAATAAAAATGTGGTGGAGATTCCAGATGGAGAGATTTGTAAATTTTGTCATGTTATGAACTTACTTCTTCTGAGAAATTATACTTTTGGAATATGACCAATAGGGTCGACCCATGTGTCCTTCGTTTTTGTCTCGTCCTAATTCAGGCGCAGGTTTGTGTTTTCTTTCTGTCTTGGGCCTCTTGGCTCCTCGTAGTTTCAAAAGGCTTAACTTGTGTGCTCATGAGTTTTACTCAAGAGTTTGGTCACAAGTAATCTTAGAAAACTGAACCAATTAGAGTTGTTTAGTTTATCAGTGAATTTTTCTTATAATGGAAAATTTGAGTTGTTTCCAATTCAAAATATAAATTAAGAAAGTAGCAACCATAAATAACATAATTATAGAGATAATCATTCGAGTGTATGGATAATGGATGGACGAAAATACTCATTATATCATCATTCTGTAATGACACATTAACTCATTTAATTATAAAAAAATTATTTTGTAATGATATTTTTATTGAATATACTTATTTTAAAAGTATAAATAAATAAATAAAAATATTAAAACAATACGAATTTAATCGTATTTAAAGTATATGGTTTTTATCTAAATGGCCGAAATTTAATAATTTATTAGGTAAATGATCATGCTGCAGTTTTTTTTGTAGGAAATAACATTTTGGTAAGTGTGAAAAGTTTTTGAACCTTTTTGATGCGTGGGAATTTGTTGTCTGAGACAAGAAAATATACAGTGTTAGAGATATGGAAAAGTTGGATAACATTGACACGGTGTTGTATATTATTATTACATAATATATTTTTTATACATAAGTTTTATATTTGATACACCTATTGATGCAATAACCATCAATAAGTTTTATATTATAAGTTATTTAGAAGGCCCAATAGTAGATGTGTAGTGGATTTGACATATTGGTAAATGTCTTGTAGTTAGTATAAGTTGAGGTGAGTTTGAATATATGTCATGCAATAACATAAATCAGAAAAATAAAATTAACATATAAGTAGTCTTTGATGGTTGAAAACTATATCCTAAATATAAATACATAATCCAAATGAGACCAATAGAATCTCGTAACTTACGATCATTCGGTTTGACCATGTTTTACATATGCCATAGTAAGATACATATTACTATGACAAACACCTATATGAAGAATGAACGTCATATTTCTAAATGTCATGTCATTAATATACGTTTTTGTGTGTGTTAAAATATTATACACGATAACATGAAATACAATAATAGAATTAGCATAAATAGTCATTGATGGTTCAAGAAGCTATACCCTAAGTACAAATAGAGAACCCAAATGGGACCAATAGAATGTGGTTACATGCAAGACTTCAATTTGCCGACGTATACATTTGCATAGTAAATACCTATTAACATAAGTAGTCATTAATGATTCAAACTAAACCCTAAATACAAATAAAAAATCCAAATGATATCAATAGAACCTCGTAACATGGGATTAGTTGGTTTGACCATGTTTTACATTTGTCATAGTAAAATACATATTACTACGACAAACACTACCATATGAACATTGAACGTCTTATATGAAAATGATATGTCTTTAGAATACGGTACCATAATTTGTAAAATATATCATGCGATAAAATGAAATGCAATAAAAATGTAATAATTGTATCTTCTATGTTTGTCGTTTCATTATATCTCTCTTACGTAAGAACTAAACTGACATTTCTATTGGTCTTCTGGCATGCACTGTTCAAAAAGGTTATTTTTAGAAATACTTTGTGTTTTTGAACTATCTATTACAATTTCCCTTAAATATATTAACGTCGACATTGTGTAACATAAAAAAAAAACTAAAACTATATGGTGCAGATAATTTGTTGACAAAAGAAAATATAAATCATCATCAAAGTAGATATTTAATGTTCCATATTGTTAATTCAAACTTCTTAATCATTCATAAAATTTTGTGTTATTCAAAATATAATTGATATATCTTTAAAGATAAAATATAAATGTTTTATGATCATAATATCATTGTTTTACAAAATTGTAACTAACGTTATGAAGCCAAATCATCAAATCTTTGTATAGTTTATAATCATAATATCATTGTTTTACGATGGTTTAGTGATAAAAACTAACATTCGAATAAATTAGCAATGAACCAATAGATTTATGTCCAAAGAGATGTTAAGTGTTGATGATCATTATTTGAAGTGCAAATCACGATAGTAATTGTTCGAATATATTTGGGATTTCTTGGAGGTTTTGTCGTTGTCATGGAACGAAGGATCTTCTAGAAATATGCAATCTCCACTAGTCAACTCTCAAGAGAGCAAGCAAGCTAACATGCGCAAACAAAAATATTCAAAAGTGCATTATTCAACAATGGAGTATTCGTTTTAGACAGATAGAGAAATAGGTGGAGACAAAAAAAAAAAAAAGAGAAATAGAATCTGCATTGTATAAGCAAGTCCCACGTCATTACGTCAGTAAACGAGTTGACTGCAAGTACATCAAACTAAGACAAAACTAAAACGAGTAGTTAAACGTCATAATTAGCATTATACATTCGCCGAACTAACATTTAATACAACGGACACCACCACTATGTTGAACATTTATGAAATAGGAAAATAGATGTTTGAGTTTGACATATGAAAACATATGGAACATTAGTGAAGCATAGGCAACCATGTTGAACATTTATGAAATAGATGGAACATTACTGAAGCATAGGAAACACAAACGTTTGACTTGTCTCTTGGTAAATATTATATACAAAATCTAGGTGAACTTTAATCTGACAATCCAATATCCTGATCTAAAAAAATTCATCAATTTTTTTTACGTTTTAAGAATTCACTCTCCATGAAGGACTCGGATTCAATGAATTTCAGAGAAGTTAATTCTTAAAAGTCTCTGTCAAAACATTTATTGAATTTTAATTTAAATCCAGTTGGCAATAACTAGATAAATCCATCTTATACTACCATTGAGATTTCTAACAGCGTTCTCGGCAACATGAAAATTTCTTACAATAAAATATCATAAATAGTGAAGAAGACTGGCCTTTTTGTTGGGATCCAATGCACATCAATCTTGAGCTTAAGGGATTTTTGTTGGGATCCAATTAATTTTCGGTTGGGATCTTAAAAAAACACTGGTCCTAATCCCATGCACATCAATCTTGAGCTTAAGGGATCCTTGTTGTAACATAAACAAGCTATACATTTGTTTATCACACTCTTTGGTCTCTCTTAATCTCATCTTTACTGGTGTTGAGCTTCGTTTGGCAAAGTCTGAGGAATCTTCCTGAATACATGTTTCCTGCACCGCTCAAAGATACTATCGTATATCAAATCAAACTCCACACCTGCTCGCTCTCGGTTCACAATGAACAGAATATGATCTGCCTCCACGATCTTGTAGTGCCTGATATATTCAACAAAACCTTGTAAGACTCTTATCTTTCACTGAATCTCCAAGAAACTTAAAATCCTCCGTTATAGTGAGAAGAGGACTAACCAAATGCCCGGTTGGAGTGGGAGACAGTCCGAGTCACTATTAACAATAAGACAAGAATGTTCAACGGGAATTCGTGGATGAGTCATGGATATAGTGTTCATTGCTCCATCATTGTCCTGCCAATCTTCATCTCTGCAATACAGAATTCAAACAGAGATTTGTGTATATCGTATACCGTAGCTTTAAGTGGTTATATGACAAAGTCCAAGTGATTTTTTTACCTATAGCCCTTATAAGGCAGAGGAATATCATGAGGAAATCGCCACTGACTCATCTGCAACACGCGGATGAATAGCAGAGGATGAATTCCCATCACACCTGAAGGAACAGTCATCATCCCAAGAGGTTTTCTAGTACGCTTAGTCGCATAGCTGAAGTAAAATGTGTTTGGGAAAGTCTGCAGACGGGCGTTGAGCTTCATCGATCCCTGGATTGAGAGATCAGGCAAGATCCAATCTGCAGATGATGCAAAAGGGCCTGTCTTTCCAAGTAGAAGATCGACTAAGCCACGTAAACCTGTCTTCTTTCTCGACATGTTGAAATGGTCAAACCCGAAATTGTAATAGGATTTGAGCCAAGGAATGTCGATCCAGTCATACATTATGACTCCAAGTTTGCAAATCTGAAGCAGAGATATAGGTCTCAGGGACTTCCCGTCTTCTGGCCTGACAACAATATTATACATTTTCGATTATAAGCTTTTCGATATTTAGCTAAGATGTCACTAAAACGAAGAGAAACTCACTGTATTCCATCGAGGTAGGTTCGAGTAGTCCCATTTAACGCGCCTGACAATGATGTTAAACTCAACACCCAGTTCTCATTAGTGTTCTCATAACCTTCAAACATCTGAAAACAACAACACAACACAAGCAATGACGTTCAAACACACAAGCAATGACGTTCAAACACACAACCAAATCCCGCTTGATCGATCGATTTGTTGGTGTTTAGTTACTTTAGGTAATTTACCTTCTCAGCGAGCATTTGCTGCATCACACGAATAACTTGAGCACCAGCAGAGTGACCAACAAAGTGAATTGGATGATCTTCATCCCACTCTTGATATTCCCCTGAAGTTAAATCAACGATCCATCAGCACAAGAGTGAATCTAAAGGCCAACTCAAAAATTGACTAAAGAGAACACATAAAGACTAAACCTTTTTCATAGAAACGACCAAACTGAGAGTGCCCACAAGCTTTACTGTGATCTTCACCATAATCAACTAATCCACCTTTCAAGTAATAAAACAATTCTCTTGCCCTGAGAAAACACTAAGACATCCTTTATCAGCAATTCACCCTTAGATTCTAAATCGTAACAAAAGATTGGAACTTTCTCTTTTCACCTATCGTGTACACTCGTCAAAGATCCCAAATCAGGCACTAACACTCTCTCATCTTTCTTCTCTGCTCCAGCAAAGTATGATAATCCACCTAATCTCTGCAATGGCAAATCCAATTAATGAACAAAGAAAAAAAAACAATCTTTAATGTATAAGAGAAGAGAACGTTTACTTACTCCTTTACCAAATCCGAAAATCCCATGAACCAAAACAATGGGAGGCAAATCATTGACGTCTGATGACTTTTCTTGGTCAATTTGTTTGACTTCAATGGTGGTTTTGGGCTTGAAGATCGATTCACTCAACGTCTGAGTGAGATCTCCGGCGACGGCGGAGCTGAATATGTAAAACCCATAAAGCATATGAACAACGGAGCTCACTGATAGCTCTGCTAGCTGAAGAGATGATACAATCAACCATGGAATCATTCTAGTTAACCCAAAAAAAAAAACTCGATCTTTCGTCTCTCTTACAATACAAAAAGAAGATTCTGTAAAAACCCAGTAATCAAAATCTGGATTTGTATTGTTCTTTTGTTAAATTCCGATTCTGGTTCTTCGGATTACCCAGAAAAATTCTTCCTTTTCTCAAATACGGTGAAAGGAAAAAAGAAACCGAGTCAAACAGAGGATGCTCTGTATCAACATTGAATCAAGATGAAAAAAGAAACCCAAATTATGAATTGAAACAATTCTTTCTAATTCTTCGTTTGCTTCTCTCTGTGAAAAATGGTTTATCCCTCACAAAGACACAACTCTCGTTCGTTTTTTGCCCTCACGCATGAAACGAGCTCTGTTTACGGGCCAATGAAAGACGCACACTTCAATTTTTTATTCCTATATTTAAACTTTTATTTTTCTAAGACGCGTCTGCTCGAAAGAAGACTTGTGTTTCTGGATGCTTTCTTGTGTGGAGATGCAACGTGGTATAGTTAGGAAAATAAAGTGGGTCCCATTGAGATATGGTTAATTGTTTTGATATGAGTAACGTTTGGTTGGTATAAGTAGGAGCAGTTGCTGAACTATCAATGTACAAGTTTCCTGAGACTACTTCATGTTTCGTGAAATTTCCAATAAGTTTTTGTGGACCACTTTTACACACGCAACGCTTATACTTTTATGAATGACATTTATACAGAAAATAAAAAAATCGTTTGATTATTTTTTTTTATTATTATGTCGATTAGGTAATATGGATTATTTGTGTATCTTCAATTTTCAATTTCTGTTTAAGCATGTTTCTTTTTATTATTTCGAGTCTCTATTCAGATTTCAGAGTTGTCAACTTGCGTGTGCCAAATCTTCTTGACTTGAAACTTCTTGATACAAGTTCAAAATTAGTCGGTTTTAGAGCATCTCTCACCTATTGTTTTATTTTTATTTTAAATAGAGTAATTTCATTTAAAAGTTGAGTTTTTCTTCCATCCATTATTCTACTTTTTCACTCTAACAATTTCAACTTCAAATGGAAAAATAAACAGAAAATATCCAAATATAGAATAAAAACTGAATGCATCATCATAAAATGCATTATCATCATCAACATCATCATCATATCATCATATAAGAATCAGCATCATCATCATCATTCTCATCATCATACCATCCTCATTGTAATGATGATATGATGATAATGTTGACGATGCTTGTATGATGATGATAATCTTTAGTGTGATGATGCATTTTAATGATGGTGTAATGACGATGATGTTGGTAACGATTATGATGATGGGGAATTGGTGGTGATAATAATGAGGATGGTGTGATGATGTTAATGATGATATATATGTTGATCATCATTTCATGTTCATGATGAATTAAAGATGAATATTAAAGCTAACAAAAGGAGAATGGAAACAGTTTGATGTAAGAGTAATGATAGTGTCACCGAGCTCAGCTTTTCCAAATTTACCTCGATCCATACCGGAGAGTATCTTAGTTAATTAAGACCATTAGAGACAATTGTGTATACTGTTTGGAACAAAGTACGATTTGGCGTTGGAGTTATTAACTATGGTTGATGAGACATGATTTACAAAACGGCGTGAAAGGTTGGATGTTAATGTTCGGACCATGCATGAACTTTGATGAGGGTACATCATCATGGATTTTCATTGTGAGTTGTCCATTGATGTAACCATGGAAATATTATAGGCTGCACAGTCTACACAGATTCAAATACACATTGAACACGCGATGGCTATCATTTTAAGGGATATTTTTAAGTGCTACGAGAGAAAATAAATCCTTCGTTTTTACCGGAAAGGGGAAAAAATCAGTAAGGTGAATTGCAATTTCATATAATCAAGTTGCATTGCCTTGGTTTAGCCACATTGAGCTGATATCGATAAATCTTGATTGTCTTTTTTTTCATGGGAGCATGAGACCCTTGTTTTGTGTCTACGCCCTACCACTACAAATTAACCACAGTGAGATGACTCGGCAATCTAACTGTCTTTACTCTTTACCACTACAGTATATATGAGGTCCCGGTCGGATCCGTATGATAACTCCAAACTCATCAGCTTGATCAATTAAAGCGTCAATAATACATAATCTTTTCTTCGTGACTCTAATCATGGTTAGCTTTGGTGTACACTATACACCTTAAATAACAAAAGAATCGGTTCTTCCGCAGGTCAGGACTCCGGAGATTTGGTATAAGGTTCGGTCTTAAATACCCCAATTATCACTAAATATATATATATATATATATATATATATATTAAATATAGTTCCTTTAAAGAAAATAAGCTAAACAAATTATAATTTTCTTACAAGTTTCAAAACTTGAAAAGGACAAAAGTTTCACTCGCATCATTAAATAAGAAATTAAGTACGATCTCCCACCTCCAAATAAAGAAAACCTATAAATTGGAGAAAACATTTAAAATCACTGTGGTTGAATGCTTATTTCCTCCCCAAATAAACCTACAGATAATTCAGAACCTCAAATAAAAAGAGAGAAAAAGAGAACTAGATCAGTTTATCTAACTAATATTAACATTACGATACGAATTAAAACATTTAAGACATGGAACAGAAACTGACATGTTTGAAATTAGAACCCGGTGTCCAAACATTTTCCATCTACATACACACACATGATCTCCCTCCTCTCTTTTTTTTTCTTTTTCTCGTTTTTAAAAAAGTGAAATTAATCAAATTAAAGAAATAAAACAACAAAGAAATAAACACATATACACATATTTTCTTTCCTTCGAAATCCCCAACCCTCCTTAAAAAAAATCAATGTTTAACGAGTGTAGAGAGCGCCAAACAATTATCAGCCATTTGATACAAAACGCCGGCGGATTTATAAACGACGTTGACCACTTTAGTTTCCTTCATTGCGTCGCTACAAGTATCATAGTCCGTCAACGCAGCGCTAAGGTTAATGTTAAGGCTAAAACCATCATTTTCCTTGATGTTCTTAAGAGCCTTGTCCAAATTATCAAACGCGCTATTGAAGTTGGACAAACAAGTAGCGACTCCTCCATCACGTTTTAGCTCTTTCTTGGCGGTTTCTTTGGCTTGCCTCGTACGCTTCATCAGCTCTCTTATGGCCATATCCGTTGCTGCGTTCACATTAGTTTGACCCTTAATGGTTCCTCTACACAATGCCGGAAAATCCGCCACCGTGCAGAGATCGTTAAGAGGAAGCTTCAAGGCCACCGTGCTGTGGCTTGAGACGGTGGCAAGGAGGAGGAAGATCGTCCCAAGGACGGTAACATGGGGATTGATAGACATTATATTATATACACGGAAACGTATATATATGTTTTGTGTGTATATATATACACGTTCTTGTGTTTTTGTGATATGAACACCGGGTGGTGGATTAGTTTTGATGAAGATGAAGGATGCGAGTTTATATATGTGCATGCAATAAAATGGTTATATTTAGTTAGGTTTTGAATCAATATTTTAGCTAATTTAGACCGGAACTTTTCTATTTTGGTATGTTTGTTAATTAGGTTTGATGATGTGTTACGTTTTGTTTTTCTATTTTGGTATGTTTGTTAATTAGGTTAGTTGATGTGTTACGTTTTGTTGTTCTATTTTGGGGGCAAATCAATATTTGTTCTAACAGATATGGAGTTTGACTGTGAAACTGAGTTGAATTTCAGTTACATATATACAATATTATGTGATCAGCATAAATAGCTAACCAATATTAAGAATGGAACAAGTTTGAACCAAGTGGTAATTGATTAAATAAGAGATGGGTCGTTTTGGATCAAACGGCTAACAAACAAATAATGAGAAAAATATGGAGGAAGAGTAGTGGTTTGTTTAATTAGGTCTGTTGTGGTGGTTTTATGTGAATGTCGAGTCTGTGATTTTTGTGTTTTTTTATATATATATAATTATGTTTGATTATCAAAAAAAAAACAAATTTTAGTTGTATATGAACGTCTCTTAGACTCTTACATTCATTTGGTCAGAGGCAAAATGCTTAATCTGGGAGAGAAGATTCATGATCATCGTTTTGGTGTAGCAGCAGCAAAATCTCAGATAGAAAAAATTCCTCTCCATTTATAGATCAATCTGTATCATCCTAAAACGAATGGTTTCTTAAAATATCCAGATAAAGATAGTGAATTGATCTGGTGTACAAGTGCCTTTCGATGCTATTCGTTTACCTCACAGCGACCAAATTCCCCATGAAACCACCGCTTACCTCATAATGGCGAGCACTAGAGAAGCCAGCTTCTAGAGCAAGAGTCTCTAGCTCTTCTCCTACAAAAGGACATTTGAAAATCCAATCAGCTAATCAATACACGCTATAGTATAAGCCCTTCATCGTAAAGACAAATGGTAAAGATTTCAAGTTTGGATCTCTAATGCAAGTGCACAGCTTTGTAATCCAATAGATGAAATGTCGCAAATCCCGTGACAACACTACATGATTTGTAATATACCGAATTCGGTAATGCCGTGTAATGAAAAGGCATATAAGCTATCGACTGGCGAACGAACCTGTTAGGTACCCATTGATGGAAGTCTTGAGATATTCATGCTCCTTTGCAAGACCATAAACAGTAGCCACAGGGACAACTACATTGTCAATCATCCAATCCTTGCAAAACCAAACACAATAACCAAATCACTTCCCTCAAAGCATAATTAAACAAATCAAACAGAATCACACCTCGTAGTCATAGTAGAAAAAACAAGCAGCTGCATAAACGCAGTAACGGATTGGTTGCTCTTATTGAAATCAAGTATAGACACTACTGAACCTAAAAACCAACAGAAGGCGAACAATTAAGTAGAAGACAAAAGTCTTAGCTACAAATTCAATGTATATAAAACAAAGCAAACCTGGTTTCAAAACTCAGATACATCTCCTTCTAAGTCTATCAACAACGTTTCTAAGACCATAACCCATAGTTATAGCATCAAATTTACAATCATCAAAAGGAAAATCAAGCGCATCACCTTCAATCCACCTAAATTGAAAACGTATAAATTTTGAGCCCAAAGAGATGCTAGAACACAAAACAACAAGCATGATTTTACCAGTGCTCACTCTATACAATTGTAACAAGACCTTGCTCTAAGATTCTGTCTAGTTGATGCAACATCTAGTTTTTAACATGAGAAATCCAAACCCATCACCTATAAATATGATCAAATTTCATTAAAACAAGAATTTCACAATTAAGCAAAGTAACATTTCAAGAACACAAAGTAAACAAACCTTGCCGGTTGAACCAACTTTCTCGGACAATAGAAACGCTAAATCACCACTTCCACAACACAAATCAAGAACGTAATCTCCTGTTTTCGCTCTAATTTTCAAATTAAACGACGAATATCAGTAATTAAACACAGAACATAGACGAGACGAGAAGCGCTGTAATACTCTCACCCGCTCCATGAAACAGCCATGTTCTTCCAAATTCGATGCTGGGCTAAGCTTAAGAGAACATTCAACTTCGAAACCATATAAGAAGATGACCATTTTTTGTTGGAGGGAAGCTAAAGTAAAGGAGATAAGAAAAAATAAGGAATTGATTTAAACATTATCGTAAACGGGAGCAATGAGGTTGAAGAGAATCCGGCGTTCGTTCGAGCATTTGATAACTAGTCATCGCGGCGATCGGGAATTTAGCGGGAGCTTGCCGGTGAAGGTCACCGGGAAGACGAACCCAAGGAGAGCCGCCATATTTCGGCCGTTGATTAACGATCATGTTGTTTTGTTTCTGATTACTCGGATTGGGTCAAATCTGGTTTCAGTATTAGATAATGGGTTGAATTTGGGCCCAATATGATTAATGTGAGGCCCACCCCCAAAATGTAAACAAATATTGTGTGGATTGTAAATGATTCCAGGGAAAAAGTGCAGATCGTAGGCTCAAACATTCGTTTTTTTGGGTTTGGATGTGATACATTATTGAATAAAATTTATAACAAAAGCAAAACAGCTATTTTTTTGAAATTAATGTTATTAGTTTTTTGTTTATTTAAACTATTTTTATAACTAATTTAAAATATTAATTTTACTGAATTTCGGTTAGTTTGGTGCAGTTAAACAAATATTTGGATTCAGTATAGAAATATATTTACGGATGGAGGTAATGATTGACGATTATGATTTGAAACGGTTTTTATGTCGAGGTGCAAATCATGAAACATTAGAAGAGAGACCAAAGAAGTTATTTCATTCACCGAAAATAATAGTTACAAAACATTTGATTTGACCCTTGTTTTTTCCTTTCCTACATGTGAGTGAGTGTAACTTTTTTATTCATGTCTCGTCCAAGCTTCAACTCTTTCCTTCTTCTGTTTTTTTTTTTGTTTTTCCTTTGTTGGTAAAGCAAAGCAGAATTATACATGTCAAACACACCCATCTTTTTTCAACGTTAAATACCATATAAATATATTCATTCCTCAGTAAAGAATGATCCAGTAGAATCGTCCATCATCGCGAAAGGCATATTCTCTGACGGCTTCCAATGGCGTTTCCTTTGGTTTATAAACCAATTGTTGATTTGTTTCTGGTCTAGCCCCGTTGCATCAGCTAAAGCTATCTTATCGCCTTCCTGTATTTACATACACCCATTTAAATATATAAAATGTAATGGTTGGTTAGGTCGGAGAACGTATATAAGTGTCTTTTGCTTACAGTAGGGTAAGGCCATTTATAATGGAGATTCCACCAATCGAGAAGAGCTTGTCTTGCTTCTCTTGGTAGTTTTCCTTTCTTCTTCTTCTTTGAGAACTCCAGCTTTAAAGAACTAATACGGCTTCCGAATTTGCGCAGCAACCTATCCTTGAGATCACGGTCCTCGCATCTTTGTTTCCCATCTTGTCCTACCTCATTGTCACCTCCACTTAGTTCCTCATCTGATGATATTGCACCATCCTCTGCACACAAAAAAATAACAAATCAGTACCTTATACGCTTAAACACAAGTCACATGCACGTACAGAAAACAGTTAAGAGAATGGTTATAGCAAAGAAAATGCAACAGAAGGAGACTAAGATAAATTCACTACCATAGAAACAATAAAAAAAGAAAGTTATAACGTGATGAGCCAAAATCTAAAAGAGCTTAAATTTAAATCTAAATCCAAAATCTCAAAACTACACCTTTGTTAAAATGACTATTTTACTATTAATGAATACTGATTATTTTTAAAATTGGTTTATATAACACTAATTGTAAGAGATAAATTCACTACCAGTAGCTCAGATGGTTTTTTCACACTGCGCGTGTCCAGATCGATACAACTGGAATCCTGGTGTTATTTGGTATTATTAGATATTAATCGATTTGAGAAATCTAATCATATTGAGACATCTAAGCATATATAACAGTAGTGCTTGTGAATGATATCAAATACTTAGTATTATTGGATATATATTTTATATTTTATTTAAAAAATAAAATGAAACGTAAAATCGTCACTATACTATTTAAATGGATATAAGAGATTAAAAGTATTATAGCAGATTTGTTTGATTTAAAATGACTCTTTGAAACTATTACTCAAATGTGATATTCTTTCTCGGCTAAGTGGCTAAACAAGAAGCGAGAGGGCAAAAAGGGAAAAGAAGAAAAAAAACCGCCGCAGTGAATAGTTTACCTCCATTGTCATTTGTCAGGAGAGGACTAATAGTCTTGTCTCCATGAGGAGACATCCCCCTTGGCCTACTTATCATCCTATCCCATTATGACACGTGCGAATACCACATAGAGGTTGTGTGAACCCCCGGAAATAACGCTTCACCTCACATTTATGCTCTCCACAACACCCCAAAACCCAATTTCCTTTTCACTATCTCTTTCTCTCTCTCTAATAAATTGCACATTTATATACGCCCCAACGACTCTACTGACACCAACTCAAACCAAAGCTGATTCAAGAACATTACATGATTGCATAATAGTTTTCACTGTGGGACAGAGATACAGTCAGACCAAGCAACCGTGGTTAGTCCAAATTAAAAAAGAACAAGTCAATCATACTATATTATGGACTACCAAATATAGAGACACAATGTTAAAGAAATTACGAAGGCAGACAGTGGATTATGCCATATCAAACAAGTACTTTAAATGCAAATTTTGAAATTAAATTGTACCAAACCCGCTACAAGTCAAGTAAGGGGATTAATAGGCAATTACAAATTAAGAAACCTCTCAAAACGCATAGAACATGAGCTGGTCGTTGAAAAGGGATCCTTGGGTTCATACATATTGTATACACATGCACATGAGCCGTTAGGTTAACTGGTTAATAGTTCAATGGCAACCAAAAAAACGATAGTTAGAAATGATATTATTACATTTTCAGCTAATGCATCGACTGCTTGAAAAATAGGGTAACATGCAAATAAGTAGACACGTGCAAGTAGCGTGCCGCAGAGAGACATAATACGACCCACCAAGGGAACAACGCAACTAGAGGAAATGACAACCACTATATACAAAAGAGTTGAGAAAGATAGAGACGAAGCATAGTCACAGTCTTATATAGATGATTTGATTGTGGTGTGTATAGAACCCTATGTCTCCTTTTTTTCTCTCCACTTTATTTTCTATTTTTTCACCGAATCAAAAGTCCACCGTTTTATGGAGTTTAATTTCTATACAGCTAGTTCTTTCAGGTGGAGTTTATTAATTAAGAATAATAAGAGATTATCAGTATTTCTACCTGACGTGATCAGTTTATTTGTTATGAGAATAACGTTTTTTGCTATTTTTAGAACCAAATGTGGTCTCAAAAGAGAAAATATCAGCAAACTCACAAAGATATGCACTTCTCCGAAATATTTCATTCATAGAATGTATAAGCATAAACCTAAACCCCACAGAATTGAATCAGCTTTTGTGTATTACTCACATGTAAGTCCAACAAGACTCCAACAAGGACATGCAGATAAGACCAGCCACTTGACAATGATACTATTTCCGATGATCAACCAAAATCTCCTTACTTTTGTTCTCAGATCATTGGAACTTGAAATATAGTAAAGTTAGGTTTTTCATAGTAAATGTCTTATTAAGGATTTAATTTTTACTAGTATTTGACAAAGAATGTCTTTTTGTATATTCAATAAAATAAAATTTCAGATTTATTTTTATTTTTTTAATTTATAAATTAGATTGATCAAACTAAATGGTGTATTAATAAGGTGTTTTTGATAGCAAAAATCTTCAAACACACTTATAAGAAAATTTAATTTTCTTTTTAGTCCAAAAATATCCGTGAATGACCCAAGAAGAGAAAACACTGATCACGTTAGCAAGTAAAAATAAGTGCTAGTAAATATATCCAATAAGGTTATTAGCCATAAGTTCTAATCAAGAGAGAAAATACTGTAAACAAGAGCAATATACTTACACTTATTGGTAAAAGAGAAATCAAGCAAAATATAAAGTAGAAAATGTATGATTAGCACAAAGATCAACAAGGAAGAAAAATATCCCAAGAACCACCCCACTCCGCACCCTAATCCCATGGCTAAAACATTAAATGAATAGTAAAATAACGGCACAACACCTTGAAACACAACCTTTGTCTCCTCAGTTTCACAGTGCCCAAAGAAAAGCATAACATAAAACAAACATATGAAGGAAAGTAACTACGGAGATCCTTATAGGAAAAATAGCTATGGAGATGAAGGATGTGGCTCAGTCACCAAATCTAGGGTTTATCTTTTTTTTTCTATTTTGCTTTCTCACTAGAAAAGCTAGGGTTCTTCTATCATAAATTGGTCATATGAATCAAACCTATGGAACAAAAATTTATATCCTCCGGGTTAGTGTGGTAAACTAGTCTGACAGATATAAATAGATCGAGGAAAACATATACTATTAAAGTAAAAAATCACACAAAACATCAAAGACATCACTCTGAGCCCAAAACACCAGATCGAACCACTGAACTAGAGAGTGGATTATTTAAAGACATACCCGAACGTCCTCTGGCAGACTCCACACCAGTGCATATATTCCGTAGTTGCATCTCGATCTTGTTCAAGAAGGCCGTTGCCTCGTCAAATGGCCTTGCCAGATCCGATTTGTATTTCACCAATATATCGCAGTATGTTTCCTAAAATAGTAAAATCTCACCAGTCATCACCCAAAATTATATTATGTAAAAAGAAAAAAATATCCGAAAAATCGAGAAAAATAGAGAGACCATGAATTCATCAAGCTCAGGATCAGCTCCGAAGTAAGACGACGGAACAACGTCTCTCTTATACACATAACTCTCCCGTTGAATCTCCTCCAGTAAGTACGCTATCTCCGGCGGTGCTCCGACCTATAATAAACAGTTACCAAATCTCACAACCGTTATTTTGAATTATGATATTGTTTTTTTTCTTTATACTAAACCGTTAATTTAAATTATGAAATTATAATCAAACTATCATAAAATTATACAACAATTGATGCCGATAAAATCATTTTCAAGCTTCTCTATCTTCTCTTTATCCGTAAAAATCGAAGTTCGCCATAAAAAAAAGCTTTAGAAACCTAACCTTCGCCATGATCAAAGTTTTCAAAGAGATTAAAACTAAGTCATCTCTACACACACATACGTA
Organism: Cardamine chenopodiifolia; assembly: GCA_963922655.1. Lineage (NCBI taxonomy): Eukaryota > Viridiplantae > Streptophyta > Magnoliopsida > Brassicales > Brassicaceae > Cardamine > Cardamine chenopodiifolia. Next base: position 7,965,387 of record OZ000459.1, read on the forward strand.
TATATGATTACGAGATTGACGTTTTAAGTCACTTATGCATAATCACCTTCTGGCAATCGATATAGGCTTGGAGTAAGCGAGGATACGATGGATGACAAGCGATTTTGGCTTTAATAACACCAAGAGACACGTTCTCATCATTTCTTCGGATCTCCGGAGAGATCGACGCCGCCTCCGATGATAAAGCGGAGGCGGCTGCTGAGAGTAGCTCATCGGATCCGAAAACATCAGAGACGCGATTTTCACCAGCGGAAGAGTATAGTAAGTCTTGATAATCGGAAGAAAACATCAGACTCTCCGGGGAAATCATCATCACCGCCTTATCTGAATAATCTCCGGCCGAATGGAATTTGTACATTCCATCCATTTAGAAAATCACTGTGAGACCTCCTCCGTCTACTTCAATCGTCTTCTGCAAAAGAAACACGAATCGATAAAGGAGAAGAATATGAAACTGCCTGTTTAACTAAATTTTCGGTTCTACAAATTTTAGTGTAGAGAGAGCCGCTCAAGAAGTGGAGGCAGAGATCATATTTTATTTTCTTTTGGCTAACAAAAAAAACAATGTAAAAGTTAATTAATGGAAAAAAAAGAGGGTTAAATTACGAAAAGGGACATATGCTATAAGGCTTGATCGAGCTTTAGGCTTCACATTCACATTTCACATTTCACATTTCACATTTCACAGTTCGAGATAAGGCCTTTGTCATCTATTTCTTCTACCGAAGGTCCAAAGCTGTGTATTATGCCAGAATTATGCATATCTTGAGGTTTTAAATATCTTTGAAAAGGAAATGGACGATGAATGGTTACAACATTCTTTCTTTCACTGTTCTAAGTGATTTTACTATCTTTTAAGCCTTCACAGTATTTATTAGCATGAATCTAGTGATTTGTTTTAGTATCATTGTCTTCTTATCATTATCCGTGTTAAAATCTGGTAATGTACATAAAAGGCCTTAAATTTCACATTTTCGAAATTAGAGTCATATTCGAATGCACCACTTACTTGTACTAAAAACAATCTTGTTAATTAGTTTTCACTTTATTATTTTTGTTGGAACAAAGATAACTTATCAAGGCTAAGGTATCTTCACGTGTGTGTATATATATATATATATATATATACTAATATTGGGGAAATAGATTTATAAAATTAACCTAAAATTTGTAAAAAATTACATGAAATACCATTAATAAAAAACAATAAAACATTAATAAAACATAGATTAGAAAATTTTCTAACTTCGATTATAGTATATATATATATATATATATATCAATTCCGTTATACATTTAAAAGATTTAATCATTTACTTTTTGAGCTAGTTGTCACAATCATTTTCCAAAAGTATTATTGTTTAGATGAAAACATCATGATCGCGGGACTACTGTTTAATAATCTGTTGTTCCATTATTTTCTAACTTTAGTTTCAAAAGTTTTTTTAAAAATTATTAAGAAAAACCTTACGTAAATTTATACACTTTTTATAATAAAATGGAATATATTTGTTAGTATCATGTTATATTCATCTCACTGAAACCATATAGAAATGTGAAAAATAGGAGATAGAGAAAATTAAAGATCTCCGAGTTGTGAGCAAATGAAAAAATCAAAATACCTGCCTACTCTATCAACCTAGTTATGAAAAGTATACTGTATAAATATTCATGAATGCTACACTTAGTACTACTGATTTATTATCGTATTAGAATAATGTTCCATGGCTAATAGACTTATATACTGGTGTGATAGTGAAATAAAATGTAAAAAACAAACTCTACTATTTTTTTCTGGATCCACAAGACTTTTTGAATGTTCCAAAACATAAATGCTGGAGAAAGAAACTTCTCTATACTCTATATTTGTGGGCTCTACAAATTTTCAGTAGATGTTTTTTTTTTTACTTTTTGTTACACCAGTCACATCCGGAAATTGTTCCAAAAAGTATAGATACCTAGTAATGCATGTAATTTGTAAACTTTTGTCACTATAAATTTGTATAGAGAACAATAATCAATACACAGTTACTAACGAAATGGTAATCAACACATAGTAGGTAACGTGTATATTGCGACACCATAAATAGTACGTCTAAAAGGAATTGATGATTGGCTGAAACCAAATGTGAAGAGCATATAATGGATATGAATACTGATGCTTTAGCTAGAGACACTTAGCTAGCATAGAGTCTGGATTATGGAGATTGCACCACCTCTGATGTTGGACCTTTCGATTGTACGGAACACAAACGGGTTTCGAAAAGCGAAGGTCCGTTCCTAGATTGGAACCTATGGAAAATTGTTCTTCTTTTGTTGAATTAACATTAAATTAGTATCTACTGTCTACTAGTAGTATTTGCTTTATAATAGTTAACTTCTGTGTAAAGCAAGTTTGTGGATAAAACCAAGAATAAAATAAACGAGGGCCTAGGCGTAAGAGCTTCAGAATCAATGTTCTTAGCAGAATTAAATATTTTTAGTGATATTCTTAGATTCAGTAATACCTTACACGTATTTTTCTTGGTAATTGTATGTTATGGTTATACTGAATATAGTTATTGATTTCTACTAGAATTGATGATTTTGATATAGTACATGGTGACTTAGCTAATGAAAATGAACCAAGTGATTATTAACAAAAATAGACATAATTAAGAAATTTTGTATATTTCCTGATTGTATATGTTAAGTTTGAAATTGGCCGTAATATAAAGGGAGTATCAAGAAAAAAAGAGCACTTTAACAAAAAGAGAAAAACAACGAAGAGCATCTATAAGATTTCGAATGGAATCATTTCTTTAGTTTTGTCGACAGCTTTTTAAGCCTCGTGTAATTTTTAATTAGTAAGGTGGCATGCTCTATCATTACTACTTTTAATATGAAGTGTGATTCTGTTTTTTTTCTCTCTTTAAAAGACTAGGAAAGTCATTTTCGTTTTAAAGGTAGTTGTGAACTATTGGTTGATTTAAATCATCTAACGTATTATTAATAATAGTAGGGGAAATTAGGTTAAAGAGAAAGAAGTTTTGAAAATTAGGAGCATTGTGTGCAAAAGTATTAGTTTTATAGATGATTTTGCCTTTCGGAGTCCATATGTTAACTGTTACTGGCGGAAATCACCCGTATACACGAAATTTGTTTAATTTATCATCTATTATGTGTGGTATTTTCATAAATATGATTCTATATTAAAACGTGACAACTGAACCGGAAGATACATGTTGCACTAATAAATGATGTGTGAATGATGAATATTTTAGGCGAGGGGTATTTTGTTATATACAGACGAAAATACTAGTTGACGCAAAGCTGGTACTTTTTGAGATTTTGGTTTTAACTTGTTGTTTTCGTAATTATTTACAGGAAAAATGGTTATGCAGATTCAACATGAAAAAATTAAGCTTATATAGTCACACAAAATAACTACACATAGATATAAATTATTTAATCTGTTCTCAAAGATGTACTATTTTTTTAATGTTACACAAATACTGGATGAAAAAACAGTGTAATTAATGCAAATCACATTCAAGTAATTTAATAATTTGATTACAAAACGTTGTAGTAGAAAATATAAATATAAGTTTACACATAGACTCTATCAATCTTTGGAAAACCAGATTTTAAAACTACATAAGTCACATACTTGTTTTATTAAACAATTTATTTCGGAAATAGAAAACTATTCACAATATGAATATGCATCTTTCGGATATTTCAAATAGACATTTGAATAACACACAAAATATTGAAATTAGAGGTATTACTTGTTATTGTCATCAAGTTCGTCAACTCTCAAAATCTTTTGATGTGTCCTTTTAGTAAACATTATTTGTTACTTTGAATTATATTTTCATGTCACAAATAAATCAAGCAGTACTTAGATTGTCTATTTGAATAAGATCTAAACTGAATAGAAAAAATAGATCTAAACTAAAGAAACAATAATGTGTCTCTAAACTACATAAGTGTAACACAAAATATCATTATTTAAGTATCAAATCGTAAAATGATGAAGATGAAGAGAAACTGGCAAAATAAAGATGAGAAATGAAAAAAGAAAAAAGATTAAGAGATTTCTAAGTAAATAAAACGATGAAGGAAAGAAAGAGGCAGAGAAAATAGAGAAGAAGTTAAGTTAACTGTAAGTTAAATAGAAGATGAAATGGTTTTAAATTGTGATATGTTTTATCTTGAACATAGTGCTAATTGAGAAAATTTAGGGATCTATTATCTTTACAGTTTAGTTTGGGGGGGGGGGGGGAAATATATATATATATATATATACGATAAAGAATTTTGCAATTTTTTTCTTTATTTTCAGTTTCATCTGCTTTTTAATTTTGATATTTTTAGTGAGATTTAAATTTAAAATAAATATATATGTGACAGAATTTGATGGTGACTCGTATTGTGTAATTTCCCAGTAATCAACTTAACAACATTGTTTTCTTTTCATATTAGAATTACTGAATTAGGTTGGTGAAAATAATAAATTTCCATACAGTCTTTTGATTTTTTTATGTAATAGGATATTCAAATCATTAGCAAAAAAAGGATCTCAAATTTAACAAAAAGTTTCGGAGCATACTTTTTAACGTTCTTTATAAACCTTATAGATTCACAAAGTGAAGGTAGATCGTGATTTAACAAAAAATGTATGATACGTTATTAATCAAATTGTTCAAAATATGAGGTGAAAATAACATAAAAGGAGAGTTGTTCCTTTGTTTGGTGATCCATGCGATGCGCCACTTGGATGCTGCATGCTGAGTATTTAGCTCTCATAACTAAATTCAAAGTTTTCTTAATAAGAGTTATCATAATTGGTTGTTCGCCTAACTAAGTTTCTTCTATTAATTTCCGGTCAACATATTTAGGCTTTGTGATTTGATAGATTCTTCTCATTTTTCTGTATCTCTCCCTACCTATCCATATAATTGCAATAATTTATCACCAAATAATGCAATATCGCATAAATATTTAGCCATATTATAAAATTCGCCTATGCCTACGGCTAGGCCTACACATGCAGCTAAAGACCTGAACTTATAATTCGATTCGTAGTTCATTCTAATTTTGACCTAGGCACAAAAACACATTATTGAGGCAATTTACCAAGCGTCTCAGCCAATTAATTGTCATAGCAAAACAGTTAAGTAAATCCATTTTTCTTCTACAAGATATTTGTTGACCAACTTGGGAAAATATTTTTACATCGCTTGGCATATTTTTATGTACTGGTAATATTAGTTTTACGGGCTCATACCTAACACAAACAATCTTGTAGACAAAACAATAATTTTACTAGTTTTAAGTTTTATTTCTATAATGAATTAGGTTGGTGAAAATTTGCCCAATTTTTTTTTTTTTATATAAATTTGCTATTATTTTTTTCAAACGTGAATCCTCTCAAACAATCAATCATGTGTATATCTTTACCAGCAATATTAACCGCTTAAAAAAATTTAACAAAAAAATAAAACAAAACTTTTGAATATTAACGAAACCACCCTTAATGAATATAAATGTTTCTAAATATATAATTAGTGAACTAGTAACATTAAAATCATATTTACTGTTTCTTTTTCTGGACAAAATATTTAATGGCTATTAATCTTGTTACAATATCAAGAACGAAAAATCATCAACGGAAAAAGTAAATAACATGACCCATCGGGTGTGTTTCATTATTTCCTCCAAACAAAAAAAAAAAAGATGTGTTAAAAGGGTCTTTCGTTGATGGACAGGTTGATTGACCCATCCATTTTCGGGCCAGGTTTGTTCGAATTTTGTCTGACACAAAGCTACGGTTTCGTATGAATCCATATAAAAAACAAACATAGCTTTGGTCCCTCCATCCCTCACCCTTGGATCTCGACCGTCGATAATCACCCAAAATCATAGATGTTAAATTACTAGTTTATATCCATACATCAGCTTATACCACTTGTTACGATTTAATATTTGTATTGATAGTTATATCGATTGTTCCGAATTTAGCAATTGTCTCTAAGCTTATAGGCCAGTATTCTGGTGTCTGGCATCAAATTACGGGGTAATTTGAGTTCGTTATGTGACTTATCTAGGTATATTAAGCTGTTATTTTGGAATATTGATATTTATGTGGTTATTCTTATTCAATATTATTAATACTATTATTCAATACTATTAATTTGGGTAATCATAGACCGAATGACATACCATGTTTATATTCATATACGATAAAAAAAAATTATTATTTGATTTTACTTACTAACGATGAAATATGAATGTTCATGTATTATTAAAAACCCTGGATATTACGTTTGGGAATATGATGCAGAAAAAATAATTGATATGATTTGCAACGTGTGTAAGAAATATAATTGATATGATTCGAGCAATGTTTGTATCTGCCCATTCCTAACTAATAATAATCTTTTCTTATAAAAAAAAACTATAAGAATCATTTGAAAATCTTTTGGTATAAAAGTTCGGAATCAGTGTTAAAATCATCTTTGATAGATATTATTATAATTAATTTTATCATCTAGGGAGATTTGTGGGTTTATTTGAAAGAATTATATATTACCACTTGAACATGATTGGGCATAACAGATTAATAATTGATCTCATTTATGTAAGGAAGAAAAACAAAAAAAAACTCATTCAACAAAGTTAACAATGAACATACCTGCTATTATAGAAAGGGGACAAAGTAACCCAGAATAGATATATCTGTGGACTACGATTGGCCGGAAACTTCTGGATAAAATATCTGATTAGAGCACCGAATATCTCGGTCTTTGTTGTTCTTAGTTCCAAATCAAGCCTTATGTATATATATATATATATATATATATATATATATTATACACACCATCAACTCTTGATGGACGTAAGCCAAATTTTGTTTCCTAACTATATTTAAATAAAATTTTCATTTTCAACCAAAAAATGTCAACTTTAGCCGATCCAAACGTGACAAGAAAAAACCAATCCGAAACGTGGACAAAGTCTGACAAACAATCTCTATACATTTAATTTTATTAGCTAGAAAATATAGTATGTAATGAATGAATAATGAGATATGATTTTATAATTTATGGGGGAATAAATCTAGTGAAATGCAGATTAAATAGCACGAACCATCGTGTTATGCTAGCAACCATATGCACCATTGGTTGCTGTTAATATATTATTTTAGGGATCAAAAGTTTAATTTATTCAGTCTGGTTTAATAGTAATCGTGGAATTTATTCATTTTAGACACAAACAAACACACACATATACAAGAAGTCTCCAGAAGTCTTCAAATTATTCCTATGGTGAATGTAGCTTCAAAGAATTGATTTAGTTCAATATTAACGATTTAGTATACAACCAAACAATAATAAAAAAAATCATCAGAAAAAAAATATTACATCTTTTTTATTTAAGTTAGATTGATCAGAAAAAATTCATCAAAAAATTACTCCTAAGATATTAAATCGTTTCACTCTTCAAGATTTCAAGTTTTATTTTTCCTTTTTCCAAACAAGATTTTGAGTTTGATGTTAATGGTTTCAATATTAAGTCGAGATCCGGTCTAAATCTATAGCATACATAAACAAATGAAGATAGAAAAGGAAATCTTCTTGAATAGAAAAAAAAGGAAAGCTTAGAATGTAACAAAGTAGTTGATAAAAAAAAACAATGTAACAAACTAACAGCACAAAGGTACTTTTAAATAATTAAAAAAATATACATCAGCACTGTTGGAGTCTTATGTCCACTGCGGTCAGAGAATATATGCGTTCCATACTTTTAGTCAGAATTGGCTTTCACTTTACTATTGTACGTCCATAATCACTATTACTCTACTAATAGCGTTCTCATACTCCCTCCGTTGTTAACAAAATAGATGTTTAGAAATTTTTACACAAATTTAAAAACAATGATTAATGATTTAAAATACATTATTTTCTCTCATCAAAAAATATTATTTAATTATAAACCAATAACAATTCATAAATTCAATCATTTTAATGATTATTTTTTGAAGTTTATAAATTATTAATATTAATTAATTTAAAACTTATAGAAAATTAATCTTTATGGAACCAAAAAAAAAATCCTAGAACATCATCCTTTTAAGAACGGAGATAATATTTATTATTAATAAACGACTAATATTTTCTTTCAGACGAAACTGCCACGTGCGTCCTTGTGTATAAAGTATAACCCGCACAAATCTGGTGATGTTGTGGGCATGCATTGAAACAGAAAGAAGAGAAACATCATCGTCATCAAATGATGCAAAGTGTTAAATGGTTGTTGAGTTTATATTCTCTTTTGTTGGAAGTGGTCCTTAATCTTGTGTCTGTGGTCCATCAAATGATATACAAACTTTGTCTTAAATTTTGTTACCTAGCTAATCTTAAAATGTCTCGAAAGTTAACTAATTAAGGTTTCGATCCACCATAACCAAGAAAGCTGTCTCTGAATCATTCCTTCACGTTACTTCCTTCGTGGTGATCTTTCTTACTTTACCAAAATGAAACGAATAAAATAAACGGAAGGGAAAGATAGAAGAGAAACTGGTAGAAACTAAAACCATTTTAAAAATTTGATAAAAGAAAAAGATCCTCAAGTGGTTGTGTGGGCCTGACCTGGTTTAGAACTTCAACTCGGGGATTCCTGTTAATGCATTTTTTTACCAAATAATTGAAACATATATATATATATATATATATAAATTATTAGGATATAATTGAGCACTTACTTAATCAAATATAGGAAATTTAGAAGTCTTTCAGAAAAATTAAATTCTATTTACCAAATATAATAGAAAATGTGGTTACATACGTTTAATAAACGATTTCGTGAGAGAAAAATAAACAACATTTAAACATTATGTATACCTAGAATTTATTTTATCATATACTTAAAGCTTTAAAGTTCAAATTATTCGATTTTTTTGTTAAAGTTAATCAAATTTCTTTAGTTAATATAGTGGAATGATCATGTAACTCATGTTTAAAAAATAAAATATAAGATAAGTTATACGTTGAGCAAAAGTCATAACATTTTATTTAATTATGGATGTTGAAATGATCAATATTCTAACGCCCAATCGTTTATATCATGGATTCTCACTTCTCTCGTTTCATTCTGGTCCCTATGCAAGGTCAAATACTATTTTATTTTCTTGGAATAAAAGTTAGGTTTCTCTTCATCATTTGTTGAATCAAAAGTTCGGTATACATAATTAATGGAAACTAATAAAATAGCAAAAAAATCTTTAGTTGTCATCTTTTGATCTCACCCCTCAATTCTCTAGCTTAGTGGTGACTGGCGAGTGCTCTCTATCTTTGACTTATCACCATTAATTTTCTGAGTTCCAATAATAACGGCACCCATAATTCTCAGTTTAACTAATTAAGCTTTCAACTAAACCTTAATGTAACAATTGACTAACTTTTAAAACCAAAAAGATAACACATTTGATTAATTTGTACCAAAACTATATAACTGGTAACTCTTTTTTTTTTCTTCTTTACTTATATTATGTCGCAAAGATATTTTAGCGAAACCGTGATAACGGTTTATGGCCTCTTTATAATTCAAAGCTGATTCGGTAACTATGGTCTTAATATTATCGTGTTTCAGAATTTATTTCAAAAATTATAATTTAAATATCCTGCGAATAAAAATATTTAATATGATGACATCTTTCTCAAGCGCCTCAGTTTTGTTCTCTCTCTTTTTCTTGGCATGAAATATTGCAACACATTTGCAATTGCCTTTAATCGGTCGACCAGTTATGCAATTGTGAACTATTTTAGTTCCTTCTCTATCATCGCTATTTAAATTCACGATCTTAAATATATAATTTTTTTGTTGATCTGAGAGTACATCAGCTTATCTATCAATGTCACACACCACTTCTTTTTTTTTTGTTAAAGTACACCACCTTTAATTGTGTGTGTCGATTCACAATATCGCAACCATTTCTGATCTAAATTGATTACAACATTGATCGTAAGCTCTACAGCAAATACCACTATTTTCGATCAAATGACTTTTGATCTAGTGATTTTCACTAACAAAGAGGTTATGAGTTCGAATTCACTTGAAAAAATGATTTACGATTTAAATGTGGTATTATCAACGGTTGGTCCTAAACTTTGGAAAAGATTATGGGTTAAATATATAAAATTCTTATAGTTTATAAAGAAAAAAAGACGATTATTTTCTTGAACCATGAACAAGACATTTCTTCGTTGTTGTTGTGCATCAAACCACGCGTCATACATACCTTTTTCATAAGTGATCGAACCCCTCGAAATCGCCTGTGATGGGAATTCATCTATTAATCGAGCCAATAAATTGTAAATAACCATTCTAAATTATCAATATTTAGAAATAGGAATAAAAAAGAAAAATTCAGAAAAATATTACGTTGCAAAATAATTTCCGAATATGGCGCAGGTCCTCATCTAATCACTATATTATTTCGGGGTGTTTAAGAGTTTCAAAGACAAATAGGCTCGTATGGCCCATATTTCTTACTGCCATTTTATAATGTCAAAAGCGAAAGCTTAAAAGCAGACGAAAATATTCCATTTTCCATTTTCGACAAAGATATCATTATTTTCTTATCTGGAGAAAATGTGTTCTTTTTGGAGATTAAATTCGTGAAAAGTGTAGTTTTAAAACATTCCAGTGAACATGATGCTAATCTTTCATCGTTTGTTATACAAGAGATATGATTAACTATTTAATCAATTAATTACTATTTCATATCGAATTTAATTAAATTGGATTGCAGGGATCTTTGCCTCGCTCACTCTCCAGTCTTTGAAGAAAATTATTAATTTAGTATCCCGACAAACATTTTGTACGCATTACAATTTTGTTCATTATCATACGAAGAATATAATTCTATGCCTTTGACGCTTCCATGGGTCGGTTCTGCTATAAGTTTATAACATATAAAAAGACAGATACTTCCACATGCTTTTTAAAAAAAAAACTCATGTGATCGTTTAAACTTTAAAGTTGAGAACACAAATGTTTGCGCTGGTAAACATTAACTTGTTAATTTATTATTTATCTAAATATTTTTATATCTAAATATTTATTCAAACACAATAATAATTTATCAAGATATAAGCATGTATGATAATCGACCTAATTTTAGTAACCAGTTTAATATTTATGAAAATATATATTATAGATAGTGTAAGAAGTTACATGAAGTTTCTTTCTTTTTGATAAAAGAAAGGTGAATTATGTTGCAGCCTTTCAAACATTTTTTTTGATCAACGGAGAATAACATTCCACAAAATTTTTTTTTAAAAAGCGCACACTGAATTGGAACAATATTTTTCTAGCTGCTTCTCGAGTTGGACGTGGAATTGTTAGCATTATTAGCACTGAACAGTTTTTTTTTTATGTATTGTAGTATAATTTTGAAGTGATTTGAGTTATAATGATAAATTATATATTATTTAAATATAATTTTAATTTTAAAATAAATATAATTAATTTTTTTTTATATTTATATATAATTTTAATGATAATATATAAATATAATTTTATATTTAAGAGGATTTAGTGGAATTTGTTAGTTACAAATACAAAAATTGAAATTCTATATTTTTGGGTGAGATTTTAAAAATTTTTAATTACAAATTTCATAATCACTAAAATTTCTCAAAATTATCAAACTCAATAAAACTCATCACTCCAAATTTCAATACATCCCTTTACTGTCAAATGCTTGCAATCGAAACCATACGCAAACATAATGTTTAATGCGGTTGCGAAAAAACCAATCACCACATCGATCTATAAGTGGACACATTTAACCACTTTCATTGCAATTAATAATGGGCCGAACTTATGGGCCTGTTTAAGATGAGTAGTATATTTTACTGGTGTCATAATAACTGTTTCGTGTACGTAGTAACGTAGCTAATGCTTCTGAAAGTTTATTTTAAAGTTAACGTGGATCATAATATCCATTAATTGGTTTTTTTTACATGCCCCACTTATTTTCAACAAAAAATAAAATCTAGTCTCACGAGGTGTATTGGACAAAAAATTTAGAATGATTTAAATTTTAATGGATTTTGAAATTATTTTTGATAAATTTTGGTGAATGGAGAATTTTGTTATTAAATTATCTGAAATCTCACTTTAACCAATAAGATTTTAATTTTTGTATTTTTAGTTAAGAAATTTTCAAAAAATCTCATCTAAAATTTTAAAATATTTTCAGTAACATTGAATTTAATATACCTTTTAAAATTATTAATCATAACACCTCACACCGTTGCTGCTAGTTCTAAGAATTTTTTAGTGTCTCTGTAATTGCAGATTTCTACACTTGGCATAACATGATAGGACATCTTTCTTCTTCTAAAACTGCAATAATATTAGATTTTTAAAAATATTTTAAAATTTATATTTTAATAACATATGATTTGTGATTTTAATGCACCCCTAATGTTGATACATACTTATTATTTGATAGTTCCATTAAAATTAATATTGTCATCACGATTCAACACCTAATCCAGAGTTTCACCGTTGTCTAGCGGTTTTCATAATATGTACAATATTAAACACCGATCAGTGAATTATATGTGTTTTCTTAACTATCAAATTCAACTAGAAAAGTTATATGTTTTAATCTATAGAGAATTGGTAAAAAATAACTTTACTAGTTAAATATAGACAAGATTAGGTTCTCGGCGATATTAGAAACAGTTATAACTTATAATAATACTTGATTATATTATGTAATGTATAGCGTCTCCTCTCTTTTCAGTTTCATATGATGTAATGTGTAGAAAATATAAACCCTGGACAATTTGCAAACATCCCCAAGAACCATATCTCAACTGTTCTCACTCTTCTTATTTGTGGCTCCAAGTGTATTCTATTTAATGTACAGATAAGATATCAAGAACAATGAGCATAAACCACCAATGATTGGGAGAACGATATAATATAATAGGAAAAAGTATATCTTTAATTAGACCAACAGCCACTCATAACCTAGTACATCATCAGGCTTGAGAGTGAGATATCACCAACACTTTGAATTTAATGCAATTAGCAAATCAGTAAAAAGCTTCTTATTACCATTCGACGAATCAGAAGTGGATAATTCAATCAGTTTCCTTTTAAGGGTATTTATCAACATTTGATTGGAAGAATTAGGATACAATCTATTAGCATTCCATTATGGCACTTTGGGTTTTTAGTATGTTTCCAACATTTACATAAAAACAAAGATGAAATCACTTTTGCCTCTATTTTAGTCTCTCCCTCAGCTTCCTAACTATCTTGTCAACGGGTAAAGATCCCACTGGACCCACCCGATCTAGCAATTCATCATCCGAACACTCCTCGTCAAAGTCATCGTCTATGTCACGATAATACTCTTTGGACTGGTCCTTGTCATCTACGTAATCCTCTGCTGAACCATCACTGCTCGACAAGACCAATGCTGTGTAAGTGTGTTCTGCAGCCTGTGAAGTGCCTTCCAACTCTTCCACCTTCTTCAATAGATCGTCCAGACCGAGGTCGAGCTCTTCAAGAATCACTGCCTTGGATGATTCCAACGCTCGTTTCCAGAGTGAGATCATTTTGGGGCTTGAGATCATTGTACTTGGATCAGACACAATTTGTTCTTCACTGGGTTTGTCTGAAAGGAAAAGAACAGATAAAAGGTATATGAGAAGCATTTTTTGGTAATATATTTGGACAATGGTTGTTGTTTTCTTCAGATAGTATAATGGTTCAAAACTGGAAACAATTAACAGATTTCCGAGTACTAAAGAGTTGATGATACCTGAGGGATCAAGTTCGTTCGCTATGTCTGTCTCAGAAAGGTTTGGGATTAAAGGATTGTCCAAAAACCGCGACTTCCACTCTCGTCCTCTCCACATGAGTATTTGCTCATCATCGAAAGACAAAAGCACACAAGGAACTAACTCCTGCCAAAAGATAAGAAATGAAGAGAAAGCTTTTCAGATATCTAGAATACTGTTGGATGATGAAATGAAACCTTGGCAACTGAATATGAAAACCGACATAATGAGAGAGAGATCATGACACCAAGTTTAATGTTGAAAAATACTCCGACACGAAAAATTTTATAAGAAAGCGGAGAGAAATCAATCAACATGGAAAATGGAGGGTTTAAGAAGAACTTTTGTTTTCCTGACAAGTAACTTGAAGGAGATGAAAGTCTAGACATCCTAAGCTAAGTGAAAAGGAAATTCAAAATTGTTTATAATTAAGATGCTTTGGATTTCGACATTTGAGATTGACCAAAGTGATTCCAATGAAGATGCAGAGCTGTGGAAAGTATATATGCAAATGAAAAAACCCTGAAAGATTCATAGACCTTAAGCTTAGCGCCTATTTTCTTATAGTCGCTTGGTTCAAGTCCTGGGCAATCGACTTTCACCAAGGGACTCAGTTCGAAGGCATCCCTAACGTCTTTGACCAGTGATACGTAGACTCCATTTTTAGCTGCAACGCAAAACAGAGAAAATAATAGTAAATATATAGCCAAATGTGTCACCTCTTCTTGCATACCACTATGTGCCATTCCAATTGACCTAATTGAATGCTAGAACTAAAGCTTTAAAGACAAGATATACTGACATAACTTGCATATAGGCCTAAGAGACTTTCCCTTCACCCTGAACTCATGAGCTTCATCTTTAGTCAACCCTTGAGGAACTTCTTGAATGAGCTGAGGATAAACAGGAGCTGCTGGTTTCCACAGCATCAATGGGTACTGCGGACGTGTGCGGTAGTTATAATTTCTACCCCTGAAAAGATACACCACACCTCCAACTCTATGAATAATCTCTCCACCTGTCTTTTCCTAGATAAGCAAAAAAAGAAAAATACACATAAAGAGGACATCTTTTGTTACTCTCTCAAGTCTCAAAACATCAAATTTAAAACTTTGATACCTCAAGAACACGACACACATTATCCATATCCACAGTAGGAACTCCTTTACATCGAACTTTACAAACACGTCGTCTCTTCCAATGAGAATGTATCAATTCCAACATATTATGTGTAAATCCATCTCTACCTATAATAATAATAATCAATCCAATAAGTTGAAAAATGAAATTAAACAAACTCTTAAAATTAAAAACTCACCCAAATTAACTTGGCGATTATCATGCATATGAGGCTTAATCAACATCCCTTTCTCCCATTTTTTCAATGGCTCTCCTAAAATCTCTTCTCTACTCATACCTTCCTTTGGATACCTCCCAAACGGTAACGGTCCAGGCATTTCAACATACTTTACACCAGATTTTCCCGCTGGCGGTGGATTGAAAGAATCGAACAACGGAATCTTCTTCTTCGATTTCTTCAACGGTGCTTTCCCTGTCCATGGTCGCGGCATCGTCGGAGGCGCGAACGGCATAAACGCCGGTTCTCGGATTCCTATCGGTTTAGCTTTGGGAGTTTCTGAGTAGCTGAATTGGAACTCGAATGGCGCGCCGGGAAGCTGGTAGGAGACGCCGGAATCGCCGATTAAGATTGTTCGTTCGCCGTCTGATGAGATTACTCCTTCTTTGACCGGTTTGTAGTATCTGGTTCGGTGATGTGGAAGCTTCAGAGCTGGATTTGATTGTGGTTTCGGCTGTGTTGTATTATCTTGATGATTAGTTCTCGGATTACGATTTCTATGAGATGGTGAGTACTTGGGAATTGGAATCGGCGGAGCTGGCCGGAAAGTTCCTGATGATGAATCCGCCATTGGAGGCGTTGAAGGTAGTGAAGAGAAGAGATTAATGTCTCGTAGTGATGCTACAATCGCCATTGATAATTAACTTGAAGGATAAAAAAATATATTTCAGGCGATATTTCTCACTCTCAGAGACGCCGATGAGAGTTTCGAATTTCTCAAAATTTTATCCCTTACGACAAACGTTTTAAAGACCCGGGCTTATTTCCACATAAAGCTCATTAGTTTAAGAAGTGAACGAAACTTCAGCTATAAACTATCACGGGCTTTACATCTTACGCTTAAAGCCCATTAGGTTAAGAATTGCGCCAACCCTAATTTCCGAGTATAAAATCTCTTCACTAAGCTCACGGCGTCTTTCTCCGAGCAAAGAGAGAAGAAAAACAAAATGCAGATCTTCGTGAAAACCCTAACGGGAAAGACAATAACCCTAGAGGTTGAATCATCGGACACAATCGACAATGTGAAAGCGAAGATCCAAGACAAGGAAGGAATCCCACCGGATCAGCAGCGATTGATCTTCGCCGGAAAGCAATTGGAAGAGGGAAGGACACTCGCCGATTACAACATCCAGAAAGAATCGACGCTTCATTTGGTGCTCCGTCTGAGAGGAGGTGCGAAGAAGAGGAAGAAGAAGACGTACACGAAGCCGAAGAAGATCAAGCACAAGCACAAGAAAGTGAAGCTCGCGGTTTTGCAGTTTTACAAGGTTGATGGAACTGGGAAAGTTCAGAGGTTGAGGAAGGAGTGTCCATCGGCTGGTTGTGGTCCTGGTACGTTCATGGCGAGTCATTTCGATAGGCATTACTGTGGGAAGTGTGGAACCACTTATGTCTTTAAGAAGCCTGATGAATGATTATTAGGTTATGTGTTTCTTTTTGGATTATCAGTGGTTTTGTTTTATTTGAAGGTTATATTTCGACTTTATTAATTCGTTGCATTAAGACATTATATTATCTATGCTATTTCTGATAGGATGATTAGATATTTGTTTTATTATGCTTCGACTGATTTGGAAATGGTGAATTGTGGATGTTGAGCTGAATCAATCTTTGCTTGATCGAGTTTTGCCTCTTAGCTTTTGTTTTGGCCAGTGAATTGAGTTATCTAAGGCGAAATTTACCCGTTATGTTGAAATTTTCACAGTTGATTTTGATAATTTTCTTACACCAATGGGTTACATTTTTGTTGTTATCAGCTTTGGGATATTGTTTGCTACGAGAGGCTTTAGATTATCTCAGTTGTTGATATCCTCTGTGATAGACCTTAATGTGTCTTGTCTTGATATATAAGCTTTTATTTTATTTTAACTACATGATTTGACCAATCCGTCAAAATTGAGTTTGTTTTATCCAAAGATATATGTTTTTGATAAGCTGTGAAGAAAAGTTTATTTTTATCTTTCTTGCTTTTATTTGATAAAAATTAGGTTTCGTAAAAGATTCTATGAAAAGTATATGTATAGAAGAATGTTGAACAAAGCATTTAACTTTCTTTAATATGAAGATGATATATGAAATCTTAACCTAAGCGAGTAGTGAGTTGTACTCATTTAAAGGCTTGTTAAAATTTAACATTCTCACGCTCTCAACTTATTCACTACTCATCAAAAGGCTTGTTAAAAAGTCATCTTAATTATACTGACTTTGCATTGAGTTGTATGAATTGAGGCTAATCAAAATGGGTCGAATGGGATTCTGCCCACTCAAGAAAAATACAAATTGGTAAGAAATTGAGTAAATATAATGTGAAGTTTTTTTCTTGTGGTGGAACGCAAAATAGGAGGTGAGAGTAAGTGAGACAGAGAGAGCAATAAAGAGAGAGACAGTGGAAATAACATGAGGCGAGATAGAGAGAGAGGGACAGAGCACTGAAACTTGAAGAGAGACCGAGTGCGAGGGAGAAGAGTTAGGGTAAAATGGTCAAGAAACAGTTAGCAATATTTAGAAGAAGGACAAATCTTAAGATTCCGAGTTACTAAAAGGGATGAGTCTCCTAGAAACACCCGCACTAGTCTCAACTCACTGCACTTTCACTTTCACTTTCACTTTCACTCTCACTTCAACCTAAACTCGAGTCTGTGAGAGATTCATTAAATCCCATTTAAAGAGACAACTACACATGAGACAAAGAGGCATTTCTTTCTCAACCTCACTTGTTTTTTTCTTTCTAACTTGCAAAACAAACCACATCACACCATTTATTAACTAACTCTCTTCGTTCTACTGTCTATCTGCTCTTTTACAACGTGGATTTCCATTTTCACATGTTTATTGTAATAAAACTCTTTATCATTGATTATGTCTTTTGTTATTCTATTGTTTCACCTAGTCTAATGTTACAATAAATCATATTATCTTGCACGGTAATATATATAGCGTTGATTGTCGTGGATTTGTAAAAGATAGAATATAACAGAAAAAAGAAACGTGAAATTATTTTGGAGGGATCTTATATGTCTTACGTTTATGGGTTAAATTGTTTTGACGGTAAATTCTAATGGTAAACTCTTAAAATGATATGTATAAATTCATATATGTGTGTGAGTGTGACCTAAGAATATAGCTACAAAAATCTTAAATAATGCTTTTATAACAGGGGAACCGGATCTTAATTAGAGAAAAGTCAAGTGAATTGTCACTAGAAACTCCATCATCAACAATACATTATTTATTTTCTTTAGAGAAAAAGTAGTTTAAAATTAATTAAGGAGTTAGTAATGTGACTAAGAGAAAGAATGACAATCATTTACTCCTCACAGCTCATCGAGACGATGAAGATTCCAATTATTATAAGCGAGATAGAGACGCAAATATATAAGAGGAATTGAGTAGTGCATGTTAGCATATAACATAAGCATTTCATCTCATGAAAGATATAATATTTATTTAACATTAATGTTTTACCTATCTCTCTATCTATATATACACACACCCACACACATATATTTCCTATCATTCATCGTACACACTCTCTCTCTATGACAAGAATGCCCAACATGACAACACTACTAAACCATCTGTTTGATCTGCCGGGACAGATTTGCCATGTCCAGTGTGGGTTTTGCACCACTATTTTGCTGGTATACCTTAGCTTCTTCTATTCCTCTCTTCCAATTCTGTCTTTTTATATTATGATCCTTTGATGAATATATATGTGTTGCAGGTGAGTGTGCCGTTCACGAGCCTGTCAATGGTGGTGACTGTGAGATGTGGGCACTGCACAAGCCTCCTCTCTGTCAATTTGATGAAAGCTTCCTTCATTCCTATCCATCTCCTTGCTTCTCTGTCCCATCTTGATGAGGTTCCCATAAAATCTATACTTAGAGAGAAACACATGCATCTATTGTCTATATATATGATGAATGTGCATTTGTGCGCAGGCGGTGAAAGAGGAGGTTGCAGCTACAGATGGTGTGGAAGAAGAAGCATGGAAGGTGAATCAGGAGAAAGACAGTCCAACGACTTTGGTTTCATCTTCAGACAATGAAGATGAAGATGTGTCTCGTGTTTACCAAGTTGTCAATAAACGTACGTTTGGATATATATATATATATATATATATATATACACCTTAACTTCTTCTCTTCCCCTCTCTCCATCTCTCTTCTTAACTTAAACTTTAGTTTTGCGATTTTTCGATTTTGATCAGTCTAATTTATGTTTTGAGTTTTGTGCAGCCCCTGAGAAACGACAAAGAGCTCCTTCTGCTTACAATTGCTTCATCAAGTAAGAAATCAATCCAACACACTACTTTATATATACATATAGTTACATGTGTATGTTATGTGTATTATTCTTAGAAATTTTAACTAGCTTAAATTTTGAGTTTGTAAAATGGTATCGTTTTGGGGGTTGGATTGGAGCAGGGAAGAGATCAGGAGGTTAAAGGCTCAGAATCCAAGCATGGCTCACAAGGAAGCTTTCAGCTTAGCTGCCAAAAATGTATATAAAGCGTAGTTAATCTTAGTTTAAAAGAAAAACGCTAATTAGTTTTCATCTCTTATAGTCAGCTTAATTGAGAGATCTAGCTAGCTGATGATAACATTTTGTGATTTCAATTTGATTGATTTGGGTTGAAGTGGGCCCATTTCCCTCCAGTGCACAATAAGAGAGCTACTTCAGGTCAATGTTTTTGCGAAGAAGGTAACAATGAAGTACTACCATGCAATGATCTCGAGGTAATTTCTAACAGTATGTTTTTATATTTCAGTTATATCTTACTTCAAAATCAATGATCATATAGTACTTGACTAATAAACTCCACCAAAAAGCGTCATTTCCAAAGCAAACTTAACTAGATCGAAATAGCATCACTCTCAGTAAAAAAATCATAACCCTATAGCAAGAGTAATTATGAAAAATATATTATTTACTAGTAATTATTAGAGTGAAATCAAGGAGAGGGGCAGTGAGAATCATTGATCCTCAACTACTACAATGTGTAAAATTTATGACCTAACCCCTTTTATATAATTGAAGCTCACACTGCACACAGTTTACTTTTATAGAAACCCATTCAACTAATTAAAGCATTCAAGCTGAATATGTATATTTTTCAATTAATGTAATGAAAATGTTTGCAGGACCATGAAGAAAGCAATAATGGGTTTCGAGAGAGAAAGGCTCAAAGGCATTCCATTTGGGGGAAATCTCCATTTGAGTAACAATAATTTGGCATATGAATTTTAACAAAAAAAGAAAGAAAATTAATGGCATATGAAATGTGTTGGTGACTATTTTCTTCTAGGGTTTGATTTTATTGCTTTAGGGTTTGTTGTTGGAGAGAGAGAGATTGAGAAGAAGAATATGAAAAGTACGTAAGAATTGGGTGTTCGAGGGGAGTCTTGGGAATGAGCGATTTTATTCAGTAATTTTGGTACTTTTCAACTTTGAACTTAGTTTGAAGAGACATTGACTCTGTACCAAATTCTAGTTTTGCATTCATGACTACTTATCCCATGAATGTTTTTAACATTCCATGAAACTCTTTAGTAAGAATCTTTGTTAAGCTATCATAATAAAGATACTTCTCTTGACTTCGCTTAATGCTTTTGTATGATGGGAGAAAAGCAAAACACATCGTAATTTACAAATTTAATGTTTTGATATTTTCGTTTGATTGATCTTAGTTGATAACTTACAATGGAGTGCAAACATATATAAATTAACATCAATATTCATGAAACAAAAAAGTTTAAAAATTTCAGTTTGTATCAGAAAAAAATTGGAATTACTCGACTCAATTGTAAATATATAAGACCTTCAGCTAAACTATGTGTGTAGCTTGAACATGCCATGACTGCTACTTTTGCATTCATGACTACTTATGCCATGAATGTATATGTTTTTTAACATTCCATGAAACACTTTAGTAAGAATCTTTGCTAAGCTATCATAATAGATATACTTCTCTGGACTTCGCTTACTGCTTTTGTATGATGGGGGAAAACAAAACACATCGTAATTTGTAAATTTAATGTATTTGATATTTTCATCTGATTGATCTTAATTAGTTTACTGTCCCATAGAAAACACTTTATCCATCTTAAACACTATCTACGCCATGTTTTAAACTTTTTACTGTATCAAAAAAGTGAATACCCGTGTACAAGGGTTTTTTTTTCAATAACATTTGAAGGTATGTATTGTAGTTATAAACTTATTATGATATTTCTTTGGGTATTTGAAATACTTTTAGTATTAATTAAGAATTTTCATAATTTTCCAACTAAAAATGATTCGTTGTCTAAACTTTTGTAAGAAGTTGTTTCTCAAAATACAAACGTCACCACTACTTTCTCTTATTTTCAAGAAAGATATTTTAACAAAGCATTACTTTAACAAATGGAGTAGTTAGTTTTGCACGTTTTCCAAATCTAAAAACAAGGGTAATTTCGTAATATGTGGGATATATTCTCATCGGTGGGTCCGTTGCCACCGCGACACAACAACCATTAATGTGCCGGAATCACAACTTCTTAAATCCCATTATTTTATTGCCTTCTCCCAATACAAACACGCCACGTTATCACCCTTCCCTGTCATCGATTGGATAACGACCACCTCAGATGGTGTCGGAGACGTTTCATTCTCCGGCCTAGTGGCATATTTCGTAAATAAACTCGTACTCGGTGGGTGTTCCATTGAGGTGTGCTTATAATAATAAAGCCCACCGCGAAAACTCGATGTTTCTTATAATTCGCCACAACAAGAAACCAAAACCCAATTTTGTTACTTCTTTCCTCAATCCAGAAGTCAAAACAAACCCCTTTTAGCGCAATCTTCAATCGGAATTTCAAGAAATTCAGGTAAAAAAAATCCGATCTTTAATCATCAAATCAAGAACTGGGGTCAACTCTTTTCGTTTTGTATTCACGATCAACTGATAATTTTGATTCTACTTGATTTGGTTGCTTATTGAATCTTTGATTGGTATTATTTGTGTGTTTGAGTATTCATTTTTAATTTTATATGTTTTTCACTATGAAGGTGGAGATGGGTTCTGAAGGGCCAAAAGCAGTTACGATTCATGTGACTGGTTTCAAGAAATTTCTTGGGGTTTCTGAGAATCCAACTGAGAAAATAGCTAATAATCTGAAATCGTATGTGGAGAAACAAGGTTTGCCTTCTGGATTGAGTCTTGGTAGCTGCACTGTTCTTGAAACTGCAGGGGAAGGAGCAAAGTCTCATCTTTATGAGGTTTTGGAGTCTAGTGTTGTCTCTGGGGATAAGAACAGCAATGGAACTGTTGTCTGGGTGAGACTTTTACTCATTTTCATTTTTTTCTTTCTTTTTCAAACTGTTTTCTACTCTAATGTCCCAGTCTAGTTTACTTGCTCCACTTCAAGACTGATCCTTGAGGTCATCATATAGATTTAAAAACAAATTTGAGACTTAGACCGTTGATGAAGTGTGATATTGCTGTGTCTACTCTTCCATCTTAAGTAATAGTAAAGAGAAAACATGAGCCTAAGCATTGACTCCATCATGGTTCTTGATTGTTTGTTACATTTGGTTAAACGCGCCATTGTTATCTAAACAGTGTTTTTCTGCTTCTTGCTTAATTTATGTGTTTAGGAGCTCAAGATTACTGAGATCTTAAAAATGTTTAGATTTTCGAATAACTTATAACTTTGAAATCAAAAAACGTGTTTTCTTCTTGTGTTTTCTATGGATTAAAAGATCTTAAAAACAAATATTTCCTCTTGAATCTTGGGCTTCTTTAGCTTCATCTTGGGGTGAATAGTGGAGCGACAAAATTTGCCATTGAAAGACAGGCAGTGAACGAAGCTCATTTCCGCTGTCCTGATGAATTGGGATGGCAACCACAGGTAAAGAACGATATCAATTATGAATTCACTTCAATAATATAAGCTCATTTCCTCTTTCAATAAGATGCAATCCGAAGAAGACACTAATCGCGCCTCTCTTTAAACGTTCTTTTACACAGCGGCTTCCTATAGTTGTTGAAGATGGAGCCATTTCAAAGGCAAAAGAGGTATATACATACATATACATGCGTCACCTCAAAACTCACGGTTTTTTCTTTCTTTCTTGCAAGACATTCTAATTTGGATTTGAATTCTTGTTTTTTGGATATCCTGAAGACTTCATGCTCGACAGAGTCGATTTTCCAATTATTGAAGAAGAAAGGCTTCGACGTGGTTCAATCAGACGACGCTGGACGTTTTGTGTGCAACTACGTGTACTATCACTCTCTCAGATTCGCAGAAAAAAAGGGACACAAATCTCTGTTCGTTCACGTTCCTCTCTTCTCCAAAATCGATGAAGATACTCAAATGCAGTTCGTGGCCTCTCTCTTGGAGGCAATTGCAGCTACTTGCTAGTGTTTATTATCCCACTAATGCCATATTATTGTTAGTATTTTATGTATATCCATTTGTCTTTCTACGAAGCTTTTGTGTTCTTTTGTTGGAAGGTTTGGTGATAAAAAGATGATTGCTTTTGGCTCTCAAAGTGCCTTTGTGATTGTCTCTGTAATAAAGGATTCTCTTATTCAAAATGTGAAAGGTCGGATTTTTATATAATTTTATGTGGATATTTCTTGCCTATTTTAATCTGGCAATCTTTTAAATTCCTAATATTGGAAATTTTCGGAATTTCGGTTCGGTTTGTATGTAATAAATTTTGGTTCGGTCAAGCTGAAAAAATCGGTGTCAACTGGAACCAAAACCCGAATTCTGTTAAGTTATTGGAAAAGTCTCAAAATTTTAATTTTATAATAAATTCGGTTAAAATTTGATATATTTCGATTCAAAAATGGTAATTTCGGTTAAATTTAGCATTAAATTTCGGTTATTTTGGTCTGAATGTTCTGAGAACCGAGCTGGTACAGAGTTTCCTTGCTTCTTCAAAAACCGAAACCAAACTAAATTGGCTAAACTGGTTCGGTTCGAATGTCAGGTTTCTTGTGAAAACACTGATACTTGTTGTGCATGGAGCAAAAAAATGCATTCAATTTTTGTCTTATAATATTGATTAAAATGCGAACTACGGCTGGGAGAGATATTACTGTGTCGGAGAGACATGCGAGGGGGTCAAGCTTTATACTTTCTTCGTAGAACAACAACTCAACATTTGAGCTCAGCACCGTTTATTGCTGCGCCTCGTTTGGAGTTAGGTTCGTTTCTTGAAGAAAACCCTAACGACCTGGTTTATACTCATAACCGAAAGATTCATGAATTGATTAAATCCGGGCACTTGATATCTGCCATTTTTTTAATCTATAATAAAAATTCAATTTGGCTCGGCCACTTTTTTCATTGCTTCTCTTTCAAACAGGGTGGTACTGGTTACGTTCAAGGTGTTCGATTCACAAACGTAGAGATGCAAGATGTCGCAAACCTGATACTCATTGATCAGTTCTATTGCGATTCTCCAGCTATATGTCAAAACCAGGTTTCTTTTCAATATATCAATACAAACTCGTGATTTTGATTATTCTATCAAAACAAAACTCAAAGATGAGAAAACTCAGTTATGTTTTCTTTTAATTTTGTGGTATAAATGCAGACCTCAGCAGTTAAACGATGGGCCTCAGGTATCGGTACGGACATCACTCGGAGACTTCGAGGAATTACCGAAGAAAAGGAGAAGCTCGTAACCTCCACCATACCTCCCGCGATCATCAAGAGAAGTAATGCCATGATCTATAAGGAGAGGTTCAATGTCTATGCACAAGAAACCCTAAGACTAGAGGAGCGTTCCCGAGAATCCCTGAGAGCTTCTAGAGCTGTGACACCTACTCTTCAAGACTCTCGGGGGGTGATCTGCTTTGGGAGACATGAATAAAGTGTCTTCAGTATCTCGTTAGAATGAAGACACCCCAAAACATCAAGTTGAGTTGTATTTTTCTTCTCCACTTCGGATTTATCCCATAGGGTTTGCCGAGGGAGTTTTTTATGAGATAATAACACTTGGTGCATCACACTCCCTTCCTTTACTTATTCTACTTGGAAATATCAATGACGGGGTATAATAGATAAGAAGTGTGATCCTATCTCCAAGAAGGTGTCCACTTGAATAAAACCTTCTTTTCTTTCTTGAATTTTTAGTAAATATTTCCGATTTTTTCTAAGAGGTCCAAATTAGGCGTTTGTTATATAAATTTGGACCAAGTTGTAATAAACTTAAGAGACCCTAGAGCGCCTCTTATAAAACTTTACACCGAGTTCGGCTTCAAGGTGTAAAGCTTTCTGTATCAAAGGGCTTCCACACCTCTTGTGGTTCCCGCATCAAACCATCTTTTACCCCCATCGTTAGATCCTAAGTTGAGCATCTCTCAAGAAATCCTAGCAAAACTTTTCTATTTCGTTCATTTTTTCTAGCCGAGAGTAAGGTGAGCATCTCTCTTAGTTGAAGGTGAAGCTTGAAGCTGGAAGATCCGTAGCTATATCATTAAATCAGCCAGATAATGTACCGGAACATAACCGGGACAACCAAAAGCCATCAAATTTGCGTGCAGTGACACAGTGCAGTGAAAAAGCCATCAAATTTGCGTGCAGTGACACAGTGCCTTGTAGCCACATTGTTCTCAGTAAAGTGAATCTTTAAGGCAAAGATGGTCAAGTCGAAGCGTACTGTAACTCAACTAAAGGTTTTGGGTATGGAGTGATTCATCCGTCAGCGGATTGTCTCTACTCGCACGATGACAAGGGCTTGGACCAGAGTCACATGCCAAAGGAAGCCGAGACCGGCCATGACGAGCTCTGCTTGTGATGTTCTAAAGTGTTGTAGTGAGGGATGATATGTAAAATAGTTTTCTGAAGCATATGATATAGTAAACAATATGATATAATTAAAGGTTGTTGTTAACAGCATTTGTCCACCTTTCGTATTACATGTTTTTTTCATACAAGTTATATGCACGATTTTTATAACATTAAAATTTAGTTTTAAGTTTAATGTAAAATGAAATTTGAATACGTATTGCTATTGAAAATACAATATACAAGTTATATTAAATTTGAATAATATGGTAAACTTGAATTTTTTTTTCTCGTTTTACGTGTTAATGGCCAATAGGAAGATATTAACACCCTTCTTTCAGACAAAGTTATGACTTTTAAGTTTTTACATTTGAATTGAAATGCGTTTAGTCGTTAAAAAAAAACCAAATGAATCAACAGAAAAATAGTAAAATTACATATGATGATCATCTAAAAAATATTAGAATTGTTAAATAATATAGTTCTAAAAATGCTTTTAACTTTTCCGTGTGAAAGTTTCACTTTTATTGTGTATGAAATTGGATTGGTGCTAGCTAGTCCCACAAATGGAAATACAAAAAGGAAAAAAAATAATTTAGGATTAGAGGAACACACATCACATGGAGACTCCAAAGGACACATTTGATATTGAATTGTTTGATATGTTTGGCACGTGCGTAACTCTTCCCTTTTTTTCACAATTATAATTTTCTTATATAATAATCCGCAATTGATGTTAGCTGTAAACATCAATGACCAATGCCAACCCATTTATTGATCCTTTCAATAACAACTCAACAACTATACATTACATGACCTAAGATCTAGTCTCAGCTTGCAATTTTCAAACAATTACTTTATTGTAATGTGAAACGGATTTTTGATTGTGTAATCAAATGACAAATTTATATGGTATATAATTGTTATTTTTCTTTGATATGGTATAGAATTATAAGTTGATTGGTTTGTCTATATCCTGAGTAATGCAAATAAAGAAATATTTTCCTAAAACTTAGAAATAACCAAATTATATGGTATGGATAGACCCGGAGAATCTAAGACGTGGGAGAATAATGATTTGGTTTACCATTTCATTTCATTTCATTTCCACCTTAATGTTTATTATTGTGACCCACAAAAAAAAGAGAGGCGAAGAAGCAGAAAGTAGTGGTGACAGAGAGAAAGCTTCTGAGGTAAAATCACAAATTCTCCATTTATCAAAATCTGATTGACTCATACTGCATTTGCTTTCAAGTTCATTATTGTTATTGCAAGTAAAGGTTCACAGCTTTTAGAATTACTCTTTTTGATACTTAAGGACATTGTCTGTATCCAAGGACCGCCAATACTTTTATTCAATTGATAATGCAGATCCAATGTGTGTTAAATTTTTGTTTTATAGATTAATCACCAAAAAAATTCAAAAAGAAAAGTCTGCCATCGAACTCAATCATTGTTTTTTTTTGTTTCCTAGCTTTTAAAACTGAACATTTACAAATTCAGCCCTGCACTACATCATCCCTATTGCTTATGACATATCTTTTGTTTCCTTAGATTAGGGAAAAACATTGTTTTTTTTTCTGTCTACATGTTCTTCCCGTAATAAAATTACAAAAATCTTTATATGAAATATCCTTAGTCTGAAAGAAACACTTTTGTTTCAACAGTCTAGAGAAAATAACACGTCATCAGAGAATTAACAAAGTTTTGAAGCAGAGGAGGAATGTTCAGTATTAGAAAAATAGAAGCAAAAGTCAACATCACTTTAAAATATAGAAAAAAACAAATACGAGTACAACTGTAATATTTACTTCGACTTTATCTACGAGGGGGATTGAGCAAGTGGGATGCAATTTGACTAAAGATGCATCCCAACCCCAACCCAAATCATAGCTTATACTTATAATAATATAAGACCACTCCTTTTCCTGTCTCTTCAAGTTGTTTAGATTATAAATAAAATGGTAATGAAGAGAATGTGATGCTAGGTAACCTTTATTTAAATGCGGAATGAATACAAGATCTGGTCCTGACATTGTTTTGAATCATCAAACTTCAGGACACAAACTAAGATCTCTAGTAGAGGAAAAAAACCTTTTCCTCCATGTTCAGGTTTTGAGCTTCTTCAGAGTTTTAAGCCCTGTGGAGAAAAAATGTCACCATTTATGAAGTTCTTTCTCTTTCTCTATGATTCTCTTCCACCTTCTTCTTGGTTTCTGGTAAATCACATTTCTTCTCTCTCTCTCTCTTTCACTTACTTTTGATCCTTATTTTCACATCATGTGTTCCTTTTTTATTTGGTTTTGTGGGTTTAAAGGTCCAAAGACACAACTTAGCAGCAGAATCAGATACAAATGAGGTTGTTAGAAGTGGCATAATTGGAGAAGCTGTATACATTTGGAAGCAGACAAGAATCTTTGTCTTTATACCAATCTTGAAATTTTTAGTGACATTATGTTTGGTCATGTCCTTTTTGTTGTTCATAGAAAGAGTTTATATGAGCATAGTTGTAGTGATTGTGAAATTACTTAGAAGAACACCTGAGAAAGTACACAAATGGGAAGCTTTAAAAGATGATGATCTTGAGCTAGCCAACACAAACTACCCAATGGTTCTCATTCAGATCCCAATGTACAATGAAAAAGAGGTAATTACCATTAATTTTCTTATTAACCAAATAAATTATTTTAATCTACACTCCTAATGAAAGAATCATTTTCTTGTTGTCACAGGTTTGTCAGTTATCTATAGGAGCAGCCTGTAGGCTATCTTGGCCGTTGGATCGAATGATAGTTCAAGTTCTTGATGATTCCACAGATCCAGCTAGTAAGGTCCTTTGTTCAATTTTTCTTCTTCCAAAAATCTTTGGTTTGTATATAATTTGATTACACTCAGTTTATCATAGTTCTGATATACGAAATGATTTGGAAAAGACAGGAATTGGTGAATGCAGAATGCGATAAATGGGCGAGAAAAGGTATAAACATAATGTCAGAGATTCGAGACAACAGAATTGGATACAAAGCAGGAGCATTAAAGGCTGGAATGATGCACAACTATGTGAAACGATGCGAATTTGTCGCCATTTTCGATGCTGATTTTCAGCCTGATCCTGACTTTCTAGAACGAACCATTCCTTTTCTTATTCACAACCATGAAATCTCCCTTGTTCAATGCCGTTGGAAGTTTGGTAAAATCATCAAATCTTTTGGAAACTTAATGGCTATTATGTTAAGTCAAATTCTAATGGAGGGAATGTGTCACATATGTAGTGAATGCAAATGAGTGCTTAATGACGAGAATGCAAGAGATGTCACTAAACTACCATTTCTTGGCTGAGCAAGAATCTGGATCTTCAATCCATGCTTTCTTTGGATTTAATGGAACCGCGGGTGTTTGGAGAATCTCAGCTTTAAACGAAGCTGGAGGATGGAAAGATCGAACAACCGTAGAAGACATGGATTTAGCTGTCAGAGCTTGTCTTCATGGTTGGAAATTTGTCTATGTCCATAACGTCGAGGTGCTACTATAAGCCTCTTAAACTCAAACAATACATAACAAGTACTATAGACTAAAGATTATATTCAAGACATTATTTTCTAAAATTTCAGGTGAAAAATGAATTGCCAAGCACATTCAAAGCATACAGGTTTCAGCAACATAGATGGTCTTGTGGACCAGCTAATCTATGGAGGAAGATGACAATGGAGATTCTACAGAACAAGAAAGTGTCGGCGTGGAAGAAATTGTATCTCATATACAATTTCTTCTTCATAAGGAAGATTGTAGTACACATCTTCACATTTGTCTTCTACTGTTTGATTTTACCAGCAACTGTGTTATTCCCTGAGCTCCAAGTTCCTAAATGGGCTACTGTTTATGTTCCTACTACAATCACTCTCCTTAACGCAATCGCTACACCTCGGTAATTAACATCTCTACTCTCTTTATATTTCATTAAAACTCTGTTTTTTCATTTCTTATTAGCATTAAAAAGTTTGATACTGTAAAGTGCAGATCAATACATCTTCTTGTCTTTTGGATCTTATTCGAGAATGTAATGTCTATGCATCGCACAAAGGCGACTTTCATCGGATTACTCGAAGCAGGACGGGTTAACGAATGGGTTGTTACTGAAAAATTAGGTGACACTCTCAAGTCTAAGTTGATAGCTAAAGCCAAAACTAAGCTTTACACCAGATTTGGACAAAGGTACTCTAAATCAAACACACAAAGTTACGATTAATTAACACATTCAAACATTTTGAATCTTGTAACTAATTTTTGGTTAACTTTTACAGAATTAATTGGAGGGAACTCGTTGTTGGGATATATATATTCTTGTGTGGATGCTACGATTTCGCCTATAGAGAATCATACTTTTACGTATATCTGTTTTTACAGTCTTGTGCATTTTTTGTTGCTGGAGTTGGCTATATTGGCACTTTTGTTCCAACCGTTTAGAACAAACTTTTGTATTTTCAGAACAAATTAATGTTTTTTTTTTGGTAATACAAATTAATGTTTTGCTATTGATTAGAGACCAATTAGGAAATGGATTATGGTTGAACAAAGTTAACTCTTCCAATTTCCATACTCAAATGTAATTTTTATGTTATGATCTTTGAACAAAAAAAAGAAAATGTTGTTATGATCTAAGAATGTGGTTATATATGGTTATAGCAATGAAGATCATTCACTATTCATACGTAACATTTTATGATTTGTATTGTCTGCCCAATTGTGTTCTAGAAGAAAAATAAATATACGTAACATTTTATTGTTTGTATTGTCTGCCCATTGTACCCAATTGTGTTCTAGAAAAACAAATTATTGGGAGAATTATGCAAATACAAGTCAACATCAAATTATAAGATGATGTGGCGGTTTTGGATTGGTCAGATGCCATCCACGGCCAATGACCCATGACGCATGTAAACCGCGTAAGCTCAAGCCCCTCCACGAAAAACATTCTACGCTCGCTCTTCGATGGGTATTTCGGTAATTTGTTGGTATTTTTTTAACGAATTGACAGTTTCGTCCTTTGCCTCTATAAAGATCTCCCTTTTTGCAGTTACGGCGTCGCGCATTTAGCGTTGCTTTGAAGCTCTCTCTCTCTCGCTTTCAAATTCTGTTCCTCTCTCTCGCGATCTCAGATAGCTCCGAAATTTTCACGCAGAGGTACGCTTGATCTGGATCTGAGCTAATACATTCTCAATTTTACATATTCGAATACATTTGCAGATTTGTTCATTGTGTTCTTAGTTTGCATTTGCGTTTGTGATTTGGATATCTTGCTTCGATTTAGGTTTACGATGGTGTGAAGTTTTGGATGATTTCGATGTTTTTGTTGAAAATTCTTATTCGATCTGTATCTGTAGCATCTAAGTCTGGATCTATGAAAATGATCTTCAATTTCATCTCTTATCGCTGTAATTGCTTGTTATAGATTATGAATTCTTGAGGATCTATACGAATGAGAGCATTTAGGTTGTGGAATCTGTTTAGATCTGCCTTATCTAATCTTATTGTGCTTATGTTTTGTGATCTCTATGTACTTCTGTAATTGCTAATGCATTGATACGGTGTATAATGTTTCTGTGTGTGTTGGTGTTAGCCAGTGAAGCAAGATGGGTTTGTCTTTCGCCAAGCTTTTTAGCCGGCTTTTTGCCAAGAAGGAAATGAGGATTCTGATGGTTGGTCTTGATGCGGCTGGTAAGACCACCATTTTGTACAAGCTCAAGCTCGGAGAGATTGTTACCACCATTCCCACTATTGGTAAGTTTTAAACATCATTTCATAATTCAGTTCTTAGAAAAGCTTATTTCCAACATTGCGACAAAGCGGTTGATAGGTGAACGTAGTTTCAGTCAGCTATGTTCTTACCATTTCATATGATTTTGGACAGGGTTCAATGTGGAAACTGTGGAGTACAAGAACATCAGTTTCACAGTGTGGGATGTCGGGGGTCAAGACAAGGTATATGATTATCCAACTTTTAAAGCATTAAGAAGTTATTTTTGCATCATAATCTATGGATCTTTTGCCTACTGTGTCTTGGTGTTATTGATGATGAACTAACATGGCATAAAACCTGGACTTTTTTTGTCAGATCCGTCCCTTGTGGAGACACTACTTCCAGAACACTCAAGGTCTTATCTTTGTGGTGGACAGCAATGACAGAGACCGTGTTGTTGAGGCTAGAGATGAATTGCACAGGATGCTGAATGAGGTCTGTTTCCAGTAATATCTGCGTAGTGTACTGAATTCACTCGTAAAAGATGATTACAACGTTTCTCGATTGTAGTAAGACTGCGCTAGTAAACTTACCAAACACTTGTCGGGTTTTTACAGGATGAGCTGCGTGATGCTGTTTTGCTTGTGTTTGCTAACAAACAGGATCTTCCAAATGCCATGAACGCAGCTGAAATCACTGATAAGCTTGGTCTCCACTCTCTCCGTCAGCGTCACTGGTAAGTATAAACATATAATCTTCCTCAATCCCTGCCTCCCTCATGTTGATTTGTTCTCTTGCTTAGAACGTTTCTTATGATATGATTTAAAAGATTTATAAACACTCTGATCGATTTATATCTATGGAAATCTCTCCAGGTACATCCAGAGCACATGTGCCACTTCAGGAGAGGGGCTTTACGAAGGTCTTGACTGGTTGTCAAACAACATTGCCGGCAAGGTGAAATAAAATGTAACAAATTGCAATTTATTTTGGCTAAATATATTCACGCAAATTGTAATTGTGTTCTTGTTGCTGATTGTGCAGGCGTAGAGGGAAAAGTTCGTGGTCGAGTTTTGATTTGCTGAGCAAATCTGGATGCAGGGGCAAACATTATCTGATTTTTTTTTTTTAACCGGGTTTTTCTTATTGTTCTGTTTATTTTGGATGTGGATGGATTTTGTGATTGTGTAACGATGGGTCTTTGTACGTAGAACGTAGAAGCTACCTTTTATATAGTTTTGGTAAAATTGTAATCGAAGATTTAATCTATTGCTTTCGTGGTTTTTGTCACATTTCACTTTTACACATCGATTCATAAGTTGAGCTGTGGTTTCGTTGATAATAGACAGCATGAGATCTTTCATATGGTATCGAGACCTTCTTCAGTTGCTTGCAAAACTGAAACTTTATTAAACCCAACAAAACGGGATTTGGTATGAGAATCAAAACACTGAAAAGAAATCTGAAGAACATATCGGTCATATTTGTGAAAAATTCATGTTCAGTCATAAAAAAGACAAAAATGTTGGAGAATCAAAAAATTTCAGATTATCATAAAAAAGAAATTTTATAGGTAAAACTATATAGGTTTCGGATTTATAATAAAGTGATTATATAACACTATTTACCAAAACGGTATAATCGATTGATAGCAGATTTGAAGGCATTTCAAACACCTCGGATCCTAGCACCCATATATTGAAGATCATCTATCAGATCCTTGGTGGTCTTGATCATTAGCTGATTTGGTCTTACCTTCACCTTAGCAGGGGCATCATTCCATTGTTTCTTCTTCTCTGCAACTCTCCATAGTTTTATCTGCTCTTTCATCATCTCATCTCTCTCTTCGTGAGTATCTATCTCTGGCATTGACTTAGATTTTACATTTTCGGATCTCTTGGACTCAGCCTATAACAACAAATTATAGCCATTATCTATTTTCTATGATTAACCAATATTGTAGTCTAGTTTATATAAATTTGACTTGTCGGATTCTCTAATTGATGGAAATCAAACTAACTTGTGGAGGCTGTTGTGTGTTTGATTGATCCAGCTACCAAATCCAGGGAATTTACCCATTCTCTCTCTGAAACTTTAGTCCACAAAGATAAAATGACGATCAAAGAGATAACTGACTTACTTTAGGAAATGAAGTTTTCGTGGACCTTAGATAAAAAATGGATTCTGATTTAGACAAAATATAGTAAGAAATTGAACGAATAAGCAAAGATGGAGTGTAGGATACGTTTACTTACGGCGAAAATGAGAAACTGGGAAGCTCAATCCTCGTGACTTCTTTCTTGACGTACAAGCGAGAGCTGCATGAGGAATGTTAATGGGCCTACAATCCCATCAGGATTAGTGATTACAAATCTGTTCTCGTCCGTCGGCAAAATTCTGGTCCAAATTCTTTGGTTTTTTCGTGCCGGATTTGTAGAGAGAAATAAAATATTTTTGAAAAGATTGTATTAGAAAATAAATGTTTAGCAAAAGTTTGCGGAGAGTTAGAAATTTTTTTATTGATTAACTGAAAAGATAAAGAAGTAAAGATAATCAAAATCAAAAGGCGACCCCATTATGTACAAACACAAGAAACATTCAACTATTTAAAGAGACATAATTTAGTGAAAACACAAAGAATGCCATGAAAGAACACAAAAATGTGCTTTACGCTAATCCCTAAGTTGTTTAAACTTTAAACTATTTCCTCTCGTAGAGCCCCACGACATTATACCCCTTTATCCATTTACTCGTGTTATTTGAAACGTCCATACTCACCAACATTAATTTAAGTAGTGCTGGGCACAAGTATTTGCTATCCGCCCGACCCGCCCTGTACCTGCTCCGCAAAAGTGGATACCCGTTTTAAACAAACCGGGTAACAAGCCAGCTTTGACAAATACTTGTTAGTAACAAGACAAATACAAGCCGAATTTTTTTTTTCAATACCCGTTCCGTTTTTATCCGCTATCCGTTAACCGCGGCTTGTTATCCGCTACCCACCATAATTACCCGCAATTACTTGTAAGTACCCGCAATTACTTGCAAGTAATGACTAAAAAAAAACGGGTACTTGCAAGTAACAGATAAAAAAAATGGACCAAGTAACAAATCAAGTACTTGCAAGTAATAGATTTTTGGACGGGTACTTGTTTAAACGGGTACTTGTTTGAACGAGTACAAGTATCAAACCGAAAATTTTATTACTTGCAAATAACGGAACAAGTACCAAGCCGACCAAAAACGGCAAGTACCCACCCCGTGCCCAGCCCTAATTTTAATCGCATTGAAATTAATATACAGTTATCTTTTGTGTATATCTCGCACCAATCAGTACTATCACCATTTTAAGCCTATTTCTATATCATTGTCCTTCTTTCATATCTTTTTCTAATATAAAGTAATTTTGTTTTGGTAGTCAATTTCAAATTTGTACAATTCACTAATCAAGAATCACCTCTGAGCATCTTTATTGTGTTAAATAGACATCAATAGATATTTTTCAAGATAAAATGAATATGATGTATATTATGTTTCTTCTTCATATGAAGATTTGAACGTATTTTGTTAAAATATTGAGTAATGGGAATATAGAGGAGTCAATGATTGGTAAAGCCCACTCCATAAATCTTTTAAATTTTCTTTGGAGAGATTAAATTGTACCAAATCCTACTTTATCTCCGCACAAAGAAAACAGTTTTGTTCCAAAGTGCATCTCTCTCCATGCACTTACACATCACAAAGAATATCTTTAATGGTCTCTCTTTATAAAAAGAAAAGAAAGAAAAACAACAAAGAATGTTCTCTCAATTTAAATCTTTGGCTTCAGACCCATTAGTCTTATTCCTTTCATTACCTGTCACTTTTGCATGATACATATCAATTAGAAACTTTATATTAAACCACAAATGCTAATTACATTACCCCTATATCACATGGAGCGAAGCATATTCACATCTCTTGTTCCACAAGTACCTTCTCAATAACCCTCCTTAGTCTCTACTCAAGGAACTCCGAATACAAACGTCTCACAACTCCAACATCTTCTTATAGAACTTATTTATTTATCTCTAAGAACCGAACCAAAACCAAAACCTAGTAGAGAAAATGGGAGATCAAGGTGTACAACAGATGCAACAGCCTATTGTTGTGTATCCAAACACATACACTAAACAATATCCAGACCCATCTTCTTCTTCAAAACCTTCTTCTTCCTCCAGCTTAAGCGGAAACTTTAGAACGGTGTTCATAGTCCTAGCCGTGATCCTTGTCTTGTCGGCTCTGGCTTGTGTCTTTGGGAGGCTATGTAACCGTGGAAGCCGTGTGGCTAAGCAGCAGCATAGCAAGCATCAAAAGCATGAGAAAGCTTCTTCCAAGAAGAGCCGTGAGATTCGGCCTGTGGAGCGTGAGCCAAGGGAGAGAGGTGATTTGGATTTTGGATTCGATATGAAACCCTCTGGAAGAGACGGAGAGGACATTGAATTTGGATTTGATAACAAGAGAGGAGAAAGAGGTGGAGGAGGAGGACCACCTCCACCGAATATCAAACATGCAGTGAGGTTCAAGTTACCGGAAAAGGAAGACCATCATGGAAAAGGCGAGATCAGACATGGAGGTCCTGAGTTTGAGTTCCGACCAGGTCACTAATGGTCTAAGAACAAACCAGTTTATGTTTATGTTTTTATTGCTTCTTTTATGCCTTTTTCTTTTCTGGGTTAATTTGTTCTCCTTGCTATGGGTATGGAAACTTGGAGCTGAAGCTATCAAACTTCTTATAATCTTTGGTGTGATATATATATAATGATATTATATCTAAGATACTAAATAATATATGTAGAGTTTTCTGATTAAATTCTGTAAGAATCTTGTTAAAAGAATCAACAAATTTTTGGAAGAACGTTTTTATAAGAATACAGAGTTCTTCACTAGCTTCCTCGTTCAAACAAAAATCAGGAACACATAACGCAGAAAAAGTAAAACAAGATACAAATAACTCTTTCGCAACTTTTCTGGGTTCTATTTTTGTTTTCTGAGGGGAATTAGCCATTAGAGAACAAAAACTAAAGGTACCTACCAAGTAATGCATCTCACACAGTATACGAAAAGAATGGCTTTACATAGCTCAAGAAAGAGGCAGAGGTATGTGTTACTATCACCTATTTTTTGAATCAGAACCGTCAGTTATTGAAAGGTCGAGTCTCAGACTCATTCCCTGAGAAATCAGAAGAGCTTTTGACAGAGTAATCTCCACTGTACATTCCTGTCTCTGAGTTGTTATCAAAACCAAACGCCATTTTTCTGAACTTCATAATGTCTTGGTTGTATTGCCCTGAATCATAAGTTGTGCTTTGCCCAACTTTGATTCCGTTGCTAAATCTCCCGACTCTCCGTCGCAGTCCAGTGCTCTCACAACCTTATTTTACCAAGAAGATAAGTTATCAGATGAGATAAAACTGGGATCAAGAACTGTATAGAGCAATCACTTGCTGTTGTATATGTGAGGTGAGCTTTGGATTTTTGGTTAGTTTGTCAGAATTACCTGAACCATTCGTGGACGTTTTGGACCAGAATGTCTAACACATGCAGCGGCTGTCTCGATCATTCTAAATACTTCATGCTCCACATAATGTTTTTCGAGTCGTCTATCAATTAGTTCGCTGAATTCTCCGGTCTCAATGGCTTTGAGAAGCAGTGGGCGTGCCTGTGAGTTCATGTATAAGTACTGCATGAGTAAACTAGAGCAAATCTTTTATTGTAATGTATGAAGATTGGTTTTTTACCCATTCGACTAAACTCTCTTCTCCTAGAGGTTGACTCTGGTCAACTGGTTTCCGTCCAGTTACAAGCTCTAAGAGAACAACTCCGAACGAGAAAACATCGGATCTATCAGTCAATTTTCCACTAGATGCATATTCTGGAGCCAGGTACCTAAACACATCACATATTAGTCTTGAATCTTGATCCAATGGGATACTAGGAAAAGTATTGTCTGACGCCAGAGAAAGAAACTTGTCTTTAAACATGGGATCAACAAAGGTCCAGTTTTGGAGTAGATTTTCTGAAGAATGATTGCTTACCCGAAGGTTCCCATAACGCGAGTTGATACGTGAGTTTGTGTTGTATCATTAAGTCTAGCGAGTCCAAAATCAGCAACCTAAACACCCGAAAAACAACAAACAAAAAACCAAGAACAAGTCTCATCAATTAAAACTTTATAGAGTCGTAGGATGAATATAAAGGAAAAAGGGAATTTTTTTTATTGCCTGAGCTTCATATTCATCATCTAGAAGAATGTTTGCTGATTTTATGTCTCTGTGAATGATTTTTGGATGACCTGTAATATAAAACAAGGATGTGATTCTAGCTTATGTTATGAACTATGAAGTGCTTAACCAAAATACACACAAAAACAAAAGATGTGAAGGCTGTGATTTTGTTTGCGTTTGAACTATTAGCGGTTTCTTAACAAATGGATGAGTAACCACTTACAGTCTTCATGCAGATACGCCAACCCTTTTGCTGATCCTATAGCAATCCGAACTCTCTTAGACCACTCTAAAACCGGCAAGCCCTTCCTATCCAGATAAAGCACCATGAACTAAGTCAGTCTAACACATGAAACTAAAATGTCTTATCTATAACGAATACGGTAAAAGCCACTCACCGTGCAAATGATGCTCCAACGTTTGATTCGAAACAAACTCATAGATAAGCAATCTATGAGGATCCGAAATGCAGTAACCAACAAGAGAGACCAAATGTCGATGGTGAACACGGCTAATGATCTCAACCTCTGCCTTAAATTCACGATCTCCTTGTCCACTTCCAGCTTTAAGCTGCTTAACTGCAAATCCACCTTGACATTTGTAAACACATCCAAATCCACCTTCTCCAAGAATGTTATGGCGAGCAAAGCCTTGTGTTATGCTTGCAAGCTCTTCGTAACTAAAATTAGTCTGGCCAGTTCCAAGGATAACAGAGTCAGGTGTGCCATTTGATTGCATTTGATGATGAGTATAACCTGTTTGGCTCCCAAAGCTGTTTCCCATAGCTGAATGTTGTTGCTGTGAGTTATACATTGAACCACCAGGACCAGATGAGTATCCTTTATTAGGATCTTGACCGTATAAGAATCCATCTAAATTCAAAGCAAAGAACACAATGTTATTAAAAAGCCAAAAACAGAGATGATCAGAGAAGATAAAGCTAAGATTTTTAACCTGATTTTACAGAGAAAGT
This sequence comes from Cardamine chenopodiifolia, assembly GCA_963922655.1. Lineage (NCBI taxonomy): Eukaryota > Viridiplantae > Streptophyta > Magnoliopsida > Brassicales > Brassicaceae > Cardamine > Cardamine chenopodiifolia. The sequence continues at coordinate 8,004,363 of OZ000459.1, forward strand.
GGGGTGTGGCAAGTATTGTGAGTGACCATAGTTATCAATGTTTTTCTTTTTCTTTCTTTTCACTAAGAACACAACGGCTATTAGCGCCATTATCGCAAAACCGGCTACAGCCATACCGACTTCTGTCTTCCCTTGATAGCTATTGCCATCTCCATTGCCTTGGTTTGATGAAGGTGTTCCTTTGCTAGGAACTGTAAGAGACGGAGATACAACAGGTCTATCGAAGCAGTTTTTGGTGGTGCTGTGTTGAATGGACTCGGCGGCGCGTTAGGATTAACCGGAGGAGCATTGACTGGTCCTGATGGTTGAATTGGAGGAGAATTGGTTGAGTCTAATGGTGGAGCTGGAGGAGATTGTGAAGGTGGTGATTCCGGTTTTGTAGGTCCTACATTGGGTGAAGATGATGATGGAGGAGGTGATTGAGTGTTTGGAGACGAAGGCGGAGAGTTGTTATTGGATTCATTTGGTGGTGTTTCTGAATCCGTTGGTGGAGGAGGAGAAGGTGATTCGTTTGTTGATGATGGTGGAGGTGGAGAAGGTGTTGTTGAGTCAGACGGTGGAGATTCAGAAGCTGGAGGTGGATTGGCTGTTATTGGAGGTAGAATGGAAGGTAACGGAGGAAGTTGTGAATCTGGAGGAGGAGGTGATAATTCTGACGGTGACGGTGGTGATGAGTCAGCTGGTGAGGTAGGAGGGGGATTATTAGCAGGTGGAGGAGCAGAATTTTCAGATGAAGTATCCGGCGGTGGAGAAGAACTCGGTGATTCGCCTGAGTCTGACATTTTTCAAATTATCTCAAATCTTTCTGATGGAAAATATCTCCAAGAAATAAATTGAATTGAACAATGATCAAAAATTTTAATAAATAAATGTTGATTTTGAGGTTTATAAACCCAGGAACTTAAAATTAGGTGGAGAGAGAGGAGATGATGGATGCGAAAGCCAATACAGACTTAAGACGTTAATGGAGGGAGAACCTCTCTATGTCTCTCTCCCTCTCTCCTTCACTTTCTTTTCCCGGAAAATTAAAAGAAGAAAATTTCGAAAGAATCTAACAAATAGCAATGATCAAATTTTTAGTGATGATAAGTCCAAGGCACGTCTCTCTGTTTTTCTCCATCGTATTGTTTCTTTTGGGATATGTTAATCCATGAATCCCGGGTTACCGCGCAAACTAAACGTCTTAAGTGATGATAAGTCGAATATGGTTTTTATCATCATGGATCATTTAGCGATTAATAAATATATCACTTATTTTAATTAATAAAATTTTAATATACCGTCCAATACAAAATATTATTTCATCGTTGCTATTGGTGCAAGTCATTAACTTATCGTTATTGCTCCTCGTCAAAAACAACGTTCGCTACCTTTTTATTTATTTTATTAAATTTCTTTTATTCACCATCCTAATTTCAATAAATAGAGTTTGTAGTGTCTCATTCTAGATATTTTTCTATCAAATAAGTAAAACCAAACTTGGCCAACTGAGCAAGGCATTGCTTTAAATGAAAAATCTACCACTTTAGCCCAAATTTATTACCTATATGGCTAATATATCAATTTTATCCTTCTGTTTTTTTTTATCCCGAAATGTTTTATAATATCAAATACATTTTTTCCCTTGTCATAAAATAAAAGTAATTACAATTTTACATTAGGAAACAAAAATGTCAATTTATTGTTAGTACAAAATTCTATGAAATAAGTAGCAACTTTCGACTACTATGAAAACAAATCATAAAAACTCAAGCACAGTTAGGATTCAGTCAAGATTTCAAAAAAAAAATTGTTTCCTCAAAAAATATAATTTAAGATTAAAACTAAAACTAATCCGAAAATGTTTTATTTTAGATGAGAACAAAATGACGTCACTAAAGATATTAACAAAGACCATGCCATCAACAGTGCCTAATGTAGCAAACAACGTTAAGCTAGTACAGGGGTAATATAGTCATTTGGATCGTAGAAGAGAGGAAAACAAATTCTTGTCGTGCAAGCAGAACAAAAAACCGTTTATTCTCAGACGACGACTCTCATAAAACTTTAACCTCCTCTTCTACATTCTCCAATTTTCCCAAGAAAACTTCTCTCTCTTTTTTTTCTTTCTCTATTCTGTTCTTCCTTGGTAATGGCGGCGCAGGTCGAAATTGAGGACCAAGCGTCCGTCACTAAACTTGATAATGGCGAAATCTTCGATTCACTTTCCGACGATGCAGATTCCTCGATTTCTCGTTCTAGATCTATCTCCAACACCGACTCAGTGATTCTTCTCCGCGAAGGAAACTCAGAGCACGACGTTATTAAGACGTGTTTACTCTCTGGGATGGGTACTGCTTCCAGCGACACGACGATCGTTACGGTTCGTAAAAACTCATCGGAAGGAATCACGACGAGAGCTAAGTATCTTTCGTTTAGGATTTTTACTGAAGCAATGGCGAGGAAACACGGCGGAGATGCTAATGTGAAATACGGTTGGTACGCTGGTTCTAAAGAAGAGATCGAAGGGATTGTTTCTTACGGATTTAGCAATCGTGAGGTCGGAAAATTCGAAAACGACGCTGGCGCTTACGGTGTCGGAATCCATTTGGTTCCTTCTAAGTGCTCTCTTCTTGCGTAAGTTTGATTTCTCCGTCATTTTGAAGCATGAACATGATCTGCGAACTTAGTTTATAGCTAATTTGATCCTGCTGCTCAGTTTGATTTGAATCATTGATGTTGAATTTGATTTTGATTTAGAATCCTTGAATCAACACAAGTTTAACTAGGGTTGGTTTCTGTAGAGATTGAACTGGAAATGTATGTAACAGTGAAATATTTTTGCAGGGCTTCGTCTACAGAGCCAGATGAAGAAGGTTTAAGGCATCTTCTCTTATGCCGTTTAATATTGGGGAAGCCTGAGCTAATCATTTCTGGTTCTAAACAATCGTATCCGAGCTCAATAGAATTTGATTCTGGTGTGGATAATCTCCAAAATCCTCGAAACTATGTTATATGGAGCTGTAACATGAATTCGCATATTCTCCCGAGCTATATCGTTAGTTTTTGGTCTCCAAGTCTCAGAGGTATAAACACTTTCTTTATTCAATGTCTCTTACATAGTGTTAATTGGTGTATGTTGTTTCAGTAAGTAGAGGTGGCTTTGCTGCAAGACCGAGCTCGCCATGGGTTAGTTTTGCAGCTCTGATGTCAATGCTGTCCAAATCCATGGATCCTTCAAGAATGAACTTGATCATCAGAAATTACGATGATTTTCGGGTATAGATTTCATTTTATTCCATTAGCTTATTGTATGTTTCCTCAATTACTTAGATCAAATGTGGGTTTATTGCAGAAACGAAAGATCAGGAGAGACCAATTGATTAGGAAGATGAGAGAAGTGGCTGGAGATAATCTTTTGGCTGAGATTATCAAGAATCACAGAGACAAAAACAAGGTCAGGAATTAAAGGTAAGCAAGTCTTTATTCTTAGCTAATCAAATTAGTGTAAAGTGAAAGTTTCTTATTCTTTCTTATTGAGCAAGGAATGTTTTCTTTTATTAGGGTATATATATATATATAATATGAAAAATTATATTTTTATAGTCAAACTCCACATCAGCTTATATACCTTTATACGTGTGTTGATTGTTGATCCAAGTCATGCAATGTTTTAAACCATTCATTTGCTCTTCATTAAACTTAATGGAAATTAAGAAATGTCTTTTCCTTTTCTAGAATATTATAGTATTGACCTTTTTTTTCTATTCCTTGCAGAGAAGTTTCACACACGTTTTAGAAGTACATAGACAGCTCAATCAAATGTGGAAGGAACTATATGAGAGTTTGAAATCATTTTCCTTTTTAGTATTGGAAGGTACAGTTTCTGTTAATGACACAAACAGAGGATCCTTTTTCACATAACACTGATATTTTCTATGTGATTGAAGAAATTCAAAAATCACAATCTCTTTAATTACATCGTCTTAGCATTCGTATATCTTCTCCGATTACTCCTCCTATGCGATCTCCATCTTTCTTTAATATCCTCAGCTTTGTTCTCCTCCAATACGACGCGGTTTTGGCCTTGATCATCAATATGGCCTCCTTCTCCACGGAGCCTAGCAGCTTCAGCGAGAAGATCTTTAATCATACTCTCTGTAGTCTTAACTGTGATCCCACGAATGTACCAAGAAAGCGGCGGCGGAGTAAGAATAGCAGAAGGCTGATCCATTGTCACCTTTGACCCAATCCTTCCTCGTCCGTTGCTACATCTATCATAATCTTCTCGAGTTTTTGGCTTCGTGGTCTCACACAAATGTTCGTCTATAAACAATGGCTCCACTTTCCAACAACCCTCAAACACTTTCATGAACATTGTTTTCTCTTGCTTATAACTTGACTGGCCTCAATAAAAAAGAAAGAGAGAAAACCTTAATTGAGTTTGTGAAGACAGAACAAAAAGATTGTTTGAGGGATATAAAATATTATCTTACAGTGAGATTTTTTCGGTTTTCTTGGACAATTAGATGAACAGGGAAAGTTCCAGCCCACCAAAGGAACTTCCAGGTCGCAGCTTGCTTCACCTCTATGGTCTGTTTTAGTCCTTGGTCGATCAAAACTTTTCTCGATATATTTTCCTGTGTAGGATTAATTTGTCTGTCTCAAGATATTTGCTTTCACCTTGATGTTTTTGAAGTATCTTTTGTTGTCTGGATGAGTGAAAATGTTGTAGACTGATTCAGGAGGTAATCCTACGTTTACTTCGACGTTCAAATGGCAAAACAAACCATTTTGTGATGTCACCTGCAAACATTAAAATTTTAAGAATTTGTTTTTTTTTTCCTGAATTCAACCAAGTCTTATCTTATTACCTGCACTTTAGGAGGTTGATTGATCCATGAAGGATTATCTCTCCAAGCTTGTAATTGCTTCTCTAACTTCTCCTCATATCTGTGCAGATCATGACTAGTTTCTATCTCTGACATTGACTTAATCAAGCTTGGTTCTTTCACATTCTTTAATTTCTTCAACTCAGCCTACAACAATAACAACAACAAAAATCATAATCTAACTAATTTATAACTTCGTTTAAGCTTCTTGGCGGTTCTTGTAATATACCTTAAGAGGTTCTTGAATTGTCTGATTGATCCAAACAAAAAATCCAGGAAATACCATTATTTTCAAACAATTTAGCGAAACCTATACCGCTCTCCTCCTCTGTTCTTGAAATTTCAGATCCACCCATTTGTTTCTGTAAAATTAGATCACACAAAACAGAGCAAAATTAAAATGATAAATTCAGAGGAAACAGAAAGTCAACGATATGGTTTGAGGGAAAAAAATCCATAGAGAAGGTTTGATTAATCAAGATTATAAATGAAAATTTGTGATTAATACGAATCAGTTTGGTAGAGGTGGTAGTGTACCTTACGCACCGAGAACTAAAGATCTGGGATAAGTTCCATTCTCGTGAGTTCTCTCTTTCGACGTTAAGCATGTGCGCAAAATCAGGCGGACATTGCTTTCGACTCGTGTTTCACTTGCCGCAATTAAACCCTTGAAACCATAAACTGTCTCTTCTACTACACGATGAAAGATCGACTCTGGTTTGCTATTCAAACCCAATAATTGATCTCTATTTTTTTTATTTTTTTTTTGTTATTTTTAACAAACAAAAAGTAAGTGGGCAATGGAGTCAGAATCTGTTTATGTCTTTGTTGAATAAGAGTTTGTCTCTTCATCTCATCTTCGTCATAATATTTGTTCATCTTATCATGGGCATTATTATTAGTATCCTTCTCTGACCCTGACTTAGATTCAACATTCTCAGATCTCTTGGGCTCGTCCTACAACAACAAACATTTTGAGTTTGTACAATGGATTTATTTTGAGTTGACTTCCCCAGGAGCTCTGATTAATGGAAATGAAACTGACCTGTTCATTGTTCTGATTGCTGATCCAGCCACCAAGTGCAGGAAATATACCCATTTTTATTTGAAAGTTTAGTTCATAAAATATATTTATACGAGATGATCGGACAAGAGCAATACAAAGCTTGTATATGTGGTATGGTTTTAGAAATCTAAGCTAAAATCTTGAGAGACCTATTGGTGTAAGTTAAGTTTTACGTACGGCTAACCAATGAAGTGGGCAGCTAAATTCTCGTGGGTGATTAACGTACAGACGAGACGTACTTGTGGAAAGAGGAGATCAAACGTTAATAAGTTGGATAATTACGCTTTCTAAGTGATCCCTTTTGGCGTAACTAAGCATAATTAGTAGTAGCATGAACCTGATATGGGAACTTCAACATTATAAATTATAAAGCCAAGCTTATTAATTTTGCTTTATTTTTTTATTATCATAACAATAGATTATTGTTTTTGTCTAATGCTGTGAACAAAAAATAATAAGCTTGGTTTGTTTGATGCTCATAAACTAGTCGTCTCAAGAATATCTATATATTCCCCCGGAACACTCACCAAACTATAATGTGTTTGCTATATATCAATTATAGATTTGGTCGCCAATGTTGCTCAATATATAGGAGTTTAAGAATGGTGAATTATAACGGTATTAGATTATTGGCCGAGTTTGTACTCAAATATTAGTGTTTTCGACTGTACTTTAAGTAATATCTCCCCAACAGATAACTTGGAAAGATTATTAAAATATTTTCATCAATAGATTCCAAAAAAAATTAGATATTCAGATTCAAAAAACGAGATCTTAATCAATGTTTAGGAGAAATTTCCATGTTTCCATGTTTGTCGGTTGAAGAGATTACACCTGGGTTTCGAAAACTGAAACCCCAACGTTGAAGTGTTACAAGTAAAGTTTTGGTGTTCTTAATGGTGATATCACGAATGAACCAAGATAGTGGCGGCAGATTAAAAGGAGGATATGGCTGAAAGTATTGGTCCGTTATCACTTTCGATGCAATCTTTCCTTGTCCGCTGCTACATTTTTTGTATTTTTCTACACTCTTCGGCGCCTTGTGCTTGCATAAGCGTTCTGAATCTACATATTTGTTCCAGACCACCAAAGAAAGTCCCAGGCCACAGCTTTCTCCACCTTTGGGATCTGCCTCGGTCCACTCTTGATTTGTTTTCCTTCATAAGAAAAAGATCACACTCTTAAGTATTTCTATACGTAGTTGATACAACATTCAAATCATACAATGATAAGGAAAAACACCATAAGTTGGCGCCGAAACTTGTTGATATTGAAGTATGATACGTTGTTTGGATTAGTGAACGCCTCGAAGACTACCCCATGAGGCATCCCCAATGTCAATTCTCTGTGCATATGGCAAAGACCCTTTGTGTTGTCACCTTCAAAAATCAAAAATATAAGAATCTTTTTTTTTAAGATCTTTATTCTCAATTGTACCAATTTCATTAAAGGCAAAAAAATTAAAAGTATTGAGATTTTATTTGGTGATTTGGTATTTACCTTCACCTTAGGAGAGGGGGGGGGTCATACCATGGATGCTTCTGCTCTGCATCAGTCCAAAGTTTTACTTGCCTCCTCGACTCAGCTAAGTTAGGATCCATTGGTGGCTCTGAATTAGATTCAACATCGTCAGATTTCTTGGACTCGGCCTACAACATCATGACAGAATCATAATCTGTTGTCTATATAAATTTATCGGGTTCTCTGATTGATGGAATTGAAGCTGAACTTAGGAGGCTGTTGAATGTTCTGATTGATCCAGCCATTGAGTCTAGGAAACACACTCATTTCTCTTTGATATTTTAGTCCACCTGATGAGAGCAAAAGCAATTGACGATCCCAAAGCTCGTATATTTTATTGATTATAGAATCTTAGATAAAAGCTTGATTCAGATTTAGAAAAAAAGAGATAAAATGATAATGAGGGAATGGTGTACGTTAGATTTTACGTGCGGAGAAACAAAGAATTTGGCAGCTTCATTCTCGTGAGTTGTTGACGTACAGGCGAGACCTACTTGACCAAAAAAAAAAAGGTAAAAAAGGAGGAGATCAAATGTATTATTTTTTCAGTAGCGAGGTTGATACATTGGAGAGGGACACTTGCTAAAAATTATTTTACCAAGAATAAAAGAACATATAAGACTGTTTTTAAAAGGTTTTAGGAACATACGTATTTAGTACTGACGGTTAATTTGGCACATAGTGCATGGTAGAGTACGCTTTTGTGATTTCACTAAATGAAAAATACATATAATTGATTTTTTAGAGAGAAAAGCTAACTTGTATATATTGATTGTTTTGTTCATTTAGTGAAAAATATTTGGATATTATATTTTTGAAGATTAGTATTCCGCTATTCGGATTCAAAATAAAGTGATTATCTAGCATTTTTTTATATTTAATTAATACTACTACCAAAATAGTATAAGTTCTTAATGCCAGATTTGGGACATTTCAAGCATCTATGAACATGATACTCGCATTTTGAAGCAAATTGAGAAGTTTTTTTGGTTGGTTTGATGGTGAGCCGAGGAATGTACCAAGAAAGTGGTGGTACATCAAGGATAGAATAAGTCCATTGTCACTTTCGATGCAACCTTTCCTTGTCCGCCGCTACATCTTTTGTACTCTGTCCTGGCACAAGCGTTCTGAATCTACTACGTATAGTGGCTCACTATTTTCCAGCTACCCTTAAAAACTTTCATGAACATCATTTTTTCTTTCTTATATTTTGCCTATCCGTAAACAAGAGAAATCCAAGTTAAATTTCATCAATATGAAACAAAAATTATTAGTATCTTTCTCTGACTCTGAATTAGATTTAACATTTACAGATCTCTTGGACTCGGCCTACAAACAAACAAACCTAATCATAATCTAGTTTCTATAATCAACCAATAGTTATTTTAACGATTTGACTCTCGGGTTATATACTTGATGGAAATGAAACTGACCTCAAGAGGATGTTGTATGTTCTGGTTGATCCAGCCAACAAATCCAGGAAATACACTCATTTCTCTTTGAAATGCTAGTTCACAAACAATAATTACCCGATGAGAGCAAGACCAAATAGCGTTATGCTTTGAGGACTCTTAGGTAAAATTCCTTGATTCCGATTTAGACAATATTCAAAATGAAATTGAGAGAATAGTGTACGTCAAGTTGGAAATGTCATCTGGACAAGGAAACCAAATGACTTAATTAGTTCCCTAAAATATGTTATTATCCAAAAATTATAAAGAAAATAGAACAATAACATGTCACTATGGGATTAATATTCCTGAGTTCTTAATGTACAGGCGAGAGGTACACAAAGTGAGAGGTGACCGAGGGTATTATTTGTTTGTTTTACCTGTCCTAAATTTCATTTTTGATTTCTTTAGACAGGTCAAGCAAAAACGAGATCGTCTTTAAACCATTTCATGCTATGTTTTGCTTTGTTTCCTCCAAAAACAAAGGAAGGAAAGTTTTCCTTTAGAATTTGGGTAATTACAAAGCATATTTTTTCTTTATAATATTTTCATGAAGAAAACGGAGAAAATATATTCCTCTAAAACCAATATTTTTCCTCTTGTTTTTTCCCTTCATTTTTTTTTGGTCAAAAGTTTTTTCCCCTTCTAATTCCACTTTTTCTTCTGATTTATTTACCACTCAGAATTGAAGTCTATTGATCTCCAGTCACACGGGATAAAAAAAATTGTATATTTTTAATCACGTTAAAAGTTATTGCCGTTATATAAGAGCTTGAGCCGCCAAGTGTTTACATAGTCCAGACAAATCGATTAAATGCTTTTCATTAATAATGGTTATATCAGAAGTTTCATAAGTCAAATTTTGTGGTAGTCAAATTTTTGTGGTAGTCAAATGTTGTGAACTAATAATCTGTATCATCAAGTGGGATCGTGGGACCATATATAATGATGAAATTAATGTGTTAGAATATTTTTATTTTTCTTATTTGATTATAAAAGTTCAGAAATAAAATATAAGTGGTGGTGTGGTGTCTATATTCTCTTCTAATTTTCCCTCCATCACGAAATTTAATATTTCTAATTTTGGCAACAAGCCTGCGCTTGTTACCTTCATATTTGTGATATTTTCCACTGCATTTTATTTGATTTCTCACAATACTATTTTAACCGAAAAATAACTAAAACTATGATACTAATCCCAGTAACTAGCAAATGACAGTAAAAGTTTTGGCTATTTGCATAAATTTTGTCCAAAGTAGATGAAAATGTTCCCCGAATAATTGTTGACATTTTATATTTTATGTTGTGTATTTTTCTTTTCATGTAATGAAAATTATGTTTAAAATGTTTTATAAAAAATCATATTGAAAAACTATGATAGTAATATAAAGTTAACTTGATTGAAAAATATTTTTAGACAAATTTTAGAGATTACAAAATCGAATAATATTTAAAACGAAACTAATATTATATGTTGTGGTTTTGGAATTGAAAAAATTAGATAATTCAGCCTAAAACCCTATAATAAAAAAAGCGGTAAATTGCACATCTCATCGTTACGTATTTCAGTTTTAATATGGATAAATATTTAGATCAATATTGCTGGATATGTTGGGTCAACAACTAAACATTTACTTTGAATAAATTTGTTTTTAGTATCTATTTATTTTTCCACCTTTCCTATTATTACTTTTGTAAATATTTTTTAATAAAATATTTGTAGCGGAAAGTCTTCAACAACATCCGACGACAATAAATAAGTCTTCGACATTTGTTAGCTGTAACGCCCAAAAGTCACCAACCCACATATACAAATGTAGATAACAATTTATCCAAATTAGTATATTTGGACAATAAACATGTGGGACTTAGTATTATTTATTTTAAATAGGAATTCGTTGAATATTATTATGGAAAGCTTTTGACGTTTCTTAAAAAAAATTGTAATAAACATGTGGGGAATGACTAGTCTTCATAATTTTTTTTAATCACATGTGATTATCAAGAATAACAGAACCGATAATTCCTTCATAAAGTCTCGGTTATCCACCGTTAGTTTTGACTTATGACCAACGGTAGAATAGGTCAACGTCACCCTTCCCGCGTGAACTAACACATAACGCAATGTTGGGTCAACTTCATACAGAACAAAACCATGATCTTCAGAAAAAAAATCTACACTATGGAGAAGACACGTGGATCTCAAGAAACCTCCACGTCATAGCAGATGTCAGAGTCTCGTCTTTGCTTTCCCAACAAGCTTTTATATTAGTAATTGACGTTTTTACCCCTTTACTGACACGTTGGTGACAATCACAGAAGCAGCCCACCGACTATTTCCTTCAACACATCACGCGGTTTACTTGTAAAGTGAATAACAACAAAAAGAGAAATTATTTCATGTATGATTCATCTAACTTCTACAAAAATTTATTTATGAAAAAATCATTTTCTTGACATTTTACATTCTTTTGCCAGCAAATATATGATTTTTTCTATAGTTTTACCAATTTGTAAAATTAATTTGTGATTTTTTTTATTCAAGGCAAAATTCGTTTGCCCAATAAAAAAAGGGTGTAATTATTATTCAGAGTAACTAATCTTCGTGAAGCACCAACCATATATAATAGGGTAAGGTCTCTTTATTAAATAAATTAAAGTCCATTCCTTACTTCTCATTTCACAGAGCCGTCGTTTCAGATTTCTTCTTCCAGAGAGAAACGAGTAACCTTGTCAACGATGGAGGTTGTATTTCCTCAATCGCCGCCGGCGAAATGCATCGGTGATGACCGATTAACCGATATTTCCATGAAACTAAGCGAGGATTTCAGCAAATTTGGATTTCAGAAAGAAGAAATCCGAAATTTGGAGAGATCATGGAGTAAACTTGAAGAATCCGTCGAATTTAATGACGAGGAGGAAGAAGTAGAAGAGGAGGATGAAGAGTTTTCATTTGCTTGTGTAAACGCAGAAGGATCTCCAATAACCGCCGATGAAGCTTTCGAGGACGGTCAGATCCGTCCTGTATTTCCCCTGTTTAACCGTGATCTCCTCTTCGATCACGAAAACGACGACCAAAACGAGGGCGTTTCTGTAACCGACGATAGCAGACCGCGTCTTAGAAAGCTCTTCGTGGAGGATCGTAACGGAGACGGCGACGGTGGGGGGGTAGCGGATTCGGAGAAGGAACCGTTGGGACCTTACTGCTCCTGGTCAGGTGAAACTGTTGCGGAAGCGTCGCCGGAGACATGCCGGAAAAGTAACTCGACGGGATTCTCGAAGCTATGGAGATTTAGGGATCTTGTTCTGAGAAGCAACAGTGACGGAAGAGACGCGTTTGTTTTCTTGAATAGTGACAAGACTCAGTCGGCTTCGTCTACTACGGTGGCGGAGAAAAAGATAACGAAAAAAGGAAAGGAGAAAACGACGTCGTTGGAGGATAAGAAGAAGACGACGACGAAATCAGCGCACGAGAAGCTTTACATGAGAAACAGAGCGATGAGGGAAGAAGGGAAACACCGATCGTACCTTCCGTACAAACAAGTCGGATTCTTCACCAATGTGAATGGTCTTAGCAGAAATATTCATCCTTTCTGACATAAGTCGTTATTAAAAACAAAACAAAAAAAATCAAAATTTTAAGTTTGGTTGGGTGTTTTTTTGTTTGTTTGTTTTGTAAAAAAAAATTAAATTAGTGCTCTTCGTAATGGTCCCTTCTGTTTGGTAGATTTGGATACAAATGTTAGCAGAAAGGTGTACCGTTTTTTCACTATTTTCTGTGTAGTGTGAGAGCTTGGCTTGTATTAACCATTTTGTAAGTAAAAAAATGTCAATTGCTTAGATTTGATTAGATATTTGCATCTTCTATATTACTCTTTGCGAGCTTTTGATTAGAGAAGAAGAATTAAAAAAATACCGAGTGAATCTAATCCAATTGAAGAGCACTCACATTATCACATCCAACAATTTCTAATCTATAAAGAGATGAGTTTCTTAAAATGCATAGTTTTCAGAATATTTAAAGACAAAAAAAGAAAGAAAGAAAGGAAGTAATGCAAGACATGAAACGTTGAAAATAAACAATCCGGAGCTAAGATGGTTTGTCTGAAATGCTTGTTGCAGTTCATTTACAAGTGAAACTACAATAATTTGCTTGATAGTCACAGATGAGGATATATATATATATGAAAGTGAAACTACAACATAATTTGCTTGATAGTCACAAATGAGGATATATATAAGAGATATCCGCCGCCGCCGTCGCCGAGCTCCAAACCGGCCAAATAAGGATATATTACAACTAAAAACTCGCCACAACGTTAAATATGATAATGGCGGTGACAGTGGTAATGGTGGTGGCAGTGATGATAATTCGAGTATGTTGGTAGTAATAGTTTGATTGTAATGTAGTAAGAAAATTCAATAAGTCCATTTAATGCAAGAGATCACAAGTTCGATTCTTTCTAGTTCCTATACACTAAATACATGATTTTAATGGTTTAAGCAAAAACAATTGGTAGTTCACAAGTTTTGTTTTTGCATTTTTCTTTAAATAAAATTTGCTGTTTGATAAAATCAACTTAGCAAGGTTTGCTGAAGTTTGACAAAAATAAGATTTGTTTAGTTTTGAAAATACCATAAATACCAAGACACGCAGAAAGAAAAATATCGATCGCAAGAGCAATCTCGTCTCACATGTGTCTCCAGGCCCGGTTAATCAAAATATATTAGGCCATGTCCAATATTTATGAACTATGTTATTGTGGCTTCTGTGGGCCGATACTTATCATTTAGGGCCTGTTATTAAAGTTTTGTTTTTGTTAGACGGCAGATTTGCCACATATATGGAGGTCCCTCTTCTCCAATTGACTATAACACGCCTAAATTTGTGTTGAGATGGCGCTGAGATGACTGTTAGCTGCGTTGGAAGTTCAATTAAATCACAGTATCAACTAAGGTTGATATGTGGCTTAGTAGCAAGGAAAACAGTATTTTTTTTTAACTATAATAGTTTATTTTCGAAAATATAGACATTTTGAAAGTTTCTGTTTTCTGATATGGTAATCTAAGATAGTTTTAAACTAGTTTTGTTAGTGTAAAACCAATGGATATTATTTTGCTAATTTTCCATCATTTAACTAATTCATTCAGGACTCGTGATCTTTTCCGTATCATGTTACTTTTTTATATGTAAATATCTAATTTATCAATTGGTGGTATTTTAACATTGTACTCCTTATTAGGATAAGCACATATCAATATTGTTGCATATATTTAGATACGACATACTCTGCATAATATTTGTGTATATCACTTAGAAACCTATATATATAACTGTATGTATCCTCGTTCTTCAATTATTATTATTGCAGAAACCTTTATCTATACTCCTATCATTATTGCAGAATGCATAAATTTTTATTCTATGACATGGTTTTTTTGTTGATATCGAATTGATCAAATAGACTTTTGTATAAGCGTATAATTTAATATTTTGGGTTTCAATATTATTAATTAGTGTGTTAATAATGACATATCCATTTAAAATTTTGCTAGTACCTTTTTGTTATTTTTTAATATCAACATATGAAATTATGATATTTATCAACTAAAATATTCTTTCATGCTATATATTTACCAAATTAACAATTATATATACATATATATATATACATATATTTGGTTACAAGAAAATGGAAGCAAAACAGAATGAGAGAAGTTTGTTTCAAATTTAATTTTTGTTTGGCATAAACTTTATGACGTGGTTAATTCATCTGTTACCAATCATAGAGAACCAATGGGAATTTAGAAATACAAGCATATAAAACTCAGTAATTTAAATTTTTAGAAATTGATTTAATATTTAAAATTTTCAATATCCATTAGTTTAAAATTTTAGAAATTGGTTCCAAGATTAAAATTTTCAATTAGCTTTTCCTTAAAAAAAAGGGCAAATCGAAAGTACTTAGAAGAAGATGAAGATGAAAAAACAAATTAATTGGGTCGTTTACAAAATAATTGAATAATGATATGCATCTCTCTTCACAAAGAACTTGAGAAAAAAAATTGGAAAGTGGGTCGTTGACATTTGATGCACGTTCTTGCACGTTTAATCAGAGTTTAGCGCATACATGCTTCTACGATTACTAAGATGCAAGCGAAACAAGAAAAGCAAATGTTAAAACCATAGGCTATATAAAGGCATGCGCAAGTAATGTAGAATGATAAAACTAAAAAAAAAATCAAAACCAACGGATTGAGGCATTGGACAAGCAATCAAAATAAGAATGATATTTTCTCCCGGGATGGGGCGTTCAGCCCATCTCCTTTATCCTCTTGGTCTTATTATCATGGCAACAATGGTTGCTGCTTCTTATGAACCCTATACATATAGCACTCCCCCACCACCAGTGTAAGATGCTCCTGCACCAAAAATTGATTACAAATCTCCATCATCTCCTTACGTATATAGTTCTCCATCACCTCTACCATATTATTTGCCATCTCCTAAGATAGATTACAAGTTTTTACCACCTCTTTACATCTACAGTTCTCCAGCTCCACCCCTATCTGTATATAGTTCTCCACCTTTACGATCATATATTCACCTTCTTTAAAGGTGGACTACAAATCTTCACCACCACCATACTATTCACCTTCGCCTAAAGTGAAACACAAATCTCCACCACCTCCCTATGTCTATAGTTCTCCACCACCACCATATTACTCACCCTCTCCTAAAATAGATTATAAATCGCCACCACCACTGTATGTCTATAGTTCTCCACCATCACCATCATACTCACCTTCCCCTAAGGTCAAATACAAATTCCCACCATTTCCGTATGTCTATAGCTCACCACCACACCATATTACTCGTCTTCTCCCAAGCCTACATACAAATAATCATCACCACCGTATGTCTATAGTTCTCCACCACCACCATCATACTCACCTTCCCCTAAGGTTGAATACAAATTTCCACCACCTCCGTATGTTTACAGCTCACCACCACCACCATATTACTCGTCTTCCCCTAAGCATGTATACAAATCTCCACCACCTCCATACGTCTACACCTCTCCACCACCAATGTCCTACTCGTCTTCCCCTAAACTAACATACAAATCTCCACCACCACCGTATGTTTACAGCTCTCCACCTCTACCATACTACTCGCATTCCCCTACCAACATACAAATCTCCACCACCACCGTACGTCTACAACTCTCCACCACCACCGTACTACTCGCCTTCCCCTAAGCCAACATACAAATCCCCCCCACCACCGTACGTCTACAGCTCCCCACCACCACCGTACTACTCACCTTCCCCTAAGCTTGCATAAAAATCTCCACCACCACCATATGTTTACAGTTCTCAACCACCACCATACCATTCTCCTTCACCAAAGCCAACATACAAATCTCCACCACCACCATATGTCTACAACTCCCCACCACCACCATACTACTCACCTTCCCCCAAGTCCACATACAAATCTCCACCACCACAATACGTCTACAACTCTCCACCACCACCATACTACTCCCCTTCACCTAAACCATCATACAAATATCCTCCACCACTGTACGTTTACAGCTCTCCACCACCACCATACTATTCCCCTTCGCCTAAACAATCATACAAATCTCCTCCACCACCATATATCTACAGCTTTCCACCCTCACCTTACTACTCTCCTTCACCCAAGGTTGTATACAAATCACCACCACACCCACACGTCTGTGTTTGTCCACCACCTCCTCCATGCTACTCTCTTTCTCCAAAGGTTGTGTAAAAATCTCCACCAACACCATACGTATACCATTCTCCACCTCCCCCACCATATTAGTCTCCTTCACCTAAACCCACATACACATCTCCACCACCACCATACGTCTACAACTCTCCACCACCACCTTACTACTCATCTGCTCCTAAACCCACATACAAATTTCCACCACCACCATACGTCTACAGTTCCCCACCACCACCATACTACTCACCTTTCCCTAAGCCTACATACAAATTTCCACCACCACCATATATTTACATCTCTCCATCACCATCGTACTACATGCCTTCTTGGAAACCCACATACAAATCGCCCCCACCACCATATGTTTATAGCTCTCCACCACCACCATATATCTACAATTCCCCACCCACCATTGTATTATTCTTCTTCTCCAAAGTTTGAGTACAAATCTCCTCCACCACCGTATGTCTATAGTTTCCCACCACCGTATTACTCTATTTCTCCAAAGGTTAAGTACAAATCTTCTCCACCACCGTATGTGTACAGTTTTCCACCTCCACCACTATATTATTCTCCTTCTCCAAAGTTTGAGTACAAATCTCCTCCACCACCGCATGTCTACAGTTCTCCACCTCCACCACCATATTACTCTTCTTCTCCAAAGGTTGATTACAAATCTCCACCACCTCCATATGTCTACAACTCTCCACCTCCACCAGCATATTACTCTTCATCTCCAAAAGTTGAATACAAATCTCCTCTACCACCATATGTCTACAACTCTCCACCTCCACCGGTGTATTACTCTCCATTTCCAAAGATTGAGTACAAATTTCCTCTACCACCATATATCTACAACTCTCCACCTCCACCATCATATTACTCTCCATCTCTAAAGGTTGAGTACAAATCTCCTCCACCACTATATGTCTACCAATCTCCACCACCACCATCATATTCTCCTTCTCCAAAGTCTGAATACAAATCCCCTCCCCCACCCTCATATTATTAAATTGTCCTATGATCATTTAAAATAAGACACCAAGTCCCAGTCCTATGTTTTTCATTCTTCTTGTGCCTAGTCTATTTTTATTTCAAAGGTTCGGATGAATTCTTTGGCAATTGAAATATCATTGAATTCATGTTTTTTTATCTGTTGTGTAAGGGTTGGCTGAAATTCATATTTGTAAGTTTGTTGCGATTCTATGTATTGTATTCTTGAGCTAATGGATACGGCTTTACCCGTTAAAAACATCTAAAACACTAAACAATTTCATATATATGTAAAATTGAATAATAATTTTCTTATTGTGAAAACCTCACGCTGCAAGCTTATAGAAACCACACTTTCCTAATTTTGGCACCGATAACAATTGTAACGCTCTCGCAGTCCTATGGTTGACAGTCATTAATAAAAGATGCTTAATGACTCTCTGGATAGTTAACACTGTTTTTTCTGTGATCTACCTTTACGAGTTAAGTACGATAGCTTGAACAGTTTTTCAAGAGAGACTCCCAAAAATATAAGTTTACTAAGTGATATAATTAACAAGATTATTAGCCCGTGCTTTGAACGGAATTTCAATGTTAAACTATTATAAAAAATTGTGAAAATATTTATAAATATTCATATGAATGGTTGATTAAAATTGTAATTACTTTAAAAGGTAATTCACTATATAAATTTTATATTATTAGTGCAAATTGATTTGATAAAGTTATAAACAACATAGATATGTTTTCCTCATCTATTATACGTACTTTTAATTCAAACTGAATTTATTACTTTTTCTTGTTAAAAATAACATTCTGCCCTCTTTTTTTAAAAAAAAAACTCATCACTATTCAATTATTATTTTTTCCTAATTTTCAGTATT
The DNA here is from genome assembly GCA_963922655.1 of Cardamine chenopodiifolia. Classification (NCBI taxonomy): domain Eukaryota; kingdom Viridiplantae; phylum Streptophyta; class Magnoliopsida; order Brassicales; family Brassicaceae; genus Cardamine; species Cardamine chenopodiifolia. Next base: position 8,022,911 of record OZ000459.1, read on the forward strand.
ATTTAGTTTTTTTCCAGTTTTCTAGTCATCTTAAATTTATTCTAAATTATTTTTCTATATACATTATTCCTATTTTCTTTAATACTTATTTCAGAAAATTATCTTTAGAATACACGTTTGTTTCATTCTTTTTATTATTGTTTTTAATCTTCTTTTTTTAGAAACTGATTAATAGTATAAATAATTTTTCTCTCTCTTTAATATTAAACTATATTATAATTTTCAGTATTAATAGACACATAATCTTTATTTAATTTTCTAGAAATAAATTATGAAGTGTGACACTTAAAACTAAAACATATTTGGATTCAATCTTGGATTTTATATAAGTAGTCATTTTCTTCTTATATTCAAGAAAATCTTTTATTGCCTCTCACTTCTTTAACTGTCTTACATTTACTGTTACAATTAATCATTTCAAAATAAATCTCAAAAATGACTATTATTTTTTCTAAATTTTCATAAATTATTAATTTTATCTTAGTATTTTCTATTTTATATATTTATGATAATATTTTTATTTCTAGTCATTTAAACTTTATATTATATATATACACTATATTTTCAATCAATTTTAATATTTATACATAAAATAACAGAATTTATTATAAATACTTAAAATTCTAAGTACTAATATACACAAAATACTTAATATGTAATAATTGTATGCTTACATGAATATGTGAACTAATCACTATTTAAAACAAGTTACATAAAAAATTAAATATATTAAAAATAAACTATTGTGATCTATAATTTAGTAAACCTATTTTTTGTAATTTTTGAAAATATCCTTATTTTATTTATTTTGTATTTTCATGTTTTAGTTGAAATGATAGTGGTAGTGTGCATGAATGTCCTATATAACTTAATTATTTTTAAAGACTATGTATAAATTAACTGTAACATGAAAATTTAGTTTGATAATTTGGATACTTTAAGAAGAAAGAAAACGCTCTCATTATATACATGATTAGATCAATTTTTGAAATCTGATCTCATACCCCACTATTTTTGGTTATTGAGAACATTACAAAATAATAGTAAGATAATATTTTAAAATAAAGGTTGAGAATAAATTAGAGAATATTAAATTTGTAATAGTGAATAAATAGTTATGAAGTTCTTCAAAATGAATCAAATGAAAATAAATTGATTTTGATATTTCAATGATTCTACCTCATATTCAAACTCTAACAGGTACTCTCTATAGTTATTTGTTTCATAACGAAATTAAGTGAATTTAAACACACTAAAACCACGATTACAAAATTGCAATTCACTGAGTAATTTTACAGCCTTCTTCACTTATCATATTTCTCTATTTTATCGTTAGACACAAGTATTAGTAACACTTGTGTACTCGCGTTACAACACAAATATAATATTTATAAACAAATTTATTTGATATTTGATTTAAAATATATTTTGTTGTAAAATTTAAGTGATAGTAAGGGTATATTTTATTAAATTATATAATTTTATGATTAGGATGTTGATCTGGTTTTGGTTAAAAATACATTAAGTGCTATAATTAATACACATTAGTTGTGTAAGACTCAAAAATTTGTTTAGGTAATATTGTTTTAGTACATATTTTTTTCCTTGACCCATGATCATCTAGAATTTGATGTCATATTAATATTCTTCGTCAAAATAACTATATGTTTGAGATAATTTAATTTCTCTTAAGGATAAAATAGTGGGTCGATAATTACCTATCTTAAGTATTTATTGTTTTCAACATATGATAGTAGATATATATATATATATATATATTTATAAAAATACTAGTTTCAACCTTTTAAAAATTTTAGCAGTTATAAATTATTAAACACTAATTAATGTATTTACTAATTAAAAATTATATTTTTGTTTTAACTAATTAATTTATGTAAGAAATTTAAACTAAGTTGAAAATAGATTTTGTGAAGATTTATTTCCAAATGTTTATTTGGTAGTAAGGATAATAGATCTAATTGTCTAAAAAATTTTATCCGTATTGAATTTTTTGTTTGTTTGTTTCATTATTAAACCAATGAATTTTCATATATATTTTAACAAATTTTTAGTTACATTTATAAATGATCTTCCATAACAATAGTATTAAGATTAAGATGGGCTAAACCATCCCAAACATGATCTTAACCGTTTTGTTCATTGGATATAGAAACTCATTGACATTTTTTTCAATTATCATGGCATCTATCTGTTTTTTGGTGTAATTACTCTTATTTATTTGACATGTTGGTTTTCTATGTGAACATCTATTCTAACAAACTGACTTCTATTTTCGTCATACAGTGTACGATCTATTATGTTAGGATTTTCTAATATTATTTACTGTTTAAATATTTTTGCATATCCATTTATGAAGTATTTCAAATGAGTATACTTTCCAGAATAAATTAACTAAAACGCGCTATTTTTTATCCTAAATTTTGTTGGAATGTTTTTGTTACATCGTAATAGCAACTTATGAAATAACCATTTTATTAACAAAAATCTTCCCTAGCTAGTGTTATTTACAAAATTAACTGTTATATATATATAGATATTAGTGTGTGTTTTTGGTAAGTCCACGGGTATGTGAGAACGAACACAAGAAGAATAAGAAGAAAATAAATAACAGAAAAAACGAAAGAGAGAAGGCGTCACATTTGATTTAGGTATGCATTAACTTTATGACATGGGTTAACATTCATTCATCTCTGTTAGTATCAATCATTGGGAACCAATAAGAATTTTAAAATACAAGCATCGAATATCTGAAATTGGTTCTAAGTTTGTAAATTTCAAATAATTGTCCTAAAGAAAAAAAAAGACTAACTGGAAGTAATTAAAAGAGGATGAAGAAGAAGAAACAAATTAATTGGATCGTTGACAAAATAATTGAACAATGATATGCATCTTTCTTCACGAAGAACATGAGAATAAACAAATGGAAATTGGGTCGTTGACATTTGATGCACGTTCTTGCACGTTTCGTGATAGATTGGTGAAGACATGCTTCCACGATTACTGAGGAGCAAAGAAGAAAATGTTAAACCATAGGCTATATAAAGGCATGCACAAGTTATGTAGAATGATAAAACAAAACAAAAAAAAAAATCAAAACCAACGCAGTGAGGCGTTGGACAAGAACTCAAAATAAGAATGATATCTTCTCCCGGGATGGGGCGTTCAGCCCATCTCGTTTATGCTCTTGGTTTTATTATCATGGCAACAATGGTTGCTGCTTCTTATGAACCCTACACATATAGCTCTCCCCCACCACCCGTGTATGATGCTCCTGCACCAAAAATTGATTACAAATCTTCACCACCTCCTTACATATATAGTTCTCCACCACCTCCACCATACTATTCGCCATCTCCTAAGGTAGATTACAAGTCTCCACCACCTCCTTACGTTTACAGTTCTCCTCCACCACCCCCGTACGTATATAGTTCTCCACCTCCACCACCATACTATTCACCTTCTCCAAAGGTGGAATACAAATCTCCACCACCCCCTTACGTCTACAATTCTCCACCACCACCATACTATTCACCTTCGCCTAAAGTGGAATACAAATCTCCACCACCTCCTTATGTTTATAGTTCTCCACCACCACCGCCATATTACTCACCCTCTCCTAAAATAGATTATAAATCGCCACCACCACCGTATGTCTATAGTTCTCCACCACCACCATCATACTCACCTTCCCCTAAGGTCGAATACAAATCCCCACCACCTCCATATATCTACACCTCACCACCACCACCATATTATTCACCTTCTCCTAAGCCTGCATACAAATCGCCACCACCACCATATGTCTATAATTCTCCACCACCACCACCATCATACTCACCTTCTCCTAAGGTCGAATACAAATCCTCACCACCTCCGTATGTTTACAGCTCACCACCACCACCATATTACTCGCCTACTCCTAAGCCCACATACAAATCTCCACCACCACCATACGTCTACAGTTCTCCACCACCGCCATACTACTCACCTTCTCCCAAGCCCACATACAAATCTCCACCACCACCATACATTTACAGCTCTCCACCTCCACCATACTACTCGCCTTCCCCTAAGCCCGTATACAAATCTCCACCACCTCCATATGTCTACAGCTCGCCACCTCCCCCATACTATTCGCCATCTCCTAAGCCCACATACAAATCTCCACCACCACCGTATGTCTACAGCTCTCCACCACCACCGTCCTACTCACCTTCCCCTAAACCAACATACAAAACTCCACCACCACCGTATGTTTACAGCTCTCCACCACCACCGTATTACTCACCTTCCCTTAAGCCAATATACAAATCTCCACCACCACCGTACGTCTACAACTCTCCACCACCACCGTACTACTCGCCTTCCCCTAAGCCAACATACAAATCCCCCCCACCACCGTACGTCTACAGCTCCCCACCACCACCGTACTACTCGCCTTACCCTAAGCCCACATATAAATCTCCACCGCCACCATACGTCTACAGTTCTCCACCACCACCATACTATTCTCCTTCGCCAAAGCCAACATACAAATCTCCACCACCACCATATATCTACAGCTCCCCACCACCACCATACTACTCACCTTCCCCTAAGCCCACATACAAATCTCCACCACCACCATATGTCTACAACTCTCCACCACCACCATACTACTCCCCTTCACCTAAACCATCATACAAATCTCCTCCACCACCTTACGTCTACAGCTCTCCACCCCCACCTTATTACTCTCCTTCACCCAAGGTTGTATACAAATCACCACCACACCCACACGTTTGTGTTTGTCCACCACCTCCTCCATGCTACTCTCCTTCTCCAAAGGTTGTGTATAAGTCTCCACCAACACCATACGTATACCATTCTCCACCTCCCCCACCTTATTACTCTCCTTCACCTAAACCCGCATACAAATCTCCTCCACCACCACCTTACTATTCACCTGCTCCTAAACCCGCATACAAATCTCCACCATCACCATATGTTTACAGTTCTCCACCACCACCATACTACTCACCTTCCCCTAAGCCTACATACAAATCCCCACCACCACCATATGTCTACAGCTCCCCACCACCACCGTACTACACACCTTCTCCTAAACCCACATACAAATCCACCCCACCACCATACGTTTATAGCTCTCCACCACCACCATACTACTCCCCTTTCCCTAAGCCCGCATATAAATCTCCACCACCACCATATGTGTACAGTTCCCCACCCCCACCAACATATTACTCTCCTTCTCCAAAGGTTGAGTACAAATCTCCTCCACCACCGTATGTCTACAATTCCCCACCCCCACCACCGTATTACTCTCCTTCTCCAAAGGTTGAGTACAAATCTCCTCCACCACCGTATGTCTACAGTTTCCCACCCCCACCACCATATTACTCTCCTTCTCCAAAGGTTGAGTACAAATCTCCTCCACCACCGTATGTCTACAGTTCCCCACCCCCACCACCGTATTACTCTCCTTCTCCAAAGGTTGAGTACAAATCTCCTCCACCACCGTATGTCTACAATTCCCCACCACCACCACCGTATTACTCTCCTTCTCCAAAGGTTGAGTACAAATCTCCTCCACCACCGTATGTCTACAGTTCCCCACCCCCACCACCGTATTACTCTCCTTCTCCAAAGGTTGAGTACAAATCTCCTCCACCACCGTATGTCTACAGTTCCCCACCCCCACCACCGTATTACTCTCCTTCTCCAAAGGTTGAGTACAAATCTCCTCCACCACCGTATGTCTACAGTTCCCCACCCCCACCACCGTATTACTCTCCTTCTCCAAAGGTTGAGTACAAATCTCCTCCACCACCGTATGTCTACAGTTCCCCACCCCCACCACCGTATTACTCTCCTTCTCCAAAGGTTGAGTACAAATCTCCTCCACCACCGTATGTCTACAGTTCCCCACCCCCACCACCGTATTACTCTCCTTCTCCAAAGGTTGAGTACAAATCTCCTCCACCACCGTATGTCTACAGTTCCCCACCTCCACCACCGTATTACTCTCCTTCTCCAAAGGTTGAGTACAAATCTCCTCCACTACCATATGTCTACAACTCTCCACCTCCACCGACGTATTACTCTCCATCTCCAAAAGTTGAGTACAAATCTCCTCCACCACCATATGTCTACCAATCTCCTCCACCACCATCATACTCTCCTTCTCCAAAGGCCGAATACAAATCCCCTCCCCCACCCACATATTATTAAATCGTTCTTTAAACATTTAAAATAAGATACCAAATCTTGTCCGATCTTTTTTCTTCTTCTTGTTCCTGTTTGTTTAATTTCAAAGTTTCGGATGAATTCTTTGGCTATTGAAATTTCATTTGGATTCATGTTTTATTTATCTGTTTTGTAAGGGTGGCTGCAATCCATATATGTAATTTGTTGCAATTTTAAGTTAAAGTTTTCTATATATTGTAACCCTTGACCTATAAGATACTGCTTTACCCGTTTAAAATAAAATAAAAATAAAAAACCTGAAACACAACGATTTCATATATATTAAAGTGAACGGCTTATACTGGATCACACTTTTCTGAATTTTAGACCGTTAACAATGTGTATCGCTCTCGCAGCCCTTGTTTTGTTGGTCCACTTGTCTTAGCCCAGTTAATGGTCATCCGGTTGGTTTGCTATTTCGGAAAGCTTGTAAAACCTTTTTAATTTAATGACTCTCTAAGATTACTAAGACGGGTTTTTTCTATAATTTACCCTTAGTGACTGCCAGTTAAGCACGCTGACTTGAAAAGTTTTGCAGGAGAGACTCTCCAATAGACAAGTTCACTATGTAAATATGTGATATAAATAATTAGACAAGTTCATTAAGTGATATCTATGGACATTACAAAACTTTTAGCAATCCATTTTAACATAAATGTTGAAAATAAATCAGAGAATAATAAATTTATAACACCAAATATCCTTTATATGTTTATTTTTATTTATCATAGTAAATATCTCATGAAAATCAATTTCATATATAGTAAATACTTGTAATATTTTTTATTGGTTTAAATATTTATTAATTTGAACTTTGAATATTATAATTTAATTGATAGTTATTATCACTAAATTGTTTTTTTTAATTGTATTTATAACACTTTACCTAAAACGTATTACTATTATTCGGGTCAGATTTGTAGGATCCGCTAGATGAATTATAATTATTTTCAGGGAAAACGCAAATGCTCGGGAATAATAGTATAGAACACAGGATAGGTGATTCGTCCACTGGTGGAAGAACCAAGCAAGGTCTCACTGTAACGTCTTATGATCTAAAACCCAATCTGTCGGCTGATGGAAGGGTTAAGAAGAACAAAGATCGTATCGTGGAGTGGGTTTAAAACGCTCCCGGAGATGACTAGGATTTTTGGAGGAACCCTTTCTCTATTAATTTTCGAGTGTGAGAGAGGTGGTGTATGTATGGGAGTCGAGTTTTAACGAGGTTCTGATCCTTATCTACTTCTTCATTTTCCCATCTTCATATGCCCCTTCCATCTCTTGGTAAGAACGGTAAGTTTTTACACTGCTTTGTTTGACCCGGCTAAGAAGTTGGGTTGGATGTCTCCTCTGTAAGGTTATCCAAGGCATAGAGGCTACGATGTCGTGCGTCGTGTGCTCCAGCGGTGAGACCAGACTGCATAGTACCACCACGGTTCAAATCCTCCATAGTTCATAATTCAAGTTGTTTACAAAAGACATCTAGAAACAAAAAATTACATATATATATTCCTTATTCGTAGAAGTTGACGGATGAGCAAGTTAGATGCCGTAGAACGAATCAAATCCGGCTTTATCCATTTCAAGACCATAATTATGAGCACGTAAAAATTATATTCCTTATTCGCTTTTCTTTCTTCCGTATGGATCCGTCCATTTCAATGTCTTTTTATATGGATAAAAATCCACCACCTTCTCCACCTACTCATATAATAATTGTGCTTATAAAGTTAAATGAATTTATTTAATCTAGTTACTAATTAATCGAAAGGACATAAGACAGAAAATGTTTTATTTTTAATTAATTATGGATTGTTTTAAATGTGTCTTGATGTTTGCTCATTTTATTATTTGGTTTCATCAATTTTCAGGAAGAATCCTTCTTTGTACAATGCACTTGCCAAGAGCCAGAGCCCCAAGGTATTTGATTCTTCCAGTCACTTCATTCTTTTTTTCTCCTCTTATAGCTTTTACTTTTCTAATTTGACTTCTCTAATGGGGCAAAAAGGGTATAAAATAGGCGAAAAGGATTTTGATCTAGTAATAAGTATGGTAACTTTATGTGCAAGCTAGAGAAACCCTAAATATAGAAATAAGGATTAAGACTTGAAAGATATCTTTTTATTCAATATGAAATATTTTTGCAGTTTCTGGTGTTTGCTTGTGCGGATTCACGTGTTTCCCCTTCTCACATATTGAATTTCCAACTTGGGGAAGCTTTTATTGTTAGAAACATTGCAAACATGGTGCCACCTTTTGACAAGGTTCGTCCTTACAAAACTGATGATATCAATTTTGTTTCAAATCTCATCCCAAGTTGTAGTTAGTGATTATACAACTAACTAATATAAAATTGTCTTTGGAAACTTGCAGGCACTCTACTGTTGGTGCCGCCCTTGAATATCCAATTACAGTCCTCAACGTACGTATTAATTAATTAATATCCCTCTTCGCTAGCATCTATTATCGATCATTAGGGATGTTAATCTTGTCTTTGGTCCTTTGATTGTACATGGTAGGCATAAGATGCTTAGTAAAAAAGTTGATGTGACCTAGTTTTAACCCTAAGAGGAGGTCCCACAAAGCAATACTGTCAACAAAAAAAATTTGAGCCTTTAAGATAATGTAGTGTTGTCATTATCAAAAGGTGGAGAACATTCTAGTGATTGGTCACAGCTGTTGTGGTGGAATAAAGGGACTCATGGCTATTGAAGATGATGCAGCTCCCACTAAGACTTACTAATCTCAAAGGCTAATCTAATTAACCATGAGTTTCTTGACGACTGGTTCACTAACTTGATTGAAATTCTTGTAAATTGTCAGTGAGTTCATAGAAAACTAGATCCAGATCTGTGCACCGGCCAAGAACAGGATCAAGCAGGAATGTAAAGACCTAAGCTTTGACGATCAGTGCAACAACTGTGAGAAGGTACATAACAAGAAAAGACACAATCTTTGCTCTGTTTTACGTCTTGCTTTTAAAGTATAAGCTGAGATTGTCTCTTGCGGTGTGAGTAGGAAGGGGTGAACGTGTCCTTGGGGAATCTGTTGTCTTACCCATTCGTGAGAGAAAGAGTGGAGAAGAACAAGCTCACCATCAGAGGAGCTCAGTACGATTTCGTGAAAGGAACATTTGATCTCTAGGACCTCGACTACAAGACTACCCCTGCTTTTGCCTTGTCTTAAAAGATTCCTACTCAAATCTTTTCTCTGTATTGCTTCTAAGTGTGTCTTTATAATCTTCTTTTGTTGCTGCTGTAATGTCATCTTTGCTGTTTCTGTTTCAAAAAGAAAAGAATGAGATTTAAAGAGCATTCTTTTATTTCCACCCTCATTGAGTTTACAAAGAGAAGATAACACTTTTGACACTTTGCTTAGCTTGTACACATAGATAAGGATACACTCAAGCCAGCCCCTCAAGGGATGGGATATACAACAACCTTCCCTGTGGCATGGTTCGTTTCTAAGTATGAGAAAGCATCAGCGACACGCGAGAATGGGAATGGTCCTTTGGGATCAACCACAGGCTTCACCTTCCCACTCTCAATGTATGGATTCAGTTTCTTCAAAACATCACCGTTAGATGTCACAACGAATCTAAAACCAGGAGGAGTAACAGCTCCGGTCAAGGCCACAACTTTCCCTCCATCCTTAATTACCTTCACCGCCTTATCACACATCCCTTTTGACAAACAAAACATTAAGATTAAAGACTGTTTTTGATTAAAAACGTTGTGTTATGGTGTTCTGTTTTGTTTACCAATGGCGTCAAAGACAACATCAAACTTGTCAGGCAAGTCTTCTATATTCTCCTTTGTGTAATCAATAGCTAAATCAGCACCTAAGCTTCTCACTAGCTCTAACTTCCCTGTACTCGCTGTTGCAGCCACCATTGAAGCTCCGTACACTTGTTTAGCCAACTGTGTCGAATACGAATATTAGGAATCAATCAACAACCATCAATCTTGATTCTTAGGTTACAAGCAACTAAAAAATTTAACCTGAATCACAAGGCTCCCAACTCCTCCGGCACCATTGAGGACAAGAATTGACTGTCCGGCTGAGAATTCAGTCTTAACAAGACCTTCATCGGCAGTTTCTATAGCCAATGGAAGCCCAGCGGCTTGCGCGAAATCGATGTTTTTAGGTTTTAAAGCTAATAACTTCTCTTCCACGGCCGTGTACTCTGCCAAAGAACCGAATTGCTTCGGACCTTCTAATGCTTTCTCACTCACGTTTGCATAAACTTCATCTCCTTCTTTGAAATCCTTCACCGCAATTCCTACTTTCACTACTACTCCGGCTACGTCATATCCCGGAACAGTCTGGTCCGACGAAGATTCAAATGTTAAGAATTCAAAATGTTCTTAAGATTTCAGAGAGAAAATGAGGGGAATTTGAATTTACCGGGAGAGGCGAATCGGTGGCTTTGAATTTTCCTTGCCGTCTTTTGGCGTCGACGGGATTAAGAGCCGCCGCAACAACTTTGATCAGAACCTGATCTTCTTTAATCTCCGGCACAACAATGCTGCTCTCATGCTTTAGGACATCAACTCCTCCGTACTCACCATACACCCACGCCTTCATCTTGCTTGGAATCGACGCATCCGCCGCAACATTGACCGCCGCTGAAGTGCTCTGAGAGCTCGCTGAAATCCTCAATAATTTCTTGCTGACGCCGGATCCGAATCTAACTGCGTTTAATCGGAAAACTGGCGATTTTGTTGTGAGAGAACAAGGAAGAAGTGGCGACGCACGGCGGAGCACGAGAGTTGTGGCGGTGGTTGTTGCAAGCGCTGCGTTCATTTTTTAGTAGAGTCACTAATCTATTGTCCAAGCGGCTTATCTCTTTCGATTTCCTCTGTTTAAAACACTCTGTATCGTGGCTTTCTCTTGTTGGTCGTTATTTTCTGTGGTTGTCGTTTTAATTTTTATATCACAAAGATGAAAAAAAATTGGTGGCGAAAATAAGAACCTTGCCGTTTATATATTTTTCTTTCTTATTTGTAGTTATTGAGTACGTGTTTTTTTTTTTTGGTTAACAGTTATTGAGTACGTTCCAATATCTTTTGGGCCATAGTCGTTTTTTGTCAGAAGCTGATTCATAGAGGAAATTGACAAGAATTGAACCAGAAATTGTAAGAATCCGCATTACTTAGAGAATTCTAGAAATCATCATTAGAATCCGCAATATCTTTTATCATACCACTATCACTTTTTATCAATGTTTTTAAACTATACCAAAATTTATCATACCGCTATCAAATGTTTTTAATATAGTGGCCGGCCGGCTTTAATCGTTGTTTTCACACAAAAATTTGGAACCGCCTCCATTAAACATGGTCATTTATCGAACCATTATTTTGGTTTTCCAAAACTGACAATGTAATTTTTAATGACAAACCGAATACACAACCTACATTAATGAGCCTAAATTTTTTAATTGGGCTTTAATAATAGGGCCAAGAGTTGTGAGAGCGTAGTACTGAAACTGATGTCAAAAGGAAAGTGGAAGAATATATCATTCATCTAGGCACGATGAGATTGACCATAGAAACCGCGCACAACGAAGCACGATATGTACACGTGTCGAATTTTGATTGGATTGTTTTCGAACTTATAGATCCACCGTCCATTTTTCCCAAGTACTTTAAAAGAGAAAAAGCTTTCTCCGAGCTCCAGTGTTTTTGGAAAACGTCAATCTGATCTTTCCTTCGTCTCCGCCTTCGATTATCCAAAGGTAACCTCCTATTAAAACCCTAATTCTCTAAGAACTTTGATTATTTTCTGGATTTTAGAAACTGCCTAGCTTCAAACCTCTGTTGTTGTAAATTATCAACCACAATTTTGAAAAATTTGTTTTCTTGTTAAGATTATTTGGTATGAAAATTATAAAAAGAAAAACTAATCGGATTTAGAAACTTTTGGCATATCTAGGAATGTACCGTGAGTGATCTGCTTTCTAATTCTTGTGTCTTGTTTCTCAATACATTAATATAAATCTTATATAATCCAGTATTATCATTTGAATTGGTAAGACGTCATGATTTTGTTATTGCAGGCTCTTGTTATCGAAAATGACAGACACCAAACCGGGTTTGAAAAAACCAACTTTCACAAAAGTTGATCAGCTACGTCCTGGGACTAGCGGACACAATGTCAACGTGAAGATCGTTAGCACAAAGATGGTGTTACAGAAAGGTCGCGCAGATGGTCCTCAGGCTCGTCAGTTGCGGATTTCTGAATGCATTGTTGGAGATGAGACAGGAGTTATTGTTTTTACCGCAAGAAATGACCAAGGTAAGCTAGTGAATAATTATAAATTCTAGTAATTAATGTTTGTGATCCATAGGTTAGTGAAATAATTAAAACTTTCAAATGTTATCATGATTTGGTTTTGTGTGTTGTAGTGGACCTGATGAAAGAGGGATCCACTGTAACTCTACGAAATGCGAAAATGGACATGTATAAAGGATCAATGAGACTAGCTGTAGACAAATGGGGTCGCGTCGAAGTCACAGAGCCTGCGAGCTTCAAAGTGAAAGAAGATACTAACATGTCCCTTATCGAGTATGAGCTCGTAAACGTCGTTGAATAACCCGCTAGAGGAACGACTCAACAATAAGGAAAGTCAATCATAACCGTTAATGTTGGCATCTAGAAAAGAGTTAAACCCTTATCAGCTGATCATATTCTGCACTAAGCTATGCAAAGAGTGATGGCTCTAAAAGTGAATGCAGAGAAGTTTATGTACTTGTTATTACTTTGTGACACCTTTTGTTTTGCAATGTCATCATAACTGTTAAGACTTTTGTGCAATATTATTGTTTTGCAATGTCATCGTAACTCTTTGCCTCGTTTCAAAAAATGGAAAATCCTATTGAAGTAAACAAAAAATGTAAATCACTATCGTTCAATGCCCATGATGCTTATCTTTCCATTTGGGGGTTATATATACAAACGTAGAAGATAACCAAAATGCAACGAGATATGGGCTTGACTCTAAGACCTAAGGGTTCACTTAGCTTGAGTTAGGGGTAATCATTTTGGAGAAGAAATGTTGTGGTGTGAAGTGATGGGTTAATGCAGTTGACTTCAAATATGTCATCATTGTGTCATGACTGATGGCTTCTTGTTTTCCTTTGTCTTTTAGTTTGTTTATTTTCTTAAATCTTTCTATCTTTTCACATTTTATATATTTTGTCCTCGTCATATATGGGTTATGAAATTTGATATAATAAACGAACAATTATATGGATACTCATTTGTTAGTAGAGAATAAGTTTCCGCCAACAAAAAGTAATGTATCTTGTCATGATTGTTATTAAGTGGGCAAGGTGTAGTGCGTTTAATGATCGTTTAGAGTTTTTTTTTGGTATAAAATTAATGATCTTTTAGAGTTGTTTCGTTATCATTCTCCGAATCAAAATTTGATGGGGAGATTTCGGGTTAATACGATGTATTCAGATGCGTTGATGAATAGACAAGAGCTAGTAACTGAGTGATTTGTGTTAGTATCATTAATGTGTTATCATCCAGATTCAAATTGGCGTAATGTATGTTAGTGGTGAAAAAGAAGTTGGTGAATACTCGATTCAAATCCAAGACGGTAACACAATGACACCAAAAAAAAAAAGATTTAAAGTTCCGTACGATTTAATAATATTTATGAGTAAATGAGTGGATAGTATAGTGCATTGAACACTTAAGGTTTGTGCTTTAGAAAATAGCTATCGAACGTTTAGCTCTAGTAAATATAATAAATTGAGATAAAGTGTGAATTAATAAAATATGAATTGTGATGCGGGAAAAATATTTCTAGTTTGGTTTGTGTACAACTTCTTACTTTGTTTAACCATCTATAGAAAGTGTGGATTCCAGAAAATGAAATAAGGAATGTTATCTTATTTTCTCTTATATATCTAAACTGTAGATTTTGTATTGGTAATTTGCATGTACCTAAACTACCGATCATGTCAACTTGATATTCGTACGTGATGAACATAAAATATCACGAAACAATTAGATTTTATCTCAAAAAAAAAAAAAATCTTACGTTATAAAAAAATACAATTATATTTGTTTTGACAAAAAATAGACAAAAGTTTTGTGATAGCCTTTAGACCACTATTATGCAAATAACTAATAAATTCCTAAATCACATTCGATGCTCTCTCAAAAGTAGATAAGCCTTGGGTCAAAACTAAAAAATATTTATATACCACACACATTTGCATCCACAACCCACCAAAATTCTCTCTGCCCCCATCGAATGTTTCCTCTCCAGACAAAAATGCTCAAACAGTTTATTTTTCTCCTACCCTTCTTGTCGTGTCTCTTCCATGTAAGTCAAACTCAAAACGTTCATTTGAATCTGTAGTTTTACATCTCTAGAAGAAGGGTATATAAATATTGGTTTCAGATTTTATAGGATTTGTTTCAGTTTATTCTGCAATCATTTGAAAATTTTGTAACTTCCACAAAATGCAGGTGGTTATCTCCGGAGGACGGTTAACTAGCGGCGGTTTTTCACCGGAGAAGAATCCGTTTACACCTAAAGCGTCTTTGGTTCGTTACTGGAACAAAGAGATCCATTACCAATCACCAGGATCATCAGCGTTTCTCCTCTCCAAGGCTTCTCCACTCACCGCCGTCGCATCCGCCAAATTCGCAAAACTAGCCTCCGGAAACTCACTTCCGGATCGCCTCCCGGACTTCTGCTCCGCCGCAAACCTCTTTTGTTTCCCCGATTTAGGCCCAACTCTCGAGAAACATAGCAACGACGTCAAATTCTCTGTTTACGACCAACGTAACTTCACCAACTACGGCACGGTTCGTCCCGGCGGAGCCGACTCGTTCACAAAATATTCACAAGACGGTAACGGAGTAACCGACTCTTTCCGACGGTACAGCCGAGACGCCGCCGGTCACGATGATAAGTTCGCAAGCTACGCCGATAACAGCAACGTCGTTGAAGAAAACTTCAATTCCTACGGCACAGCAGCCACCGGTGGCTCCGGTGATTTCAATAACTATCAAACCGGTGTCAACAATCCAAACAGCCGCTTCACGGCGTATTCCGACGGCGGAAACGGTCGTGCTCAGACGTTTAAAACCTACACTCACCAAGCCAACGCTGGACCGGGTCAATCTTTCACCAGTTACGGCAAAAACGGTAACGGAGCTCCGAACGAGTTCTCTTCCTACGGCGTCTCCTCCAATGTAATCGGATCGGAGTTCTCCAACTACGGTGAAAACGCTAACGCAGCTAACGACACCTTCAAAGGCTATGGCGTTGACGGAAATGTTCCTCAGAATAACTTCAAAAACTACGGTGCCTCTGGTAACGCCGGCGTCGATACATTTTTGAATTACAGAGACAAAGCTAACATCGGCGACGATTCGTTCTCTTCATACGCCAAGAACTCGAACTCAGAGAAGGTCGATTTCGTGAATTACGGTAAATCTTTCAATACCGGTTCGGAAAAGTTCACCGGTTATGGTAAAGGAGCTGAAGGAAACAAAATCGATTTCAAAACGTATACTGAGAACTCAACGTTCAAAGATTACGCTAAAACCGGCGTCAAATTCGCGAAATACAACCAGAGCAGACTCGGCGGCGGCGGTGGCGATGGCAAAACCGCAAATAAATGGGTGGAGCCTGGCAAGTTCTTTAGAGAAGCTATGCTTAAAGTAGGTAAAGTGATACCAATGCCTGATATTAAAGATAAAATGCCGAAGAGATCGTTTTTGCCACGTAGCATTATCTCGAAACTACCGTTTTCGACATCGAAGATCGGTGAAATCAAACGTGTTTTCCACGCCGGCGATAACTCGACGATGGAAGGTATAATCTCCGACGCGTTAAATGAATGCGAGAGATCGCCCGCCGTTGGAGAGATGAAACGATGCGTTGGATCGGCTGAGGATATGATCGATTTCGCTACATCGGTGCTTGGTCGGAGTGTGGTACTCCGGACGACGGAAAGTGTTGCTGGATCGAAGCAAAAAGTCATGATCGGAAAAGTCAAAGGAATTAACGGTGGAAAAGTGACGAAATCAGTGTCGTGTCATCAGAGTTTGTACCCTTACTTACTGTATTACTGTCACTCTGTGCCTAAAGTTCGGGTTTACGAGTCCGATCTTTTAGACCCGAAGAGTAAAGTCAAGATCAACCACGGTATTGCCATCTGTCATATGGACACGTCAGCTTGGGGTGCCAGCCATGGAGCCTTTGTGTTGCTTGGGTCCCGGCCAGGTCAGATTGAGGTCTGCCATTGGATCTTTGAGAATGATATGAATTGGGCCATCGCTGATTAACCATGTCGTAGCAAAATGAATAATGAATGTTAATTTTTTTGTATCTTATATTCAAGTAACGATACAAATCTATTATTTTCCTCCGATTATGTTAAATAAAATGTTGTATCAGGATTATGTTACTAACTGCGGTGGATGTATCTTTTCTAAAAATTATAATGAATTTCTGTGGATATATCAAATCAAATAAAAGGTAAATCATATATTTTTAAATAACAAATTATTTCATTGTTAATATCAGTGAGGTGTAGTTCTAGATGATTCGTGTTAAAACGATGAGGACTTTTATGTACCACCCAATTTAAAAATTTATAATTAAAATCAAATTTTAAAACATCAGGAGGAACTAAAAACAACAAAAAACGATAAAAGGGAAAAGTCACGAGGTGGCGGTTGTTTAAAAGGGACAATGCGACTCTCTTATTGAAACTTTATAGATGTCATTTGCGCTAAAGAAAAGTGAAACAGACAGATTTGGATTTGTTGGAATGTTCGATGGCCGACCACATTCACATGTCTTTTTTTATGTTTCATGAAATGATTGTTTGGTTTAGCAAGCATCAGAAGTTTAGTTCGGCCGTAAACCGCATATGTAAGCGATATCATATCTCTCAACCTGAAGAAATCAGGATATATTTCAAGTTGGTTCTACAAGAATAAATCCGGTCCAACCGATCATAACGATGATAATTATGGTGAATATGTTTCGTTGTCTGGAAGTGGAAGACTGACCAGAGACACATTTCCAATATTCAGGGGTTTACCAAAATGTTAATTGATACGAAAATATCTCAGTGAAGTAAAGGCTAAGTGATGTAAGGCAGTAAATGAAATATGGGGAAGACGAAAACTTATTTAATGAAGATTCACTGAACCATCATTTGTGAGTGTTTTGGGGACAAACAACAAGTTATGTAGCCTATAAAGACATGTAGCTTAGTGTCTAGCAAGGTCCCTTCTCTAGTTTGACTTTTAGTAATTTACACCATTATATATTTGTAGTAATGGATGTGACTCCATCTTAAGATATGAATGTGTTGGAAAAAATATGAATGCGCGTTGCAGTAACTATGATTCTATGACTATATTTTTCATTTTTATCGATATAAAACTGTAAATAGATTACGAGTTTTGACTGGTGAACATTTTACAGTGAAAAAAAACCAATAGGGTTAATTGCGAGTTTTATTTTATCGGAACCTGTAAAGCTCTAATATAAAGTTCAGGAGAAAAATCTCTCTTGTAAACCACCACTTAACTTCTGACATAAATTGAATTGCATTATCATAAATAACCAACAGATTGTATGTAATATACCAGAATTTCGAAAACATTTCTCGTAAGCAACATGATATCAGTCAGAATCGGCTTTGCAAATATGAAATCTAAGAGCAATAGCAAACTATTGGAGGCTGGCCATGTTGATTGAAAGCTTTAAAGAAAAAGCTCATAAAAGAGCAACCACGAAAATAGCATAATTATTACAAGAACAATAAAAACATAATCCAAAAGCAAAGAAATATCTAAATCTCAAACATATTCGTATTTAAGCGATTTATTTGCAGGAATCGAAAACCATATACACAACCTACTTCTCCTACCTTTACGGGTCCCATTTGATCACTCCACATGTTTGCTAGTCGCGTCTTCCAAGATTGCATCTGGGAGTAAACCTCTGTCCCCATGCTCGTCCGCCAATGCCCCGTCCCGGCTGTCCCAGATGAATACCGATGGATCCATAAAAGGGATTCCATGGGAAATTAGGTTCTCTAGGGTCATTAGGGTCTCGAATTATCTGAGGAAATCGAGGGTTACTTCTTCTTATGGGCAAGTTTCGTCTTGCTTGGAGGCTGAGTCGTTTCTTTTGCCTCCAAAAAGCAGCAAATTTACTCTTCCAATTAACCTCACCTGTTAACGTGCTAGCTTGACTTCTAGATTCTTCAAACAATTTCTGTTTCCACAAATCATTATCTGATGCCAGATACCGCATTTCAGTACAAACACAAGCCATATTGCCAATACTCACACCAGGAAGCGACTCTAGTATCTTCAGTTTAAGCTCTGATGGTAAACGCATCAAACACGGTGGAGGTTCCAAGCCAGCTTTATCGCAAAGACCCATCAACAACGGGATAACAAAACCATCTTTTACCATTCTCCAGAACATAAACACCTCGTGGTAAGCACTCGACGAGCTTTGTTTCTCAAATTTCAAAGTATCCATAACCAAATCGATAACAGGCACAAACCTACGCTTCTCAAGATGAACCCTTTGCACTCGCTCACTAGACCCACCTAGAGTTCCGTAAACTACAACCATAGAGCCTAAGTTCTGAAACCTCACAGTAATGGACTCGATTGTATTGACATCCTTAGAGGTAAGTAGCTCAGGTAGAGTATACCTTAGGGATAACGAAAGTAACTCCTTTGAAAACTTATCAGAGCCAGAATTCAACAGAGCGAACCCAGATTCTAACATTACGGCATGAACTGACATAGCCAAAGTCGTTAATTCACTTGTATCACCAGAATTCTCCAGCAATATCTTTTTTAAGAAGAATGGTTCGCTTAACCTTTTGCTTCCAGCAGGAACGAGCTCCACATCCATCGGCTCTGGACCTTCCATACCCATGGATCCTTCAGCTACATCTTCTACGCCGGAATTAAGATCGGATTTTGATTGATCGGGGACAACATCAAATCCAATACCCATTGAATCGTGAACAAACGTTTGGTTCATCTCCGATTGAGGAGCTAGGGTTTCGTAATCTCCCATTCTCCAATTCGAGGATTCACCGCCCTGAATCGATGCAACAAAATCAGAGTGATTGAGAGAGTAGTAAATTAGGTCACCGGATGTCACACCAAGAGATCGGAGTGTATCCTCCGGCGAAGGGGCGATGAGCTCGTCTTTACGATTAAGCGAGAGATGAACGGAGGAAAGCGCCGTTGCATTGATCAGTCGTCGGAGATCGTTGAGAGTGCCTGAATCGGCCAATTCAAATCTTAGGGTTTCTCTTGTTTCGTGACGTCTCAACCGTAGCTTCATTTTCGGTTCTGTTATGATCTTCTGATGTTTTTCTTCTACACAGAAAACAATTACGTACAATCATATAAAGCCGCGAGTATATATATAAAGGCTGAGACGGTTATTGTTTATGGGCCGTCTTTGGGCCCATTAATAACTTTCAATTATTTGGCCTAACCCAATCAGAAATCGGAAAGTCTCAACATAACGTTGATGAGAGTTTTTTTTTTCTTGGTAGAATGTTGATGAGAGTTAGCAAGAGAGATAGTTCAACATTGATATTACTTGTCCGAACCAAGAAACGACGGGATGAAAACCGGAGTTAAATCGACCGGAGAATAGAGAAGCTCTTTATTACAGGTCACAGATATTGTCCCCGTCGATCTTGACGAGAAGAATCTTGTACCCGTAGGCTTCTTCATAAAAGTCTCTGATTCATCTCACTCAATCTACGTAAGCTTACCTTCAGATAAAGACGACGTTCGTACAACAATGAAACTAATAAGAATATGGTTTTATCAATTACACATTTTTGTGTAGCTTTATCTGTAAATGTGTTGAAGATCAAATACTCTCATAATCTAGAAAACATAGAGAACGTACAACTCCTGGATTCCCAAAGCAAAATTGCTAATCCTTTATGAAAAATAAGCTTCAAGTGCATCTATTTTAAGTGCGAGATATGTGGTTCGGTTCGGTTTAGAGCCAGGCCGGGTTCTCGAGGGCAGTGACAACAGCCTTGACTTGCAAGTAATTGTTGAGACTGTAGATACCTTTCTCTCTCCCAATGCCACTCATCTTATACCCTCCAAATGGAATTGTGGGATCCAATACATCGTAACAGTTTACCCAAACGGTTCCAACCCTGAGCGCTCGCGTCAGCCGATTCGCTGTGTTCAGATTATGTGTGAACACTCCTGCAGCTAAACCGTATCTCGAGTTGTTCGCCCTTGCAATCACCTCATCCACATCCCTGAGAAACATCTAAAAGCCATTAGTAAAGTTTAATCAGAAAATGTCAACAAAGAGAAACTATTTGGTTTAACATTAGATTTGTACTTGAATTTTAGTATGGTTTGAACCGGCCCAAAAATCTCGTCTGTAGCTATGAGCATATCATCCTGCAGAGTTCAATTATAAATCGATTGTTTCACAAGAAACTGTGACGACAGTTGAGTTGCTTAAGAGTAATATTCTGTTTACTCACTTTCACGTCTGAGAAGACAGTGGGTTGAATGTAGTAACCCTTGGAACCAAGCTGTTCACCTCCAGTTTGTAAAGTAGCTCCACTCTCAATTCCATATTTGATGTACTTCAAGATTTTCTTGAACTGCTCAGAGTCTACCTGTATTTTATTTTTATTTTTTTTTGCAAACAAGTTTGGAATTTCGAAATGAGGTTCTGTTTTTTCACTAAGAACGTGGTTAGGTTATGGTTTCTAAATGCTGTTCTGTTTACCTGAGGACCTTGCTCAATGCCTGACTTGAAGGGATCTCCAACAGCGCGATTGACAGCACGAGCTTTAGCTTTCTCTACAAACTCATCATACACGCTTTCATGTACAAATGTACGAGAGCCAGCACAGCAGCATTGTCCCTACAAGTTAAGCAGAACAGGTTAAACTTATCAGAAAGGTTTGGACTGTACATCCATTGAAACCATATAATGATATAAACCATACATTGAGGTATTTCATGTGATGTTACCTGGTTAAAGAACAAAGCGAAATGTGCAACCTCAACGGCCTGATCCACATCAGCATCTTCACATACAATGAATGGTGACTTGCCTCCAAGCTCAAGAGTCACTGCTTTAAGGTTGCTTTTTGAAGCCAACTCAAGAATAATCTTCCCAACGTCAGTAGACCCGGTGAAAGCAACCTGTGCAGTGCAGAGGATTCATCAGAAATTCTATAGAGGCAGATCTTTTGAACTATTGAACATTTTGATCTCATGGTCGTAACTGTAACTTGTCTGCCACAAAATGTTAACAAACTAGGAAAAGATCCGAGGAACAAGATATATAACAATAGCAGAACGAGTTGAAATAAGAAGAAGTATTCAAGGTTTGTCTTTTAAACCTTATCAATGTCCATGTGACTAGCTATAGCTGCACCAGCTGTAGCACCAAATCCAGAAACTATATTTACAACTCCTTCAGGAAGTCCAGCCTGTCATAAATATCAAAGCATAACATATGTTAAATGAAGCAGATACTATTTGTATGCTATTTAATCCAACTAAAACAATCAAGTGGACAAATGAAAGCAAACACAAGATTACAATATTGTTACCTCATGAAGTAGTTTCCCAACAAGAAGAGCAGATAAAGGAGTTTGCTCAGCAGTCTTGAGAACAATGGTGTTTCCACAAGCTAAAGCTGGTCCAAGTTTCCAAGAAAGCATGAGAAGAGGAAAGTTCCATGGTATGATCTGTCCAGCGACTCCTATAGGCTCATGCAAGGTCTGCACTTGGTATGGACCATCTCCTGGAACCGTCATTCCATGGATCTTGTCTGCCCAACCTGACATATTCATCGAAAAGAAAGCACAAAACTTGTCAAGAGATGAGTAAAATCTTAAAATATACAATATGCATCAGTGTTTACTTCACTCACCAGCATAGTACCGGAACACTCTAGCAAGCATTGGGACTTCAATTTTAGCAGATTGTTCATAAGGTTTCCCATTATCCCAAGTCTCAAGAGCAGCAATCTCGTCGTTATGTTTCTCGATTAAGTCAGCGAAACGGAACAGTATTTTTGATCTCTCCTGAAGAAGTTAGCCAAGGTGAGAGTCATCATTTCAAAAGCACAAATAAACACAAAGATAGGGGAAAAAAAAGAAGATTATTATTGTACATAAGCTGTCATTCTAGGCCATGGTCCTTGATCAAAAGCCTTGCGTGCAGCTAAAACCGCACGGTTCACGTCTTCTACATCACCTTCAGCTACTTGAGCTATCACTTCTCCAGTTCTTGGATCCAAAGTTGGGAAAGTTTTTCCTGTAAATTTAACAATCAGGATTCGATGGGAGCTTCAGATATTGACAAGGCTAATTAAGCAAACATTTCTTACCTGAGGCTGCATCAACGAATTTTCCATTGATTAGGAGCTGTGTGTGTTCAACTTTCACAGGTGGAGTGATCGTGTCTTCAAGAGCAGCAGCAGCAGCAACGTTACTGTATCTCTGAGCTCCTCTGTTCATGTGTGGATTTTTGCCTGAAGAGACAAAACAAGAATCAATCTATTTGATCCAATTGAGACAAAGATAAAATTCATCAAGAAGTAACCAAAAATCAACAGACAACAAACGATCTTTAAAATAACAGAATCCTTAAAACTCACAGATCATCGATCCAAAGAGAGAAAAGGAAAACAAAACAGGACGATCTCATTCTCGAGATCGTTGTAGTGATCATGAATGAAGACAGAAAACAACTGAGACAGAGTGAGATCGGAGCAGAGAAGCAATTATTTTTACAAATGGATCGCATCAGATATTTATATATACCTCGAAGAGACAACAGAGAAGATGAGGAGATAAAGGATCGAGAGATTAGTGAAGAAAATCTTCTTGAAGCCATGGCTACTTTGTCTTTCTCCTCTACAGTGTCTCACGTTGAGGCTTAGCTTTGTGTATCTGTGAAGATGCACGAGTATGTAACAGTCGTAGAAAATAACTATTTAAGAAAATATTTAACAAAAAAAATAAAAGCTATTTTAAGAAATAAATATTATCCATTTTTCCACATGTGGACACAAGTGTTATACCAAGCAACGTAACAATCGTAAACGATTTTTTTGCGTCTATTTATAGAAAATCGTCTGAACTTAATCTCTACAAACTTTTCTTGAAATAGATAAAGAGATTGCCTATTAGTTCTATCTATGAATTGCCTATCCTATATGTTAAACAATGCAGCTGAAGAAGGAAAAATAAGCTATCACAAACAGTGCCTGGAATCAAAACTTCTCCACCTCTATTTTGCAGATGATCTGCTCATATTCACAGATGGTTCTCTAAGATCTGTCAAAAATACTTTACTGATCCTGCAAGAATTTGAAGCAAAGTCAGGTCTCTCAGTAAGTATCCAGAAAACAAGCTTCTATTCTGCAGGCCTAGCACCAGAGGAAATCGGTTTCATCCACACAAACACTGGTCTAGCACATGGTATACTACCTGTCAGGTAATTAGGGGTTCACTAAGAAGCTCACCTTAGCAAATTGTGCACCTCTTCTGAACCAGATCAGGGGTAGAATCTCTTCTTGGGCAGCAAAATCTCTATTATATGCGGGAATAACCAACTTCTCGTGTGATACTTTCTATCTCCCTAAAAGCTGCATAAATGAGTAGTCGGTTTTTATGGATGGGAACAGCAGAAGGACATAACTCAGCATGGGAAAACCTTATCTTGGGTAAGGATGAAGGAGGACTGGGGATGAGAGATTTGGTTACTTTTCTTTCAGAAAACAAGGGTTAGAAGATGAATTAAGTAAGTTGTGGATCATAAACACCAAGGAAAAGTTATCTTGGATGAAAAAATAAACTCATTAAGCAGAAAGAGCTTATCTATAGATGGAAGTGGGGAATGGAGAGGATTGCATGTTTTGGGAGTATCAAAGCGTATCTCCGTTCTTCTACTGGCTTACTGGGTCTGGGGTCAAACCTGGAGACTACCTGCAGCAAGGTCAGAGGAACAAGTTGACTTACACATTCAGTTGACTGGTGTGGAATTGTCAAATAGCAATTATGAGTGGTGGTTTGAAGCCAAAAATATCATACTAAATTCTAAAAAGATCACCAACCAAAAGTAATATTGGAGCAAGGAAGTGTGGTACTCACAAGGAATACTGAGGCACAAGTTTCTTAGTTGGATGTTTGTCCTAAATGGATGCCCTACAAAAATGACCGATCATCAGCTTGGTGGTTTGTATGACACGATTCAGATTCCCTCTATGGGCTTCTTCTTCTTCTTTAATATCTTCTTGCATCATTATTGGGCTATTAGGGTTAGATTCCAATTTATGTTATTGGGCCTCAAAACAAATTGGGCCACAAGGCACCCTTCTTTTTTTCTTTCTCATCCATTTTAATCGAGGGTAAGCATTAAGACACGAATAAAAAGCAGACATAAAAAGCCAAAAAGCTAAAAAGACGATATATTCGAGGCAAAAGCATCGTTGTATCATTACATAATAATTTCTCAATTTTTACGTTGAAATTACTAATTAAAAAAATGAAATGATATTTTACAGTCCTACGCCGAATATAAATTTATATCTTCCGCTTCACTTCACATCAAAATCACCACTCCACAAAAACCCTTGTCCTCTCTCTCTCATTTCTCCTCACTCTCTTGTGGAGCAACCATGGATGCCAAAGAAGCTTCCGGCACCGATTTGAAAAGACCGAGAGAAGAGGATGATTACGGTTCCGCCGCCGCGGCCACCGTCGCTTATATGGAGACAGAGAACGGAGATCAGATAAAGGAGCCTGCTTGTTTCTCCTCTGTGATTCCTGGGTGGTTCTCTGAAATGAGTCCCATGTGGCCAGGTCTCGTTACCTCTCTAACCTCCACTCTTGTTTTGATTAAAAGGAGATAAACAAATTCTGAGCTTTCTTATTTATCAGCTCTGTTTTCGAATTATGCATAAACAGAGAGAGTTTTACCAGATTAATAAGATTCATCTGAAAGTAAAAATCTGATTTTTTTTGAATATTTTGATTTGTAGGTGAGGCACACTCTTTGAAGGTTGAGAAGATTTTGTTTCAAGGAAAATCAGATTACCAAGATGTGATTGTTTTCCAGGTATAATGAAAACAATCACTTTTGCTGCTAATTTGCATCATTTCTCTGTTTTATGTATCTATACGAAGTTTCAGTTTTTATTGTTATTTTTGTTCTTAGTCTGCGACATATGGAAAAGTTTTGGTTTTGGATGGAGTAATCCAACTTACGGAAAGAGATGAATGTGCCTATCAAGAAATGATCACTCATCTTCCATTGTGTTCTATCCGTAACCCTAAGAAGGTATATCAATCCTTTTTAACCATTTGAATTATATTCCTATGCGTAAATAGTGACCTTTATTGCATATTGGGGGCTGTGTGTGCAATTTTGGGTAATCAAAGTCTTTAGCTTTTGGAATGTAATGAAAGGTTCTTAAGTTTGCATTTTTCTTCTCTGGTAAAGTAGGATGATTAAATCATTACTTATGGAGCCTTTTATTAGATATGAATATTAGAAATTAATTGAGCTGGAGTAAATGATTACACTCCAGAGTGGTGATAGTAATGTCCACTAGAGAACAGGTAGATGATTATCATTTTTAGCTTTTTTAGATGTACAAACTTTGATGGCCTCTTGAGAAAAAAAGATACATTGTCCCACGTTCTCTTCTGGCAAACTTATAGAGAACTCAAGTAACTTTATTTGGTAATAATACTATGATAGATACTGTTTTTCAGCTGGCTTAAATGATTATCCTCCAGATTTGTTATTGGGGACTTGTTTGAGAAAAGCTTCTTACATTCAAAATTGCTTTTGTTCCTAAGTATCAGAATTGGGTAGTGTAGTTTTTTTGGTTTATGGTAAATTGTAGCAGCTAAGTGTGATGTTTTTGTTTTAGCCAGTAAAGCTATAAGCCAAAGTGTATCTGATCAATGCCTTTCTAGTTCTTCCATAGGTCTTGGTCATTGGAGGAGGAGATGGAGGTGTCTTGCGGGAAGTTGCACGCCATGCTTCTGTTGAGCAGATTGACATGTGTGAAATTGATAAAATGGTGGTTGATGTGAGTGGTCCCATACTATTCACATTTCTTGCATTTCTGTTTCGATTAATGATCAGAGGAAACAAACTTTCAGATGCGTACTTTGGTTTAATTTGTTTCCACCTTCTGGAATCTTCAGGTGTCTAAGCATTTTTTCCCTAATGTAGCAATTGGATACGAGGATCCTCGTGTGAACCTCGTCATTGGCGATGGTACGATACCACAACTTTTAATCTCTCTTTCTGAAACACTATGTAGTTGTGTTGAACACATGTTGCTATTTCTAAATCAAATATTTTTCAAACTGATCGGTTGGTGAATCATTGTAGGTGTTGCTTTCTTGAAGAATGCTGCTGAAGGATCATACGATGCAGTTATTGTTGACTCATCAGATCCAATCGGTAACTACGCTCATCAGATTTTCATCAACAACTACATTAACCTAAAAAGCAGCCTTTAATTATTGTTTACTCGTGCTGGTTTGTTTAAGGTCCTGCGAAGGAGCTGTTTGAGAAACCCTTCTTCCAATCTGTGGCTAGAGCTCTTCGTCCTGGTGGAGTTGTGTGCACTCAGGCTGAAAGCTTGTGGCTTCACATGGACATCATTGAAGACATTGTTTCCAATTGCCGTGAGATCTTCAAGGGTTCTGTGAACTATGCGTGGACCAGCGTTCCAACATACCCTAGGCATGTTTAATGACCTTATAACATTCAACCTACTCTCATTTTTTTATTATAACTTAACACGAATGTGTATCAATCATTTCATGTTTACTTCTTTGCAGTGGGGTAATTGGATTTATGCTCTGTTCAACTGAGGGACCTGATGTTGATTTCAAACACCCAGTACATTCAGTTGATGAGAGCTCCAGCAAATCAAATGGACCCTTGAAGTTTTACAATGCCGAGGTAAAAAACAAAACCCTCTCAATATACCGTTTCATGCGGTCTAGACACTCGAATCCTTATCTTTTGCTCTCATTTCTTCGGGTGTTTCAGATTCATTCAGCCGCGTTCTGCTTGCCTTCTTTCGCCAAGAAGGTAATTGAGTCAAAAGCCAATTGAAAAAGGGAGAAAAACTAAACTTTAAGATCGTTGAATTTATCAAAATAGAAGCTTTTTTAACAGTTTTTAGAATGTTCTGTTGTTTTAAGCATGTTTCTGTGACACTACAACAACTGTAATAGCTGCAATAGCGACTCTGTCTTCTTTTAGCATAATAGCATTACACATTACATAGTAGCAAATCTTACAACATGTTTTTTGCTTTTGCCTTGAAGCTGGGAAAATTAAATAAGCTTTCTGCATTTTTACCATTTATTTAAAGATTCAAACTTTCAAATTGATCTCAGCTAAACACTCTTTAGTAGTAGCAGAAGGTTTCAAATTGTTCTACTCACGCTTCGTGCTCAAAACCCTAGTTTTACAATCATGGTAACAAACAAGACAAGTCACCCATTTAAGTAAGTTCCCAACACAAACCAAACCAACATAAAGACCAGTGTACAACACTCCATTTCCACTGGATCTCTCACTGCATTTAGAGTATAAACATGGCTTCCTCATCACTAGAGCAAAGACCAAGAACATCAACATCAACCAGAGGTCATGCTTCTCATGTCCTCTTCTAAACCAGGCTGAAAGAGACAGAGCATCACTTCCATAGATGCCTTGACCATCCTCGTCATCTTCTAAGACTGAAACAACCAAACCCATGTTCCATCCTGCGCTCCACTTGCTGAACTTTGCAGTCAGAAATATAAAGAGAGTACATTGAATCATAAGATTCAGAACCACCACCACGTCGAACAGCCCTATTGGTTGGTAGTGGAACCTTTCGTATTCGCGTGAGAGATAAGGAATGAATAAGTAGTTAGTTGAACCAGAGAGAAACTGAAGAAAAAAAAGAACAAGAAAAAGAAAAGAAAAACAGAAGTTGTGATCACACAACCTCCAACTCTGTTCTGACATATCTTGAAAGATCTCCGTACCAAATAATGCATCCCCAGTGTTTCTTCCTCGGACTTGTAAACACGAAGATGCTGCAACGATCGTGGTGGTGGTAAGGAATAAAGGTGTTGGGAAAGAAGTAGAGCAGAGATGTTTGAATCCGCCATGGAATCAGATCATTCTTTTTTCTGATATGAGAATAAGATCATTCTCCGAATAGTCCTCCCCCAAGAGTGAGTAATTTTAAGAGGAATTGGGAAGTGAGAGAGACTGTTTTTTGGAGGGAGAGCTCAAAGAAGATCAAGAAACAAACAGTGGGAGAGAGCAGAGGCAGAGGAAGAGGAAGAGATTGATGTTACGAAAGAGTAGCTTCGAAGCTCGTTTTAGTAGTTCGATGACACGTAGTTTCTCCTCACTCTTTGTCTCCATTTGTTGATCTCTTTCTCACAGTTGAAGTAGAAGAAGAAAGCTAATCACAGATCTGTATGTGCAGTAGGAGATGTAACTACTAATTTGTCTTAATTAATTAATACATGTACCTACTAATTTGTCTTAATTAATTAATACATGTAACTACTAATTACTGTAGGCTCCAAATTAATTAATGGTCGGCGTCCTTCATTGACGTTGACTTCTTGACTTTGTCTACAAGTCACTGTATGTAATGTTTGACTAGTAGTGGGGTTGTCTTAAATTGCTTGGACAAGCTATGAACATTGATATATCAAAGAACAAATACTATTAGTGATAGAGAATGTTTTAAAAGATTCAAATTTCGAGCTTTTTATTTATTTGGTCACAAACAATCTCTCTATGTAGCAAAAGCCTTAGCGTTTGATCAAATCTCAACATCACTCTTCTTCTCCAAAACGCTAGCTTTACAATCATAGTAACAAACAACACAAGACATCCATTTAAGAACATTACCAACACAAATCAAACCTACATAGAGACCAGTGTACAACACTCCATTCCCATTCAGACTCTCACTGCATTTGAAGTATAAACATGGCATCCTCGTCACAAGAGCACCCACCAAGAACACCAGCATCATCCAGAGGTCGCGCTTCTCTTGTTTTCTAACGTACCAAGCTGAAAGAGTAAGAGCATTGCTTCCGTAGATACCTTCATCTTCCTCTAACACCGAAACAACCATACAAATGTTCCATCCCACGCTCCACTTGCTGAACTTTGCAGCAAGAACTATGAAGACAGTGCCGTGAATCAGAACCACCACCACGTGGAACAGCACCACTGCTTGGTCGGTGACGAATCTTTGGCGTTCGCGTGAGAGAGAAGTAATGAATAAGTAGTTGGTAGAATCAGAGAAGAAACCGAAGAAAACAGAGGTTGACAAGAGTAGGACATAGAGAGATGTGATCATACAACCTCTTACTCTGTTCTGACATATTTTTAAAGATCTCTGTACCAAATAAACCAGTCTCAATGGTTCTTCCTCGGACGTGTAAACAATTGAAGATGCTACAACGATCATGGTGGTTGTAAGGAAGTCAAGAATGGTGTAGGGAAAGAAGTAGAGCAGAGATGTCTGAATCAGCCATGGAATAAGCTCATCCTCAGACAACGACAAGTCCTCCACAGAATTGAGTAGGTTATAAAGGTATTGAGAAGCGAGTGAGACAGAGGTTTGGAGGGAGAGCTCAAAGAAGATCAAGAAACAAAATAGAGGGAGAGAGCAGGGAAAAAGGAAGAGAGCAAGATTGATGTTACTTAAAAGTAGATTCGCAGCTCGTTTTAGTAGTTCGATGACACTTAGCTTCTCCTCACTCTTCGTCTCCATTTGTTTATCTCTTTCTCACAATAGAAGAAGGGAGGTCACAGATCTGTTCATGTAATAGCTACTAATAGTCTTCGAGTAATTTAATGGTCGTCGTCCTTCATTGACGTTCACTTGTTGACTTCGTCTATATATAAGTCACCGTATGCAATAATGTGTGACTAGTATTGGGGTATTAGTAGATTAGCTTCAAGGCTTATCAGATGGCGACTTCTGATTTGGTCTACAAGTCTCTTTTTATCTCCATAAATTTGATTTCAGAATTTCGTTTTGTAATTAAATTATTTGGAAATGAGCAAAAAGCTTGATCTGGAGAACCATCAAAGTCCGACTTCGAAGTGAAACATATCTCTAGCTTTCCAATATTATTTTTATACAAATATATATTCATTTTGGCTTTACTTCTCTTTTGTGTTAGAGGTTGATTATGTGTGTAGGTAACGTTATTTTATATGTGTTAATCTCATATCAAGCACAACTCAATATCACTAAACCATAGTAATATACAGACGTCATAAACTACTCGGCCAAGCTATGAAAACTGATAGGTCAAACAACAATACATTAAAATGGAATGACCTAAGGGCTTAAACCGAGCAATCACAAGCTACTATAAGGGAAGCAAATGCGATCTGATCAAAATAAGAGGGCAAAACAATTGAACGTAGAGAAGTTATTAAAGAGGAGCAAAAGCCTTAGCTTTTGATCCAATCTCAACATCACCTTTCTTCTCCAAAACCCTAATTCTACAATCTTCATAAAACACTACACAAGCCACCCATTTGATCATATTCCCAATACAAATCAACCCACATAGAGACTCGTGTACAACACTCTATTTCCATTCGAACTCTAAAGCAAAAATTAGCCTTTGAATCAAACCCAAGTTAGCAAAGCATTTACATGAAGGGATGTTGCAGCAAAAGAAGAAAAGATTTTTTAATTTATTTTTGGGTCAAAAAGAAGAACAGATTAAAAGTCAAGATCCATGAGTATGTATGGCTATATATATATATATATATATAAAGCGTCAGTGGGAAACCAAATCATGATCACAAAAGACTCGAGCTGACACCTTTCACAAGCAAATACAAAAAGAAGCATCCACAAAAAGGTTAATACAATAAGTGTGTGATCCACCAATAGATGTGTGACAAAGATGCTGAAAACTACTATAATCAAAAGTGAGCAGAGAACCCCAAGTGGAGGGTAAGCCATTGGTGATAGAGCACCCGAGAACGAGGTATGGGAAGGGGTGGAACGAAGAAACAACTTCGTCTTTCTCATTAGAAGCTTGGTTGCAGATCAGGGGTAAGGGTGAAGTGTAAATAGCAGGGCAATCTAAAAGTTACACAATGGTAACAACAAGCAAATCTAGCTGATGATGGTTGAGATGATGATGCATTCATGACAAAAGCTAAGTTGTGGGGAGAGTAAGATGCAGCGCAGCTGCCAAGAGATTCCAGTATCTTACACAATTAATCATACCTCACAAGGGAAAAAGAGTGAAAAGAGCCTTTTAGATACGTCACACAGATTATATAATAAGGAAGCTAATTTCAACAAGACACCAAACACATTTATGTATGTTAATAATGCACTCAAAGAAAAAAAGTATAGGAAAACGACCTCAAGTGTAGAGGTTCAAGAAGGCTGAGTGAAGACAGCAAGTCAGCGTTCAATGCATGTAAATGAGAATTTAGTCAAGACGGCTGTTGGAGAACAGCTTGAAGAAGAATTCACCAAATCCAAGACTACACCATGACATGTCCAACAAACCAATCCTAGAAGAACTAATAGCATAGTAGATATATCCTAAAGGGTGCCACACATAGCAGCTTGCTCTCTTTTCTTCAGGGTCCAGTTTCACACCCTGCAAAAAGCGCAAAGAATATAAATACCTGATATCAAAATACTTTAAATGTTATTTAGATTTAGATAAGAGAATGTGGAAGTTGAGTCATGCGGATTAAGGAAACTGTAAACCTAAAAATCAAGAAGAGAAAGGAACTTTTACCCATTGGCATATGGCGAACGTCGACCATAGGGTGAGTCTCGGCGGCGAGGAGAATCACGGCGTGAACCACGATAAGGAGGAGATCTGCTGTAACGGCGAGGTGGAGTTACACTGCGACGCCTTGGAGGAGATCTTCTTCCACGCGGGCTTATACTCCTGAACAAAATCCATTCCCAAGAACAACAAATGTATGCCATAATAAGAGTATAAAAGATTTCAAAGAAAAAGAGAGAAAAACTATAAGCTCAGTCCCTACTCTTGATTACCAAATGCAATAATACAGTTTCAACAGCCTATTTGCAACACTTCTCGCAGCTATGTTAAACAATAGTTAGGCACAAAGACGGATTCAGTTATTAAAATACAGACTCCTACCACAATGGACTAAATGACATGATATTTCATCTAAATTCTACATCTATATGATTTAAAAACAGCTCGATAAGAATGTTTTAGCAGGACTCACCTAAGTGCATACCTGTAATCTGGACTCCTACGACGACGAGGACTAGGGCTTCTACGCCTACCATAGCTTCGACCACGGGGACACTCCCTAGCAAAATGTCCAAGTTCACCACACTCATAGCACTTGGAGTCCTCAATACCTCCACCACCACGACCACCGCCTCCACGACCTCCCTTATCTTTATGAGAAAGCTCCACACGCCACCCATTCTTTCCTAAAGTTTATATATGCCTCAGTTAATGTAACAAGAGTTACAATTTGCAATAACCAAACAGTACACAAACGTTACATGATAATTCAACGCAACAAGAAGCATCAAAACATGGAGATTAGGATAAAAGTTGATTAAAACACATTAAATTAGGGTAATTTAGATGTTACTGACCATCCAAACCTCTAATTGCATCCAAAGCATCCCTCTCGTCATCGAATTCGAGGAAAGCGTAACCAGGAGGCCTACGAGCTACCCAAACACTGCGATTTTAAAATTAAAAAAAATCAAATTTCGTATTGGCAAGAAACAAAATTGACTACAAGTTTAGAGCTTCGAGAATAAAAAACGTTTACTTGCGAAGAACACCGAAGATTCTGAATTCATCTTCGAGTTCTCTTTCGGTG
Organism: Cardamine chenopodiifolia; assembly: GCA_963922655.1. Classification (NCBI taxonomy): domain Eukaryota; kingdom Viridiplantae; phylum Streptophyta; class Magnoliopsida; order Brassicales; family Brassicaceae; genus Cardamine; species Cardamine chenopodiifolia. The sequence goes on from OZ000459.1 coordinate 8,056,145, forward strand.
ACACGTGGGTCCAAATTACCGACATAAACCTTCGTCATGTTGCAAAATCAGTCAAATCTGAATGAATCGAGGAGACCTAGAAAGAATAAATTATCAGTTTCAGTAACTTGTTGCGGACTCTTAAAAAATACGAAATTTTGTGTATAGCTATCGACAAGAGTTACAGCAGAACGCATCGGTACCTGAGATTTCTGGTCTTAAACACGAAGCGGGATGTTTTGGATTCAGACTTCAGACTTCGGCGAGGAAAGGGAAGACGAAAATGTCCGAGGGCTAAGAAGTTTTTAAAGCAATGTCATTGGAAAATCAATTTACATATGAATATTGGACATAATTTGACTAACTATATTTTGTAAAATGATATGTACTAGTTTTTTACATTCAGTATTATCATAGTTTTGTATACATATATTTAAAACATAATAACAAAATCATAGATAATTAGGAAACATTTTATAAAATCTCAAAAACATGTTTGGAAAATTTGGCATTACTTTTGGATCTTCCTAAAGTAATTATTAATAAAATCAATTTTTGTATTTTAAAATTTTCAAATGCAAATAGAAATCGTATTATTCATATTTATGTTTTACTTTAAAGACTATTACTCATAAACAAAAAAAATCGAAAACTTAAACCCAAACTGAACTGAAATCAAGATTAAAATTTTCTTTAGCAATCTTCAATCATAAAATAATGATTTACGTAAAATTAATTATTATTATTTTTTGTTATTTATTAGTTTTTTTAATCACGTATTTCTTTTTTTTGGCAAGCCATAATTTTGGCCGCTTTTTGCTAGTCTTTTTTGGAAAAGAAAAAAATCATCGCTTTTTAATTAATATATATCGCCCATGATTCTTGAGCCTGTCTTTAACCAAAAGAAAAATGATTCTCGAACCAGGCCTAAAAACATCTAAATTTGTCCATGAAATTTAAGATCAAAGATTTGGACAAATTGATATTTTATGGGCTTTGAGATGGCGTAATGATAAAGGGTGGTAAATCCATTTTACTTTCATTGAGTTATATGTAAAACTTAATCTAGATTAATTGTGGGAGACTTGCTTTCATATTTCATATAAAGCTTTTCCAGATCAAGTATCCATTCCATCTTTTTCAAAACCGGATATACACTGCATCCACAGTATTCAAAAGACCATTATTTTTTTACTTATGCTAAGTCACTAAACACTAATCGCACATTGTTTTAAAATGAGAATGCATCACTTCTGTTTTAAGAAAAAATATTTGTTGGTGTCAGATCTCATCACCAGACTTATCGAGATGGGTTGGCCCAATAAACCATATTCCATGGCCTATAATACGGTGTATTGCAAGGTAGGAAATGTGGTCACGAAGGCTCTTAAGAATTAAACATGCATCTCAAGGTAAGCACATGAACCAAAACTCGATCTAACAAGAAAATTTATATAAATTAGGTCCAAAACAAAAATGGTTCGTTACTTTGAACTGTTCTTAACTTCTTATCTATATTTTATTTTTACATGTACCTTTTTTTTTAGCACTAAGAGCATGAAAACGAATAGATTACAGAGATACTTGTAAGGTGGCTTTGAGATAGGTCACAAACGTGCAGGGCTCCTTATTCATTCTCATAACGTGTCGATATGTCATGGTTATAATTTTATCGACGCAATAGAATAATAGTTACGATGAAATAGCATCCCCAAAGCGGCAAAGACTTATCCATTGGGAAACATTCTGAACCAAGATAAGTCAGTCTGGGTCCCACACATATCAAGGCCTCTAAGACCGAGCCTGATGTCGTGTTAAATTATAATTCGCTTATTTACAGCCACGCATGTAGTCACCCCACGTGCCTCCCTTTAGAAAAGCTAGAAAAATCGTACACATATTTCTCAGTTACAGCTTCGATTTACACGTGTCACTGTACCCACGCGCTTGGCTTGTCCCTAATGATGGATATGGGATGGTGATACACTTCAATTTTTGGATGCCTATAATATAATCACATTTTAGAAAAATATTTAATCCAATTTAGATAATCATATGACTCGGAAAAACTGGCGATTTGATCCTTGTTCATATAATCATATTTAGAAAAATATTCAACCCACATTTAAATGTACAAAGCTACATTAAATTGTACTAATAATCACGGTATGAATAATTTATAAAGGATATTTGCAATTTGGGTAAGAGTACGAGGCATGTAAGTGAAAAGTATCGATCTAGATATCCAACTTTTACGGATGACAGAATTTTAAAAGTAGAATAACAAGTTGAAATGAATAACGAGATGAAGAGAAATAACAAGTATTTTTAGAGCATCCGCAATTGAGAGTCTATAAAAAACAATATTTTATTAATTTTTATTTAATTTTATTAATTTTTAATATTATATTATTAAATAAATAATAAATTACTAATATTGCGATACGTGGTAACAAATTTTTAGATATACTAAATTATTTTATTTTACATAAAAAATGGACAAAACAGCAAAGAAGAAGAAGAAAAGAAAGTGTCTATCTGATTCGATCCAATCACCCAATCCTCATTAGCTTCCTAATCAACGTGAAAACAAAACGCGGCTTAGATGGCGACGTTATTGCATTCGAACCATTAGACCAAATGGGGATATTATCGTAACTTAACACATGGTTAATACTTAGTGACAATCCTGATGCTGCTTTGGCCCTTGGGAGTTTGAGAGGCCACCCCCCCCCCCACTCGCGTTGTGCCCTTTTATTTATATCAATTACATTAAGATAATGTGTACTTACATGTTTGTTTAATCATCTTTGTTTGGTCAAGTTTTAAATTTAATGATGACTTCTTCTTTCACTATTATAAATATACTATATCTAATATGTACATGCATGTTGCATTCCCAATGATGTTTGTTCCATTTTGTGTCTTTTTTCCTATGACTTATTAGTAAGACAAATATAATTCTAATGATATTTGTTTGATTAAGATAAGAAGATTGATTCATCGTGTGTGGAAGTTTGTTTTTTTTACCAATGCGTTTGCAATTATTTTAACATTTTTGCCAACGATTACGATTTTTATTTTATTTTTAAATTATCGAAGGAAAAAGAAAACGTTACTTGCACTTTGTAACAACTTGTCAACAATTTTGTATACAATAAAGAAAATGTAGCTACACCGCCCTTGCTAACATAAATTTGACTTATATCTTACCAAAACATATATTCAATGAGCTAATTGAAATATACGTTGAAGTATTAAAATTGACATAAAGTAGACTTTTAAAATACCAGAACTATAATCTAAATATATATGGTGATTATAATAAGAATATATTATTTTGAAAAGAGAAACATTGAGAGAAGATGCTGAAGGAAAAAAAATGTTTGCTAATAACATGCTAAATCAAAGGTAAGGAACCTTAGTTTTTCCACTATGATCTTCAATTCGATTTGTATACACTCGTAACGATAGCTCAATTTAAAACAAAAAAAAGTTATAAAAGTGGACCCGTACCAATATACGACCTAGATAGTAGGTTCGATGAGATCTCATAATCGCTTTTAATTTATTTAATATAAATGGCATTACCTTCGGATTGAATTAAGGATTATTTCAGCCGAAAAAAAAAAGAAAATGGTCCACCACATTATCTAGTCATCAACCAACCCATAAAATGAGATGATAAGAGGATTAAGGGTAATAATGTCATTTCGTTAAACGACCGTATTATTATATTAGCCAAAATTGGAAATAAATAAATAGAATAGATAGATCGTTAGAAAACGTGTATATATGCATTTGGTATGTGTCGTTTTTATTATTTTTATTTTTTAATTCCTTGTCTCGCATTTAATTTCTCTCGATGCTCATGTCCCAAAGAGTCTCGAGTCCTTATCGTGAACTTTATTGTCCATTCATCAATTCAACGAAGAAGACAATCGAAGGTTTCCTTTGAGCTTTTTTCGCCGGCGATTAGTGAAATTTCGGAGAAGGTGAGTAGAAGCAGTGTGAACCACTTTTGTTCCTTTTTCATTTTTCTTTGCGTTTTGAGGAATAAACTTTTGATTTCGTTGAGTTTTTAACTGTTCCATTAATGGTAACGAAATTAACTGATGTGAAACGTATTATTGAGCTGTTTTTCGGTGTCATTTTAATGGCGATCTAATAATCGTAATTTTTGGATTGATTTGGTCTCAAATGATTAGTTTTATTTGGTTGTGTAGCTCCGTAATTGATTCCTTCACTTTCAGATTCAGTCAAGCGTTTTTTTTTTAATTCTGTATCATTTTTGTGGGCATTATTCAGATCATTGTTTCATTAGTTTTGGTGACATCAAAGTAAATTTCAATTTGTTTTTCTTCAGATATTCGACGCTTGGAAGTGTTTTGACGCGTGTTTGGCTTTATCAAAATCCAATCTTTTGCTTTGCTTCTCTATGGTGTCAAGATCTTGTGCAAATTTTCTGGATTTATCATCTTGGGACTTACTAGACTTTCCTCAAACTCAAAGATCTCTTCCACGTGTCATGACTGTTCCTGGTATCATCTCTGAGTTAGACGGTGATGGATCCTCCGATGTTAATTCCTCCAATAGCTCCAATGAGCGGAAGATTATAGTGGCTAACATGTTACCATTACAAGCTAAGAAAGATACAGAAACTGGTCAATGGTGTTTTAGCTGGGATGAAGATTCTCTTCTATTGCAACTCAGAGATGGGTTTTCTTCGGATACAGAGTTTGTTTATATAGGTTCACTTAATGCTGATATTGGTATGAGTGAACAAGAAGAAGTTTCTCAAAAGCTTTTGTTGGATTACAATTGTGTTCCTACGTTTTTACCAAAGGAGATGCAAGAAAAATTCTATCTTGGTTTCTGTAAACACCACTTGTGGCCACTCTTTCACTATATGCTTCCTATGTTTCCTGACCATGGTGATCGTTTTGACCGACGTCTTTGGCAAGCTTATGTTTCTGCTAATAAAATATTTTCAGATAGGGTGATGGAAGTTATTAACCCTGAGGAAGATTATGTTTGGATTCAGGATTATCATCTGATGGTTCTTCCTACATTCTTGAGGAAACGGTTTAACAGGATCAAGCTTGGATTTTTCCTTCATAGTCCATTTCCATCGTCAGAAATCTACCGCACTTTGCCAGTTCGGGATGATCTTTTGAGAGGATTGTTGAATTGTGATCTCATTGGTTTCCACACGTTTGATTATGCACGACATTTTTTGTCATGCTGTAGTAGGATGCTTGGCCTTGATTATGAATCTAAGCGTGGGCATATCGGGCTTGATTACTTTGGTCGAACGGTGTTTATTAAGATTCTTCCTGTTGGCATCCATATGGGTAGGCTGGAGTCTGTTTTGAATCTCCCGTCGACTGCAGCGAAAATGAAGGAGATTCAAGAACAGTTTAAGGGGAAAAAGTTGATTCTTGGTGTCGACGACATGGACATCTTTAAAGGCATAAGTCTCAAACTTATAGCCATGGAACATCTCTTTGAGACGTATTGGCATATGCGAGGAAAACTTGTTCTGATTCAGATAGTGAATCCAGCTCGGGCCTCGGGTAAGGATGTGGAAGAAGCAAAGAGGGAAACATATTCAACTGCAAAAAGGATCAATGAGCGCTATGGTTCTGTTGGTTATCAGCCAGTGATCTTGATTGATCGTCTTGTTCCTCGTTATGAGAAGACTGCCTATTATGCTATGGCAGACTGTTGCCTGGTGAATGCTGTAAGAGATGGTATGAACTTAGTTCCATATAAATATATCATTTGCAGGCAAGGGACCCCAGGAATGGATAAGGCCATGGGCATTAGCAATGACTCACCTCGGACAAGCATGCTTGTTGTCTCTGAGTTTATCGGCTGCTCGCCTTCATTGAGTGGTGCGATCAGGGTGAATCCATGGGATGTAGATGCTGTTTCTGAAGCAGTAAACTTAGCCCTCACCATGGGTGAGACTGAAAAGCAATTAAGGCACGAGAAGCACTATCACTATGTTAGTACTCATGATGTAGGTTATTGGGCAAAGAGCTTTATGCAGGATCTGCAGAGGGCATGCCGGGAACATTATAATAAACGTTGTTGGGGTATTGGTTTTGGCTTGAGTTTTAGAGTTTTGTCCCTGTCTCCGAGTTTTAGGAAGTTATCTATCGATCACATTGTCGCGACATACAGAACTACAGAGAGAAGGGCAATATTTTTGGATTATGATGGCACTCTTGTTCCTGAGAACTCCATTATCAAAACCCCTAATGCTGAAGTCCTCTCTGTTCTGAAAGCTCTGTGTGGAGATCCTAAAAACACTGTGTTTGTTGTCAGTGGAAGAGGATGGGAGTCTCTGAGCGACTGGCTATCTCCATGTGAAAATCTTGGAATAGCAGCTGAACATGGATACTTCATAAGGTATGAATGCTTATAACTGATTCTCTCAATTACGGCTTCGAACAAGAATTTGAACAAACTAAAACCCATTTCATTTTTGGGTTCAGGCGGAGTAGCAAGAAAGAGTGGGAGACTTGTTACTCGTCAGCTGATGCTGAGTGGAAGACAATGGTAGAACCGGTAATGAGATCATACATGGAGGCAACAGATGGTTCCACTATAGAGTTCAAAGAGAGTGCTTTGGTTTGGCATCATCAAGATGCTGATCCAGATTTTGGATCTTGCCAAGCAAAGGAGCTTCTGGATCATCTAGAGAGCGTACTTGCAAACGAGCCTGTTGTCGTCAAGAGAGGCCAACACATCGTAGAGGTCAAACCACAGGTAACATAAGTGTTCTACTTAACCCTTTTCTTTTTACATACAACTACTTGTAAGCGAGAATCTGTTAAGAACCAATATTCGTGCTAATCAAATGCAAAATCCTCCTACCTTCTTATGTGATCGAATCCCTTTCTTTTTCTTGATGCAGGGAGTAAGCAAAGGCCTAGCTGTGGAAAAGGTGGTACACCAAATGGTAGAGGATGGGAACCCACCAGACATGGTGATCTGTATTGGAGATGACAGATCAGACGAGGACATGTTTGAGAGCATATTGAGCACAGTGACAAACCCGGACCTCCCAATGCCACCAGAGATCTTTGCCTGCACTGTAGGAAGAAAACCGAGCAAAGCCAAGTACTTCTTAGATGATGTCTCTGATGTATTAAAGCTCCTAGGGCGATTGGCTGCTGCATCGAGCTGCTCAAAGCCTGAGTATCAACAAGAATCCTCCTCAATGTACACACAAGCGGCGTTTGAGAGCATCATTTGATAACAAAAATGATGTCCAAGTGTGTCAGTGTGAGTAACCATAACCAACATGGAAAGGGTGTGATGGATTGGGATTTGTGGTTGTATATGAAGAACGTTAACATGATGGGACTTGTCTGTGTGATTTTTATCTTTTTCAAAATCTTGGGAGAGTGTTTTCTTGTACCTCTCTCCCTGTTGGTTTTTTTTGCTTCTGGTTTTTAGAAGTTGCAGGTTTCATCTTTTTGTATAGAAGTCTCAATGGTGGTTTGTAATTTACACGGAGTTACCAAATGGACAAGTTGGTTTTTTGTTATTCTTTAAACAAAGTGACATAAAGCAATGGGATCTGGGAGTTGTGGAGAAGGATGAAGGTTGTGGAGTCTTCAATTTGTTGTCTTCTTCAAAACGAAGTCGTTCCAGCGTTTTAAGTATGTACTGTATGTGTTTTTTTTGGCGTCGTATATATGAGTTTGTTTTTGTGACTTTCTTTTTAGCATTTGATCTCACGTTAATTTAAGATAACGTTCATTATTTATTTATCTTTTGCTTTTCTCTTATTTCACTATTCTTCTATTTTCGATTTCACTAATATCTATATACCGAGAGTGCTAAACACCAATTGTAAAAAGAATTAAGAGAAGAATAATTAAAATCTTAAATGACCATTTTATAAAAAGAACTGAAGAGAAGAATAATTCAAATCATAAACTAATCAGCAAACCATAAAAAAATATTGTAATTAGTTGCGCCGACGTTAATGGCATGACAAATGTGTCACTTTTCTACGTCTCTCTTTCTTTTTTGTTCAACCTTTCTCCTTCCTTTTTCACAGATACTCTCTTTACTTCTTTCACTATTTTTAAAAACCATCTCTGTTTCCTACAATACACAATACCCATCTTTCTTCTCCATCGCAAATCACAATCCACACATTTTTAAGTAGGTTTTCTCTTCTCCTGAACCTCCTAAGTAATGATGAGTAGGCATTTTCTGTTTCAGTGTATTTTCATTCTGCTCCTCACTGGGTTTGTAGCTTCAGCTCCTTCATCAACTTCACCTGCGAGTTAGTTTCACCCTGTTTTAGCTTATATTTCATTTTACACTCTATTGATCAATCAGTCTAAAGTCTTCTGGAGCTTACATTTCATTATTCTTGCAGAGATTGTTAATAATTTCATCTCGAATTATGGCACTTCCTTTATAAAATGGTTATGGTCTCTCAAAACCACCACTCAAACAGGTTCTTTCTTCAGATTTTTTTTTTATCTCTTCACCGATTAAAATGTGACAATTTAAGGCATTTTTGTTCTTTCTAATTTCTGGGTTTTTTTGGGGTTATAATCAGCGGTTTCAACGAAATCAATGGTGAAATTCGAAAATGGGTATTCAGTGGAGACGGTGTTAGATGGAAGCAAACTCGGAATCGAACCTTATTCTCTGGAGGTTTTACCAAATGGCGAATTGCTTATTCTGGATTCTCAAAATAGTAACATTTACAAGATAACCTCCTCGCTTTCTCTATGTAAGTGTTATCATGGTGATGATACTATTGATTTTGCGTCACATGTTGTAGATTTTCAATATTTGCTGATCCTCGTAAGGATTTTGAATATGGATGATGATATCACTTTTGTTTTCTCTGCCTTTCACTTGAAAATGAAACTATTTTTCTTACCTAATCGTAGTGCACTATGCACATGGTGGAGAATTTTTTGAAAAATCAGGAGATTTGCTGACGTTTTTCTTTTTTGAGGATTTGGGATTCAATGTAATTGGCCAATAATACAATCAATGTTTTTTAATCGCAACATTTAATATTGATTGTGGAATGTATATTCAGCTAAATATGTTTCGATTAGGGGATGATAATTGTTCATAGACTAACAAATTGTGACTCTTGGAAACAATGGCAGATAGCAGACCGAGGCTAGTTACTGGCTCCGCTGAAGGATATCCAGGTCATGTCGACGGTAGATTGAGGGATGCGAGGTTGAATAATCCCAAGGGACTTACTGTGGATGATAGAGGAAATATCTATGTTGCAGATACTGTGAATAATGCTATTAGGAAGATCAGTGAAGGAGGTAATTGTTTCTGCTGTTTTATGGTTTTGCCTTTTTGGACAAATGTGGTAAGAATCAGACTTTGAGAAAAAAATGCAATGGCAGGAGTCACAACCATCGCTGGGGGAAAATTGGTTCGTGGGGGAGGTTATGTGGATGGTCCGAGTGAAGATGCAATGTTTTCAAATGATTTTGATGTTGTTTATCTCGGAAGCAGTTGTTCCTTGCTAGTAGTTGACCGAGGAAACCAAGCCATCAGAGAGATTCAACTTCATTTCGATGATTGTGCTAATCAGTATGGAAGTGGCTTTCCTCTTGGTAATACTTACATACCGGACACCTTGGTTTGTTGCCTCTTTCATTCTTCAATCATCTCTATCTCAGTTTGTTATCTCTTTAATTACATCTCTGATTTGATGCCTTTAACGTTGCAGGGATTGCAGTTCTTGTAGCAGCAGGTTTCTTTGGTTATATGCTGGCTCTGTTGCAACGTAGAGTTGGTTCTATCTTTTCATATCCTAACGTGAGTGTTCAATCACATCCTAACATCTTTTGCTTCTGCTATTCTATTAGTGGCCTTAACCGAGATTTCTACCTATTGCATTTGCGTTTACATAGGATCAAGAACTATTTAAATCTGTTCCTGATGAAGAGCCTATAAAACCGGTTAGACCACCTCTGATTCTAACTGGAGACGAGGAAGAAAAACAAGAAGAAAGCTTCCTTGGATCGTTGCAGAAATTCATTTCAAATGCTTGGGTGTTTACTGTGGAGCTATTCAGTGGAATGTTTCCTGGTCTCAGAAAGAAGGAGACAGTCAGCTTCAACTTCAACCATCAAGAAACAAAGCATTCTGCTTTTAGCACAGCTTCATGGCCAGTCCAAGAAAGCTTCATAATACACAAAGATGAACCACCCCCCGTCTCGACCAGAAATCCCACTCCCAGAAAAACTTATCCTTTCATGTCCAAAGATGCAAAAGAGAAAATGCAACAGCTGCGCCAAAGTCGTGCCTTGTACAGAAGCTTGGATGCTGAATTCCTCCAGGAGCAGCAGCAACAGCAGCAGCAGCAGCATCACCGTAGGCATCACTCAACGATCCCACACACTGCTCTGAGCAGCGAGAAGACTAATGAGATTGTGTTTGGGCCAGGCCTGGAGGAAGACCATAGGCGTACTGCAGCAGAAGCTACTGCTAAGTCTACGGAGTTTGGAGAACAGATGAATACTACTAATCAGAATATTCACTACAGAGCTCACCAATCTGTGAGTTACCCATATGGATACTATTCGTATACATGAGAAGTTGCTTAATATGATAGTAGTAGCAATTGGGAATTCAGGTATAGGCCGTTTTGAGTTTTGTTGACAAGCCACATTGGGGATTTGGGTAATTAGGTCTCTCTTTTAAGAAAAGTAGCAAATTTCAATTATTCTTTAGTGGTTTAAAGAAAAAAAGATAAGCACTTCAATAAAAAAGATTCTTCTACTCAACCAAACGTCAAATGTAGAACATAACATTTACAAAAGATACATACTTCCTCCACTTTCATTTGCTTTTAACCGAAAACTACTCAGCAGAGGAAGAACCACGAGCTGCAGCATCTTCTTCAGCCATCTTTGAAAATCCTTCAACCTGAATCTTTATAATGTCATCTATGGTTGCACGAGGAAGAGACAAAACAGTGTTTGTCTCTTCATTACTGCAATCTTTGTCCTTGTTAGTTTCTTGTGCATCATCAAAGCTTATCAGATCCATATGATCATCAGAGGGCTTCAGAGAAAGCGGCGGCTTAGAGTTACTGCAACTTGGGCTATCAGGATCAGACAAAGAAACTGTCTTATCTAAAATAGCTACATTGTTGGGTGGACACATGAAGAAAATGGGAGATACCATCAAACTAATTAATTTACATAGTGCAGAACACATGAGGGAAAGGTGAGACACGATCATCATAACTAGTCTACCTAGAACTGAATAAACAGTTGATCCAGCAACAATGTTTTTAATGCAGGAGAAGAAGGTCAGAACTTGTTCCCCCAATTTGGTTAGGAGAAGCTTCCATGTCATGATGAACGAGAGGTGGTTCACTTCTTCCTGTCTATAACGATTTGGTTAAGAGATCTGATATGTTGTTTATACAACAAATGTGATGACAGATTATAAAAAACTTACATGACGAATGATGCAAGGGCGAACAGCAAATCCAATGGCTACCCCAAGAAAGCATGAAAGAACAATCCCTATTGACCAAAGAGAGTATGTCCATAAACCTGAAACAGCAAAAGAAAAATCGTTGAAGTTTCTAAAGGCATAGTGTAGGAAAATATACAAAAGATTACTTAAGAAAAAAGACATACTAGAATGAGAGCTTTCGAGGCAATCCTCTTCCTTTAGATTGATCTGGCGGACCATTTCGTTTCCATGATCAGAAACAAGCAAACAACATCTTTGAGGGACAAACGTTATCTCGAAATCGTTAGAGAAAGTTGCATTCTGTGCAGGTCCATCTCTATGTCCAACTTCCTTTGAGATTCCTCCAGCAATGGTGGTTACATAACCTACAAAATCCGGTCAATAAAGATCGAAAAAAGTAATGGTTCTTCAACCAAACCGAGATTGGACAACAAAAAAACTAGCATTAAAGCAAAAGGATACAAGAAATGGATGAAACAAACACCTGAAGAGCTGATCTTGCGTATAGCTTTATTGCTTCTATCAGCAACATAGACATTTCCTTTAGCATCGATAGCAAAACCTCGGGGTTTATTGAACCGGCTGTTACCAGCTTTACCATCTAAATAACCGGGATTCCCATCCCCCGCAAACCGGTTTATCACACTATCTGCACAACACACACACACACACTTAAACTTCAACTGAAAGAGAGATAAAACAAAAGTTGATAAATCTTCACTTAAATTTAGTAATGTTTACAATTTTCAGGGAAAGCAAATTAAAGGTCAATACTTGCAATCATATTTACTTATGCTACAAAAAACAATTATAATGATCCGATTCATACATGATAAAAAAAAAAAGTGGCTTTACCAATGGATAAAGGAAATGAAGTAGTATAGAATGTGCTGCCACTAGAATCAAGGACGATCAGATTAGAAGATCCTGGTAAAGCATGAATTGTGTATGGATTTAGACCAGACTTGTGACCGTCGACCACTGTTGTAACTTCGTACCCGTCTTCTAAAACTATCTTAGCACTCACTGTGTAACAAAATCATGAGAAAAAAACCTCAGGAAAAAATTAAAAATCCGTTATTTGGGTTTGGAAAATTCAACTAAATTAACAGCTTTGAATACTTACCCAGATTGAAAACGATGAACAAGAAGAGAGACAGAGACCTAATCCCCACACCCCAAGCCATGTCAGAATCGAGAATGAAGCGAAAGCAACTGTGTTATGTGTTTACTTATTGTTGCTGCAAAGCATCTTTAATTATTAAAGTTATTATAAAGTACTACTTTTATTCAACCAGTGGGGTACAATCAAATTCTTTTTATGAAAGAAATGGGCCCAACGTCAGCCCATTTAATGTTTCAGGATTGCTAACCAAAACGTTGCCGTTTTATATGTAAATGAAAGTCATTATTATACAACGCATTTAATTAGGCAATTTGCTTACGACGACTGAGGAAAAAAAACGAGCATCGTCCATCGAGATCCAACTCCTCAGTTTCTTTTCATCTCTCTTCGTATTGATCAGCTACTCGGAACTCCGGAACGGATTTGGAAAATCCCGCCGGCGAAATTCTGCTGTCCGGCTGACTTTTATTTTTCTTCAGATTATTCCTAAAGTTGCCGGTGGGCCAAGGTTTAACTCTTGAACATCCCAATCATGAATCCGTTTTCTTCTGGTACTCGTCTAAGGTAAATTGGATTCTCCTCTTTCTCTTTTCTTTGGTTTCTGTTTTAGGTTTCTTAGTTTTTTCTGTATTTTGATCAGCTTACAGATGAAATTTGATTTAAATATGATGTAATTGAGCTCGTTCATTTGAGGATTTGAATTCTGATTTTTATTGAAGATGATTTTGGTTTAGCTGTTTCTGATTCCTTATAGATTTTCTTTTAGTCTAAGAACATGATCGAACCAAGGATTTTGGTAATCCTTTTGCTTATTTATTGAGTATTGTTGGGATTTTTTGTTGGAAATTGGATCATTTTAGATTACTTGTTTATGATTCTGAAGTTAATGGTGGACATGTGAATATGATTCAGGGACATGATCCGTGCCATAAGAGCATGTAAAACAGCTGCAGAGGAGCGTGCTGTTGTGAGAAAAGAGTGTGCCGATATCCGAGCATCCATTAATGAAGATGACCCGCACGATAGGTACAGGAACCTTGCAAAACTTATGTTCATACACATGCTTGGTTACCCGACACATTTCGGGCAGATGGAGTGCTTGAAACTCATTGCATCTCCGGGGTTTCCAGAGAAGAGGATTGGATATCTTGGGCTAATGTTACTTCTTGATGAGAGACAAGAAGTGTTGATGCTGGTCACAAATTCATTAAAACAGTATCCTTACTAACTCCTAATATTAAATTTTAATACCTTGGCCTTTGTATAGATTCTTTCTTCTTCAATGTTAGTGGAAAAAGATAGAACATTTGGTTTTGGGTTTGCATTGCTGTGATGGGGATTCAGGAGGGAAAATATATTGTAATAGATTTGTTCCTGTTTAACCTTAACTCACGTGCAGAGATCTTAACCACACGAACCAGTATGTTGTAGGACTCGCTCTCTGTGCTTTAGGGAACATTTGTTCAGCAGAGATGGCTCGTGATCTTGCACCAGAAGTAGAAAGATTAATCCAGTTTCGTGACCCTAATATCCGAAAGAAGGTGAAGTGTTTTTAGTTCCTAGGCAGGGTTTGCTGGAGTTTAGTCACTGTTATTTTTGTTCCTCCATTGAATTTACCATTTGAGTTGTATTATATGCAGGCCGCACTTTGCTCTACTAGAATAGTAAGGAAAGTTCCAGATCTCGCAGAAAACTTTGTAAACGCTGCTGCTTCCTTACTTAAAGAAAAACATCATGGAGTTCTTATAACAGGAGTTCAACTATGTTATGAATTATGCACAATCAATGATGATGCCCTAGAGTACTTCAGAAAGGTAGGTCAATACAATTCTACAGGCTACTCTACTTATGCATACAGGAACATAGGCGTGCTGTAATTTAATATCCTTCATTGAACATACGTACATGTGCCTCCTATATTACTTGTATGATGCTTCTGTGTACTATATTTCTCCTGCAATAAAGTTTCATATCTGTGATATTGGCTTATAAGTAGATCATTGTGCTTAAATGAGGCAGACAGTCAGCTTTTTCCTTTTTTTCTTTAATCAGATAGTCAGTTTTGACAAACCCTTGTCTTTGTTTTGTCTCCTGCAGAAATGCACGGATGGACTGATAAAAACTTTGAGGGACATTACTAATAGCGCATATCAGCCTGAGTATGATGTTGCAGGAATCACAGACCCTTTTCTTCACATACGGTTGCTCAAGCTCCTGCGTGTTTTAGGCCAGGGTGACGCTGATGCTAGTGATTTGATGACTGATATACTTGCCCAGGTTAGTCATGGTTTACCAAGTAATTCTGGATATGTTTTATTAACATCACATTTACGATATAATTTCCTTATTAAACATAAAAAAAAATTGGTTTCTTTGTTCAGTTGCAATAAATATATTTTTTCAAAGAAATGTTGTAGAGAGAAAAATATAATAGCTATGTTCTCTCATGTGATGGAAGTGATTCTGTTCTAGCAGAAGAGAGAAATAATTTTGTTTAGTTAATAAGGGTAATAAGCTATCATTGTCTTTGGTAGACACTAGACTTATTAGGTACTGAGTTTTCCCTGTACTTTTGGCTGGGATGAATTCACCGTTTTTCTTTATGCTGGTCTTGGTTTCTTATCGAGTGCTTATGTGTGGCCATATAAGTCTGTAGGTTGCGCCAATCCTTTTTATTTCACCATGATAAAGAATGCACCCCGCTTCTGTTACATGCTTTATTGTGGTAATCTTTTGAGTTCAGAGTCACAGATCTACTGTTGGTTATGTTGTTTCCTGGTTCCTTGATCCTTGCTGTTGTGATGAGAGATATCTTTATTCTAGCTGGTTTCATGCTATTGTAGGTAGCAACAAAAACTGAAACAAACAAAAACGCAGGAAATGCCGTACTCTATGAGTGTGTTGAAACAATCATGGCCATTGAAGATACCAGTAGCTTGCGTGTTCTTGCTATCAATATCTTGGGAAGATTCTTATCTAACCGCGACAATAATATCAGGCACTCTTCACCTCAATTATTTTATTTGATATTATATGTTTAGATTAGAAATAGCTTGCTCGTATTTTTCTGTCTGTCATCTTTCTTTGGGTCTGCTTAACTCTATGAAGCATACTGTACTCTTGTTATCAGCCAGCGCTTCATTTTTAGTCTTGGTTTTATTTCATATTTTCTAACTCTTGTTCTCTCACACTGTTGCATTCTCCTTATAAAATTCATACTCTCGTTCTCTCAGATATGTTGCATTAAACATGCTAATGAAAGCAATCACTTTTGATGATCAAGCAGTGCAAAGGCACAGAGTTACAATCTTGGAATGTGTGAAGGTATTGTTTTTATTAGTATTACCCAGAAAATACTTTTATACAATGTTAACAGTAAGTAATAGTTGTCTTAGAGAAAGAAGATATGTTGATTTGGCTTTCTGCTTCCATCAACAATGTAGGACCCAGATGCGTCTATCCGGAAAAGAGCTCTTGAGCTTGTCTCTCTTTTGATAAATGAGAATAATGTCAAACAGCTGACAAAAGAGCTAATTGATTATTTGGAAATCAGTGACGAAGATTTCAAGGAGGATCTTAGTGCAAAAATATGTCTTATCGTTGAAAAGTAAGTATTCTATTTGAGAAAGTGAAGGACCATTTGCTCTCATGCTGAAAGAGAGTAGGGGTTGGGGGTGAGGAGGATGGAAAGGTTACTGTGAGTTTTTAGTTGATTGAGATTTTATGTTGATTTGTGAACAATTTTGATAATGTAGGTTTTCTCCAGAGAAGATCTGGTACATTGATCAGATGCTCAAGGTTCTGTCGGAGGTATGGATTCAAACGCGAGATTTATGCTATGTTTAACTTGTTATGAGTTTATAGCATTCTCTGAAACTGTTCTTTGAGAGTTTATATCTGTGTAAGCTCTTTTTAACTGTATTTTTGTATATTTCGTAACCTTATTATCCTCTATTCCATGTTAGTAGGCTGGAAAGTTTGTGAAAGATGATGTGTGGCATGCACTTATTGTTGTCATAAGCAATGCATCAGAGCTTCATGGATATACGGTCAGGGCATTATACAAAGCAGTCTTGACAAATTCAGAACAGGTAGCTCTCATTCTTCTAATGTTTGATTGTGTTCAATCCTCAATCATCTGTAACCTTCCTAATATGGATTCGTTGAGATTTCAACCAGGAGACCCTTGTTCGAGTGGCGGTATGGTGCATCGGGGAGTATGGTGATCTGTTGGTTAACAATGTGGGGATGCTTGGTATTGAAGATCCAATAACGGTGAGCATCACAATGCCAATCTGAATTCATTATCTGATCCATATCCAATATGCAGATGCTTTCTTGTTGACTTAAAAAATATACAATGAGTAGTTGACTGCCTTGAGCAGGTAACGGAATCAGATGCAGTGGATGTTATCGAGGATGCCATTACTCGACATAACTCAGATTCGACTACAAAAGCAATGGCATTGGTTGCTCTGCTGAAGCTGTCATCCCGCTTTCCTTCTGTTTCAGAGTATGTTCAAGTTTGTTCAATCTCATTGTGCTATCTGTTTTATCCCAACTCGTTCATCTGACATCTGCACTTAGCCAACTTCAACTCTACACAAGATGCATATGCACATTGAGTATATGAATAGTGAATTTTGGCTGTCTACCAGTGTTGCACGTTAGCTTTTCAAAAATGATTAGAAATACATTATACATGTACATCCATGTCCTCAACTCTCTTTAATGGCAGGAGAATCAAACACGTAATTGTGAAGCAGAAAGGCAGCCTTCTCCTTGAAATGCAGCAAAGAGCTATTGAGTACAATTCTATTGTTGACAGACATCAAAATATCAGGTGGTTAATGAAATCCTTGTTCCTCTCTTCCTCATCTATCATCTAGTGTAATTTTCGTATTCTCTCTCCCTCAGAACTCATGAAAGCAAGGTTTCTGTATATATAGGTCTTCTCTGGTTGAGAGAATGCCGGTACTGGATGAGGCTATTTTCAATGTGAGGAGGGCCGGGTCTTTTCCTGCATCAGCTTCAACAATGGCCAAGCCTTCAGTTAGTCTTCCAAATGGTGTTGTGAAACCTCCTGTAGCTCCTCTTGTGGACTTGCTAGACCTGGATTCTGACGATATCCTGGCTGCACCTAGTTCATCTGGTGCAGATTTCCTTCAGGATCTACTTGGTGTTGACTTAGGATTGTCGTCAGCACAATCTGGTTAGTTTTTTTTGCGTCTCTACAGCTATTGCTTTCTTTTGATGGCGTGCTCACTTGCTGTTTGTGTCTGAATGAACAATATTTTTTTCATTTCATTTCCTCTATCGCTTTGCAAGAGAATAACTCATGTTTACTCTTCCTTTTTCCTTATGCAATGTTGCAGGTGCAACCCAGGCTCCAAAAGCCGGCACAGATCTCTTACTGGATATTCTATCAATTGGAACACCTTCTCCTGCGCAAAACAGCAAATCATCTATTGATTTATTATCAACAGCTGATATTAACAATAATCCCTCTATTGCTCTAGACACACTTTCTTCACCAGCTCCACCTCAGATACCAACGACTGCGTCTACCGGTATGTTCGATTTGTTAGATGGTCTTTCTCCAAGCCCATCGAAGGAAGGTAAGAAAAAGTCTTGACCTGAAAAAAAATCTATATAACCATTGAAACTCTGTTATGAAGATCAATAACAGGCTCTCCTCCTTATTGCAGCAACCAATGGTCCAGCATATCCATCTATTGTGGCATATGAAAGCAGCACCTTGAAGATTGAGTTCACTTTCTCAAAGCCACCAGGGAATCCGCAAACGACAAATGTCGGGGCTACTTTTATTAATTTATCCCCTAATAGTTTCACAGATTTTATCTTCCAGGCTGCTGTTCCAAAGGTCATTTCATCTAACTTCTATTTTGTCTTTTCCCCCTTTTTATTCATCTTCTACCCAATTCGATAGTCTGGTATAAAGGAGTATCTGTCTTGAGAACTGTCCAATTTTCAATTTTTTCTTTAACATTCTCTTTGTTCTGGGCAACTTCCAGTTCCTTCAGCTGCATTTGGATCCAGCTAGTAGTAACACACTCCCGGCTAGCGGTAACGGTGCCATCAGGCAGAATCTAAAAGTCACTAACAGCCAGCATGGGAAGGTACACATATTCTCTGTTCGGTTTTCTTCCTAAATTTCAACATCACGTGTTCTGCGTTGAAGTATAACACTTCATGATCCACAACTTAATGTATGCTCAAATTGATTGGTTGATCCCGTGGATTCAATGACTTAACACTCAAAAGGATTTCGTGTCAATGGCAGAAATCTCTTGTGATGCGTATGAGGATTGGGTACAAAGTGAACGGTAAAGATGTATTGGAGGAAGGACAAATCAACAACTTCCCTCGCGGTTTGTGAGTTTGATTGTATTCTCATCAGAAGGACTTGAGTGTTTGTTTTCGTCAACCCAACTTAAAAAGAAAGACAAGTCTTGCCCGAGTGGTTGATGCAGCAAAAGCAGCTTTCTCCTTCTAATTTTTTCATCCTACTTTGGCTTTGTTTGGGATTTGGGATTTGGGATTTTCGGGGTTTCTTTTTGTACAAAAGTTCCGATGTTTGGAATCGGAAAGTGATCGAGGTAAGCACATGAGTTTGTGTCTTGTGTCTAAGACTTTAAAGAGATGATTCATAACCCATGATGTATCTCCAGTTACAGCTTCGTCTTGCAAAAAAAAAAAGTTTTGGATTTCTATTATTTGAAGCCAACACTATTTTTTTATAATAGAAATTGCTTAGTACCGACATAAGGATACTCGAACATGTGTATGATTAGTAATACCAAATAATGGATGTTCATTTGACTTGCTTGGATGTGATTCCGAAGACAATTTGTGACTTGAGCATCGTAACGTAATTATTATGAAGACAACTTTGGAGATCATCGTGAGAGTTCCACACCCACCTCACTGGAATTCACTTTTTGGAGAATAATACAAATTATGGGTCATCATTATTTTCCCCTACCAATAATGATTCCATCCCATATTTGGATGCTCTTTAAAAGTCTAAAACCCCACCAAAGAAACAATATTTGACTTCACTTTTTAAAAGAATTCCATTTTTAAAAAATATATTTGTCCCAGAAATATTATAATCTTCTTTTATCTGAAAAGTTTTGAACTAATTTAATCTTTAAACTTACAACATCACAGCTTTAAAATTCCTCATTCATCAACAGTTGTGCAAATTACCTCAGAATCTCATCTGATTCAAATTTACAAACTCAGATTTAGGTTTCTCAAATTTGTGACTGATTATAAACATAGTTTGATCAAAGAACAAAGCTTATTCCCCCTCAAGCACACCAATAGAGTGAGATTCAGCTACAGAGGACACAAAGAAAAGAAACACTAACAATATTGTGTTAAGCCAAAATGAATTCCAAAAGTCAAAAATCAATAATTCAATTAAACCAATGGCAGAAATAAGCTACCCTTGATCATCTGTACCTAACCCCTTCTCATCATGGACCCTGAAATCTCCTTCCATTCAATGATAACCCAGCAGCAACTGTACTCCCAGATCCAGAACAAGCATAAGAAGAAGAAGAACCACCACCGACAAGATTGGTCTCTAATGGATTTGGAAACTTTGATCTTTTATTAGACCATTGCCAAATTTTTGACACAGAAAAGCTCTCACCTTTACTTCTCATATTAATCTTCTTCCCTTCAACATTATTATTACTATTCTCTCCTTTTACATTCTTCAAACCTTCATTATTGGGACACAAAGCCACAACTAGATCTGATTCAGCCACTATGTACTGATAAGACCCCATTGAGAAACATCTTCTGTTATCAAGATTACTGTTCACACTACTACTCACACCACTTGTCTCTCCTCCTCCTCCTCCTTCTTCACCATTGTTATTACTGCTTCTAAACTTCCCAAGCCTCACTGAAAACACTCTCTTCCCAATCTCATTCTCAGCTGGTTTCTGCACTGGAGAAACCCTAATTCCATCATCTCCGGCGAAAAATCCAAAATTGAAATCCGGGTTATCAAATTGATACCCTATAGAGAAAAGGGTTCCTCTACAAAGTGGACAAGTCGAATTCGAGAGTAGCCATGTATCGATACAATCGATATGGAAAGCGTGACTACAATTAGGAAGCAATCTAAGCTTGTTATCTTCTGAGAATTCACAGAGACACACAGCACAATCGAATGGTTCTTTCGTACCTCTGATTTCTTTGTAAAGAAATACAGGAAGAGCATCGATTAAAGCTTGATCTAGACCTGAATCGTGGAGATGAAAAAGCTGTTGAAGCTGTCTTTGGTAAGTTTCTGATTCGGAAAATTCTGGGTTTTGATCAGATTCGTACGTTGGTGACGAAAGACTCGATCTTTTCTTCTTTAAGTAATATCTCACCAGCAAATGTAGGATGCTGCAGATGAAGAAGATGACGGCTAAGACAACGATGATGAGCAGAACGATTGGGCTTATTCGATTGCTTTTGGAAGAAGATGAATCGTTAGATTGATTCACTGTGATTGGAGAAGGAGCTGATGAAGGTGAGATTTGGATCAAATTCTCGTTTTTGAGCTGGAAATGATGAATCCTCACTGACATTTTTTTTTGTGTGTTTTTCTTTCTTAGGTGATGAAAAACAGAGATAACATTAAACTTAAGATAACTCTTTGGATTTTAACCATAAACCCTCCCAATTTATTTCCATGGAAACTCTAAGAAAATTTCCAATTGAGATAACAGTCAAAATGTAGCAGGAATTTTTGGAATTTGAAATGATTGCTAAACAGATTTGGGCACAACCAGAAAGAGCTACCGTCATTACTTTAAACATGAAAATTTATTAGTTAAGCTTTAATTAAATGATTAATCACTTAATTGACCATAGAGTTAAGCAGAGGTCTCTTATTAGGTCACCTATTTTTTATTTTTTTAATAATTGTATTGGAAAATAACAATTTTGGTGTGGAGCCCAATGCTTGATTCAGGGATCTGGTGCCTAGCAGTTTCGAAGAATATAGAAAAAACCTTACCGAAAATGTTATAGTTTCCTTAATTTTTGTTATTATCCAGTGGTAGGTATCACAAGTCATTCATCCACAATAATCGTTCATCGTTGCCATTAATTTCTGAACAGAATCACTCAGCTTAACT
This sequence comes from Cardamine chenopodiifolia, assembly GCA_963922655.1. Taxonomy (NCBI): domain Eukaryota; kingdom Viridiplantae; phylum Streptophyta; class Magnoliopsida; order Brassicales; family Brassicaceae; genus Cardamine; species Cardamine chenopodiifolia. Next base: position 8,077,928 of record OZ000459.1, read on the forward strand.
AGAGTTAAACAGTTGTACTTTTGTTTTTGGTGTGTCAGTGGATTTTTCAATATCTAGGGACTCGTATAAACAAACAGAAGCAACACAAAATTAATATTTGAAAAGTAAACTATTGAATTTGGATTAAACCATTAACCACATGGTAATGTCACCAAATGGTTTTTTAAAATTTCGAGTGCGTGAACATTGGAATTTGAAATCGGTAAAATTAAGAAAAAGCCTGTCATCATCACTTTGAGAGAATCTACGTGTCAAATGCTTGAGCCGTAAGGACCCAAATATGATAATCAAGGCCCAACTAACAATCTTTACCATTAAATCGTTAAAAAAAAACTCCACACAAAGTAATAAATTTTCTACGTAGAGTTTAAAATATAACAGATAAAATTTTGTTAAGAATAATCAGAATCGAAGCAATGAAGAATGGAAGAATGGGAAATAAACAAACTAGAAAATTGTCAATTTTGAGAAATCGAGTAGACATTTGAGAGGGTTTTGAGAAGCCTAATCCTCAAAACATATCCGGTTGATTCAATCTTCGTCCGCCAGGTATCAGCACTCGGATCCGGAACCTGACCCAAAACCGGTTTTCTTCTTCGTCTGCTTCCTCTCCCTCCTGTACGATCGCGACTCTTACATTGCCTTTTTGCTTATGAAAACTGAGTTGTGATGCAATGAACGTGAGAATGGTCCATGTTTATATAGTCCCAAGGCTTTTTATTTATTATTATTTTAATGTTTTCATGGTTCTTTAATTTTCTATCTATTTCAAAAAAAAAAATTTATTTTTTTTGGTTAATCAACATGACTGTCAATACATCAATCAAGGGGTGCTCTGATATCAAAAATGTAAAAGATGTAGGAAAACAACAATGAAATAAACAACAATTCTATGATTAATGGTATTGACTAAATCGTGTTGACAAATCATGGAAGATTATGGATTTCAGGTATAACATATGGATATACTCACCCATAATTTAAAGTATTTTTTAAATAATTATACCCACATATCTCACAATTATTGTTGGTGATCGTTTATATCCACACGGTCAATCTCTTTGTCCTTCTGCTGTCAGCAGTGAGAATCAGAAACAGTTCCCAATATGAGAATAATAAACTCTCGCTAAATTTAATAGAATGTGTTGGTTATTAGTTTATCTTTGAAATCATACGATTATATATTTTGATTCACTATATATTTGCCAATTATATAACATATATTAGGTGGGTTATACCGTAATTTTGTTGTTTTGAGGATAAAATAAACACAAGAATTATGATTCTTTTAATGGAATATAAAACCATATTTTGATATGGAAAAATAAAACCATATATTTCATATTATTACTTCGTCTATCACCAAATAAAATTATAAAACAACTATTATAAATGTCTCAAAGAAACGAGAACATACTAGTGGCATTAGAATCCACAATGTAACACTTCACGCTTGCGTTCGCGTTTGATAAGTTTAACAGAAACAAAAATGTTACAGAGGGGCAGTGACCAATAACGGTCGTGTTTATTGTGACATGGCCTAATCCACGTGGCTGATGTGATCAAATCTTATTGGTCCCTTTTCCAATTCGTACGATTATTGACTTGTACGTTCCTTAGTAACTTAATCTCCATAGCTGTTTTTTTTTATTTTAGACTTTTTAGTAAATAAATTACTTCGACAGCAGTAGCAACTTGTGCTTGGCCAACTCATCCATAGTTGCCTTAAGTATCCAAAGCGACATGAGCGTCAATTATTTCCGTTTTCATTATCAATATGCCGTTTTTATATTTTCGTTGCGACATTCACGTCGTTTCAAAAACAATGAAACGTAATTGCCACTTTCGTTTCCGCCCTAATAAGCCCAAACAATATTTTTTAAACGGAATTTATAAGCTTGAGGCCTAAGTTCACCTTCTCTAACATGGTACCACCATTCATACATTACAATTACAAAAATAAATAGTTTTTAAACGTCGTTTTTATTAATTATCTTTTATCTCATAAAACTGTACACGAATATTAAAAATAATAGTCCTTAAAATAATTAGTTAGACTACTTAATTTTCAAAACATGACAAAACTTTTTGTTGAATTTTATTTTTGACTTAATAAATTAAAATATTGGTGGTCTGTGTGCAATTTACTTGTATAAGTATTTTTGTCGGTTTGAGGGTCAAGATTTGTGCAGTGCTATTTATTACATCTGCTTTATTTAGCAAGTAACTCAAATCATACACATTCAAGAAGAAAAAAGCAGTTATGGGTATTTTGATGAAAATAAAGTGACTTTGACTAACGAAAATCATCAAAATATCATTAAATGCTCAAGTCACTCAAACTCTCGAATAACCAATTTTGATTTCTATTACTACTATAATACATTATATTAAAACTAAAACTGATTAATATAAATTATAGTTGATTATTTTAAATTTTATTAAAGGCTATATTTATTAATATTAATTTGAGTAACTTAATCCTCGGAATATATGTATAATTGATCGACTATGAAATTTATTAATCATAAAAGTAATAACTGAAAGAGTATATGTGATTTCTTAATAAACTTTTATTACAAAAGCCTTTTGCAGGTATATGTATTTGACTATCTAGAGTGGTCCATTTATTTTTCTAATGTCATGGAGATTCAATTAATTATAATTTTTAGTAATTCTTTTCGTTTCTTAAAAATCTAATAACCAAATTGGATAGGTTATGAATTGTCTTGTCCATGTGTGCGGACATTTTTTTTAATGGAAATGATGGAGAATCCGAGTTTCTTACTTTAACAATGAGTTGCATCATCCACATATATCTCATTTACCCAATAATAAAACACGGATTAATTTAGCCTCTTAATTAGAATTAGTCGATAGAACAATTATATGCAGATCGATGTAGTATGCATCTTGAAAGCTTCTTTTTCTTTTCTTGAAAGCTTCAAGAGTAATTACTTCCTAAATACCAACCATTATAATGATAACTAGTATCACATACTGTAATAAGCGTAGATATACATGCGGTTCCACTTTGTTTAACTCTTTAGATTCTCTCGATCCATGCCCTGAAGGAATTCTGCACTAGTGTCGGTGATGAATCGTGGGTCCGAGATGTCTGAAGAGATAATACGAGATCTCTCGTATAATCTTATTGTTAAGTATATTCTTTGTATAAATTCTATAGTATATTCAGTATAGATATCGTCTACTATCCTATAAATATCGATGTATGTTGTATCTGCAAAGTTACACTATTATATCCTCCCTTTGAAGCATTTGATTAATTTCAAAAAATCGAGTTCACCATGGAACCTTTCATTTGGTTTCTCATCTTCCAATGATTTTAGACCAAAAATTTGCTAGCAAACATGATGACAAAATAGTTTTTCAGTTCAGTTTGATATATTTAAAAAACTATTTATGACAGTTTTTATGGCCTAGTGAGGGTTGCCATTCGAACCCTAAATTTGGTTTACTAGCCGGTATCAGGCTAGTTAAAGTGTCTATTATTGATTAGGGTCACTGACTAGCATTTGCTTCTGGTTGCATCTTAATAGATCCCAAGAATTGTAGAAGGTTTGTTGATTGATTTTTTATTTGGGAGTTATATACACCTTTAGATCTTTAATAGTTTTATATTGAAATTGTTATCTTAATGATGTGAATATGGTTCAATATCTGAAGGAAGATTTGAACAAGGCATTCTCTTCTGCACTTGATCAGGTGTGTAGTATGACATTGATTGTGTGAGATTACCATTAAACCCGACTTTCTACCAAGTAAGTGAAGAAGCACATTTTACACAAATTGGTTCTCATTTATTATACCTCTCATAATAACTGTGAACCAACGTGAACATGATGGAAAATAAATGTTTTTTTTCTTTTTCTTATCAAAAATAAATAGTTTAATGTAATGTATTATGAAATAATTCAGTGAATGCTCACATCACAAGATTCAAAACATTTCACGGTTAGGTACATTATTTTCACATTGCGGCGAGCCTATACGTGCGAGAAAAACAGCATGTTTTCCATTGATACAAAACGTCAATCACTCTGAAATTCTATAATAGAAACGACAAACAAGGTTCTAAAAATGAGTCATCATGTCTATTTGAAGCAAAAGTTTATCCGACCCCAAATTTTGAATATATAATTGGATACGTTAGAGTTACAGTATCCTAAGAAATGACAAGCTAATTATAAAATTACGATTGCTTTTAAGAAAATTTATAGGTTTTCTTCTACAAACATACTTAACATTATAAATAATCTCCATCTCTCAACGGACACATGAAAACAACATTATTTATTAATTAAATATATAGAGATGATAAAAGAAAAAATGAAACGAAAAGAGGAAGGAAACACTGAAAGCAGCTTCCCATCTCTCTGGCTCAGATCGACACGGATACACACATACTGGTTAATTCAGACAAGAGAACCTAACCGAGAAATTAACATTAAGAGTTGTAAGAAGCATCAAGGTCTTTCTCAAGATGCTCTCATTTTCTTTTGCTTCACGTACATGTAATCTACGTATTCTTCAGCTCTACCGTCTCTTTCTCTCTCTTTCTCTCTCTATAGCTTCGGTAGTTGAAATACTGCTGTTGAGTATTTCAGAAATCTTACCCTCAAAATCAATTAGTTTCTTTAAAGAACAATAAAGACTTCATATGCTCCTCTATATATCTCATCTTCAACCATAACAATCTTTTCTGTTTCTTTGGAAGCAACTGACTACAAAGGATCCACCACTACACAAAAGACATACCCTTTTGTCTCAAGGACGAGACCAGAAGCTTCTTCTTCTCTTGGCTTTGGAATGGTTCTCGCATCTACATAGCATAATTAAAAGGAAAAGAAAAAACAAGCTAAAGCTAAAGCTATGCATTTTCCTATTGTTTCGGCTTGGAACAAGAGAAGGAGAAGCAAATCCTATGATACAGATCCATGTACGTTCCTTTTCTCCATCATCTTCGCCAGATGGCATAAAAGTATGTTTACCTTTTTTGTTTTTTCTGACATTACTAATACTGAATAAAAAGGGTTTAGGTGAAACTTAATCATCTGTGAAAAACTATCCTTCTTCTCAGGGGTCTATAGGACAGCAGAGTGCTGGCAAATCGAAGATCATACGTCTCAGCCAAGGAAACGAAGATTCGGGTCATCAGTTTATACCCTCAAGGAAATGGAGGAGGCCACAAACTCCTTTAGTGATGAGAATCTCCTTGGTAAAGGAGGCTTTGGCCGAGTTTATAAAGGCACTCTAAAAACAGGAGAGGTAGGAACTATTGTATATTGTTTCATTTATGTGATTTACAAGGCTTTGTAACGTTAGAATGTGATACATATTATCTTGATCCCTTGCTCTTTGAAGGTTGTTGCAATCAAGAAGATGGATTTACCTCCGTTGAAAAACGCTGACGGAGAAAGAGAATTTCGTGTGGAAGTGGATATCTTGAGCAGACTCGACCATCCAAATCTGGTCTCTTTGATCGGCTATTGTGCAGATGGAAAACACCGGTTCCTAGTATATGAATATATGCAAAATGGAAACCTGCAAGATCATTTGAATGGTAAGTCAATGAAATAAGAGTCAAGTCCACTAAGGTAATTGGAACTAAAACCCTGTCTTTATCACAGGTATAAAAGAAGCAAAAATAAGCTGGCCTATAAGGCTCAGAATTGCACTTGGAGCAGCAAAAGGACTCGCATATCTCCATTCAAGTTCTTCTGTTGGGATTCCAATTGTTCACAGAGATTTCAAGTCCACCAACGTGCTACTAGACTCTAACTATAACGCAAAGGTGTTTATAGAGTAGATTAAAATGGATGGTTATGCAACACTAATATCAAGTATACACTTAAACTAAGACGTGATTGTAATCCTCGCAGATATCCGATTTTGGACTAGCAAAGTTGATGCCAGAAGGAAAGGATACTTGTGTGACAGCAAGAGTTCTAGGAACATTTGGCTATTTTGATCCAGAATATACATCGGTAAAGATTTTTACTTATATCTTCACATGATTCTGTTCCTATATATAAGGATGAGATGGCAAAGGGTAGAATAGACGCTACTTAACTAAATTAAAAACTATGACATGAAATGGCCAGGGAAAGGAACTTTAATCACACTCACATATCAGAACCCATAAGAAAGCAAGGACAGTTTTTAGCATAATCTTTTTCCAATTTTGCTGTGACAGACAGGTAAGCTTACTCTACAAAGCGACATTTATGCGTTTGGGGTTGTACTGCTAGAACTACTCACTGGACGCAGAGCAGTTGACTTAACTCAGGGCCCAAATGAACAGAACCTGGTGCTACAGGTAAAATGCTATACACAAAAAATCAACAGATGAGCAAATTTAGCACTGGCTTAAACTGCTCACTGTTCTCTATGTGTTCAGGTTAAGAATATACTGAATGATCGAAGGAAATTGCGTAAGGTTATAGATGCCGAGCTACCTCGGAACTCATACAGTATGGAAGCTATAGCCATGTTTGCTGATTTGGCATCACGGTGCATCCGTATAGAGAGCAGTGAGCGACCTTCAGTGATGGATTGCGTAAAGGAACTGCAACTAATTATCTACACAAACTCAAAGGGTGGTTTGGGTGGGACAATTCCTACGTTCAGAAGGCTCTAGACACCAAATTCTTTGAAACCCGTAATATAGATTACTATCATTTTTCCTAAAATGAGAGGTCATTGATGAAACATGATAAATATAAAACAAACAATCCTAATTATGAATACTGGAAAATTTAAATTCAACTTCCAGCTACTAAACTTTGAGCAAGCAATACTGTTTGGATGTATATACTATTAAGTCACTAAGCAAATCGGATTAATGAACACATATATTTGTATAGTATGCTGTATTTGTTATATATTCAGGGATCTAGCCTTTCTTCTTTCCACTTTTCTACTTACGCCTAAAGAAGTGACCACATGTATATGAACTAGAAATACAATCGCTGCCAATACTGAAGCAGATAACAACAAATATTGCTTCCAAAATGCGTCTAACAAAGATAAGAGCATGTGTAAGTACCTCTATTATGATCATATGATCATATGAACAGAAAGTTGAAGCAAACGGGAGTATCAACCCGTACCCTTGGTCAAGTCACATTTAGCTCCAGCATGATGGAGCCAATCATAACCAGTTCTAAGTTATTTGGTTTACGTCAAATTTTAATTATAAATTCGGACAAGGTAAGAAAAACACTAAAAGCTAAATGGTACAATGATGAGAAAAATTGTACCAGTGTTCACGCATTGGCAGAGGAGATCAGCTCATTATCAGACCTCACCATATCTTCTGTATCTGCAGGACTAGTACACGGTGGAAGCTTCTTGCGCATCAAATGCTTACGCCGCTGTAACATCAAAAGCACCAAAATGGTATCTGTCTTAACAACCTCATATCCTGCTTTTCTGTACATACTGAAAGGAGCCTCATCAACCATCCTACAATGCAAGTAGACATCTTTCGAAGGACTAATCTGCGATATCAGTTCCTCACTCGCCTTCAACAAATGCCATCCAATTCCTCTCCTAACAAATCATCACAAAAACACATCACAAAGCTTTCTTATAAACGAAATCAACAAGAATGACTACACGAAGAGAGCTGAGCCAATTCCAAATACCTTCGAAGATCCTCTTTCACAGTCATGTTACAGATATAAGGTGATTCCTTAGGAGGAGTTGAAGAAGGAGGCGAAGCATTAGCGCCTCGTTTCTCTAAGCAAACCTCAACGGTACCAGCCATCTCAGCCTCTTCTCCATGTCTGTCCCCATCCTTTTTTTTCCTATAGAATCCAACTAAGGTTACGGCGTGTGGCAACACTTCTCTTCTCTCAATCAGGTATTGCTTCACTAAGAACCGTAACACAGATTGATAACCAGAAGGCAATAACATCGATTCGCCGAATGACTCAGCAAACAGCTTCACCGTTGAGTCCATTTCGTTAAGTCTCATAACCCTAACCCACATCGATCCAGATTCAAGCTCCTGAAAATACGCAAATCCTTCAAGAGTTTTAAGCTTCTCTAGCTCCTCGTTACTCAAAAATCTCCCAGTACGAAACGATTCCTCGACAAACGCGTAGCTTCCGGTCGATTTTGTAGCTTCTTCCCCCGTTTCTGTAGCTGTGGAAACTGAAGAGGAATGTGAAGAAGGAGGGAAAGCGAATCTGAGATTGGAGCGGTGAGATCTACACGAACATAGTGAAAGATATCTAGGCGAGGAAGATGAAGAAGAAGAAAAAGACGAGATACTAAACTTCGTGGATTGGCTTGGTTTAAGAGAATCAATAGAGAAAGCAAGTGAGATGCTTACGGCCGCCATTGACACACGACTGACTATCTTCTCCGATTTGCCGGTGGTTCAGTTTCCTCTAAATCGTTATAACGAATTAAAATGGATAAAATATAACTGACAAATTGATGATGATACACATATGCAAGTACTAATCTTTAAAACGCGCCTTTCAATCAACCATAAGCTCAATAATTATTGGGCCTATGGCCCAATTTGGGATCAATCCGGGTTTCGGTTTAATTTTGGTTTGATATTTTCGGATTTTTGGTTCATGAATAGTGGTTTCCTAACTAAAACTAACTTATTATGGATGGTATAGTATAGTTTTAGTTTCAGTTCAAATTCGGGTTTTAGTTAATTACATCCTTAATTTCTTTGTAAGTTAATTTTATCAGTTCTTTTGTGGCCTGTTTTAGTATTCTGATTCGGATTCATTTTTTTTTTCCAGGAAAAAAAAGAAAGTAAATCTATATATATGACACATATTAGGACATATTAATACTTGGATTAGAACCAAAGTACGCAGCGTTTTAAAATCCTACAAAGCCCATTAAGTATTCGGGCTTAAAGTCTATATTGCCCATAATGTGATATATATTTTCACTGTTTTCCGAATCTCGGCGACACAGAAGTCGGAGGAGGAACGAGGAGGACGGCCGCCATGGATCCAGCAGGAGCATCGGTGGCCAGCGACATTGGAGGAGGAGAAGGAGAAAAATTTGCGATAGGGAATATTTATTCTGTCAAAGTGATCACCGGAGATGAGTTCCGAGGGATCGTCATGGCTTACGACCCTATTCCTAACTTCGTCTTTTTTGATATCCTTTGGATGTTGCCTCTCAGTTTCTTAATTTTTTTATCTATTGTTTTCATAAAAAAAATGAGATTTAGGGATTTTGATTATCCTTGACTAAAAATTGGTTTTTTACAAGAGGGTTCGAAACCTAGAGCAGGGCATTCGAAGAATATTCGGATGGTGAATGGGAATTTCATAACAGGGCTTTCTTATTTGGGGAAAACTGAAGATCCGCTTGTTCCAGAGTTTTCAGTTGATCTTGATAGGCTTCGAGCTAAAGAAGCACTTGCCATTAGGTGAATTATTGTTTTTTGAATCCTTTTGAATTGCAATTTTTTTTAATGATTTGCTTATAGAAACGTATTTGAGCACAGGCAAGCGGAAGCTGAAGCTGAGAGAATGGGAGTTGGTGTTACTGCAGAGGCACAGAGCATCTTCGATGCGTTGTCTAAGACGTAAGGCTGATTTCTGTGTACAAGTAGTGATTGTGTTATGATTTTAAGCGCTTGTGAATTCTCTTTTGAAGAAGGAAACAGCTTAGACTGATGATCATGATTTTAATTTTGACTGTGACTGTTAATACGGATTTAGCAATTGGTTTCTGTATGTTTGCTGATAGCTATGGTAGCGATGGGACAAGATTCTTAATCAGATGGTTTCTTAGTGGTAATGTGGTTTTATCTGTTTTTGATTTGTATTTGTGTTTGTTTTCCAAATTCAACATGGTTGTAGACTACATATGTTGTGTGCTCTAGTGTTTCAGTATCTTTTAGTCTTCTCTGTGACGACGTAAGAAGCATTTTAGAGACATGGATTTGGATTACATATATCCTGATATTTTCTTAGTTGGGATTAAACAGCAGAGAATATTTTTTACCTTTTAGGCTTCCTGTGCAATGGGAAAAGTCAGACATTTTGGTGATGAAAGAAGTACGTGTTCGTAGCCCCTATCTTTCAGGTTGTGTCTTTGGAGGAACTGATGCTGCCAACAACCGAGTCAAGAAAGTGGTAAGCATCTCTTGCACTTCATTGTGTAATGTCAATAATGCCTCTTGTGTTATATTAATCATCAATTGTGTAATGTTGATCAAGCCTTGGTGTTATAGTAATGCATTTTTGCCTTTTATCGCAGCTTGAGCTGGAGAGACGAAGGTTGCAACTCTCTGACACATGAGGCCAGTGAAGGGAGTCGGTCAGTGAAATAGCGGAAAAGGGTTTCTTGCTACTAGCCCGAAAAGCGTCTAGATCTGATCGACCTGCGAAAAGGGGATATGTTCGCTTTTCGCTTGTTGTTATCTTTAATTAGAATCTGCTTGTTCTTATAAGCAGATTAGAGAAAGAAAAAAAAATTCGAGTTGCAGATTGAAATTTGGACTAATTTCACCCTGTGAGGTCTAGCCCACTGTTTACCAGGTCTTGATTAATTTATCTCTGGGTATTGTAAACTAGTTCTGAATGTTGAACTTAAAAAATAAGTTTTTTAGTGAATTCTCCAATAGAATTTTACATCTTGTGTGCACTAGAATTGAATTAAGTCTTAAATGCAAACGTTTAAAGAAGCATTTATCTGTAAATCATCAAATGAGGGATAAATAAAGAATGTTCCGTCATTGGAATTCAATGGGAATGGTGTGAGTATGTATAGATTCTGATGATCAATAGTGATCGTAATATGCCCCCACAAGTCCTTCCAACTACTTTTTTCTGTTGTCCATCATGTTATGACAGACAAACAGGCCACGTGACGTGAGGCTGACTTACATTTGTTTCTTTTATTGGTAATGGTAACCTATCGATGGGGATCGTTTTTGGTTTTTGTTTTAACTAGTCGCCACTCGCCAATTAGATTTTTGTTCGATTTCATTTTTCTTTTATGCTTTAGTTAAAAAGATATTTTGATGCTAAACTTATTTGCTAATATGATGGGTTTCAAGACTAGTTTGTCTTAGTCTAGTGTTATTTGCAAGGCTGGCCTTGATGTGAATCTGCTATTGTAACAAGTCTTACGTTCAACTCGCTAAAGGTTTTTTTTTTTCTGATATAGGCCAATGAATCATTGTTATTTTTTTTATTACATCTCTCCTTCACGTTTCAATCAAATATTTGATTTAATTTAATATAGTGCAATCAAATTAATAAAAATCTTGTTAAGTTCAAGAAAGCTTGTAAACAGTATTTTTCTAATAAAATATCTTTAACGAAAATATTACATTAATGAATTTGATATGTTAAAGTTGAAAGATAGAAAAATAATTATTATGAAAAATACAGAATTAATATGTATTGAATATAAATATATATATATATATATATAGTAAAGCTAAACATAAACTATGGTGTCGCTTTAGACATCTGAAATCTCAGAAACGGTTATGGTAATTTGCAAGTTAGTTAATTTAAGTCGTATCAAAGAAGATATTTTCTTAGTTTCTAATATTTTCTTAGTTTATAATATTAAACGGTTATGGTTATTTAGACATAAAAGAAGATATTTTCTTAGTTTCTAATATTAGTTGAGAAAAACAGCAGAGAATTTTTTTTCTCTTTCAAATGAAATCACATGTAAATTAACTTACTTTTTCTGTCTTAGAAAAATGGTGTTGCCCATTATCAAAATAAAATATATTACAAGAAATTGTTGATATTGCGACATAATTTATTGTAACTTACGGTTTTCGATTCAATTTTGTTACATATTTTGCAATAATTTTGTAATGATAAATACATATTACAATTCTGTTACAAATTCATTGTAAAACTATATACAGAAGTTTTGTTACAAATATCTGTTACTAATCTGCAATATTTTTATGAATCTTTGCTATTGTGCTAACAAATTATAGTAAAAATATATATCAAAATATTATCATACTAATTTACATAATTAACTCAGAGGATGGGTAATCAAGTGTGAACTATTTATTGAAGAGCCAACTCCCGAAACTATCATTGATGTATGAATTAACGTGATCGATATTTTAAGTTCCTACAAAGCCAACTCCGGATACAAGAAAAGCAATAGCTTGCATGAAGAGATATAGATATAACAAGGTGTTCCCAAAGACAAGTCCATAGCAAGCACAACACAAGATGTATATTCCCACCATTATCTCCATGGAGTTTACTCTGCAACCAACCAAACTCTTTATCATCCATTAGTATTGATTTCTTTTACTTTGATTAGTTGATTAATTAGTTACCTTTCAAAAAACCCATTACGAGGTTTTCCAATCTGAGGAAGTAGCTTAGTCTTAAGAGCATCTCCTAATTTCTCAGTGACAACCCATTCGTTCACTCTTTCTCCTTCGAGTATGCCGATGAAAGTTCCCTTTGTCCGGTGCATAGACATTACGTTTTCAAATAAGATCCAAAATATCACGAGGTAGAATGATCTACAAAACCCGACAATTCATAGTAAAAGATATATTCAATTAGGTGATATATTTATCGACCAAGATGAAATAGGAAGTAGTACTAACCTTGGTGTCGCAATGACGATGCAGAGAGTGATCATAGAGGGAATGTAAAATGTTGACCAGGCTGGAATGTTGACTTCGAGGAAGAAGACACTTGTAGGAAGAATAACGCAGTAGAAGAAGAAGGTGAAGCAGTGGACTATGATCTTCCGTAAAAAAAAGAAGCTGTAGATCATATAAAATTTCTTCCAAATCGTCACTCGCTGCGCATTATTACATAGAGTTGTTGCTTAAGGTTAGAAATGTTAATTGTGTGCGTCTATAATAGTGACAAAATAAAATAATCAATCTTTGATACGACTTGGTTTACCTAACCCGGACCAAATAACAGTAGATTAAACAGAACCGTCCTCCATCTCTTCAGATGAACAAATCAAGTTCAGAATTCTCTCAATTTCAATTTCACTTACATAAATAGGCGTTTCCATTTTAAAATGGAATCTATAACATCGTTCTAGTATCAAGTTCAGCATCAAAATCACGTCTTTTTTTTATTTTATTCTTTTCAACGAAATCTCGTCTTTTTATTAAAGGCTTAAAGCATGAAAGGAAAAGAAACCGAACAAAAATTTAATTTGGCGATTTGTTAGAAAGGGGGGAAAAAAGACAATTCCCAACGATAGGTGACCAATCAAAAACAAAAATTTGTGACAAAAAACAAAGTTGTTAGCACGTGAGACAAAAAAAAATGTGGCCATCGGGCCATGTGAGAGTCAAGAAGAAATAAATAGATTGAAAAAGGACCTTATTGCGAATAACTTCCATAATCATTTTCCTGAAGAGATTAGCAGGACCACAGGACCACCGATGTTGCTGAAATCTAAGGGCCTTAAATTTGCTTGGGAGCTCACTTTTCACCTACAAACCCAGTGTGCATATATTTACATAATGTAATGATTATAAGCTAATTATTTTGATACCAACATGTGAATGCATCACTATATATAGATATCATTGCACGTCAAGACGAGAGTGTCACTGATATGAACATTTCACATACTATAACCAAATTCAACAAAACCCACGATAAAAACTAATTCAAAGTGGAATTGTCTATGCATGTGACTTTATAAGGGACTAGTAACTGTAAGATATCTAACAATTACTTAATGTATGTAAGATGCGATGAGTTTTTAAACTACGTAAGGCTTATTTTATTACAATTAATGGGTATAGAGAATATCAAGTACCGTGAGGTCGTTGAGGAAAACAAATTTCCAGCCGAGAAGACCAGCACGAACGGCCAAATCCATGTCCTCGACAGTGGTCCGGTCATGCCATCCTCCAGCTTCTTCCATTGCGGCAATTCTCCATACACCCGCAGTTCCTGAAAGAGAGATACCAATTTCATATTTATGTAATAATTTATTTTTATTTTTGGTAAGACATTTGTATGTGAGAAAGTTAAATAATTAAGTATATAATTTAATAGGCACCATTGAAGCTAAAGAAGGCATGCCTAGTGGATCCAGATTGTTGCTCTACCATGAAGTGGTAGTTGAGGGACATCTCTTGCATCCTCGTCATCAAGCACTTGTTTGCGTTTACTGCGTTAAACCACACACGCACACAAGCACTCAGTTTTAAAGTAAACTTTTGTTAGGATTCTTATGCTGTGTAAGAGACCTAATGTTCGTAAAATACGAGATATATATATAATATAAGTCATTAAATTTAATGAATTTTAACATAGTGTCAAAGGCAAAATGAATGGGGTAGATTGAAAACTTTTCATTTTCAGGGAGCTTTAGTCATTTGACACATTCCACTATACTAAACTGGTTTGAAATGGAATCTTACGAATTTAGTAAAAAACAAAGGTAATTAATATTTGTTTAATTTTAGGTATGTTAATTTTTCTACCATAATCCACGTACTGAATCTCCATCGGGCTTGAACGAGAGCGACCTTGGGGTTGTGAACGAGGAAGGGAACAGAGCGTTGGAGGTAATCAGGCTCTGGTTGGAAATCTGCGTCGAAGATGGTGACGTAGCTGCATAACTTCACGTAGTTGTGCTTCATGCCTTGTTTAAGAGCTCCGGCTTTGTAGCCATTTCTGTTGTCTCTCCTCTCACACTTTATATTTACGCCATTGCTTTCCCATTTGGCACATTCTATGTTCACTAGCTCCTGCTATTGGATTGTATTCACATTAATTACTTTATATATATATATATATTTTTTTTTTTTTTTAATTAGTTAGTTGTTTATTTATTTATATATATATATATATGTTCCATGAATTGGTTAGTAAGATTTTCAACAAAAAAAGGTTAGTAAAGAGACCTTGATGGTTTGATCAGTGGAATCATCTAAAACTTGAACAATTAGTCGATCCAATGGCCATATTAGTCTACATGCAGCACCTATAGATAATTGAAGAACCTGCGGGTTTAGAACAAGTTAGAAATCTCACATCTATAAGTATACAAATATAATGTAGTATATAAGAAGCCTAAATCGTTATATTTATTGTCAATTAATTTTTGAGATAATTATAATGTGTAAAATTCTTGTAGACTTTTTATGGTTTATAAAATTCTTGTAGATATACCTCTTTTTCGTTGTACATAGGGATTTGGACAAGGACCAGGGGGTAGGTTTCATGTCCGAGCTCAATGTCCTCGTGCATTGGCTCCCATTTGTAGACTTTTTCGGGTTTTCGTTTAAATAACTTAACATAGAGTACTACAAGATTCATGTAAACACCCTCTATGAAAACTAAAAGAGAGATTATCAAACAAAAAGCCACCAAACATTTGAATATAGGAACTATAAGTAAACTCCTCAATTGCCATATCCAGGTTGTGTCAATGCTTATACTCACACCATTTACGGATGCTTCAAGCTTCTTTGGAGCTGAAGCTGCATCTTCAGATCTCCCTCCATGGAGCTTCTCATCCATATAAAAAAAATAAGAAACTATTCGAAACAGAGCAAATGATATATAGAGAAAGATGATATATGTTTTAATTTACCAGTAGAGAGAAGAAGCTAAGACATGAATGGTGTAGAAAGATGAAAGGCTTCAGAAATGTAGTCATTTTCTATGGGAGATTCTTATTCAGTGGTGCATTGCATCTTTAAGCAGAGTGTTTTTATTTTCCTTTTTGTCGAGACCTTTTTTTTTGTTGTTGGTTACTTTCAACTTTGGTTGGTCCTAGACTTGTCGTTTACACTAATAGTGTAATGTACGTTGCTGATTGTTTGGAGATGCTGATGACTCACGAGCAGTAATCGCAACTTGAAACCACACAAAAGAAATATAAACAAAACAGTTTTTTCAACTCCTCTCATTATTTTTTATCCGTAATTATCACGTGTATTTTGCTATTGTACTGGTTTTTTGTTGACGTTGACAATGGTAACAATTACCAGAAAATAATAGAAATCAGAACCAAAGCAATGCTAAAAAGTGCAGGGATCTCATGGACTTTATATTGGGCCTTAGTATCCATGATTATTAAAAAAAATTAAGATAGAAAAAGTAGGTCATGGCTTCGCCCGGGTTCGAACCGGAGACCTTCAGTGTGTTAGACTGACGTGATAACCAACTACACCACGAAACCTTTTTATTCTTTTACAACAATTAAATACTCTATAAATATGTTGTAATATCGACAAAACAAAACACAAACCGTAACCGGATAAATTTCGGTTTAGAGTTTTTAAATGAGCCGTACCCGAACCGTCCCTAGACGCCCGACCTAACTTGCGACGACCCAACACAGACCAAAACCCGGCTTAAACCCACCGAGTTCGGCTTCCTTATTCCCCTCTGCGAAAAGGCCTCAGTGAAGACCTCACTGACAATTTTCGTACCTGTGACGAGCAATTAAGCGAAATATTCACATTCCTCTGCTTGGTAAGTTATCAATTTCACACTTTAAATTAGTTTTTTTGCTCAAACGTGCTCATATTTTCTCTATTTGATTTCGATGCTTCTCTTTTGATTCACCAGACACTCTCGTAGAGAAATTTATTTTATCCGCTTCAATTATAGATGAAAAGTTCTCAAATTGCAGATTGATTACTGTTAAAATGACGTTTTCAGCAATAACTATTGAATTTTTCAGCTTTGGTTTCTCATTTTTATAATCTGACATTTGTTCTTATCTCTTTAAAGTGTAACTAAAAGTTGTGTGCTTTTGTTTTTTTTTCTTTATATATGTCAGTGTGGTTGCTACATTGTAATGAACTGCTTGTCTCATGCGCGTTCATATATTTCCTTGGGACTGCTTAAAAGATCCAGCTATGTCAGTTCTCAGATTCCATGGAATCAATGCTTCTTTATCCCTTCAAAATCATGTTTAACGCCTGCTAGTGTGAGTGTGTTTGGGTTGTCTAGTGTTCACTCGTATTCCTCGAGATCAAAGGCTAGTAAGTCAAAGATGTCGTCAACCGTTTCTCCTGCTGCGGATAAAGAGAAAGACGCGTTTTTCGTTGTTAGGAAGGGCGACATTATTGGAGTTTATAAAGATTTGAGTGATTGTCAAGCTCAAGTTGGATCTTCGGTGATTACAGCTCGCTTTATAATCTGCTGTAGTTATGTATACTTTCTCTATGATGGGAATGTAACAGCTTTATAATGACAGGTGTTTGATCCTCCGGTTAGTGTTTATAAGGGATACTCGTTGCCTAAAGACGCGGAGGAGTATCTATCGTCTGTTGGGCTGAAGAAACCTCTATACAGTTTTAGAGCTTCAGACTTGAAAGAGGATATGTTTAGTGCTCTCACACCTTGCCTTTTCCAGGTTGTGGTTTTCACAGTGTTTCTCTTCTTTCTTATAATGTTTTCTTGGAGAATATCTGCAACTGGCTTGATTTGTGATGTGGGATTTTGAACTGGAGAGTTATTAACTGTCTCTCTTTATATTTCTTCTCTAGGAGCCTAGAGTCAAAGTATCTGAAGAAGAGGGTACCTCAGATATGAAGTCAAAAGATAAAACTAAAGACAAGAAAAAGGTAAGCTATGTGAACAAGCTTTTTAAGACTTGTAGATTGTTGTTTGAAGTAATTGCGGAATTTAATGATTAATTATAAGAAAAAGTGATTAAGCTCATTTTGTAAGTATTCATTTTCCCAGGATCAACTTCCTTCAGCTTCCATATCATTTGATCCTTTGGAAAAACTTGCTAAGCTAGAGCCATCTGCTGATACGTTCGAAGTGAGTTGTGATTATGTTTGTATTTATCATTATTCGCAATTTCAATGGACATGATGCAGAATCTTTTGCTCATGTTGGTCTGTTTCTCTTTCTCCTCCTGTGGTAGGAAACTTGCTTTATTGAGTTTGACGGTGCATCAAAGGGAAATCCCGGTCTCTCTGGCGCAGCAGCGGTACTGAAAACTGAGGACGGAAGCTTGGTATGAATCCTTTTTAATCACTGCTACTAATGAAAGAGTGGCAGTTCTATATCTCATTATCATTTTTCTACGAAAACAGATTTGTAGACTGCGTCAAGGTTTGGGAATTGCCACAAACAATGCAGCAGAATACCACGCATTAATCCTAGGATTGAAGTATGCTATCGAGAAAGGTTACAAGAAAATTAAAGTGAAAGGTGACTCCAAGCTGGTCTGTATGCAGGTTCGTCTATGAAATTTACGTATCTTTGTGTAATTAGGTAATTTAGTGAATCATATATGCTTCTCTCATCTCACCTTCTCGATGCTTTCTGAGAAACAACAGTTGAAAGGTCAATGGAAGGTAAACCAAGAGGTACTGGCGAAGCTCCACAAGGAAGCAAAACAACTTTGCGACAAATGTGACTCTTTCGAGATTAGTCATGTACTAAGGGTATGTTTCTATGTGCATCTCTTTCTCTGTGAAGGAATGATATTGCATATTTCTCGTCTTATGCTTGAGAGCAAGATTCCTACATACATGGTCATGCAAGTATCCGACATTGTGGGAATTTTTCTTTTATAGAATCTGAACTCTGATGCGGATGAACAGGCAAATTTAGCTGTCCGTCTTTCCGGTTAGACAACCTAGTCTCCTTTTTCATTGCATTTGATAATATTTGTATCAATATTATACAGAAAACTAACCAAATCTATGATGCATTATATACAGAAGGAGAAGTTGAAGTGGCTTGAAGGCTAAAATACTTTTTATCAGTGAACGAATATAGAGATTCAGGTTCGTTGTTCCACGCTGCATCCAAATCAGAAGAGCCTCTGATAAAAGAGTGTCGGATCGTACAGAGAACAACGGAACCGGACTCATCATCATTTTGCCGTCGTTCTAACTTTTTTCTTTTGCTGGCTCTCTCAATCTTTCAAGAATTCACACTTGACCAGTTTTATATTGAAATTTTTTGGTACCTTTTAGGAGTTGGCAGTTCCAACTTGGCACGATCGTTTTATTTAGCTGCTGGGCTTAAATACCCATCGATTGGGCCTATTATGATGTTATGAGCCCATTGCTAGTAGCTTTGACCCTTTCGCCGACTTGGAGCTCAAGCAAAGCACAGATCTTCGTTGAAAGCCTCTAACTGTTTTTTTTAACCCATAAAAATTAAGTGAAACCGTTCTTTTTTTCTTTCTGTTGAACAAAATGCCAAGATGTTGATGAAGGCGCTTCGGATTTTGAAACCCAGCTCTATTCTGGGAGGTTCTCTCCAGCGTCGATCGGGTTTTTCATCTGTTTACTTCTCTACTCCGTCGCCGACCTTGTCTTCCGGAGCTATTTCTCGTACGACGGCTGATGTTGCGGAAATTGACGCCGATGAAGCTGTAGCGTACTCGGACCCAACTGAATC
The DNA here is from genome assembly GCA_963922655.1 of Cardamine chenopodiifolia. Classification (NCBI taxonomy): domain Eukaryota; kingdom Viridiplantae; phylum Streptophyta; class Magnoliopsida; order Brassicales; family Brassicaceae; genus Cardamine; species Cardamine chenopodiifolia. The sequence goes on from OZ000459.1 coordinate 8,097,310, forward strand.
GCCGACTGCGATTCCGGTGATTATGCCCGGTAACCTTCAGCCACGTGTCGTCGTGTACGACGGAGTCTGCCATCTTTGCCATGGAGGTACGATTCTTTCTGCTTCTCTGTTTAGCTTAGAACGAAGCCGTTTTGCTAGTGATCGATTCAGTCAATTGAGCTGCTCTGGTTGCGCCTTTTATCAATTATTTAGTCTTGTTATGCGAAATGGAGAAAAAAAACTGAGTCTGGATTTTTTTGTTCCTTCGATCTAATGGTTAACCTGAATTGGAATGATTGTGCTTTCTGGAAGAAGAAGATTATGCATTTTCTTAATTCGTTTTTTTGTCACATTGATTTGACTTGAACAAGAGAATTTGAAACCTCTTAAAGGGAAAATGTGGGAATTACTTTTCTAATTTACATTGGTTAGAATGATTTTAGTAATCTAAGAAGGATTGTTTCTCTAGATTGAATTGTTAATTTGTATCTGAGTAAATTGTGTTCAATGTAGGTGTGAAGTGGCTAATCAAAGCAGATAAGTACAGAAAGATAAAGTTCTGTTGCCTTCAATCTAAAGCCGCTGAGCCTTATCTAGAGGTGAGTGGTGTCACTAAAGAGGATGTTCAGAAACGATTTCTCTTCATTGAAGCTCTCGGGTTTTACCATCAAGCATCAACTGGTATGTAAATTTTCACTGTTAAGAGTGGTAAGATTTAGCTGAAAACATGAGAAGTAGGTCTTTTAAGTTAATGAGATGAAGTGACGACAAAAAAAAAAAAAAGTTAATGAGATGAACTCCGCCTAGTTTAAGTATGCGGCTACTGGTTAGTTATGGTTGATGGATTCCATATAATATAAGTTTTGAGCTTTAGTCAGTCTAACTAAGTAGTTCATTTCGTGATTTAACATGTTATTATAATCCATAGCTCAGTTACCATAGCATGGAATTGACCTTTTGATTCTGCATCTTTTAACTCTGCAGCTGCACTTCGAGTGGCTTCATACTTACCTCTGCCTTATTCTGCATTGAACTGTTTCTCCATAGTTCCCACTCCTCTAAGAGACTCGGCGTATGACTATGTGGCAAAGCATCGGTATGACTGGTTTGGAAAGGCGGATGATTGCTTGGTTCTGAAAGACAAAGAGCTGTTGGAGCGGTTTATAGATCGAGATGAACTAATTGATCGAAGCTAATGAAGACACTATCTATGAACTAATTGATCGAAGCTAATGAAGACCACTCGTCTGCATATATATTACAAGCGAATATAATTATATCTATGAACTAATTGATCGAAGCTAATGAAGACCACTAGTCTGCATATGTATTACAAGCGAATATGATTAGAGGTTTCCAAGAACCGAAGTTTAGTATGTTTGTGTTAGGTTTCTGAACAGTGATCACAAGGGAACTAAACTTCCAAAGCTAATTCAACATAATCTTCGTTGCTACTTCTATTGTTACTTGGGACAAGCTAGTACTTAACGCTTTGCAAGTTTTGCCACGACAAAATAAATCAAAATCGATGACTATTAAAACGCTATTCAAAAAAGTTTTCAGAAGGTAACAAATGTTTAGATTTTTGCAAAGTTTGTTAAATTAAAGATCTGGAAAAGACGAAAAAGTAATTGAGCATTCAGTAAGACGAGGATTAAATAGTCTTAAAGGTAACTAACTTCAGTAAGACACTTGATTTTTTATCTAGTTTAAGAGAATAAAATTTGAGACATTTAAATGTTGGGCCCACCCAAGGCAGGACCCTCCAAAAATAGGCGTATGCTACTTAGCGTGGAGAGCACACGGTATTCTTTAGTAAAAGGCGAAAGAATAGTTCGCTTTGTGCTCACCACATAGCTGCGTGTTTTGAAGTAAAGGAGAGTGAGTCTATTTATATCAAAGTTTCCACTATCAAACTCTTACAGTCCACCGATGTGGGATATTGAAGTTCCTTTCTATATGACTTTGTAGTTGTGGGTAATGGGTATTAAAGGCCCAACATTTACTAGTTTTGGATTCTTTTTTTTTTTTCGTTTCTTTTCCTTTTGTACATCTCCTAACCGAAGTTACTTCTACTAACGAAATACTTTTTCGATTAAAACTTTTAAAGTTAAAAGCAATCTCACTAATATTTGTCCTAATGTTGACAACATCATCTAAGTTAATCAGTTCTTTGACATTCTTGTTCACAACCACAATTGGTTTATTGAACAATAATCAACTTGGTACATTGCTCTTATACAACAACAAAATACATTCCGTGATTTACAATGTTGAATCAATGTTTCTTCCCTAAACTCTCTAGAAACTCGTTAATGCTTCGGTCAGAGCTACCTCCTTCACTCATTGCCTTCACAGCCAAATCTTTCCACTTCTTCGAACTCTCTCTAATCTTCACACTGCTCTCTCCTTCCATCACTCCTTTCAAACACATCACCACCTCTTTACTCTTCACAATTGTTTCACCACCTTCCTCTTTTGCTCTATACCCAACTTTCCAAACTTCCTCCACAAACTTAGCATCATTCATCTGATCACTCCATTGAGGCACACCCACCATTGGCACACCCAAACTCAACCCTTCCAATGTAGAGTTCCAACCACAATGAGTCAAAAAGCAACCGATAGATTCATGAGCTAAAACCTCAAGCTGGTTAACCCAAGAAACCAACAACGCTCTATCTTTAGTTGATTCCACAAACCCTTCTGGCAATTTCGCTATATGAGCTTCTTTAATCACCCACAAGAAGTTCAAATTCGATTCTTGCAAAGCCACTGCCACCTCTACGAGTTGCTTCTCAAAGAGAACACCAAAGGAACCAAACGAAACGAATACAACTGACTGAGTTGGCTTAGTCCGAAGCCACTCCATACATTCATCTGAAGCCGGTTTCAAGAGACTCGCACCATAGTCGTTATCATCTTTTATACGATCATCAAGATATGCCGATGGAATCATCGGTCCAATCAAAGTTGCTCTCATTGCTTCTGATTCACCAATTTCACAATCCTAATCCAAACATAGAGCCAAAACATCATTTTACAATTTCAATTCAATAATATCACATAAATCTTGAAACTTTAGTGTATGATTGAAACTCTTACTTGTGTTTCTAAGCCTTCAAAGCCATTAACGAATAACCAATCAGCATTTTCATGATTAGGAAACTGATTCAGAAGAACTCGTCCATGCTCAGGATGAGTCAACCAATGACGTCCCACAAACGAAGGTAACTCATCGTAACGCAACGACGGCAAGCCACGGATCAAAAACGGCGCCGAATTAGGATCGGCGGGAAGAGGAAACGCTCCGTTAGAGAATTTACGCAACACAGAACAAACAGTGAGATTGTTAGTGAAGAAAGAAGCAGCTGAAACCTCCATAGATCTAGCGACTTCAAGTCCCCAAGGAAGAAACGAATCGTAGACTAAGCAATCGATTGGTGAATCGGTGGATTTGAATTTCTCGATTAAGCGAGTTAGGGTTTCGGATCCGTGGAATTTGAAGGATTCTGAGAATACATCGACGCTGAAACCGGGAATAGCTAAGGGGATAGAATCGAATCCGTCGGAGATTGGTTCGACGGAGACTGATGGAGTTGTGATTGAGGAGACTGTGTAGGTAGTAGTGGCGATTGTGACTTTGACGTTTTTGGAGACTAGACGTTTAGCGAATTGAACCATAGGGTTAAGGTGGCCTTGAACTGGGTAAGGTAAGACCAGGACGTGGCCTTTGAGTTTGTTTGTTGTTTCCGCCATTGTAGTAGCTCAAAGAAGCAGAGCGTTGATACAGTTTTTGGTTCAATTGAAGAGGACGACACAGAAGGGAGTTTTTAAAATATGTTGATGTTTCGAAGAATATTGACTTGCTTATATATATGGTCGAACGCATTGTTCACGTTTCGCGTTGGTGTCACCTAACTAGTTAACTACTGTCGTTTGATAATATTCTCTTTTAAACTATGTTAAATGAAAAAGTTTTTTTTTTATAAATACTAAAAATAACTATGAAATACAGTAGAACATAAATCATGAAATATGTGTAATTCAACACTGACATTTTGTGAAATAACTGTAAGAATTTCTTTTCTTTTTTAAGTTTTAGTAAAGTAATGTCATTTTGTTGATTTGTTCTAATTATTTTTAGGCGTTTGCTTGTAGTGGTCAAAGCTTTGGGTTTAAGATTGCGCGATAGATAAACTTATTTTTGGGGGTTAAGATCTTCGTTGGTTAACCATAAAATTTGAACTCTGGCGTATTCAGATGGCAAAAAAAACAGAAACAATACAATTTGAATCTTGAGAGAAAAAAAGAGTTTATGCTATATGAAAGGGTGAAAATGCAAAGACTTTCATATATATATATATATATATGAGTTTACATTTGTTTGTGGCAATTTTAAAATGCAAAAACTTATATGTGGGCATTTATTTTGCTGTCTGTAAAATTGTACACGTAATATCAATATGCATTGCAATAACCTCGTTTGGAGCCACATTTTGACTGTTTTCTTTCTCCTTCGTTTTTCTAATAATTGTGGGAGACTAAAAAAGGGTTTGACAATTTGGTAAAAAAATGTTTTTCTGTTTCTCCTTGAAACTCTCTCTTTCCTTCAATTTTATAAACAATTTTCTAAACAAAACCAAATTCGTTTCAAATTTAACATCAACATAAACAGCTAAAAATACACACCCACAACCCCGCAACAAGAGGGGAAAACATAAGAAGAGAGAACAATCAACCAATAAGAGAAATTGAAATCAGGGAAAATTACAAAAAAGAAAACATAAAAAAATTTGTTCAATGAAATCTTTTGTGTTATGTCTGTTCATTCTCCAATCTCTCCTATCTTTTCCAAATCTCCTTCAAGCCAATCTCTCAGCTGATTATTACAGCAAAACATGCCCTGAATTCGAACAAACACTCGTCCAAATCGTCACCGAGAAACAAATCGCTGCTCCAACAACAGCCGCCGGAACACTCCGTCTCTTTTTCCACGATTGTATGGTCGATGGCTGCGACGCCTCAATCCTCGTCGCTTCAACTCCACGTAAAACCTCAGAACGTGACGCTGACATCAACCGTTCTCTCCCCGGAGACGCATTCGACGTAATCACTCGTGTTAAAACAGCCGTCGAGCTCAAATGTCCTAACGTCGTTTCTTGCTCGGATATTCTCGTCGGAGCAACACGTAGCTTAATCACCATGGTCGGAGGTCCAAAACTCAACGTTAAATTCGGTCGTAAAGATAGTCTTGTCTCAGATATGAATCGTGTTGAAGGAAAGCTAGCTCGACCTAACATGACAATGGATCATATTATTTCGATTTTTGAGTCAACTGGTTTGACCGTTCAAGAGATGGTGGCTCTTGTTGGAGCTCACACGATTGGTTTCTCTCATTGCAAAGAGTTCGCGAGTCGCATCTTTAATAACAAAAACGAGTCTAATCTTCCGGAGGGAATGAATCCGAAATATGCAGCGGAGCTGAGGAAGCTATGTGCGAATTACACCAAGGATGAAGAAATGTCGGCGTTTAATGACGTTTTTACCCCTGGGAAATTTGATAATATGTATTATAAGAATTTGAAGCATGGTTACGGGTTGCTGCAGTCAGATCACGCGGTTGCGTATGATGACAGGACCCGGTCGCTGGTTGATCTTTACGCGGCGAACGAAACGGCGTTCTTCGACGCGTTTGCTAACGCAATGGAGAAAGTTAGTGAGAAGAATGTGAAGACGGAGAAGCTTGGGGAAGTGAGGAGGCGGTGCGATCAATACAATGACTATCAGGGGTAAATTAGGAATTACCTCTAAAAGCACACATACAAGAAAAAACAAATTTTCATTTTGCATTTGGTACGGGAACTGTGACTGTTGAGTTGCTAAGGATTTATTCATTGAAATTGTATCAATCACGCATAAGGGTGGAAAAAAAAATTATTTCGTCATAACTTTTGTGCCATTAAAAGGTGTTTTCTAATTTTACGTATGTTAATTTTATCAAACTCTTAAGTATTTGTGATACAAATTTTCATATTTGTGATCCATTTGTCAGATACGATTTGTTTAATATGACACGCTTTGTTTAAGAGAACTTTGTCAGATAATAATTATCGAAATAAATTATTGATTAATACTAATGACGAGTTTAAGGAGAAAACAGCAAATAATTTACAGATACACCGATCCCTAAGGTAAGGGAGAAAAATAATGGATAAGAATTTTTTCTTTTTAAAAGAGATGAACAACTAACAAGGTTTTTTCTTGTCCAATTTTAAATGTAAATTAAACCATTTGCTCTTCTTCTTAAGTGTCTCAGACTTATCACAAGTACTTGGTTTCTTGTTCTTCTGTCTGCTGCTTTCTTCTTCTTCCTCTTCCTCTTCATCTTCTTCCTGTTCAGTTGGAGCAGGGGCCTCAGCCGCTGCCTTCTTGAACCTGCTCTTTCTCAGCCTGTTCTTGCTCGAGCTCCGTTTCATCAATGGTATCGTTGTGTAGGCAGAGTGAATTTCATTTCTCTGCTTTAAGAGCTCATCGATCTGTTAAAAATGCACATAATAAAATCATACTTTAGGCCAAACTTAAGACATAGAATTTGGTCTAATTTACTTGTCATGACACCTCTATCAATCGTAATGAATAAAAGACTCACCGATTGCATTTCCTGAGCGTATCGACTGGTCATAGCGGTGAACTGCACAAGTACTTCCCTGTACTCTGTCTCAAACTTTGCCAGTTCTGCCCTTTTAGTGAGGATCTGAGCTTCTACAGACCTAAGGTCTTCTTTTTCTTGTGTAAAAGAGGCAGCACAAAGAACTTGGATTGTGTAGCTCACGCTTTTGAAAAAGTTATCACCTGAAATAGGAACATGTCATTAAATGACGACCAAGTTGGATCAATCGAGTACTGAATCCAAAAAGATATAAAAGGGAGAAGAGAAATGGATTTGTATTCAGATTACAAGATGGGAACACTGACCATAGACAGCAAAGACATGAGTGCCGGCCTTAAGCTCGGTAACTTCACATTGCTGAAATCCATCAAGCTTTTTAAAGAAGGCAGTTTCTGGATCCTTTGCTTGAGCCATCTAGAGCAATAAAAATTAAGTCATGTTGGGAGAAAAGCATAAGAAGCAAACGAAACTCATTAGAACATAGTGAAGTGAACCTACTGAATTAACTGTGTGATCCAACCGGTAGACAGGGAAACCGAGAAAGTACATTCCAGCAGATGTCATCTTACCAGTTCTTCTGCTGTCCTCCTATATCCACATAGATTCAGTTTACAAGAAGAAAACAACCATTTGAATTAGTTATATTATTACATGTAACAACACATTCATTCCATTACTATATGAAAACCCTTTGAAAAAGACTTTTTCACTTAATAACAACAATACCTGCAGAGATAAGCTCAATCCGCTGTTGGCCTCTTGGTCAAAATACAGTAACTGCACAAGCAGATGCACACGTTAGTTCATCAATACTTCGGTATTTCTATATCAGTTTGACGGGAAAGACTCCGTCGAGCCAACCTTGAATTTGCTTTTGCTAAATGATTCTACTCTGCAGACCAAACCAGATCTTACTTCCTCCTCTGTTATTGTGACAGCATAAAAGTGTGCACATTGCTTTTCAACCTGTAAAACCATAGCACATATGAGACTTATGTGGAGATAGACACTCATTACATACACAAATGAGATCATAGCCAGCATCGGCTAAAAGAACTCACCTTTTTAGACACAGCTTGTCCAAGTACAAGAGGATCAACTGACACTCTGCCATTAAGAGCCTCCTCCAAAATAGTTGCAGATACAGATGTTTTTATCGGCACACCAAGTTTGCTATTTCATCAGAAGTTTCAGAACACTTATTCAGCTTACATTTATATAAATCTGTGTCTAAATCTAAAAAGGGACTTAAAAATGAACCTAAACAAAGCAGCAAACACAGTATTCACAGCTCCCAAACTAGAGAGATCCAGCTCCAGATCTTGGCTTTCTGCTTCAACAGCCTGTGAAAGAGAAGCACTTTCCAATTAGCAAAGTCTGAAAATTGATGCTGGCTCAGCATTAGCTGGATGAATTTTGAAGCAAATCACACGTAAAGAACATCCCTAGAGAACAGCAGTATTACTAGAGACGAGGATCCTATAAATTCCTGATTTCAACCCTGAACAGCATCTTAACCTCAGTTAATAGCAATGATAACTACAATTACACAGAAGACAAAACAACTGAAGTCCTGCCTCATGTAGAGGTCAGAATAAATCTATACCAAACGAATCTCACCTCAAAACCAGCTGTATCAAACTGGCGACGTTTCTCCGGATCAGATAAAATGTTGTAGGAAAAGGTAACCTCCTTAAACATGTCGGCAGCAACCGGATCATTTGCAGTCTTATCAGGATGATACCTGAAACACCAACCATTAGTCTGTGCAGAGATTGCAGGACGAGGACTAAATCTTTGTGCAGAGCATTTGTAATCTCCAAAGAGAATTAGCCTTAAACCAAACCATCACCTTCCCTTATAATAATCCGGATTAAGGCTTAGCTGACTAAATGACAGATTAACAAGCAGCCATTAATTTGATTCCCAGACTTAATAGTAAATTCAATTCAAGAATCTTCTCTGTAACCTAAATTAATTCAATTCAAGGTTCTTCTTCATAGCCTAACCCTAAATTACTGACTCGGATTTTCGAATTGCAAAGTTCCAAAGTTCAAACTATAACGAAGACATTAGAAACCAATTAAAACTTACTTGAGAGCCAATTTCCGATAAGCACTCTTAATTTCCTGATCCGTAGAGTTCCTCGAGACGCCAAGAACCTCGTAAGGGTCTCGACGGAGCTGCTTCTCAGCATCCTTCTTCTCCGACTTGGATCTATGAGCTGGCATTTCTTCTCTTCAAATATCCTCAACAGAAATCTTAAGAATCAATCCCGCTTCAAAGAAAGAATCTCAGATAGGGAACAATCTTATCGATTATTCCTTCATTTCTTCAATTCTTTCCACCGGAAAATTCAAACTGGAATAACGCCACGAAACACTAGATGACGGCGGAAGCGAGCTACCGCGAAACTAATCCTCTCCGAGAGATAAGACTGAACTGTCAAAGGAGAAATCGGAGGGGGAAATTTTTAGGTGAGAGAAGTAGTTTGGGTTTCGGTCAGAGAAGACGAAATTTAAAACTGTGAATATTCCACTAACAGTGCGCTGTATCGGCGCGTGGGTTGAGTAGATTTGACGTCCGCAGGTTGTTGTTTGGGCATCTTTTTTGGGGGCGCGTAGTGTACACGCGGAGCAAGACAGTATGTTTCCAGATAAATTTTTTAATTAATATTAAATTTTAAATATATGTTGAGTAATAATCCAACTCATATGAGTTATTTATGACCTTTTTAAAATTATTTCGTAAGTGTCTGTTTCTGTTTTGGATTGGTTTAGTTACAACTTACAACATGATTTTCAACAATATCTAGTAACCAACGTATAATAAAGAGTGGTTTAAGTTTAACCATAAGAAATGATGTGTTGCTAATCTTAGATATTATAACATAGCAAAATAGACACACCCATTAATTATTATTTTTATACGTTTTGGATATACACTAAGCAACAGCTAAAAAAGGGATGTGGCCCATAGGGAATGTTTAACAGCATAATTAATCCTGTATGGTAAAAATAAATTAAAGTAACCATATGTGGTCAAAATAAAATAAAATAAATAACATTATATAGTAAAATAATCTTATATAGTAAAAATAAAATATAAAAGGATTTATTATATAGGTAGGGTTGAACAGTAACAGTGTTGTTGACTAGATATAACAAAAGAAAATTTAATTTGATGCTGAATTAGTTTGAGTGTTAATAGAATTTTATTAGCCGGTGGATAAACGACTATCTCATAATGTCAAAATTGTTATGTTTTTTATTTTATTTTTCTGGCCTATCTTCACATAGAGCCTGTGATGCTGGCTTACATCAGTGTACAACGTTTCAGGAATATTTGGTAAAATATTCATAAAAAATGGTCCACATGAGATTATTACTTGAATATTAAAAAAAAAATACAACGACGAGGACACTTCAACACAATTAGAGGCTCATCATCATGTTGGGTTCATTTTCTAATAAAACAGTGACCTTGCCAAATCTTATGTTGGGCTTTATCGAGGATCGCTTTAAACTAAAGATTAGTTTGTAACGGAGATATTTTTATAAGAAATACATTACCGACTTTGATACATAGAACATCGGAGAACGAGATATTTGCAGTTTTCAAAATACTAATTTCATTTCACGAGATCGAGACGTATTACATAATAATTAAAATTATCATCAGATTCCTACTATGAAAATGTTTGGAAATGGACCCCTGGTCTTACGGTCACAAGACTCGCAACAAAACGTCATATGCGTCCACTTGTTGATGGATTTGTTGTATCATCGTACTCAAATCTACAGATTATTTATGGACCTTACAACTGGAGAAGCCCAGTGACTGAATCATAACGGCCCAAAATGTTAAACATCCAAGTGCATGTAATCTAGCAATAAGAAGTGACATATTTACCTGCACACAGAGATTGCTACCATCCAAGGTATAATAAGATTATTTGGATCCAAGAATGCCATATGATTCAAATCACAAACATAGCCTAGTGTTCAAATATTGACCAAACAAAGAACAAGAAGATGTAAAATTCATCCGCAGATTGAGAAGAGGATAAATATCTTACAGTGAAAGGATTGTTTAGCAAAGTACTTCTAAAACTTGGAGTGTCCTTGGAATTTTATAACGAAATCTAATATCTTCCAACTTAGCCGTTAGTTTACTGACTTGAGCGTCATAGTCTAAAAACATTACAATTTTCTTCAAAGTTGAATTCTCTGATTCTCTCCAAAGATCCGACCCGATATAAAACAAAACCGAAAATCTATATCGACGTTCACGTTTATATAATTTATATGCAGATTGACAATATTTATTATTGATACAGTGGACGAAGCCTTTCTTCCCCCATACTTCACGTGTATGATGCAATATACATTTCTATCGCTATATTATAATTAACATATAAATCCAGTCATAGTGGAAGACAAAGCTACGTGATTCGTTATTGAAAAGTTCCACTTCTTTTATCAAAGTTTTCTTTGTCAATTGTCACACACAAATTCCAGATTAATAACTTTTACATAACACAAATCACAAAACCACAAGACCACATGTCTTGGTGATCCACTTCCACGTTGTAGAAATAAGATTTATAATTCTTTGTAATCATTTTAGCTTAAGTAAACTATCTGTCTATATCTAACAAAAAAAACTCAAAACTATTTATAAAAACAGTGTGTATACATAAGTTCGCGTGAAGCCGTAAAGGTTATTTTTAATAACAGAGCCAACGATCAAAACTGAAAAATCTCATATATTTGGATTTGGACTATATAAGAATTGTCTACGGAGAGAACTAACATGTAAATCGTTAAGTGTGCGCCGATTACACCAAGTGTGGTAGGTTTATGACTAACCCTAGCTAGCTCCATTATCATATAAAACATTCATAAAATATATAGAGTAAGTAAGAGAGATTAATCAATGGTCACGACAAAGATTGTAAAAAAAGTAGTTAAATAGATGAGACCCTTAAATTCCAAACTTTAACAGAAAGATCAAGACTCCCACTATAAACCATACAAGAATAGCTGAAATCAGAATCGGACTGAGAAACTGAGACGGCCAAACACTTAATAGGCTTGGTATGTCCTTCCAAGACCGCCAAACAAGAATAACCCTCGTTCTCCATTAATCCTCTCCTCCAAACTCTCAAACTCTTATCAGCTGATCCACTAAACACCAAATCAGACGCAACTGCTAAACACAAAATCGCTTTCGTGTGTCCTCTTAAAGCTCCCACCACAGACATATGTAGTAATTCCTCATCAACACCATCATGTTCTTTGTTTAATCTCTCCCACACAAGAATGGATTTATCACACGCTCCTGAGTAAAGAACCTTCCCGTCTTCACTAACCGCCAACGCGTTCACTGCCGAGAGATGTTTGGCTAGAGTAGCGACCAGTGAGTGTCTCTTGTCCTTTTTGTTCCACACTTTGATCTTCTTGTCTGCCGAACCTGTGTAGACAAACCCGTCTCGAGACACCGCGATTGCGTTAATAGCGTCATCGTGAGCCTTTTCGATAGACTCTAAGCATTTGAAATCGGAGGTTCTCCATATCTTAAAACTTCTATCCCACGAAGCAGAGTAAAGCAGAGAGTCGTCATTTGACAAGGCCAGAGATGACACGGCGTCCACGTGGTGAACCCACGTGCACTTCTTGTGCTGTCGGACTTCAATGTAGCTTTTTCGACTGAAGAGAGTCGTGAAACGGTCGTTCATCGTCGGAAGAGTCGCTACGCACTTGTACTTTTGATCTCTGCGACTGCTCTCGTCGGTGATCTTCCAGACACGAATCTTGTGATCCTGATGAGCACTTACTAGCTTGTCGCCGAGAATCACCAACGATTTAACTCCTCCGTTCCCAGTGGCAATTATGTTACGGTCATGATCGGCGCCGGTGGAATATTCTGGCGAAAACGGCGGTTCTCGAGGCCATACACGTATCTCGCTGTTGGAAAAGCCGATGTAGAGTAATTTCTCGGAGACGGCGAGAGAAGAGACGTATGAGGAGTGACCTTTGAGTGTGGCTAAGCACTGGTGATCGACGCTGGAGCTCTGCGGCTGAGAAGATAATGACGGAACCAATGGAAGACTTGGCTGCGACAACAGTGAAGATGACGTGGACGATTCCGATTGGTGATGAGTAGATTTCGTTTGACATTCTGATCTGGTTTTATTGCAAGGCAGATGACAAGAACGTGGGAGCAAACCCATTGTTCTTGTGCGAGCTAGATAGGTTTTTATTTGTTTGTTTGGTTCTTGTCGGGAATGATCGTGCATATGCTTTGCTTAAACGATGAGACGTATCCCGAGCCCGAGGTAGGGAAGACTTGGGAGTTTATAATATATCGATTTAACTATAAACATAAAAAATATGGGCGTTAATGGAGAATTATATAGAAAGGTAGAAGATAATTAAAGAAAATGTTTAGGGTAGTCTAGGCCTAGGGTGGGGGGACTAATCGACCCATGCATGTGTCGTTAGTGTGATAGCGTGATGATGTATATATTAAATTAACAGATCTTTGTGTTCCTAACTTACCTTTTTGTAGTTATTGTATTTTCCTTATAATATGTTTTGCCAGAATAGTATTAAATTACTCTCCTTGAATTAAGAGATTAAACCCGATGCTTCCAAAGTCATGTTAAATTTCTTCACCACGGTCAAATTGTCATCATTATTTTTAGTCTCAGTGGTCCCCATAAATAATGATTACCATTTTAAATTACTACCAATTTCAAATTAATTAGTTCAAATTTTATAATTATAGTTTGAACTTTTCTGTAAAGAAGTGTGAACTTTTGAACTCATGAATTTTATCTCAAAACTCTTAATTGGTAACAAAAAAAATTCTATGTATAAAAATAGAAAGTATGCATGGCTGAAGAACCAATCTAAGAAAGAGAAGATATAAAAAGACAACAGAAATAATAAATCGTGTCAAAAGCTGTAAATTAATCAACTAAATCAATCATATAAGAGATTACTTATCTACACTATATACAAAAACAATCCAACGGTCAACAGAAGTAGACTAGTCAAAACCGATCTAGAGCCGTCGATTCTACTAGCAGCATCGGGATCGCCAGTGTCACGCTCTTGAGTCGACGGTGGAGATCTAGAGCCATTAAAGTTAGGATTCGCACCATACAAATACTGGACTCCTTCCACGTCATTGCTCGTCAATTCAACCTTACGCCTCCCCGTCGTGATGGTTGGGTACATGATCGAACCTTCGACGGAGGAGTGACCTAGCCCTAGAAGATGTCCGATCTCATGAACAGCCACCGATATCAAATCAATCGCCTGAGTCACAGAGAGAAAACCATCGCCACCATTGGAGACGATCCACTTCTCGTCTCTGTCGAGGTGGAAGTGTCCGTTTGGCGGTGAGAACGCGTGGGCCAGCGTTCCCATTACGCCATCGAACGGTTCTCCGTCGCCGTGAACCCTGGAGTAGAATCCGATGCTGATGTCAGAGGTGGAAAACGTCTCCACGCGCGTGAATGTTAGCGGAGTCACCTCCGCCCAACGGATGAACGCGCGTTCGAACACGCTCTTGGGTCAACGCGTTTAGCGGCTCGAACACAGAGGATAGATCGCGCGATGGCTAGGCCACCGTGGCTCTCCGGGGAAGAGAGAGTAGCGTTTGACGGCGTGGAAACGTGGGCTCCGTCCGGCGAAAGAAACCTCGTATGTCCTTCTACCGCTATGCATAGTTGAGGTGCCGTTGACTACGTCAGGGTTGCCGCAACGTGGGATCGCGACATGTTTTAGAGTGAGCTCGTCGAGTTCTCCGGTGACGTTTAGCCGGAAATTCATCTGGTACATTTCCATGGCGTTCCTGAGGATATCGTCGAAGTCATCGGTGAAGTTTCCGGGGATAGTTTCAGGGATGTAGCCAAAAATGTTGGAAATATTGTTTAAGCTTGTAGAGACCATCGTATCGTATATCTCGCCGGCATGACATCCGGTGAAATTCAAGAATGAGTTCCAGAGGTTTCCGGTGGTGTTACGGAGGAGGTCCGGTGGAATGGCTGTGGAGTTGGTATAAAAACCGGCGGATATTGGAGTAGGAACGAGGTACAACAAGAAAACTCCGAAAACGCAAAACCTTATAATGGTCATGGTTTTCGGATTATTGTCACTATAAAAAAGGATAAAAAAATCTTTATCAAAAAATAAATAAATGCAGAGGAAATATTATTTACGAGGAATTAAAGAAAGAGAACGTAGATAAAGCTAAAACAAATAGAATCGTCGAAGCTTGTTTGTAAGAGATTTGCGTTGGAGAAAGCTGAGGTCATTTCTTCGTAAGCAATCGTTTGCGACCTTTGACGAATTTTCTTTGTTAAAAAAGCTGAATTATTCAAATGAAAAATTCCTCCGTCATCGGCACCGTTCAAAGATCTCCCAAGGAAAAAAAGACTAAAGAAGCTTCTGCCAATAAATGGTGTCGTTTGTGTAGATAACTAAATTAATTGGTGTATAGTAGGCTCCGGTTTTGTCTAGGGGTGACTAGAAATTGCGATTGATCGATGGTAGAGGACCGGTTAAATTAGTTCGAAAAAGAAACATGCTAATAAAATAGTTGAAGGCGGCGGAATCAACTAAATTGGTTGAAAGTTTGAATTAGTCTTTCTTTCTAATTTTTCCTAAGGTGTTTGATATTGGACTAAACGTTCAATCTCCACCTTATAAAGTAGTAAGACGATCTCCATCTAAAGTTTTAGAAGAAGAGCTTTTAAAATATAAAAAATTAAAATATTGTGGAGAGGTTTTTAAAATAGAAAATGATTTTCAAATAAGAATTTTTAGATCTCTTTTCTTTCCTCTTTTAAAATTTTTTCTAGTATATATATTTATTATTTTGTCATTATAATTTTCTTTAAATTCCTTTTCTAAAACTCTTGGAAGTGCTCTAAATCTATTTTTTTTCCTGGTGGGTCCAACACTTAAGTCTCCATCAGTAAGATATGATCATATCATGGTTAGAAACAACTTCTTTTTTTTTTTTTTTGTAAATTTTTCTTTTCTTGTATATATATATATAGTTTTTTGTTTATCTAGTGTTTACAAATGTTTTTATTATTTTCGTGTACATTTTTTAACTTTATTAAACTGTAAATTGTGAACATTTTTTATTATACATATATATGTGAGATTAATCGTTTTTGCTCCTTTTTTATAACTTATTTTTTATAAAACAGATTTGTAAATAAATCATAACCTAAAATTAACATCTACATACTCATATTCTTCACGGATTCATAACCATAATATCGTGCAAAAATTGAATCAAGCTTTAAAATCATTAAATATACTTATTGTTAAAAAATTCTTTAAAAATTAGTATCACACAAAGAAGTAGACCCGTTTGAATTGTAGATCAAACTAATAAATATAAATCGTTTTTTTTATCTTGAAGAATTTATGATAGAAAAATTTAAATCTTGAACCGACTAATCGATAACAAAAAGCAAAAAATATCCTTTCAAATAATCGGTTAGAGTAAGTCGCTAATTTTAGAACTTCAAAAAGCATCTTTATCTACATTAAGAAATGAAAATAGATATCAAATACCTAAAAATTATATAAAATAATATCACATACATAACTAAGGTCGAGTTTTCTTGTGATATAATTATGAGCCAAATATGTCTTTTATTATCATATAGAGTGATAGAGTTTTGAAATGGGTCAAAAAAATAAAATATTATTGGCTAAAAATTTAGGATTGAACTCATGGCACCGCTACAAATCTAGGATTAAAATAGAGAGTTTGAATCTTCTTCTTTCTTTTTTTCATTTCTTCCTCTCTACATTCCCAAAATTGCATTTTAATAACATTAAACTTTTGAAACATAAAAAATGTGGTTTTCTCCGGCTGAAAGAACCTACAAACACATAAAAAAGCACCAAAACATATCTATTTTAATTAAAATACTATTCCACCTCTTATTGTGTTTGTTTTGATGATCTCTTTTCAAACTGTTATAACTTGTAAGTAACTTGATATTTTCTGTTTGGATGTTCTTTTAAAAGTCAAAACTTATCATGATCTTTTTAAAAGTCAAAGCTTATCATGATCATTTTTATTATCACTTGTTTATTATTTCGTTTGCTTATGTCAAACGTACAAAACATAGTAAGCATCAAAAAGGAAAACGCTTTTGTCTTATTAATAAAAGTGATAATAATGTTAAATGTCGAAGTTAGAAGTAAACAACAAGATTATTAAAAGTGATCATAATGTGAAGTGGAGAATTTTTCGTAAAAATAAAACTTTGTGGTTCTTACAATTTTGTTTGATCTGATATACCATCCAAATAAAAGAAGATAACATGGAGATTATGAGCAAGCTCTAGGAAAGTGAAAAGTTAATTAGCATCATGCAGTGTACTAACTCTATTTAAAGATTTTATTTCTTTACTATAACTCACCCATTACAAAAATGGAATCAAAAGCTTATAAATAATATATTTGTTTATAATCTCTCCTGGTTTCCTTGGATAAGATTCATATGGATGTGTGCGACTGGCTTTTGACGCAACTCCAGTAGAAGTTATGCCTCGACAAACCCATGTAACTAATTTATAGGTTGTAGAAACATATCTTAAATAAAAGTATAATGTTCTCTGTTATCATCATAACACATAAAATAAAAGCAATTCAACCAAAAAGTAAATTACGACTTAAATTCGAAAAGGTGGCGACGAAGACTTGCAACTGAATAATTACGTAAATTATATTCTTTGTTAATTAGATAAGCCAAAACAAATCTTAAGAAATAATATATTATTTACTTGCAAATGAAGATTTACTATTTTTATATCAATTTAAATCATTAAATTTTGTGCATTTAATTCGGACCATAACTAATTTTTTTTTAAATCATATATTTTAGGAAATAAATTTTAATTTTACAATATTTGAAATCTAATTTTTTCGTATATAAGTTAATAATTTTATACACTAACATGGTAATAAAGCCCTAGATATAAAACTTACATTTCTATTAGGTTTTTTCTTTTTGATCACAATCTTTTTTCTATTAGTCATACGAAATTCAATAAATTTAAAAGTTACATAGAAATACGAGAACATCTTATATTTTGAAACAAAAAAACTTCTTAAAACTTCTTACATTTTGATATGGATGGAATATAAAATAAAAACAATTCAACCAATTTTGATAAAACTGCAAAATATTATTAGTCACAAAAGATTTAATAAATTAAAAAGTACATAAAATATGAAAACATATTATATTTTGAAAACAAGAAAACATCTTATATTTTCAAAAAAAGAGAATATATTTTATCACAAAATATATATATCTTCTAGCGGAGAACTATCCACAAATAATTGAGCTCAAGACACGAGAATCTCTCTTTCCTTCCGCAACAACAAAGAATGCGTCCTCTGATAAATTAATGCAATGCAACCCATTTGACGGTGTAAACTAAAACATGAAAAGCGGCGACCACTAAAGCCCAAAAATCACAATTAGAAAACTAAGTCAACATTGTGATTTGATTTTATATATAAAAAATCATGTGTTACAAATTATAAGTTAAATTGTTAGTCCAGTGTTTTTTTACTGCTTGACAAACAAAGTAAAAATAAAAGCACAACGTAGGCCACTTTCATTCGCCTAGAGACCTTAAAACTCTAAACACTTTGTCCAGGGACTTAGTTTTTCGTATACTATCAAGGACTTATAATATATCTTATTAAGATGGTGTCTTTTGTAGTCGTCTCTTCCAGGCTTCTTCCTTCTTTCTAACGTCGTTAAAACATAGCAAGTCTGTTTACGGATATAGATGAAATACCCATGTCTAAAATAAAATAAAAAACCCGAGTCTGTTTAGCAGTCGTTTATTGTGAAGTTTTTTTTGGGACCAATATTATTACTATCCTTATAAATGGAAAAATAAAGAAATATACAATGTTGGCCCACATAAATAACGCAATGCAATTTGCAAACCCATTTGACCGAGTAAACGTTAATTAGACACGTCAAGCTGAGACCAAACACAATATAATCGTCCATAGCTTCAACTCTACTCTCTCCTCTATGCTATATAAATGTTTGAAATGTAATCAAAGGGATTATCATTCACTATTAAGATGGTGGCGTCTATAGTTTCTTCCATCATTTTCTTTCTTCCTTTTATCATACTCTCACTTGTTGTAAATGGAAGCGTTTTTGCTGCTCAAATGGAACACCCCAAAGTCGGTTAGTCTTCTACATATATATATATCAGTTTAAAATCATTTACTGTTTTATTTTATTTGTTAGCTCAGTATAGCTTAGAAATAAATTATCATTGGAAGTACACTAATTAAAGGCTTGACGCTCTATATATATGTCATGTGTAATGTGCAGGTGTAGTAAAAGAGGCAATGGCCATGAGGAGGAACTTGCAAGAAAATGGGAGCTCCAACAAAATTGCATTTGGAGGGAGCCATTCAAGGCAAAGTGGACAAAAAACCGCTGAAAAAGAGCCTTCCCAAACCCATCCTGATCCAGCGACAGCCGAAAAGAAACACTATCTTACTTACAAATCCCTCCAAAGACAGGCCGTCTGCAGGAACTCTACATACGCCTCTTGTTTAGGTAAGGTCTCAGATTATGGTCGTCTAGAGGGAAATCTAACAGCTACTATAATTAGGACCGTCTAATTGGGCTGCTGGTAGTCATTTGCAGCCAATTTTAAATTTAAGTCTATTGAGGACAATTTAATATTTGTCTATAATATATTCAAAATCGGAGGATGGAAATTTCGTAAATATGGTGATGCATTACCACGCATCTATTTTATTAATTAGTTTAGATTTTATGTGTGATTAAAAAAAATAGCATGTTATTTTATCTGATCAAACAATATTTTACATAACATTACATTCTTTGTAAATCAAACGCAATAAAATGCATCATTTATTTACAAAAATTGCACTGTGTTTTTTCTTGTGTGCCAGTTTTGGCTCTTTTATGGTTATCTATCAAAAGCCCTATTAAATATGAGTTATTTATAATTTGCACAGGATCACCTCCTGTACCCAAAAAATGTCCGGAGTCGCGATGTAAGCAGCCCTAGGCGGATCTGGTCACTGAACTGGCTATAACTTTGGATATATACTGTTCGTGGGTTTTCTCTTGATGTGGTTCTTCATTCTTATGCTGGTTTTTATATTGATGGAGTAAGTTACTTGGAAAAATAGATCCATTTAGTTTATCATATCATATCTCTTATAATCTTTTTGCGTTGAAATTTCACTATGCCTATTAAAAGAATTAAAAATATTTTCAACCCATAGACCATGTTTTACAAGCTAGAATACTTGCATACTTTTCTCTTTGTCTGTTTCTTTTTTATCTTCCTCGTGATTTCCATGGGCGCGCCACTTCTTCACAAACTTTTCTTTTCCATCCACCTTACCCACGTAATGAACAACCACAGAAAAGTCATGTCTCAAAAATACCATTGAAAATCAAATTTTATTTGAGATCTCGAACATAAAAAAAGTCACTGTTGTTCATGACCACAACTACCATGTTGATTACGTGTTTATCAATACATCAACTAAAATTTAATACGCACACTATCACAATCGAATAGTATGTCGATTCAAATAGTTCATCGATGTTAAGAACAATGAAAAACAAAAGTTCAATTAAAATCTGGTCACAAATTCTAGGTGATCAATTTAAATTTTAAGTCAAATCTAAACAAATCCCAATTTTCATTAGTGATTATCAAAATTAGCAACCATTAAGATCAAATTAAGAATCACCCAACATCAATTTCTCATTAGATTCATCCCTAACATACATCTAAACTCACTTCAACATTAAGCACAAGAAAATAAAATCCATACAATCTCCAAATGGGTTCACACTCAAAATCCATAAAATAAGGTCTAAACAACCCAAATCAACATAAAATTAAAAGAAAACATCAAAACGAAAAGAGATAAAAGTTTGAGAAACAAATCCAAAGGATGGGGATGGAGGAGATTTTCAAATCTTTTAAATTGATGCATAGATTCTCCAAATCCTCATTTTTGGGGTCTTCTATGCTATAAAGGCATTCCCAAATGGTGTTTGCTCTCCGCTCTATTCTCCCTTGCCTTCCAAAGGAGAATAGAAGGCAAGGGATTAGGTCAAAAGAAGGTTTTTAAACCAAAAACGCAGACTGGATCACGAAGTAGGTTGGAGTCAGATTTGGATTAGATTCGGTCAAGTATGGATCAACACTGGTTAACTCTGGTCAACTCTGGACAATATCATTGTTCTAACAGTGTTCATATGCAATTTTTGGGACGTTTCCACTGGTTTGATTCTTTTTAACTCCGCATAAATACTCGGAAGGCCATAATCTTCTCAAAATCATCAAAATCGATGCATATAATCTAATAAGGAGAAAACACACAAAAATAAACAACAAAAACACCTCCAAAAAGGCAATCAAATTTACTGTGTATGTTTTATAAGTGCACAAAAATAAACTTATTGTACATTTTTACATACATTTAGGATTTATTTTACATTATTGTGCATGTTTTATAAATAAAACATGCACAATAATGTAAAATAAATCCTAAATGTATATAAAAATGCATGATATCACATGCAGTGGACTGAGTTTTTTTAAAATCTATTTGTGTCGACGCAGCGTAAGAAAAGTAATTCGAAGTTTGTTAGCTTCAAATAAGAAACAAACAACGAACGGGTTGAGTCGTTGAGATTCCAAAGGGAACGATGCTCAAGGTTTAAACAAAAAGTTTTGATTTTCACCTGACGAAAGTAGCAAAACCGTACGTTACAAGAAAAAGGAAAAGAAACAACACCATAGCCCAAAAATATAAAACCCAAACGTAAACGATAAGATAATATAACCCAGTATGACATTGTATAATATGCTAGAACAAGATTTTCAAGGAGAATTTGAAACATTTTGTTATGACGGATGCGAGAAAGACAAACACGCAAACAGATGATAAATGTGATAAGTAAAGACATAGAGATTTAACGTGGTTCACCAAATTGGCTACGTCCACAGGTAAAAAAAGATCTTATTATTGGAGGTGACTTCAGAAGAGATTGCAATTAAGGTTACAAGAACACAAGATATATATAAGAGTACCATGCGTCTAAAACCCTATCGTTATCGGACTCGCAGACTTAGGCCCAATAAGGGTGACTAAGCAGAATACCGCATCCCATATAGACTTTTAGAAAGCTTACATATCATTTCAGAGGCTTCATATTCGGTGATTATTCATTGTGATATTTCTTGAAAGACCTCAAGTATCATGGAAGGACAAAACACGTTGCAATCAAAAATAATATTTTGAGAGACATTGTGACAAAGAAGAAGCTAGTCCTTAAGTACATATCTACGCATAGGATGGTAGCTAATCCATTTACTAGACCCATCCCAAGAGATGTTTATCTAGCTCATGTTCGAGTTTTAGGTTTGCATAGAATTTGATGTATATACTAGTGGAGATTTGCCATTTGACGTTGTATTTTTTTTTGATGTTTTATATACATCTAGTGATATTTTAGACATCGTATATTACAGTTAAAATTTTTGTGTTTTGCATACTTACACACAAATATTAAGAAGTGTTACTAAATAGGAAACTGGTTCATTCACATGAATAATCACCTCATATTTCTTTGTGAAATGCTGAGATGAGAAATGACAAGCTTGACGCTAGTGGGAGCTTTCCTCGTAAGGATAGTCAATGTCGCCCTGATAAAGAGCCAAGATGAGATATCGATCATGATTGATCCTAAATCATGAATACTTGGAAAAGCTGGATAAATGCATAATCAAGTGATAAATATCGATCTTGTAGTAGCTTGATCCACATATTAGTATTTGGTTTAACCAATTGACATATGCTCTTGAAGAAAGGATTAACTACTATGACATGTGAGTCATACCACATATGCTAGTACGACCATATAGGAAGCAAGTGATATTTTCTTTGAAATTTCTATCACTCGCAATGTGAGTTCTTATAAACCTTATTATAGTTTCAAGTGTTACCCTTGAACCTTCGTCTATTTTCTTGAAGTGATGAGCTAGTTTTTGCTACTTTAGTATGTTTCCGATGATGATGGAATAATTAGCTTTATGGGACATGTTAGGAAAACAATTAGTTTGAAACAGATGGACATGAGTACGGAAGGGAAAAAAACTAGTTGTTTTTACATTGACATATGTGTTTTCTAGCCAGCCACTATATATCACTCAATTGGACTTTGATTATAGTGAACATGATCTAA
The DNA here is from genome assembly GCA_963922655.1 of Cardamine chenopodiifolia. Lineage (NCBI taxonomy): Eukaryota > Viridiplantae > Streptophyta > Magnoliopsida > Brassicales > Brassicaceae > Cardamine > Cardamine chenopodiifolia. The sequence goes on from OZ000459.1 coordinate 8,120,291, forward strand.
AATGTTTAACATATGCTATAGTAATAAGATATGTCAAGATTGATGTAAAAAATAAATAAGTTTGGGGAACATCGAGACATGCTGAAATGCAAATTTTTTTCTTTGGGGTTGTAGGAGTTATGTATCCCTAACAGGTGCATTGATTAGCTCCCAAGTGCAGGTGTACTGGCAGGGTTGCACGGTTCATTTTCCAAATAATTTTTGTGTTACGATTCTTTAGCTTAATCTCTAAAACTTCTCTAGTTTGTTATGCTTCCTATCAAGAGTGAGTGGGAGATGTTGGTTTATGATCGGTTTGTGCCCATGATTAGGTAGCATACCGAATCGGTAGTTACGGAAAGTTAATTCTCCTAACTCTTTGATAAACTCATTCGTGTCTCCTTGAAAATGCACTTACATTTATCTATAAAAGGAGGGAAACATATAGAGACAGAAAATAAGAAACATGACTATTGACACAAAGAGAGAATTATAGAGAAAGAGAAAGCTTCGAAAGATCAACCCAAAATGCACTTGAATGATGATTTGTGATTGATTTTCGTCTGTGATTTTAACTCTGATCTTTGAGTCAATTTCCAGTCAATTCCATATCAAATTCATCACTAATTGGTTAAAATATATGTTTTGGTTTAACAGTTTCGCATATAACTCTAACAATGTAGATACAAGGCCGATAGGAAAACGATCAAAACCACCATAATACGGTAATTGAGCCACATAAAAGGCTGGCTACTGTTGACTAGTCACGTTACAATTCCTAATGAATGTTGTATATTGTGTTTTTGGACTATGCTTTCTCATATAGATCGTAAAAAAGAGTTAAGTATACCATAGACAGCCCAACCATTTTGACACTTCTATCCATGCTATATAAATGCTTGAAATATAATTAAAAAGATCATATTAAGTGTCGTTATCTCAACTGGAAAATTACTTTAAATTTTTTTTAGAAATTACATCATTCGCATAATCGAATGATAGTTTCAGATATGAAGAATTACGAGTTACGGTTTAAAAATTTTTAGTAACCGAAAGAAAAAAGATAAGAAAAAAAGGATCATCATTCACCATTAAGATGGCCGCGTGTATATTTTCTTGGATCATTTTATTTCATTTTTTTATCATACACTCACTTTTTGTAGATGTAAGCGTTTGCTGCCCAAATGGAACACCGCAAACTCTGTTAGTATATATATACATATATCAGTTCAAAATCATTTACTGTTTTATTTTATTAGTTAGTTCAATATAGCTTAGAAATAAATTATCATTGAAGGTACTAATTAAAGGCTTTGACGCTCTATATATATGTCATGTGTAATGTGCAGGTGGAGTAAAAGAGACAATGACCATGAGGAGGAACTTGGAAGAATGGGGGCTCCAAAGAAAAAATTAGAGTTGGAGGAAGCCATTCAAAGCACAAGTGGACAATAGATCACTGAAAAATATCCTGTCAAAACCAATCCTGATCAAGCGACGGCCCAAGGGCAAAAGCGCTATGTTAGTTACGGCAAAATATATAACTTATTTACGAATATGCCACTGTGCTCATTTTGACTATTCTTATGGTTATCTATCAAGGAAGCCGTGTATAATACACTAGGTTGGACATGATTATCAGTATTCACATCCGAATAATGGATATCTGCACAAAATAGATAAATTCGAATATTAAAATTTTTTGAAATGAATATTTATTTTTCCTTCGGAGCAGAATATTCGGATATGAGTTTTATTTGATGCAATATTAAATTAATATTTAATTAAAAATTTTGAACGGGAGCTTCTAAACATGCAAAGTTTATATCTCTATCTGGTTTCTTCATCTTAGGATGATGTTTTTAGCAGTGATGGAGTAATTAATTTGGAAACTAGATCATTAATTATAATTTATCATAGCTCTTGTAATCTTCCTTTGTTGGAACCCCATTATACCTATAAAACGAATTAAAAATAGACTCAACCCACAGACTACGTTTTACAAGCTAGCAAACTTTTTTTTGTTTCTCTTGCTTTTTCTTTTGTTCGTGATCCCTCCTATCCCTCATAGGTGTCACTTCTACACCAATATTGTCTTCTTCCTCCACCCTAGTCACCTTTGTAATAACTATCTCAACATACTATTGAAAATAAAAATCTATTTGGGGTCTCCAACACTCACTGTTGCAAATCGGTCTTGTGTTCATGAACGAAACAACAACGCGGTGGTGTGAGTTTTCTCGAAATTCATTTTGTTATTTATAGAGTTGCGGTCATTTTCTTTGGAGGGGTTTGGGGACAGATGATAAAATACATAGTGCAATGTCACCCCTCTTGACCGAGTAAACGAAAATATGGCGACCCGAGACAACTAAACTCCAAAATCCAACTATTTCAGTCGTCCATATAGTTTGAAACTCTATCTCTTTTAAGTAGCTCGACCGCTAGCTTTCTTGTTCTTTTCCTCTTTTGCCTTATTCTATACATGGCTTCGACTCTCTCTTACCTATTTAGCTAAAGGATCTAATAGTTTTCGGTTTGAGCATATAATTATAGTTGCATGAAATCATTAAAAAATGGGTGGTTAAGGTGGATGACTATTTGAAAGCTAAAATTTGTAAAAAAAAAACACAGGGTGGCAAAATCGTAGATAAGTAATGTAGTTTATCGTATAATCAGATTTGGTCTCCTGCAGTGCATCACTTATCTACGAATTTCTATGTTACATTGGTATTTGTATAAACCAAGCGTGAATTATCCTGTACATCACTTGATTAACTTTATCATAAAATTGAAGAAGTTTTGTAAACTTGAGAAAGAAGATGAAAGATGCTCTTATTGATTCATCTCAGATGAAAGATGCCCTGTGTTGTTGCTTATATAGCTGAAAGTTGCAGAGATAAAACAGAGGAGCGTGAAAGGATAAGCTTGACAGGTCATTGTGCCAGCTACTCACCTTTTAGCATAAGGTTTCGGTTATGAGCGGAGCAAACCGATTTGTCGTCTTCGTCCTCAGCGGCTCCGTACAGCTTGTACGTTTGTTTGTTATCGCAGAAGACCGTTGGCACAGAGTTTTCGAAGCAGGTGGTGAAGACTCTGATTGACAGAGAGTCTTCATCTTTTTTTCAGGTTTCTTCGAAGCTGGCAAAGACTCTGATTTAGTGAGAGTCTTCTCTTTATTCTCTGTTTCTGACTTTTCCTCTGTTTCTGTTTTCTTGATGCTTGCTGTGTTGATTTGCAGAGGATGCTGCTTTAGTAAAGGTTGATGATGAAGCTCTTCCTTAATAAAAATCACGTTATATGTGTAAACACGATTTTTTATATGGTATCACGTTTTTTTTTGTTAAAGGGTGATTGCTTTAAAGTGAAAGAGACTTACAAATGAATTTTTTGTGTCCCATGCATCAATTGGACCATCCTTATTATTGGTTTTGCACTTTTGTTTTAGGGATTCCGATCCGTCTATAGATGAAATGATGTCGTTCTATTAGAGAGTGAACTCATCAACTTTATGTATACATGTACGAATAATAGGAATACAAGTGAATAACAAAATAAAAAATTTATACATTTGAAAGTCGAAAAAAATAAGAAAGGTTGCCAACATAAATAATGCAACAAAATTGGAAAAAATAACAATAATATATAACGCAACCCCTTAGACCGAATAAAGTGAAGACTAGAGGAGACCACTATCCGACGACCCACACAAACTGGACGAGACCGAATAAGTCGTCTCTAGCTTCATGTCTCTCTCCTCTACACTATATAGATGCGACAAAATTTAGTCACACTCATCATTATCACTAGTCCATTTGTCTATTCCATCATTTTCTTTCTTCTGCTTCTCATTTTTTTCGATCCTTATAGATGACATAGTCGTTGCCGTTGACTCAGTGAGTCTTCTACGTATTCGTTGACTTATTTACTATTTTACTTTATTTTTTGAATTGAATTTACTATTTTACTTTATTACTTCAATATATAATTTAGAGAGAAATTAAAACTAAAACTACCAATTGAAGGACCGACGCTGTATCAGTATATATATGTCATGTGTAGTATTGCCCAGCTGGTGCAGAAGAAATGATGGCTATGAGGAGGAATTTGAAACGAAATGGCAAATAGAAACTCCAAAACCGGTTTCAGAAAGAGCATGTCGACTCGAGACGGACAGAAAAACAATATAAAACCACCGTAATTGAGCCACATAAAGATTGGCTTACTGTTGACTAGTCACGTTACAAATTCCTTATGAATTTTGTATGTTGTGGTTTTTGGCTGTTGTGTTTCCATTGATATACAGGTCATATTTTTCATGTAGATTGTAAAACAAAACGTGTACTATGGCTTTGATTATTATTTTTTGTTGAGTTAACGTTATCGTCTTATTTGACACTAGTATAAACCAGTAATTCAATTTCGTATAATTATTATACTAACGCATGAAAAGGTAAAAAAGGAAAAAAAAAAACTTCTCCACATTCAATAATGCCGTGAAATCATTATCAAAACAATAAATAAAAATAATAATGCCGTGAAACCGCTAACGAGAAACAACTAGATGGAAATTGATAATAGTTGTTAAATAGTCCAACTCGACCCACTAACTAAAAACATGGCGAGCGAAGAGTTTTCGACGAAGACGACCAAAACTGTGACAACTAAAAGTCGTCGATACCTTACTCTTTCTCTTATCTCTCCACTATTTTTCTTCTTCTATGGCTTATAATTCTCTACCATATCTTAGCCTCTTTCTTAGCTCCGCCTCTCTATTCTATATAAATGCATAAACATAAGTCATACTGATAAGTAGAGAGGATAATTAAGATGGCATCATCTTTAGTTACTTCCACGCTTCTCTTTCTTCTTCTTCTTTTCGTGTTTCCGCAGATGGATGAAGCCTTTGGTGCACAAATTGAACTCAGCAAGTTTGGTAAGTCTTTTCTAGCTTTAAATATTCGTATAAGTCATTACTATTTTATACTTTGTTAGTTATGTGCATAGTTTAGGGTGTTTAATCTTGATTTTGGTTCGTATTTTCGAATTTAATACAATTTCGAATTTCCATAGATTTCAGTGCATATTCAATTTTTAATCAGATTATCTTTTATTTTTTCCCTTTCATTACGATTTGTAATTTACTTTTTTTTCATGCGAAAAGGAAAAGAAGAAAACAATTTTAATTGTACTCTGATACAATTTGGTTTTAAACTCGGTTTTATCCCAATTGAACAGACAAATCATCATTAAAATTACCAAACTTTAACACTGTAATATAAATGAGTAATGTGTTTGGGTGGTGCTGGTGCAGAAGAGACAGACCATCCTGATCAAGTGACGGTCCAAAGGATTCCGCAGATTTCATTTCCGCGGCGGATTTTACGGGTTTCGGATTGCACACTCAACCCCCGCCCATGTAAGCGTCCAAAACCTTCTCCGTGCCCAATCTACACCCGATGTAGGCCCCCAAGCTTTTCCAAAGGCACACACGAACTTGGTCAATAATCTCACTATGGCTTTTAATGCGTCTGTATGCCTATATATATATATATATATATATGTCTTTTACGTTGTGGTTTGGTTTGTGATTTCTGTGGTTCTCATCCATATGCAGGTGTTTGTCATAGTTTACATATTTATCTAAAGCAAATAAAATATGATACTTTTGGTGAACACTCTATAACGACATGTTAGTGAATTGGAACAATACGTAGAGTGTTTTAAAACTGTATCCAATGACCATGCATGGCTAATTCAGTTGATTTAAATACATATATAGAACAATTAATGCATAAACATGTGTCACAAATTTCCCACCAAAAAAGAAGAAGAACTGTCACCAATATTGTATTCCGGTGAGGGGAGCTACATATATACGATCGTTCATACCTTTCTTACCACTTGGCAGTAGGTATCGACCTCAGACAGGCTAAGCCACATACTAGTCACTGAGAAATCTTGAGAATAAGGGAAAGTCCTGCCCGTTTCAGAATGGATAAAAGCTTATATCATTGAGAAATCTTGGAGATGCCGAGATGGGTCGACTTAAACATTTTTTCTTTCGTTTCTAAGAAAATTAACATTTACTTATACTCCCTTATTTTTATTAAATTAACATATACATATATTTCAATTGTTAAATATACAAATTTATTATCTTCATATTTGTAAAGAATTTTAAAACTAAGCTATGATTTCTGTTTCTGGTGAATGCACATATATGCTTGTTGTACGTTGTGGTTAGTTTGTCATTTGTGTGGTCTTTCATAGAGATGTCCAAATCCATTTTGAACTATGTAATATTTTCTATTTTAATTATAGATAAAATAGTGAACGTGTATATTATTAAGATGCGAGTTCATTAACGATTAAATTTATTAATGTTCACTCCAAATAAACTGTCTGTGTATCGAGTATGGACTTCAGTTATGCTTTATTTTTGTTTTCTAAGATTAAAACGTCGGATACGTTAAAAATTATTAAAAATCGCCGAAAATAACCAAAAATAGCCGGAAATCATTAGAAATAGTAGGGAATCGCCAAATACCGCTAGAAATTTGCAGAAAACGTGATTTTTAATTTGAAAAAAATCAAATTTGACCTAGATTTTTAGGGCCCATGACTGCCTATTGTCCAACAGTGTCTGATCCGTTTTATTAGTGGACAAAATTAGGCCTACACTATCTTAACCTGCTCCATAAATGGACAGACCATGTACAACCGACCTATTTTGACATCTCTATTCATTCGTATGTATGTGTTTGTCATTGATAAAATAAACAGTTTAGAAACTCGATCACCTTGTTATTCATCACATTCCTCGAAATCTTCCATTCTATCATTTTTTTTTTTTCATTCATATCCTTTGTAATCCTTCTGGAATCATATTTCTATCTAAACCTGTAAAATTAAATCGATATAAAAGGAAGAGCATGAGAAGAAACGAAAAAAAAGAGAGTAGATTATAATGCAAATCAGAACGTATGTACAAAGTTTTGTATAGTACTTTAACAAACTCTTAACAGTCATCTTAACCGACTTTAGCCACCATTAATCGGATCCAAACCGGTATCAGTGTGATCCGTCATACACCCATCGATCAAGATCTTTATCATGTGAAGGTCGATAAAGACTTTTTTTGTTTGATAAAAAGTTGACGTCTGAGACTTGAAATAGATATATTCGAACAAGAAATGAATCAAATTGTGGTGGCTGTAGATTATTTGTCAAAGTATCTGCAAGCTCTGATTTGATCCATGCATGGTAATTACTTTGAACTTATTTAAAGATTTGATAATACATTTTTTTTTGGATAGTGGGTAATACATTCAACCAACTGGTTAGGTTTGTCACATTAACATAGTACTATACCTAATAATTACATCTAATAAGAGTCTGCTATAAAAAAAGGTAAGAAATAAACATATATATTTACTCGCAGTTAAAAAATCCATTTAGATCATATAAACCTTTCACTAATTAAAGTATATATTCACTTTAATTTATTTTACAATAATTTTTTATATTTTAAATTTGTACTGGAATGATATCTTGTAATTTCAATTTTACTATTTTATTATGTTTAATGCACAGTTCAAATATATTTATATGAGAAAAAAATTATGCGTGTGGAACGGACAACACCTACCTTAGTATATAAACTATTATACATTCGATACAAGAAATTTGGCGAAGGTAATATTGCTACAGCAGCAACCAATTGGAAAAATAATAAAAAATGATGATGCAACCCACATATAGGTTCCAAAAAGTTTTTGATCTATATGGACGGAGAGGTGTCTTGTTTGTATTGAAAAAGTAATATCATTAGGCTCTCAATTTTTTTTTTAATATTAAAGACTATATTTTTTTATTTTTAAATTATATATGTAAAATAAATGATTTTTGATATACAACATAGTTGTATTCTTATTTGGAAAATATAACTACAATATAAACTTTCTGATGTTTATAATAACATTTTTTTAAATAATATTAAAAATAAGTACAAAATTATAAAAAACATATTTAAACGAAACTAAAATTATATAATTTTATAATTAGTTTAGGCATCGATTAGGTTAGACACGACGCTGTATATGGAACAAAAATATGATAAACATAAGAAAAACAAAATGATGGATAAGACATTAGACGACGACACCTTGATAATTATCATTGCAACTACGTACATTACGATGCATCTATATAGAATAGATTTGAAAGAAATTACTATCCGAAGACACAAACAAACTATGTCGGTTTCTGAAGATATCATCGATCATTACAAAAAGATTGGCCAGTAGCAAAGGAATTTTCCGCGAAAATAATAAGAATGGTGTCTTTTTCTCTAGGGACTTTTCTATTGAATGTTCAACGTTGATATGGTTCACTCCCTTATATATATATGGCCGTGTGTTTCGAGTCTTGGTCTTTTGTATCTCTCTTACAATTATTAACGTATCTATAATTATGAACGTCTGTCTATTTTTTTCCAGTACTCTCGTCACTTTCTTTTTCTTTTGAAATTTATTTTAATTTGTAAAAGCTAGAATATTTTTTTCCTAATAAATTTCCCATTTTTGTACATTTATGGTTTGTTATATAAAATTTTATTTTCTTTTTTTAGTTATAACTTTTAAGAATGTTATTTATTACTATAGTTTTATTAATTCCTCATAGTTTACATATAAAACTATTAATTTTCCAATACAAATTTTAGAAAAAGAAAATCTGTATAAAAAGATCGTATTAATATTTACTTTTGGAGCAAAATAACTTAAGCAATCGGTTTAAAGTGTTCCTCATTGGATATGTTTTACGTGGAGAATACTATTAAATGAAAAATACTACGTATACATTTAAAAAGTCGTTTAAACCTCGTAGAAATCCCTCTCTCTCTAAATATTAGTCTCTTTATTGAGATAAAAAGAAACACGAATTAAACCTTTATTAGAAAGGAAAAAACAGGATTAGAATAATACTGTTACGTAATAACTCTCAAGTCGAATCCTGTAAAAAAAAAAAACTTCACTTGAATTTATTTCAGCTTATCAAAAATAATAATAAAGTCAAGTGCCAACGCCTTTATTTCGTAATTTAGAAAGAAAAAAGAAACTATGTAAACTTTTTCTTTTTTTTACTTACTCCTCTAGAAACATGTATCTATGAAAGTGGGACGACTATTCTTACTTGCCGTGTAAATTGAAATGGCCATGTTTGGACCGTATCAATACAAGACGAAGACAATAATGAAGAAATTGATTGATCAAAGAGAAAGAAAATATCAAAATTCTCTGATAATACCTTTGGTTACACACCCACACGTTAAAAGTTATTGCGTAACACTCAATTTCTGAGAATTTGATCCCTAAATGTTATTGTGAATTTCTGTGAACTTATAGGGTAAAACTAGATACCACATCAACTAACTTCCTTTAGCGCAACATATATTGTATTTGAATGTTTAACTGTATAATTTCAATATAAAGAGCGGAGCTCGAGATGTCTGGCTAAGTGTACAAAATCTATTACACTAACAACAAAGAAAGTATCCCTTGGGAGGGGTTTGGGGACAGATAACAAAATAGTTTTGTTTGATCTGCTAACTTCATTCATTTTTTCTGTTTAAATAATGTTCTGAAGTTGTTGACACTTATCTCACATCCAAACTGTCGAAGCATTACCAATTTTCAAAGAAAATCAAATGTGAATCCATTTTATTTGTTTTACATAAAAATCTCCAAAAGGGGCCCATAAGGTCTAATTATTTTGACTTCAAACACCCAAAATGGGCCCATAACCCATTTAAAGACCGCTCTGTCCTTCAGACCAAGTCAAAGATAAGGTCAATCCCACCAACCAAAACTTCGTTCACGGCACAACAAAACCTTAAGCAGAGTCTTTATAAGGAAAATTTGAAAATCGAGGGCAATGACGAGAACATCCTTCTATGCTATTCAACTACGAAGGGTATTTCCGTAATTCATATAGAACAGATCAACTACTCTGCTTGCAGGTGACGACGTCAACAACCCAAAATACCAAAAACCCCAAAAGCCCCAAAGAAAACTCAAAACCCATTCAAAAGGAAATAACAAATCTTAAATGATTCGTCAATTACTTTTTCCAGATTTTCTGAAAAATCGAAATTGAAACAAAGAAACAAAAAGACGTATCTTTCATTGATTCGCATTTCTCTGCAAATGAGTTAATTTTCCATGGCTGCCATGTTGAAGCAGCCATGGCCACCGCTTCTTCCTCATCTAACCCTAATTTTGCTCTCTTTAATCTTCCTTTTCCCTAATCATTCCTTTTCTCAATCCGATTCTCCCCAAAACATTGAAACATTTTTCCCAAATGATACCCTCTCTGCTCCGGTTCCATCTCCGGTTATTCCACCGCCGCAAAACCCATCATCTTCCTCTTCCTTGGACAGAGGAAAGATCATAAGGGCTGTGCTCATAACTGCGGCAAGCACTTTACTTGTAGCAGCCGTGTTCTTCTTCTTCGTCCAAAAATGGCGGAGACGACAACGGAGAGACAGAGTCGGAGTGGAAAACACCCTTCCTCCGCCGATTCCTCCGTTGGCAGATACGGCGTTAGCTCGTGAGGGGTTTACTCGATTCGGCGGAAACGTAAAGGGTTTGATCCTTGACGAGAATGGTCTTGATGTGTTGTACTGGAGAAAGTCACAGAGTCAGAGAGATAATAGAAGCGGAAGCTTTAGAAAAGAGATCTTGCACGGAGGCAACGACGAAGAGAAGACTGTGATTTATTCAAAGAACAAAAAGAAATCGGAACCGGTGACAGAGATTCCTCTTCTCAGAGGAAGATCATCGACTTCTCACAGTGTAATTCACAACGATAACTACAAGAATGCCACCACCAGCACCACTACTTCTCTTCATGTCAAGACCGATTCTTTCGAATTCGCCAAATCAGATCCGCCTCCGCCAATTCTGGTGAAGAAGGCTGCACCAGCGCCTCCTCCTCCTCCACCTAAGCCTAAGAATGGTCCTTCTCCGCCACCACCTCCGCCGTTGAAAAATACGGCGGCTTTGTCATCATCAGCTTCAAAACCACCACCAGCTCCTAGAGGATCATCTGCAGGGGGAAGTTCAAGTGGAAGAAATGGTCAGGTGAAGCTCAAGCCTTTACATTGGGATAAAGTCAACCCTGATTCTGATCATTCCATGGTTTGGGACAAAATTGATCGCGGCTCATTCAGGTGCATACATCACTCATTTTGATTTTTAGAATTAGATCGATAAAAATCTTAATTTTGCAAATTTGGTTTCTTCTTCCTCAGCTTCGATGGCGATCTAATGGAGGCACTCTTCGGCTACGTGGCTGTCGGAAAGAAATCTCCAGATCACGGCGGCGATAAAAAATCTAGCTCAACCTCACCGGCCCAGATTTTCATACTCGACCCGAGAAAATCTCAAAACACAGCAATTGTGCTCAAATCTCTAGGAATGACACGCGATGAGCTTGTGAAATCATTAATGGAAGGTCACGATTTTCATCCAGACACACTCGAGAGACTCTCCAGAATAGCTCCAACGAAAGAAGAACAATCAGCGATTCTCCAATTCGACGGTGACACGAAAATGCTTGCCGACGCTGAATCGTTTCTGTTTCATCTTCTAAAGGCTGTGCCTTGTGCCTTCACTCGTCTTAACGCGTTACTCTTCAGAGCTAATTACTATCCTGAGATCTCAAACCATATCAAGTCTCTCCAGACGTTGGAGTTGGCTTGTACAGAGCTCAGATCACGTGGCTTGTTCGTTAAGCTTCTTGAAGCGATATTGAAATCTGGAAATAGAATGAATGCAGGAACAGCTAGAGGAGATGCTCAAGCTTTTAATCTCACAGCGCTTTTGAAACTATCTGATGTGAAGAGTGTTGATGGGAAGACGACATTGCTTAACTTTGTGGTGGAAGAGGTGGTTAGATCCGAGGGGAAGCGATGCGTGATTAACCGAAGGACTAGCGGAAGCTTTAACCGAAGCAGTAGCAGTTCGATATCCGAGGTTATATCGAAGGAAGAACAAGAGAAGGAGTATTTAAGACTCGGTTTACCTGTTGTTGGAGGGTTAAGCGCGGAGTTCTCGAATGTTAAGAAAGCTGCAGTTATAGACTACGATACAGTTTCCGCAACATGCTTGACTCTTGCGTCTAGAGCGAAAGACGCTAGGCGAGTGTTAGCGCAGAGCGAAGGAGATAACAAAGAAGGAGAGAGGTTTGTGAAGAAGATGAATGAGTTTCTTGATTCGGTTGAGGAAGAAGTGAACTTAGCAAGAGAAGAAGAGAAGAAAGTGATGGAGCTTGTGAAGCGAACAACAGATTATTATCAAGCAGGAGCTATAAAAGGAAAGAACCGACTTCATTTGTTTGTTATTGTTAGGGATTTTCTTGGTATGGTTGATAATGTATGCGTAGAGATCGCAAGGAATTTGCAGAGGAGGACTACGACAATGGGAAGTCCGCAGCAGAGGAACGCGGTTAAGTTTCCGGTTTTGCCTCTGAATTTCATGTCGGATAGATCTAGAACTGATTCTGGTGGATCAGATTCTGATATGTGAGTTTTCAAAGGCCATCTTGATGATTGACTCTATTGTTAGAGGAGAGCCTTAGATTTGTTTGGTTGTAAATAATAGAATTGCTTGGCTATTGATTATATTTTTTGCCTGACAAACTCTTTGAAATGTGATAAGATTAATAGTTCTGCATAAAGTTCATCCCATATCATAAGAACAGAGTTTTGCAGTTCTACATAATATGAACCAATACTGTTCTTTGAAAACTTTGGTTATATTTTTACCTGTAACAATTTCAGACGTTGTACAAATTTCTCAGAAAGAGACAAGGTCAAGATTGTTGTTATTCATGAATGTTCTTTTATTTTCTTGTCGTGTCTGAAGTTCCTATGTGTTTAGATGTTGAGTTGATTAAGACAGACGACGCAGTCAAGAGTTTGAATACTTGACAAATAATCTGAAGGTGCTTGACACACTCGAAAAAAACAAGTAAATTCTTATAATGATAATTTCTTTCGTTATCAATCTCAACCAATATTTACATCAAAAAGGAACAAGACAAGGAAATCAAATGAAAATTATAAGTTCCGCTATGGTCAAGTGTTCTTTGATAAAAGATCAAACTCATGATGGTAACTCTGAATCATCCACAAAGAAACTGCAAAACTTACAATTCAATATATGGTGTTGTAGGATAACAGTGTAATTATCAGCTGGAACATTAACAAGTTTGATTCGATTAATTTCTATTGTTCTTACTCAGATAACAACATAATCATTGGAGTCTATTATACACAGACAGGAAACTGTAAATTATAACTATTCATTACTCTTATTACTCCTTCCACAACTAAATACTTCCAACTAGAGACTTCTGTATATAACAAAAAGATCATTGACTCCTTTGGTGACGATCTTTGCCAGAAGATCAGACAAAAATCGGACGGATATAACTATTATAACACCTTTTTTAAAGAGCCTTTTGGTATGGTCCGCACTGGAAGAGAACCCTGCATGGGTTTTGCTTTCGGTTTAAGAGAGTCCCTACGGGTTTTGGCATCAAACCCCCCTGCCTGCTAAACATGGAAAGTAATGAGACCATAATATATCTTTAGGGGTTTAAAAAATGAAAAAACTTTATAAACCTTTGGGTTCTTCTGCAAGCGTGTCTTCTCTACAGGCTTTGCACCAGACTTTGAAAGCTGAACAATGTGAAGGAAAGTATAAGCGCAAGTACACAGAGATTGTTAGAGTAAACCTCCATGTTTAGTTTGATCATGAGAGAGATATTACCTCCTTTTGTTGTTTCTCAATGCTCTCGTTGCTTTTGAGTCCATAAGATGAGGAACGATGAGCGCTAGTACTAGTTCTTTTCTCCAAGCTACTTGCTTTTGTAGGCCTGATTTTTTACGACAAGAACCAAACTTTAGGACTCAAAACATGAGATTATGAGTTTCAGTAAACCAAGCAAGAAACCACAAGTACCATGAATATATATACCTGCCATTTTCCTTCTGACGAGTAGCTACAGATGGAATACTAGTTGCCTTTGCAGGATTCTGGTGTTTAAGTAGCTAATCAGTAGATAATCTTTCAAAATGTGTGTAATGCAAAAAAATAAAAAGATACTAATGTACCTGCATTAGAGCTGTGTTTTGCCCGTCGACTGAAGTCTTGAAGTCAAAACTCTTTTGAAATGATTTAAATGCACGTTTGACAATGTCTTTATCTCCCATTCGCTCCATAATCAATGATTTTCTAGTGCTTGTAAGAGCAGTAGGATCGGAAGCAGATGGATCCAGATTCATAGAGATATGCAATGACTTTGGAGCGGTTTGTTTCTTTCTCAGCAAAGCTGAGCCATTTACCTTCTTTACTGAAGACTGGGATGTAGATAATGAAGTGATTTGTGAAGCTGGCTTGTACACTCTTGGAGTTGAGAACCCTGGAGACGTTTTGGAGATTGGTGCTGCTGGTTTCTTTGGTGCCTTTATCATGTTTCTAATCTCCTTTCTTGGTGGAGTTTTCTTACTTGTTACAATCTTGTTAGTCGTCGGTTTTTTGGTCACCTGATTAGGCTGGAGACAAGAAAGCAATAAAACGTTTTTAGAAAACCGCAATGAAGACACAATCATACTCAAGAAATAAGCTCTCTTTTTTAGTCTTTTAAACACATCCGAAGAACTTGAAAGTTTACCTTGGGAGAGCTTCTTATAGGAGTAATCCTCACATTTCCATCATTCTTCTTGATAAGATTATGTTTTTCCTCTTTCTTCACCTCCTTCATTGGCGTTTCTTCAGTACCATCTTTTAACGAAATCTCCTCTTTCACTTCTTCCCTTACTTCAATCTCTTCTATATCCTCCACTTGTGAAGCCTCTTCTGGTTTCTCCTGCATATGGAACATCACTTCTGAATTCTCCTCCACGACAGCAATCTCTTCTGATTTCTCCAATTTTGGACTTACCACACAGTCCTTGACTTCTTCTTTCACTTGATCAACCGAACTTTGACATTCCTTGACTATTATAGTTTCTTCATTAACCTCATCAATACTCAATTCATTCACATTAGCAGCAATATCAGTCACACTCTTATCTTCATCACAAGTGAATTTCCCATTAGATCCATCATCAACCTCAGACTCTGTCACTAACCCACCATTTTCACCTTCCATACTCCCCTGATCTGTACCGGTCGATCTAAAAGACGCATTCTTGTCCATTTGTTTCTCCTGATCCATAATCTCAGCTTTCCTCTCAGCAATCTTCTTGTAATGAGCTTCAAAATAAGCCTTTTTTTGAGCTACTGATCCTGGAGTTGCACACTTTCCAACTTCCTCCAAGTACTTGTTTGGAGAGAAAGCCGAGAATTTCTCCCATGAAAGTGAATCATTCTCAAACCTACCAAATGAAACCGACACTTGCAGGGTTGGATTCGATGAAGTTGCCGCCTTTACCGGATTATCCTCCATCAAGCCATAAAATCTCTGAACCATGTAAAATTCAAGAACCACAAAATCATCAGAAATAGACAACTGAGTCCAGAACTTAGAAGATCTCACAAAAACAGAGAAATCTACAGAAACACAGAGACTAGCCAGACGGGTGAACAGTTGAATACCTTATCCTCAATATTCGCAACACCAACTTGCATATCCCCCATATTAGCTCAGCAGAACAAACCTAATTCACACAAAATCAAGGAAATTTGTATCATTTTGTAATCCATGTGAAGTAAAGAAGGATCCAGTTGCTATTTTCACTTTCTTCTTTTTGTAACTCTCTAACTTTCTTAGTGAGCAAACTCATATTCTTGTGGACAGTGTACTTAAAAATGAACAAGCTTTCAAGTAATTGAAGTAACAAAGAAAGTTCCAAATTTTCATCAATGATTGAAAGTACCACCAAAGTTTACTACGAAGGAAAGAGAATCTAAGAGAAAGTGAAATGATGATCCAAATCTTACCACAAAAGTGAAGATAACCCACAAAACAAAATTGTTGTTTAATTCCCAATGATGATAAACTTTTTTCGAGTTTGGATTTCTGCTCTGAGTGGACACACACACAAAAAAAAGTTGAAACTGTTCTAGTATAAAGTTAAAACCAATGTCTTTCAACGTTGAAGACTGAAAAAAAAAGGAAGACTTGTCAAGAATAAAATTATTAAATAATTTTGGGTCACTCAGCTGAAAAATCTTAAATGCAGATTTAACAAGAGGGAGATGAAAAGCAAAAGGAAGAAAGAAGAAGAAGAAGAGATTAGATCCAACTCAGATCGGCAATGAAGACAAGAGTCGGTGGGACCAGTTGTAGTAATATGGAAGTGATCACATCAAATCGATCAAGAGAAGAGATCAGAGACAAATAACACTGTACTTGCATACTAAGTACTATTTACGAGCTTATTTATTAGTAAAATATTTGAATAGAGCGACTAATTGTAATTAATTTAAAGACTAAATCGGTTGTAATAAATGTTTGCCTCCTCTTCTTAGAACACCTGTGGATGTGGGGGACCCCATAGATTCTACTCATCGGTGAAACTTAACGAAAAGTTTTGAACACCGTTATTGAATCTGACCCAAATTGATGTATTTGGGCTTTAACGGTTCAGCCCATTAGTAGTTTCAAAACAACACTGTTTATATATAGTTATATACAGTCAGTCCATGACTCCTGGTTTTGAAACGAAACATTTATGATGATCCTTGACCAGGTTTATTAACGGTTGCAACAAGACTTGAAGAGATGCTGCTGAGTGCTGACCAACTATAATTGCTTCTTCAATACCAAAACTTAGATTCCCAAGAACCATAGCCATTTAATGGCATTAATAGTACTCTTCTTCGCCATTTTCTAACCAGACAACTTTAATGGTTTAAATGAAAAAGTATCTCAACATTACGAACGAGAGATTGTTATGAATATGTATACAAGTTATAGTCAATTGTTCTTCTTAACTTAACCGATAACAAACTATTAAACTCGATTAATCCACAATAGGCACTTCAAGATGAGTTTTATTTAGAGCAAAAGACTGAAAACAAGAGCACCAAAATGATAAAGAATTTTCAAAATAGGGTCATCAAATGGCTTTTCAACAGCCTCTATATCTCTCTCCCACTCTAAATCGATTTGTACACCACAAAATCAAAGAATCATTCACCTGAACAATGATATTGTAAACTCTCTGTAATGCAAACAGAGGATGAAAAAAGAATATGAACTTTTTAAAACACTCACAAAAAGCTTGAATCATCAGTCAACTCAGACAAAGAAGCAAACCCAAGAAGTGACTGATCCTTAGCTCTCTCAATCTTATGCTTATACAAATCATAAGGCTCCCAAAGATGATCCAAAGGACAAGCCCTCTTCTCATCAAGTCTAACCCATGGCTTCCCTTTCCCACTCCAATGCAGCAAGCTCACAGGACCAGGATGCAAAGACCTACAACTTCCTCGTATGTTGTCTCCTCCTAAACCATGCTGGTTCCATCTATGATCAATAGCTTCCACATTACCCGCAAACACAAGCAGAAACGGTGGCAAAGATCCAAGATCATAGATTCTTCGTTTCTTCTGTAATTGCATCCATTGCTCTAACTTCTCTCTGTAATTCCCTTCTCTCCATCTAACCATATCCATCACCATCACTCCCGTATTGAAATAGCAAGGTGTTCGACCCGAGATTAAACCCGGTAAAGCCGGGTCTGACCAAAACCCGGAAGTGAAGTATTGTGTGAAATTTGCGTGACAATACTCCGGAGCTCCGATTACCCGTGATCCAGTCAACACCGTGTTCCAAAGCTTTGTGATGTCGTCGACCACTATAACATCCGAGTCAAGATAGATGACTCGGTCCACGCTTCGATCGAGTATAGCTCCGAGATAATTCCGAGCGTAGTTCAACGGATTCTCTAAAGCTTGTCTAATCGAAGAAGATATGAGATTGATCACTGTATCTTCCCTAAAAATGTAAACTTTAAAGTTGAGCGATGGAAAAGTCGACCGGACGAGTTGACTCAGTACACGTGGACTCGCCGAGTCAAACTCAGCAGCGATGAAATGAAAGAAGACGTTCTCTGGACACGACGCGTGGCGGAGAACTGAATGAACGGCTGCGATTGATCCACGTAGGTATTCTGAGTCTAAAGTCATAGCTATGTGTACAAGCGAAGGATCATTAAAAGATGACGACACGGAATTCTCTTTGTTTACTGATGACGATGCACACTCCTTGCCGTTTCTGTATTCCGGAGCTTCCATGAACGGACCCTTAAACACATTACCTCCTCCTCCGCCGCCACCGACGCTCGGAATCAACCGTATTCCGACGGCAAACGGTAACAGAATAATCAAACACACGATGGCGTTTAAAGAAAAACGCGACGGCATTATTGAAAACGCGTTTGAATCAAAACGAATGAGAGAGTAAAAAAGAAAGATTTGAGCTTTATCATTGGCTAATGATCTAGCATTGTTGCAAGATTTGAGTAAGCTTCTGAAAATATTTACTAAAAGATTTCAAGAATGTTCCTTTTTTTATTTGAATATTTGTCTCTCCACAGAGATGGAGAGATAAAGAAAGAGGAAGAAGAAGAAGAAGAAAGATTGGTTATAAAAGTGATGTTTCCCATTGCTTTAACTTTGGATTCTTCATGATTTGTTTTCCTTATTTGGGAGATTACGAATCACGCGCCAGTAAAGCGCGTTAGACGGCATTAAAAGGCTAAGTCATTAAGGGAAAGTTTTCAAGAGCAAATCCCAAAATCTAATTACCTGTGGCTGTATTAACAAAAAGGTAGTAAATCTTAAGAGTAGCTTTGTTCGTCTGCGGTAGGGTGTACAGTAAGGGTTAAATGAAAGGTTGGTTTTGGAACTGGTCTTGACCCGTTAAGGCGGTGCCAGCTGTGAAGGTCGAGGGAAACAGCTGGATGATTCGCTTTTTCGGAAATGGGGTCCGCAGTGGAGAGGGACGGCTGAGATTAAAGGATGAGAAGTTTGAGAACTCAACTTGTCACGTGCTCCGCACACCTATCTGCTTGTAATGTCTTACGATAAATGGCATTGGATAACCAGAAAATGTTTGAGCCAGTGAAAAATAATAATATTTTCTTATTTTGTCGGTTAATAATATTTTTTACCAAAAATATTAGATTTTCGAACTGGCAAGCAATACCCCAGGAATGTTTTTTTGGAAATAAATAAAATAATATCCTTTTGGTTACAAATTTTCTAAAGATATCAGATTTTGAACAGCCAAGCAAGGTATAAATTTCTATAAAAATATTTTTCCAAAGTATGCTAGGGGGAAAATGAAATAATTCCTTTTCCATTACAAAACGGTGAATAAAAAGCATTAGCTTCTGTACAACCAAACAAGGAAACTATATATTCTTTCACGTGTCTCAATCATTTAAGAATGATTTAGAAAGTTAATTAATGCGTTTAGAAACAGTACAAAAATTTATAAAATACCCTTGATCTGAGCAACTGTTACTATCGTATTTTACCACAAAACTGTTACTATCGTATAGACTCCTTTCATGCGTTTAACAAGACTCGTGGCTATCATTCATAACTTGTTTCCTAGAAATTTCATTAGGATATATGAATATGTTTTTGTTGTCGGCAAATTTCATTAGGATATTAAATTTAAATTTTTGTTGTCTTGTTTGTATATTATTGGGCTGTTGGTAGCGACTACCAAACCATTTAATTCGAATATTCCTGTTGGGTAGTACAGCTCATGCTCAGACGTAATAACATAATAATATTAAAAAGTTTTATATAATCACTTTCTCTGTGATGCGATGTGTGTAATATGGACTTTTCCTCGGGGATGAGACGAGAACACGATGAAGATTTCTGTTGAACATGATACATCATTTAATTTAAATTGTAGAATATTCTTGAATAGTTAGAAAATGAAACAATATATAAACTTGTCAGACTAATTATTGTCAGAGTTAAAAGTAAGCAATGTTTGATTTCTATTGGGTTAAAGATGGAGAGAACCAAATGTTTGGTTAAGAAAGGGAGAAGGAATCAACGTTCTCATGTAGTTACAAGAAATCTAAATAAAATATTAAGAAAAATGGAGAATTAAATGAGTTTACCTGTTCAATAGGATTTGGTGTTGATGAGAAAGGGACTTGTAGTAGAAGCAAAGATAATTGAAGTTAGGTGGTGGGGACATAACTATTCATGTGGTTTTATTGGTACCGACGGAGAAGTTGGTTTTTATTTTGATTTTTTAAATGTGCCATTTGTAAAGATAATGAATTAAAACACGGGTTTTTTGATGATTTTGTTACTCACATGTTGACATTCTTTATTTCAGACAAAGAAGCTGATGATCTTTTCTTTAACTGCTCTCTTGTTATTTCTCTATCTTTTCTCATACAGAGTGCTGTCTGAAGCTTCTTGTTTGGTGTCAATAACAATGATTAAGTGTGGGAAAAAACCAAAGTTGGCAAACTGAAGCAATGGCTTTACACCTTGAAATGAAAGTTAAAAAAAAAAAGAAAAACCAGAAATATTTTGGTAGCAAGATCCAAAGATTTGTGTAGCCTTGCCTTTGGGTTTATTGAACCATCATCCCCTTGGAAAGCAAGATCTATGGAAGTGTTATTTTGAGCTCTTTTCTGTCTGCTCCAAAAGACTGCAAATTGCAATGGAGAATGCGTAAATCTCTAGATTCATATGCAAAGAACTCTAATCTTTATAAGAAAAATAGATGTTGTGTTAAAAGGATATGAAAGAGTGGGAGAGATATAGTATACCTCAACTCCGCAGTCTTTCACATACATGTTTGTGAATAGCTCGGATGCATCTGGTACCGGGCTCTCCTGGAACAAGTTAAACAGGAAGGAATTAGTAACGTGATTGACATGAATAGCAAAGACAAAGCTATAAGATTATTACCTTGGCTTGAGCTACGGCGTCATCTACTTCTTTCCTTATCTCTTTCTCCATGTCCTTAAAAGTCATAAGCAAATTGTCATTGGCATAGGCAAATGATGATTGTATACGTTGTATCCTTTTTCAAGCTATTTGTCTAAAGAACAGAGTACCTTAAGCTCTTTTTCAGTAGCTATGTCATGAGATAAGAGCAACTTTCGAACCCTTTCGATTGGATCACGCACCTGAAGGTAACACGGATGAAAATTTTACATGTTAAAAAGTTTCTAACGTTTTAGGCAGTATTCTTATAACTGAACAAAGAACTAACCTGTCTCACTCCTGAGACTTCATCACGTGTACGGTAGGTGCTTCCTGGGTCAGACATAGAGTGACCGTGGTATCTGTAGGTGTCCATCTCAAGGATCTACGCAAAATAATGGCAATGGTATGTTAGTCATATCACTTGGTAGATAATGGCTTATAAGAATCCAATTTATGCCAAAAACTATGTGATTAGATTCACAAGATCCAAAACGCTTGTCCTAGATATGTTGGTAACAAGAATGCAATAAATTAAAATTGGTTGGAAGCTGAACTCGACATGTAGTTTCACTTCATAAGTAGGAACACACCAAAAAACTCCAAAAGAATATTAGTGACTTCTACTACTTTTGATTAGAGATCGTATGAGTTTGTTAATTACGACCTAAACAAAAGAATCAGCAAACAAAAACGTTTCTAGTGACCTAAACAAAAGTATTACATGCTAAAATAGAGAGAAGTACTGATAAAGCTTAGTTTTCTCCAAACAATTTACTCAAATAATCCTCGATCAATCCAAAATCCAGGCTAAGTACAAGCAGTTGAAGTTACAAGCAAGCCATTCTCCCCCAACACAGAAGCATCACACATGCAAGCATTGAATGATTCTATGACTTCTTAATTTACTTAACATGCTCAGAGAGTCATATTTATTAGGTTCAATTTTGAAGAAACTATTGGAGCAGCTAAGACTGTAAAACATGGGAAAGAAGACTTCATAGAAGCTGTAATAGTAATACTTGTTGACCGATAAAGCAATGTGCAAACTTACAAAAGGTCCATTCTTGAGCGCATGCTCCTTGGCAAACTTGCATGCCTGTTTCACAGCTAGTGCATCCATACCATCCACCTTGTACAGAACGCAGATGATGAACATTAGTAGTTAGCTTTAAGGTCACTCTCACCAATCAGAAAAACAAAAGATACAATTCAATTGGTCAAACCATTAAAAACACTGAAAAAAATTCTGTCAAACAACAGATCTTTGAAGACAATGCAGTTGGTAGTTCTCATGAAGTTAAAGTAAAGGTTTGCCTCCATTCAATTTGTGTCTAAAGCCCTATCCTCGCTCATATTCAACCAGCGGTCTAAACTCTATATCAACCCAAAGCACACTATGGCTACACGCCGAGGAACGAAGGAGACAATCATCAACTTCGCTCGATATGAAAACCATTGCAACACTCAAGATCATGACATTAAACAATTAAGTCTCACCTTCAAGCCAGGAACATAATCTCCACGCTTGAAATAAGCTGGAGACTTAGCCGACCTCCACGTAGCCGTTCCCATTCCATCTAAACATCAAATCATCCAAATCAACACAAACTCACTCAATACTCAAAATTCCCAATCAAACAAACACAACTAACAAAACAAAAAAGAAACTCACAATGGTTATTCTCGCAAACAAGAATCGCAGGCAAATCCCACAAAGCAGCAATATTCAAAGCCTCAAACAACTGTCCCTGATTAGCAGCACCATCACCATACAAGGCAAAAGTCACAGCTTCATCCTTATTATACTTCTGAGCAAAAGCCAAACCACATCCCAATGGAATCTGAGCTCCAACAATCCCATGTCCACCATAAAAGGAAGCATCTTTCTTATAGAAATGCATAGATCCTCCTTTACCATGAGAACAACCAGTTTTTCTTCCCATAAGCTCAGAGAAAGCATCAACAAGCTTCCCACCACGACCAATGAAAGTACAGTGATCTCTATACGATGTGATAATCGCATCTTTATTTGTAATTGCTGCTTCCATTCCCACAGCTAAAGCCTCTTGACCATCGTATAAATGACAAAATCCACGGATCAGCTTCGCCTTGTAGAGTGAATCTGCTGCGATCTCCATCCTCCTCATCCGAGCCATGTCACGGAAAAACGAAAGGATCTCCTCCGATGAGGTGTCGACGGAGCGTGACGGCGCTTCACATAGATGCGATGTGAAAGGGACGGCGGTTTCGATTGTGATCGGTGATGTATCTGTGGAAACATGGCGGCGAATTGCGAAGGGTAACGCGGTGGTCACCGGCTTAAGGAAATGGTTGGATCGTGAAGAAAGTCGTGATAGCGCCATCTCCGGAGCTCTCCGATTTTGCAAACTTGCAGTCAAAAATCGAATCTTTTTGGTAAAGTGAGGGAATGTTATAAAGAAGTGAAGCGTCTTTGTATGAAAATGTCAAAACCCTTTTATGGTGATTGACCCATTTCTACGAAACATACCAAAAAAAAAAAAAAATTAATATTAAAATGTTACAAGATACAAAATTTTACAACAACAGAGTTAAAAAGAGCAGCTTTACACTTGTAACAGAGATCATCATCCTTTTTTTACTTAGTTTCTTTTTCTGCTGAGACAACAAAAAGCCAAATCCTCTGTTGCTTCTCTCATGAACATGTTGGAGAATGCAATTTGGCTCTATCCAATGAAGTCAACAATGGAGAATTGACATTTTCTTTTGTTGTCTCCGTTAAGTTGGAGGATGAACAAGTTGAGTTGCTTTTGGTATCTTTGTGTATCCTTCTTCCAGACTGTTGTTACAGGCTGGTCACAAGTCTTTGGTATCTTTGTAACCTCCTGTGCCTAATTAAACAACAATTGGAAATGGAATCTTGATTGTTGTGGCTAAAAGCTTTTCTTCTCTTTTTAACACGCACCAATAAATCTTCTGTTTCTAGTACATAGGAGACCTGCAGGAGATTTCAGAAACGCTCTCAAGTGCTGGCCTCATCGAAACTCGAAAGCGGTAAACGTAAAAAGAAGACAAAAAAAGTTACCTTTGAAGAATTGCAGGCTATCTTACACTCCAACCCATTTTTAAACTTAACTCCATCTGTGCTATGTAATTGTTCATCCTCACCGCCAATTTTGCGCCTGTTCCTGGATAAAACATAAAATGAGTTGCCCATTTAGCTTATAGAGATCAGGGATAGTCATTTGTTCATGTTCTAGGTTACCTCTTTAAATAGATTCTGCGATTCTCCCTTGCATTTGGTTGTATGGAGAGGAAGTCATTGTGTAGATAAGCTGCAAAATTCGGGTCTATGGATACAGATGTCACATCGGGGTTATCAAGACCGTTGCACATAAGCTGAATAGAGAGTTTGGCTGGGGTTGGTAATTTCTGCATACAAATGAAGTTTCAGAGTCCAAAAGCTTGATCAGTAGTCAACTGACAATATATAAGTAAGTTTATGTATGATGGAGCAAAAGCTTACACATTCAATACGATAAATATTTTCATCGGGGAGGAGGACACGAGCATTATCGTAATAAACACCATCAGAAATCTTTTTTGGCTTTCTGGATTTCTCATATGCATAGAGCTGAAGAAGTTTGTTGTCCATCTCATCAGCTGCTACTCCTTGGAGCTGAAGAATGACCGCATTTAGGTTAGTAAAAAGCAAGTAAAGATGAACACCAAAGACCAAAACTCACATGCTTGATGAATTTATGGATCAGTTTGTCCAATGTGAAGAGAACATAAGACTGAGTCCCGATGATTGCTCGGCAGTCGTCTTCAAATTTTGCATTATCAGATGTACCATCAAGTAAGTTGTAGAGAGCAGTCATGAATCTGTTTTAAATTAAAGAAATTTAAAAGCAGGAACACATATGAATGGCAAAATAAAAACAATCTCTGCTACAAAAAGCAAACTTCACCTGGCATAGGAATCGGTAGGATTTTTGGTATTTGTGGTCTTCCACTTTCCTTCTGGGGATGATGAGTTAACTTTTGCTGATAGTATTCTCTCATACAATATCTGTCATGAGTAACTGTGTAAAGTTAGCTAGTGAAAACTCTCTGTAATTTATATTATACTGACTTTTAAAAAAACTGTCTATGAACCTTTGTTCTTACCCGGTGAAGCCTGAAAAGCACGTAAAACGAATCATTCCCATAGAAGACTTGGGAGTTCTTCATAGACTCTTTGTCCTTGTCGTGCAGAGCTAAAGCTGAAGGAACATACTTTGCTAAGGGCTTTACATGCAGCAAGAATCGTGCTGAAAAGGGTAAGGCAGACCCATCTTCTTCAGCATCATGTGCATCAGCCATACCTTCAGCCTCGCCTTCGCTTTCTCCCTTGTTATTGGGATCTATATCAACCTCCGGATCTTCACCACCACCAGACTCCGTTCCAGAAACATCACCGTTCTCATATTCATTTCTGCTGTCTGATGATCTTGCAGCGAGTTCATCACCTTCAGCATCATTCTCTGCCCCTGTCTCCATGAAACATGGTTCCTCTTCTCTACTTCTCTCTCGGCTTAAGTTATTTCCAGCATTATCATTCGCTTTGCTGGTGGCCTCTAAACCATTGTTTGCATAAACTGCAAAATTATCTTCCTCAAAGTCTCCAGTAGGAGAAAGTTCACCTTCTTCTCTTTCAACTTTAGATGTCCCCACCAGCTCTTGATTACTTGTTATTTCTACTGAGATCCCATTTGTCAATACTTTCTTGTTACCGACCTATGGGAAAAATAGTGTATCAGTAGTCAGTACCATCTCCTTGGTAAACACGGGACTAAGGGTGTTAACTTAAACTTTTAATCATATCCAACTTCCATAAGAAAGACCTAAGCACAGTAGTGGGGGACATTGTTCTAGATCAACAAAAAACCGGTCATAAGACAGTTTGAGATTAACTACCAGATGATGGAGCCAAAAGTGCTTCACTGAGACTATACCTTTAGTTTTGGCCCATTTACATCTTTCATCTTCAACTTCAATTCTGTTCCACTGGTCCCACCACTAGGCTTCATACTATTATTGCAATGTCCTGACCGAGTAAAAAGGAAACAATTCATCACTTGGACAAAGAATTCGAAAAAATCCAAGAGAATTTCAAATGTTACCGGCCATGTGTACGCTACTTCCTCCATTACTTTGGTCTAATACTCCATCCACAGAAGGTGCATTCGGATGGTGTACACACTCCATAGGAACAGCTTGTTTGCTTTCAGGTCTTTCATCAGGTATAGCTACTTTCTTCTGCATTTTCTCATGCTGAGCAGTGTCATACAAGGCATCTGAGGTCCTACCAGCAGCGCCATCCCTGTGCGAATTACTAGTTTGCCCCGACTGATTACGTTCATTAATTTTTCGAGATGTCTTTGCGCGTTTAGAGTCAGTAACACTAGCGCAATTGTGAGGACTTCCCTCACTCTCTCCAGCACTTGCACTACCACTTTTTACATTCTGGTTCGTGGACCTAAAAACGTCTTCTCGGTCTTCAACATCTTGAGGGCGAGAAGGAACACCAAATATTTGTTCCACAAAGGTTGTCCAAATCTTCATTACCTTATCTAACTGTTCAGTAGAGCACATTTCTGCACAAGAATACTTGATCAGCTGGTAAAGATCTTCATGAAGGTCAGAATCTGGATAATCATACTCCAAACTGGGCGAAATAGATAGTTTATTTCCGGCTGCTAGAGCAAGAAGTGAATCTTCCTCTCGCTTCTTTTCAGTAATTTCTTTTATCTCTGCCAACAATGCTGCAGAAAAAAATAGTACACAAGAGATTTGGTAAACACTTAATAGCCTGACATAATAGAATAATATCTGTGGTTATGGACAAAACCTTTTGTGCTCAGATTCTTTGAATCCTGCTGTTTAAAGTAGAAACTTCGATGATCAAGAGACTTGTAGTAGTTCTTGGCATATATGTCAGCCCAGACTTTGTCGAAATCAGAACGACACCTTGCCCACTCTTCTTGCTTCTGTTTCAAACGGGTTAGGACTACGGGTAAAGCAAGAGACACGTTCTTCTTTAACACATCCATCACATCAAGCCCGTGATCACCATATAACCTTTCTATGCATCTTAAGTTTAGAGCTACAAAGACAATAACAAAGGAATCCATCAGAAGATAAAAAACTAAACAGCTCAGCTACTAATGTATTAACATTCATGTTGCGTTTTCTTTTACACCTCTTATATATGTATACCTGTGAGGTGATCCTCGACACGGATAGGGCTGCTGATTTTCAGTTCATTACTGTTAAGCTTTGCCATTAATTCTTCCACATGCTTTGTAGTTGAATTCACGGACTCTAATAGCATGTCTAGCTCAAACCTAAAGCGAAAAGATAGATATATATTCATGAAAACCAAAGATAATGGCTCACAATAAGAGGACAGTCACCATTATTTATAAAAAAAAGTATAGAAGTTAATAAACTAACCTGTCATCCTCACATTTGAAGAGGCTCTCTTCATACTGATTCTTGCGCATGTGGCTAAATGAATAGTCTTCACTTCCTGATGTAACAGAGACCCAGTGATCATTGAGCACTAGGTTACCGAGCTCTGTCTTCTGGCTTGCAATAGAAATTGGGTACTGCAGAAAGAAAATATCTTACATTAAACTAATGAGACAAAAGATGAACCGAAGAAAATCAGATCCACGCTTGACAAGCTGCAGCCACATACATTCTTTGGAAGTAACCGGTAACTAGGAGTGCATTGTTCACAGTTTGAGAGATCTAGTTCATTGATTGGCTTCGCCCATTTCTGACTTGCTGCTGCTTTTTCAAGCCTCTCCTTATCATGGTCTCTCTCAGTAAACCCTTCATCTCTCTTATGTTCTTGGTCTCTATCATTGTCCAGTGATGGTTGAGGATATTTTCCTTCACTCCACAAGGATTCTGCAGTCATAGTTTAGAATGGATTTGTTTTCTTTTTAGCACTAGAAATAGAAATATCTGGAGAGATAGGTAGACTTACTCTTAGCTAGAATACTTGAAAGCAGTCCTTCTGCAAGAAGAATGAAAAGGTCAAGAATCTATCTTTTTTTGAAGAAAGTAGGAGGAGTGAATCATAGTTTTGCCTCGTTACCATTCTTTTGACATTGCACCAAAACCTCCATAAAGGAATCCATGAGGTCAGGATACACTCCAATTAAATCTCCTACCTGAGCAAGCACAAATGTTCATATATAAAACGAATGCCAAGTGAAAATTTAAGCATTCTATATATGCATACCAGAGATTGCAGTTCTGGTTGGCTGATTATTTCTTTTGAAAAGAGATTAAGACACCGTAAAAACTCCTGGTACTCAGAGTTATTAAGCTTTTGCTTTACTCTATCGACAATAGCTAGCTCTTGAGAATAACCTGTAATCACATAAGACAATTTTTAAGCACACACGGAATAGCAGACAACAAACTCACTCCTTATCATCTTTCAAATAAGCTGTCATAAAACAAGAACTCACTTTTCATGGCACCTTTTTCATCATAAGTAGACGAACTAGGAACCGCTCCACAAAGTTTATCTCCTTCCCTGACTTGATTGGAAAATTGAGCCGAATCATCACCTCTAATTTGTAGTTTCTGCTTCTTGTTGAGAAACTGCTCTTTTTGGCTATCAGGTTCGAAATCTCTGGCATCCCTATGCTCATGTTCTTTGTTTTTACCTCTCATGTGTTCTTTATTTTCTTTCATCAGAGGTCTCTCTCGGTCCACTTCAGTATGTTCGGTACCAAAGTCATGGTCCGGATGCGGAGTAATGATCCGGTCCTTCTGCAACAACGCCCAAACCAAATGATGTTCGATAATAGAGTAAACATATACAGCAATAGCATTTCTAGGATAAATAAATGTCTGAGAAGAACCTTATCAGTCACAGAGATCCCTCTGTCACAAACTGAAGTTTTAACAGAATGAATAGAGGCCGTTGCTGAAGTATCAGGTAGAAAGTGAGTAAACTCTCCAAGCAAATCCGTATGATCCTGAAATAGGATAGCAACCTGAGATAGACATGTAAAACTAAGTACATAATAGCAACAAAGTAGAAATAAACCTACACATAGTATCAATCAATGAGCCTACCTCCTGGTAGACCTCAGTGATGGACTTGCTATCCTTTCTATACATATTTAAAATGTCTAAAAATGATTTGTATACACGATCATCGCCCTGAAACCTTGTCTGCAAAATGAATGAATATATAAGAGATTAGGAAGGGGTAAACCAGTGTTTTTCTTGGACAGTTAAGTAAATAAATATATCTTACCTTAATCTTGTTAACAAAACTAATAGCTTCCTCAAACTCAACGTGTTTCTTTAACGGAGGTTGTCCATCCTCGGGTTGGAGTGTGATCTCAAAACCCTTTGGCAAGAAGGTATTGAAACCCAAAATTAACTCTTGGTGTCCTTTGAAGAGTTCTTTTACTTTTACTATGACACCAGCTGTATCAATTCTATAATAAGGAAAAGAGAATTCAGAAACCATGGAGTATTATTATCTGGACCAAGACCAAAACCAAACATAACAAGGAGAAAAAAAACTACACCTCTGAGATTTAAAATTCTTCATGACCTCAAGAAACTCGTCATACTTTTCGCGTTTATCCAGAAATTTATCCTTGACAGCTTTAAGGTAAGCAAGCGCGTCATTTGTAGTTAGCTTCTGTGCATTTCCTCCTCCAACCATAGTTTAAAGTTGAACAGAGCTTCATACCATAAAAAAAAGAAAAAAACTAGATCATTCAAAGTCATTAAACATCTCCAAATACGTTACAACATATCTTCAAAATAGGACTGAATCCTTGAACAACTAATTACCCATAAGCTCATTATTTGCTTATTACCAAAGTCTTAATAACACTATTCCTTAATCATCCATCCACAAATCACATCTTAATAACGCTAGAATCAATCACAAAAACAGAAAAAAAATTCAAAGAATCGAACTAGAACTCATCCCAATAAGAAGCACCTGCAGATCTAGCAACTACTAGCACAATTTTTATTTTTATTTTTAATAAAGCAAAAGGAGTTGGAAAAATTCGATCCGAACTAAACCCTCAGATTATTTGACCTTAACTTGACGATTAAAATTGTAATGCCCAAAAACTGAAATTTAAATGAAACAAAGAAAGGATAAAACGAAAGACGATCATCGTCTTGTAATAGTTACCGAATTTTAGAGAAGACGAAGAAGAAGTATAGAAGCAGAAGCTTCCTCCTTAAAACAGTCCGGAGACAAAAACTATTCAACAATTTTCAGACAGAGAAAAACACTGAGCAAACGAGTTTTATGAAAGATTGAGATTTCTTCTCTAAAGAGTTTTACGTCTTCTTAAGTAATTTACAATATTTTCTCCTTTTCCATTTTTCCTAACTTATTTCCTTTTTTTTTCTGTTGACAAAAAAAATATTTCCTTTTTAGTTAATGTTATATAAAGACGATTATAAAGTTGTATTTTCTCGTTTATTACTTCCTTTTTCTTTTTTTGTTATATCATTTTTGTAGAATTATAATTTCTCTTCTCCTTTATTATTTTAATTTTCTTTCTTATTCTCCATTGTTACCCACACAATGACACAATGTGTGAGACATCCCTAAATAATTTGTAACTTCAAGTTTAGATGATCTTATAACACTTACAAACCTAATTGCAAGTTTTAGCACATAACTAAAATGTTGTAACCTTCCTTACAAACCTAATTGCATCTTCCATATCAATAGGTTTCTTCTCCTCCTTGCACTCGAGGGCCGTTTTATAACCAGAGGGCATGAAGTTACCAAAACCCAAAGTCAGCTCTTGATGACCTTTGAACACTTGTATCACCCTCGTTATAAATATGTCGATTCTACAAAAGTCGTATTAATAAGCTCTTAGAAACCACAGAGTTTTATACTAAGAGTTAAGGCTATATCAATTAATATTCCCTAGATACATTCTCATTGTAGTTCCCAATATACATTTTCTATATTGTACTTCATCTATGACAAAGGGTTGAGCTTAAAACCAAAATTATACCTCTCAGCTCTATAATTCTGCAAGATCTCATGAAATTCGTAATATTTTTCACATTCGTTCTGAAATGTATTCTTCACAGCGAGAATGAATGCACGCGCTTCATCTATTTATGTGCATTTTTTCTCTTCCAAACCATGGCTTGATTCAATCATAAAGAGAAAAAAAAGTTGTAAAATAACCTTCAGCATCGAAACTATATTTCATTGAAACTTTTAAACAGTATCTCAATGGACATTACGATATGGATTTTCCCTAACACTGAATTTGAATCCTTGAAAAAACCAAAATAAGCATTATCTCAAAATCCCATTTATTTCTACAAGGATCACATGGAACAGAAACTACACATGTGAAACAGTCATTGCAAACATAGCTAAACCAATCAAATACTGGATTAGATATGTCTTAATCTCATTATTTAGTCTGATATGATTTAGAGATGAGCTTTACGCTTCTCATGAGAACAAAACAAAACATCATTTAATAATCATATAAGTTATTTTATTTTTTCACAATCCTGCAGACAAAATAATATATAGTTTCTGGTTTGCAACTGGTTAAATATTAAGCGGTTGAATTAACATAGATATTCTTTCATCACGGAAAATTAGATAAATGACAATAAGACAAAAATAAACTAAGAGAGGTTATTAGGAGATGAAGTTTTAAAGATTGTTATAACTTTTAGATTCCACTGTAATTTGGTTCTAAATAATAATATATAAATTAATACTTTTGAATTATATATATATATATATTAATTCGTTTTAGTATTACTATAAACGTGCTACAACAAAATTCAATATCACGATAACACTTAGTATATAGACAATATGATAAATTAGTTTAAATCTCTAACATGAAATTGTTGCAATTTTAGATTTGTTGATTATATGAGTAAAGAGTTCTTAGAGCCTTATATATAAGACAAAGTTCTTAGATATAAGTAAATAAGCTTGAAATAACAAAGTTCTTAATTAGAGCCTTATTTATAAGACAAAATGGCTAAATCCAAAATATGATTCCTAAAAGAAGAAAGAGAACGAATCACGAACGGATACTTCGACTTAATTAGAAGAAATCTACACCGAACTCGGTTTAAACTAACAAAGAAATCCCAAAACATCACCTACCCTCTCCCGCCCCAAAGTACCGATCAGTGATCTCTAAATACTTTGGCAAGAATGCATTGAAACCAGAAATCAAGTATCGATGTCCTCTAACACAGGCTCTTCACCTCGCTTATGCACCTTTTTGGTCCACTTTACAACAAATTATATAAATCAAAATCAGTCAGGTTGTTAGAAATTATAGAGTGTTACTCCAATAAAGATGTGAAACTAAAGAGAAAACCAAAAATTTCTTTTCATATTCTGAAAAAACTATATATATACCTTCGAGCTTTAAAATTGTTCATGATCGCAATCAAATCGTCATATATGTCACGTTCAACTTTATTCTTCCCAATCCTAAGATATGCATATGCATCATCTAGAGTTGCCCTCGGTTTACTTCCTTCTCCTTTTGCCCATGGTTTTGAAGTTGGTCGAATAGCTTCATTTTCCAAACAAAGAGAATGTACGTTTAAAATACATATGATCCGCTATTAGAACAAGAATTGCGATAGCTAAATGATTATCTGCTAAATTATTTTTTTGCATTTAATTGTTTAATTTTTCTATCATCTCGAACACTTTACCATGGTCTTTTAAAACGCACTTAAAATCTTTGAAACAAAAAACAGAATTTTGCATCAAGGGTAGTAATCCAAAATTATTAGAAATAAAAAGTGCATGCATGGCACGAGAACATGAAAATTATAATCAATTTTATTTTTAACCATACACTATAATTAAAAAGCTACTCTTTGGTTGGTTGTCCTATGTGGAGAAACAATGTTATAAATAAGATCTTCTTTACTTTGATAAAAAAGAAAGAGCGAAGTAGAATTGTGGAGCATGGTTTATAAAGCAGTTAACGAACCAGAAATATTACTACGAGTAAGCTTCACCTTTGTAGCACTAGCAGCTTATGAATGGTTTTGAGATGCATGGATGTCTTTATATATAGAAAAGTTTGATCAAATCAGTCCATTTGCATTTAACATCTTTATTTTTTTTTGGGTTCAACGCATTTAACATCTTTGCAGCAACTTTAACCAAAAAAACACATATTTGCAGCAATGAGATTTAAAATGTATAATAACAATTAATGAAACAAAGACATGTCAGTATTTTTTGTAAATAAAATTTCACACTAATTATAATTAACCAAACTTTGAGACAATTAATTTACAGATTTTTAATGTATATTTAGTAATAAAAATTTTAAAATTGAAACCCTCATTAAGCATGCATCTGTCAAAACTTAGTTAACATAAGTATAAATTACTTTTATTACATAGTAACATTTATTTCTGATTTTTTTTGTTAAAGGGTTTTCATGCAAACTTTATTTTATTAAAACACGTTATTTAGTTGAAATCAAACAAATAGATAACATTGTGAAAAGTATTAATGTCATAAAATCTAAAATAAGACCAAGTTTTATAATTAGATATATGGATGTCAACATGATTGAAAATATATATATATATATATACTATTGAAAATATATATTTGTTCTGTTAAAGATTTATTAAAAACAATATTATAATTAATAAATAGATACATATATAGTAAATTTAATAAAATAAAATATCTAGAAAATCAATAACAAGTTTATAATTATGATAGCATATGATGCATATTTTTGAAAAAAATTATTATGATATCATATTGTATAATAGGGTTAATATGGATACCAAGATACTGTATTATCGAACTTTTTCAACTCAGACCAGACAATGACATACTAAATCCGGTGTCATTTAGCATTTTACGGACTTGGCCCAATTTATTTTTTTGCCCGCCACGAACCCACGCAAATTGTACTAACACATTTTATGTACCCAAGCCCATATTCAAATTTTATACGAACCACTTGACTTTAATTCTTTCACATAATGCTAATTTTTCTTATCGACCATTTTACCCAATATTTCGAGAGAATCGAACACTTAGTACTAAAGTCACATTAGTAATATGTCAAGTCTTTGAGCAAGCCAATGACCTCGGAAATCCTCAGCAAATCATGCATATAATGCGTAATCTAATAATTTTGATAGGTTTCTCAAACTTGTTGAAATACGAATTTTCGTTATAAGATATTCTTAATTTCATATCTAACCCCCAGACATTTGGTATCAATATGCAAACCCAATCCCTCTTTTCTTTCTTCCTTTTACTTTTATTAAGCTTGAGTTGGTGTGCTTGGCTATTGTCTACAATAAAGACTTACCTAATTCCCTAATTGGGCCCAATCTTCTAACTATGATTAGTAATTATTATAATCAGTTAATGATTCAATGATTGTGTTAGATGTTTTCTTGTGGGTTAGAATATTTAAAGAAATTTCAAGAATTGAAAGGCAAAGTTTTAAAATTTAATACATTTATTTATACATAAATCCTACGTACATACTTTTATTTGAATGCCAGCATTTCTAATATATAATCTTCAACCAAACCATATTTAAGGTTTAATATACTATGATTGTAGCCCATGAAAATGGCTAAATATATAAGAAATATATAAAAATTCATTCAATCCGTTTTGACATACAAAAATATTCTTAAAGAGCATAGAGTAAAATGTCATGTCAAAAATAGGCTATAGAAAACTGACTAACGAAATAAAGTTGTGCATCTGCATTTACGTATATAATGTGTTTTTTCAAAAAAAATTCAGAACGTATATGATGATGAGTTCATACATCACATGTTTTAAACTAAATGAATTTTAATGTAGTTATATAAAAATAAAAAGAAAATGTATATATAAGAATCCAAAAAACAGCCATGATTGAGGAGCAGCTTCCATGTGGGAAATGCTTATGATTGGTTCTTGTGCTAATGTTTAACAAAATTCCAAGCAAGGCTTGGACCCATCCTTTGTAATTTGCAAAACCACACCCTTGATTACCAATCTCTACCAATTC
Source organism: Cardamine chenopodiifolia (assembly GCA_963922655.1). Lineage (NCBI taxonomy): Eukaryota > Viridiplantae > Streptophyta > Magnoliopsida > Brassicales > Brassicaceae > Cardamine > Cardamine chenopodiifolia. Next base: position 8,155,365 of record OZ000459.1, read on the forward strand.
ATTATTCTCTATAACCAACAAGTTTACTAATAACTTCACACTTTGGTTGTAAATTAACCATAAAAATTTATGGATCAGTTTTTTGTTTGATATACATTAGACCATTTAAAAAAAAACAATATACTCATTGACACCAGTCACGAGTTTCATTTCAGATTATAAAATAATGAATTTACGGTAATACTCTAATTTAACTTATCAATTTTCCTCTAACATAAAAGTAAAAATTAAAAATTCGCAATTGTGCTCAGTTTCTCACCCATTTGCCATTTATATACATCACAGGAATTAGAACGATACCTTGTAATTTTCACTAGCTATATGATGTTGGAAGATCTGGTTTTTGTGGCACCAAAATAATTATAGATAAAACAAATGTCTACATAACTAGATCTAAGTTGTAGACAAACAAAGAATTGAATTTTTGCACAAAATAATGATTGAGCATGTGATCTGATGGTAATAATAATCCTGAGACAATAAATGATGAACACATATATCGAACATGTCATTTTATAACAAGTGTAGTATTTGATCAGTCTCCATATAATTGAATTAGGCACCAAACACAAAGTAACTGAATGTGTCGCCTACCATGAACTTTTATATACAGTAATTTTTCTACATTCAGTACTAAGAAATGGATTAGGGCTACATAATAGTTACTTCATGATATATCAAAATTTAATTGGTCAATCTACGAGTACTTCTGCATAATCTAAAATGGTTCTATAGGGGGTGCAGGTGTCCAATCAAACTACGGTATAGTATATTTTAAATTATACTGTATTTTATTTAATTGTGATGACAAACAGTAAAGGATGTTTAAAATTGATATTTGTATTTCCTCTTGCGTAATGACATGATAATAGATAAATCAATTACAAAAAAAAAGATGACTGGAGCGGATTGATCAAGCCATATATAGATTTGGTCTTGGGGTCATAATGGGACACACATGGACGATTCCTTGTACATGAACCTAACTCTATAAACATTACCCACAGCACAATTCCATTGGTAGAGGCGTCTATCATCTCATCCAAAGAAAGATAAATTCAGTTTATTATATTTTTAAAAACAAGAAGAAAAGAAGAGCATGTGCAAGTGTTCCCTTGCAAGGAAAAACATAGATGCAGAAATGTGAGAAATAACTATAAAATGTGGGAGTTTGTTGTCACTATTTGAAGTATGTCCATGTGAAAGCTCTTCTCTTATCTTTCCACAATTTGTATTTGTATTTGTAGTTTAGCTTCGCCACTTAGTCAAACAACATTACTAACATCAACATCCATCCCTTTGGTCCTAGATCCAAAAATTCCCCATTTTTGCACCTCTGCCCATTTTTCAATTATTGCATCTTATTACGCACCATAGAGGATATATATGGTGATTTAATTGGTGTTTTGAAAATGTATGAAATGTTGTTATATTTCAGTAATACCATGGTTTTATTTATTTCTTTCAAAAACAAACCAAGAGAATGTTTTATGGATGCATGTACGAGCTATCCTACCAAGTAGTAATGGTCATATGCCGAAAGGAAGTATATTCATGAGCCCTTGTTCGAGCTATATTTGACGGGGAAATTTGGCTATTAGTTCATCGTCCTATACGCAAATGCATTCCTTAGGAAATCTTGATCAATTGGCATGGTTGGTGACAAGGATGGTACGCAAATACGTAAAACTATGTATATCTTATCACCAATTTTATCGGCATGATTGTGAAAACAAAAAATAATTTATATGATTATTAATAAAAGTAATTGGATAGTATTCGTAAATAATAGAATTTAAATATATAATGTATGTAACGTGGCTTTAAATCGAGTAAATTTTAGTTATACTGTAGCTCAATTTTTACTATGTAATGTATTAATGTTTGATTTGTTTGTAAATAAATGAGATAGAATGGTCGACATCTCATAAGAATCCAAGAAGAAGAAAAAAGACATTCTAGCATTGATGAAGGCAATTGATTTGAACTTAATACATGTCGTAATAGGAACAAAAGTTTTAATATAATCCCTGCCACCTTAATTAGCTGGGCCTTCGTTGTTGAACTATTTAACATGATTTGACGTTTAATATTACACCAGTGAACTTCATGTCACAAGAACCGGTATGAAACTTCCAATTATGGTCTTGTACCGGTTCCGTTAAACACGAAAAGAACAAGAAGAATGCGGGAAAAAAAGCCAGAAAGAATGAAACCATAAAAGAACGGTCGGACGAACAAAAGTCACATGGAGTAATCCAAACGTGTTCAAACGTCGCCGTCTTGAGGAAAACTATAATATTCATGAAAGTGATCATTCCTTTGTTCCTTCATAATCTCAGTTTAATCCCTTACGAGTATCCATGCTTCTTAATTTCTATGATTAATATTTTTTTCTATTGTTTCTCGTATTTTGAATGGATTGAAGTTTGGAGCTAATTTTAGAGAATGAGTCGTGAATTGTTTTTTTTGTTTGTTTTTTCTCTCTATCTCTCTCTTTTTCGGAAAAAAAATCTCTAATCGAACTTTTAAAACAATTATTTTTTGTTACAAAAAACTTTTAAAAGCTATATTTACAGTATCCTATTTTATGCTATTGTATAATTATAAATATTGGTTTTTCTTTAATAATTAATGGGTGATCAATTATACCGTCCGACTAAATTTTATAGGGTGATGATGAATATAACCGTCGAATAGTACATTCATCGGATTTATTAATAAACTAAACTATGATACAATTTCGACTGATTAAATAAAACTAATTTAAATAATTTTATATCTAAGCAAGAAGTATATTTATTTACCACTAATTAAATTTAGTAAAAGAATTCTTGTTAAACATGAGCAGTTCTTTTTTGGGAGTTCTTAAACATTGACACCATGTTCCTTCGGGTACATCCGAGTATCCGATAAACAAAGAAACAATATGGACTAAAAATAAAAACTTCCGGAGGTATATAAAAAAGAAACAAAATAAATAAAGGTCCGAATTAAATTTTGCATGTTCAAACTTGATAAATCAGTAACATCGAAGCTTTTTATTGTGTACATGGGTGCAAATGGACCTAGAGACCTACGGATTCCAAAGGAAGCAAAGGTTACTGAAGCTTTTCGAAATGGCAATTGGTTTCTACCTGCAGCAAGATCCGAGAGAGCAACCATCTTACTTCAAAGGGTCACTTCCATCGCTCCTCCACATGAATCAAGAGGATCTGATGCTTTCTCATGGAGACTTCCCTCTGACTCATTTTCTGACCACTTCACCTCAAAAGGTACATGAGAACAAATTCGTAACAAGTCTGAACATGTCACATGGGCAAATGTGGTTTGGTTCAAGGAAGCAGTACCTAGATACTCTTTTATTCACTGGCTGGCCATTCAGGATCGCCTACCAACACGATCTCGACTTCGTTCTTGGGGTATGAATATTTCTTCTATATGTCTTCTCTGTAATAGGGAACCAGAAACGTTGGAGCAATTGTTCTTTGAGTGCAAATTTCTCGCGAGAAGTATGGCTACGTCTAGCGGGACTGGTTATGCCAAGTCCCCCTCTACACCTCATGGACACTATTACCTGGTTAAGTTCTACGATGCCATATAATCAGCCATCAACCCATGGAAGAAAAATCACTAAACTCATACTACATGCCTCGGTATATCTCATTTGGAAGGAACGTAATGCGCGCACCTTTACAGATGTATCATCCACAACCCCTTCTATCATGAAAGCTATCGATCAGGTTCTTCGCAGCAAACTCATCACGTATCCTACCAAAGATTCGCGTTCTCCTTTTCTCCTTCAATACTATTTCGGATGTGTGTCTCATCCCATATAAGTTGTATTTAATTACTGCAAAAAATTGTCTCTTTTGACATTCCATTACGATTTCTTTATTCCAGAGCTAGGTATATAATTAACATTTAACATGTCACCAAGTTCTTGATTTTAATTTTAACACGAAAAACTTAAAAAAAAAAAAAAAATCAGTAACATCGACGGAGAGGAGTTAATCAAGTCACGTGCTCGTCTACCCAATTTGCTTGCTCTCTCCATTTCCACTTCACGTGCTTCCTCATTGTTTCCCTTAATGTCTCTCTCCCTCTTTCTTTTCATATTTACTCCTATGCCATTCTTATTTCTCGACATTTTGATTAATCAAAATATAATCAGATAATCTATACATCAATTCACGAATATCTCCCTCCATCCACTGCACAATCCGAAATTAAATGTGGTAGTTGTCATTTCTCACATCATATAAACTTAAGTCAAATCATTTTGTCCCCAAAAATTATATAAGAAAAACATAAAATAAGATTTAATCTGATATGCATCATTGATACTCTGAATAAGTCAAATGTCAAACAGATTATAAAGCATCATCATCAGCAGAATACAACATACTATATCACTTTTTTTTGTCTTAATCGCTTTATTAATTAATTAATAAACTACTGTAAATTTTGGAACTATTCTATGGTTCGCCAGTTAGGATATTCCATTGCCTGTCAGTTTTTAATTTTGTTTTGAAATTTTCTTGTCGTATTCTAACATATTATTCGATAATGGTGACAGTACTCTAACATATTATTCGATAATGGTGATAGTACATTTGCTATTGCTGAATAAAAGTCATTGAATATTTTTCTGCCAACATTTCATTTGAATTTTTAATATCATAATACTATAGCTTTGTTCTGTGAGACTTAACACGACATCAAAAACAACATAAATTTTAAATATAATAATCTTTCTGACCTACACTATATCTGTATGAAAACACACCGTAATAACTATTTCTTCAAATCCAATTTACATTCTATAAATACTATTGTAATTATTTTTGAAACAGCCAAATTTTTTGGCGACAGAGAAATTCATCTAACAAAATTACTTTGCCTTGAGACTAACAATGAAAGCAAAGAAATCTAGTACAAACTAAAATCACATTTGCAAAAACCTATACTATTAAATAAGATGTTTTATTTTAAAAACAAACTGTCCCAGTATTTTAAATAAACAGACTACAGATTTGGAAACTTTTATTGGTATTAAAAATACAAAGATAAAGAAATGAAAGAGAATGTTTGAATAAACTAACTAGAGTTCTTAAATAAACAAACACAAACTAGCAATGTTCTCTTTTAAGATTTTCCTTTTCTAATTATTTTGTCGAAGTAGATACTATAAATATGTATGAAATATTATCAAATTTATTTTTCATAGATAATACAATAGTATGCGAATATTGCATAGTGTATTTATTTATTGTTATATAAAAGACATTTTATTTCCAAACAAAAGCAAAATTATGAAAATAGTAATATAATTTAATATTTTCACCACTCCCTCTCTTTGTTTTAGCATTTAAAAACCCATAACCCAACCGTCTACGCCTAATCGGAGTCTCTTCCCTCTGCCGCCATATTCAAGCATTTTAGTTTCACATTTAATGTGAACACGTTTTTTAGAACAAATCTCAAACCGGAACCCCAAAAATCAAAAATCAAAAATGTCGGTTCACGGACGAGTTCCGGCGACTCCACTGATTTCATTATCTCCGCCCTCTTCTTCCTCGTCTCCGTCACAGTCACCGTCAACTCCTCCTGATCTGAAACAACGAGTCATCGCTTGCCTCAACAAACTCGCTGATCGTGACACCTTAGCTCTCGCTTCAGCCGAGCTTGACTCAATCGCTAGAAATCTCACTCACGATTCATTCTCTTCCTTTCTCAACTGTATCCACAATACTGACTCTTCGGTTAAATCTCCGGTGAGGAAACAGTGCGTTGCTCTCTTATCGCTTCTCTCTCGTTACCACGGTGACTCTCTCACTCCTCACCTTGCGAAGATGGTTTCCACCGTTATTCGCCGCCTCCGAGATCCGGATTCCTCCGTTCGTTCTGCTTGCGCCGTTGCTACTGCGGATATGTCTGCTCACGTCACGAGGCAACCGTTCGCTTCCGTTGCTAAGCCGTTGATTGAGACGTTGATTCAGGAAGGTGATTCAAACGCGCAGATCGGAGCGGCGTTGTGTTTGGCGGCGTCAGTGGAAGCAGCGACGGATCCGGAATCGGAGCAATTGAGGAAATCGTTGCCTAAGATTGGGAAATTGCTTAAGAGCGATGGTTTTAAAGCTAAAGCTGCGTTGTTGAGTGCTGTAGGTAGCATAATTAACGCTGGTGGTGCGGGAACTAAACCGGTTTTGGATTGGTTAGTTCCGGTTTTGATTGAATTTTTGAGCAGTGAAGATTGGGCGGCGAGGAAATCTGCAGCGGAGGCGTTGGGTAAAGTTGCGACGGCGGAGGAATTGGCTTCGCAATACAAAAAGGCTTGCACGGCGGCTCTTGAGAGCAGAAGATTTGATAAGGTAAAAAAACGAGACTTGAGTTGTGTTTTTTGTTCAGTAGAATCTAAATCAGATTTTGACGGTTAGTGGAATCACAATGTAGGTGAAAAGTGTTAGAGAAACTATGAATCGAGCTCTGAATCTGTGGAAGGAAGTTTCATATGATGATGAAGCTTCTTTGTCTCCATCTAGATCTTCAACAGGTTTGTAGCAGAGCCATTACTTAGTCTCTCTATTTAGCGAATATGCAATTTTAACTTCAATTTGTTATGAGGAATTCTACAAATTTGATTTCAGATGATGGTAACATTGGATGCTTTACCTCTGTCACAAGAAGTTCCACCATTGACGTTGGTTTAAAATCCTCTAGACCAAAGAAAGTAACGCCTATAATGAAGAGGTCCCCATCTATGCCTGTGAATAGATCATATGTAGCAACTAGACAAAAAGAAAATCTTCCAAAAAGAAATCAAGGGAATGTGACCATGTTAGCAGCAGTAGCTTCTAGTGTGGATAACACGGGACCACAATTTACGCCGATCAAGCAATCTGTAGAAGATCGGAGTAGTAGTGAAAGTGAGGCGAACTCAGGGGGACCAGATGTTATCAAACATACTATCTCTGAGAAAAGCCGGGAAGATAATAAAGTATCTGGCTTTTGTGGTTTGAAGTCTGCTTCAAGGGTTGCACCTTGTAGTGATGATGGTGATTCTTTTGATTCTGTTGTCAAGAATTGTAAAGATGATGTTGATGAGAGTAAGAAAGACAGTGAGGAACTGTCTTTGATACGGGAACAGCTTGTTCTGATTGAGAACCAACAGTCCAGTCTCTTAGACTTACTTCAGGTATAATTGGTCTTAACAATACTAGTGTCGCTTTGATGGCTCAATCCTCACTGATTATGAATGTTATAGATGGCTCAATCCTCACTGAAGTAACTTTTCATTTTGGATTTAGAAATTCATGGGAACGTCACAGAGTGGGATCCAGTCTCTGGAGTCTCGTGTCAGCGGATTAGAGATGGCTTTGGATGAAATATCATGTGATCTTGCAGTTTCAAACGGGAGAGTTCCTAAGAATAGTAGTAGCTGTGGAGGAGAGAGTTGTTCCAAACTACCTGGTACAGAGTTCTTAAGTCCGAAGTTCTGGAGAAAAACCGAGGAGAGACCACGGATGAGAAACACAGCCAGTGAAATGGCTGCGCACGACCAAGGGATGCGAGAATCAACAGATGGGAACAACATTCAAAGGGGAGGTTCACTTTTTCAAAAGAGATCACCAAGAGACCAGTTCCAAGACTCTATGCATACAACAACACTACAGAAACCAACAACCAGGTAAAAACCATCTTTTAGTTACTTTTCTTGGTGATATTTGCGGATAAAGCATGGTTTTAAAAAGGTTTGTTTTGCATATTCAGATTATCTACTTGAAGCAAAAGAGAGAGTGCGCACATGAATGATTCAATTTTTTGGGAAGAGAGTGATGTGAGGATTGAAGCACAAAAAGAACCTGACCAGACTGACTCAAACGCTGAAAATGAAAAAGCCAAAATCTCAAATCCGATGCTTTGCTTCAAACCACCTTGTTTGAATTTTCTACTCTCACACACGTCTAAGTAAGCTCTCTTTTTTAGCAAGCCTAATAATTTAATCAGCGAGTGAAAATTAGAGTTTCAAAAGATTAAATGCATGTGAATAGATCTGACACTTATGTAATGTGTCATTAGAGTTATGTTAAAACCACCATGAATAGAGATGTAAAGATTTGTGCGACAGTTTTGTGTTAGTCTGGAACGATTGATTGCTATATTTGAATTAGGACAATAGAGATGATTTCACACTTTACTCCATTTGTCTGCGTCAGAAATTATTGAATGCCACTCCTATTCATATGACAATCTGATAAAAAAAAAACAACGATTACCATAGTAATAAATGGAAGATAAGATAAGGTAGGCAAAAAGTATGACTACCACAAAGGTCCTGCATTGATTTCACGTTCAGGGTCCGCGCTTCAAGGAACGAATCAGATTTCCAATAAAACCATCTCCAATAGTGAGATTTGTATGAGCCTCAATAAAAAAAAATTTTAGAAACCGTTTCAAAATATTTTCTGTCACATATCGCAATATTACTGGTTTATTATTTATTTAACAATATAATATTAAAAAAATAATAAAATTAAAAAAAACTATTAATTTTTTTTTTATAGATTCTCAAAAGTCTCACGGTTGCAGATGCTCTAATGGGATTTATATATATACCATAAAATAACCAATATGTGTAATATACCAAGTATAAAAATATTAAATATATAATTAACCAGATGGTAATGGTAAATCAGGTGGCTGTATATTTTAAATAATGGTCATGTCCATCATTCATATGATCATATCCAATCTTTTTCTTTTTTTTTTTATCGAAAGGGTTTTGGACCGCAATAATCTACTCGGACCAGAAACTATAACCAAGTATATTAGTCTCTTCTCCAACATCTAAATTCGAATTCGTGATCTAAAAGCGCTTTTCCTCTAGTAGATGAACATAAAGTACAGATATTCTTTGATATCACATCTTGTTTAGTTGCTTGTGCTTAGGATGCTTTTTTTCTTTTCTTAAGGTACCGTTTTATCCATCTTACATCCCTTAAAGAGGCATCATTTGGGAGTTTATATTGAGCTCAGAGATGAGATAGGGTAGAATACAAGTTAAAAGTGAAGCATAAATTAGGACTTTACTCTTGAGGAGGCCGAGAAGCAGAGGAAGATGAAGCAACCTTAGGCTGGATGTTAAAGAGACCTAGACCGCATCGTGCTACAACCCTTTAAAGTTGTTGAATAAAATAGCCTAACTTTCACTATATTTCGGTACATTATTAAGTAAAAGCGAGTAAGTCAAACTAAAAGCAGCTAGTTTGTAGTATACAACTAGTTACTCAAGTATGTAGTGCACGTGATTTGAGGTCAGAAGAATGTCCGATTGTGTCGCTCTTTTACTTTTAGGGCCGCCTCAACAGAGCCCTAGAGGATTGGCTTTGGTCCTTGTCACCCAACTCTTATGGAATTTTGTGACATCCAAAGAGAATCATTTATTGGGTCTTGTAAGTGGTAACCAAACTCGGAGCGGAAGCACTATTGCACCAAAAGCTCTCTATTTTAGTATTGATGCTATAGTCACACCAATACTATTCATTTATTTTTTTAAAAGTGATAAATTAAATGTATATAATATAATAAAATGAATAGATATAAAATGATAGAATGAATAGATATAATAAAATATTATATGTATTGAAATAGTTTGTTTTATTATTATGAATTGAAGTAGTGAATATTGTTACGTATTCTGTAAAAATATGTTAGTTTAATATGTTTTTAAATATAATATAATTATATAATAAAAAATGAAATAAGATCATATCTTTAATTTAATAATATAATAATAGATAATATTTTTTAGTATGTTATTTGGTGTTGTGATTGAAGAAAAAAAAATTAGCTTTAAAATTATACCAAAATAGTGTAGTTTCAACACTATAACTTTTGAGATGCCTTAAAGAAGTTGTATGAGTCATTATAGATGATAACAAGTATATTTGGTAGATGAAAAGGTTTGGAGTTTTGTATGCTACGAATATATAATAAATGATAAACACCAAACATGAAATATGGGAAACGGAAAGAAGAATGTTGCTGGTTTTATTGTAATCATTTAGAAAAGAGCCAAAAATTAATAACAAACATGAAAAGGAACACAGGATGGGTGTATAATTGTAATAGAAGGCAAATTCCTTTTTTTCCTTTATTATTATTATTGTTATTATAATCATTGGTTATAAATATATAAATATAAAATGGGCAAAAACAAAGGAACATGGCTCCAGCGATTTTAAGAAATGTGCAAGACAACTTCCCACTATCCTATTCCCTCTACCTAATACATATATATATATTACTTAAAAAATCCATACCTAACACAATAATTTCACAAAACATACGTATCAAACTCAATAATAGATTATAAAATGAAATTAAATACTGGAAGTCGGTTATAAAGGACAAACTAAACAATAAAATATCTCAAAATCTAAAAGATACAAAATATATTATTTACTAATATACCCTTAGCAAAATATTGTGTCCTTCAAACTCACCGATTGTGGATGAGCCATCTTTTGAGGTCGGCAACGCAATATGGATGAAGAGCAATCGCCTTCAGCGGCACATTCATGAAGACCTGTTAAAAGCTGATAATATATTATACTTACATTACATAGTAAATTAACTAATCATTTGACAAATATATCTCTAAATTAAATAATGAAATGAGTTAGTCGTTGAACATACTTGGTAGTGACAAAACTTGTTCTTCACCAGATTTTGTTTTACCCATTGAACTAGGGCATGATGTCATTTTCTATTTTTTAAAATTGTGATAAAGAAACTGTTACGAAACAACCCTGAAACCTCTTTGTTCCCAGTTCACAAACACTCAGCTTTTGTCAATCTTGATCAATTTTACATGCAACTCAAGATCATTCAAAGATAAGAAAAAGAGAAGAACACAAAATCTTTGTTTACCCAATTCGATCTATCGATATGATAGACCTACATATGGGGACAGATTCAATCCGGCAATCCACTAAAATGATGATGAAAAATCTGCTCAAGAAATAAGCTTACAAAAAAAAACACAGAAAGAAGAAAGAAGAACGCAACTTTCTCTCACTTCAAAACCTGAAGCTTTTTAGTAAAATAATGAAGAAGAAGATATTTTATTAATGCTTAAACCAAAGCATTAATATTAAACCGGAAACTCTCGACTAACCTTCTTCAATTTGGTTCTTTGTATTATTAAGCCAAACCATAATCAACTTAATCTTCGATTCCCTTTTGGTTTAACACCAAAATTTCAGAATCATAAGGTTATTTATATCAACACAAACAATAATTGTTCATCCAAATAACTATATAATTAGATTCAATTCATTTATGTCACAGATCAACGTTTTTGTTAATATTTAGTTTTGTACAGCGAAATTAAACTCGTCAACCATACTTATTCGACACCGACCAATTGTTTAGCTACACACATTCGCAGCCTTGATTAGTTAATTCAATCAGGCTTTAGTACCAATAGGTTTGGTCCTCCGACGAATCTTGAAGAATAAAAACAAATATTATTTGCCGTAAAACTAAAAGGCCACGCAACGCGACACAACTGTCACAGAATCATAGGTTACTCTTTTTCAAACCCAAAACATGAAAATAAATAAATGAAAACAAAATGGTCCACCTCATCGTAGCATCTTTGGACACAAGTCGCACAACTAGTGGCATCTTTCTCGCCTTGACAGAAATCATAAACCCATAGAAAATGACTTGTATAAACTCCTTAATTAATTACTTTAATTAACCCCAAAAGTGAGGAGGTCATTATTACTTATTAGTACTAATCCGGTGGCTTTGCAAAATTATTAGAATTGAGAAAGACCCCTAACGCGACTCAATAAGAAACGCGTCTTTATCACAACGATTATTTCCTTTGTTTTTCTTTCTTTACAAATCAAAAATTTCAGAAAAAAGAAACAAAATTAAATCGAATTCTAAATATTCCTTTCTTAATTTCTTTAAAACACAGGAGGAGAACTGGAGAAGGTACTTTTGTCGGCCGGCGCAAAGACCAGATCTCTTATCTCCGACCCCAAGTAAAACCTTCTCCAGATCAGTTTATTAAGCACCTTTGTTCTGTTCTAAGCAGAAGAAAAAAAAGTTTCAATTTTGCGGCTAAACAAGAAGAAGACGAAGATGATGACAGAGTATGAGAATGGGAAGAAGAGGAAAGTACGGAACAAACAGCAACTAAAACTCCAGTTTTTGTCTCAAAGGTATCTAATCGTATGCTTTTGTTGTTTCTTCGTCTTGCTCTTCTTCTTATCTTCCGACCGAATCTCTACACTCTCTGTTCGTTCTGATTCTCTGAGACCGTCTCTTCGTGTTCCTGCTCTCTCCGTTTTATCATCCATGGATTCGATTCAGCGTTCGTTTCACGGAAGATTCCCTCCGTTGAGAGTTGAAGACAGAATTCAATTTCCCGACCATCTGTTGCTGATTCTTTCGACTAGAATTGGGAAAGGTGAAAAAAACCTAATTTGTGTTTATCATGGAGTAAAGGAAGAGACTTTGGTGTTGCCATCGATTTCTACTGATGAATTGGATCAGTTTAGATCGATTGTTCGGTGCCCCATTGCTCCTTTGAACTATTCTTCATCGGTTGATTTGCAATTTCATGGAGATTTGGTGAAGAAGAAGATGCAGAAACAGAGCAGTCGTGTTCATAATTGGGAAAAAGTTGGTTACGAGGCGGTGATTGATGGCGACATGGTGGTTTTATTTGTCAAAGGATTGACTCGAAGACCTCACAAGGAATTAGATCCTTCTTATTACAAATGTCAATTTGAGATTTGGAATTTAGAGGAGAAGGATGATGTTGAAGTGTTGGTGACTCAAGCTGTGTCTGCTGCACAAGAAGTTGTGAGGTGTGTTTTGTCTGAGAGTTTGAAGCTAAATCCAGAGATGATGTTTCGAGTGAGTGTAATTCACATTGATCCTAGAGGAAGATCTACGCCTGCTTTGCCTTCTGTTGCGAGAATCTACGGTGTAGATTCGATTGAGAAGAAGAAGAAGAGTGGGGTTAAGCATGAGCTTTGTGTTTGTACAATGCTGTGGAACCAAGCTCCGTTCTTGCGTGAATGGATCATGTATCACTCGTGGCTCGGTGTCGAACGCTGGTTTATATACGACAACAACAGTGATGACGGTATAGAAGACGAGATCGAATTGCTTAGTTCAGAGAATTACAATGTGAGTCGACATGTTTGGCCTTGGATCAAGACTCAAGAAGCCGGTTTTTCGCACTGTGCGGTTAGAGCGAAAGATGAATGCAATTGGGTCGGATTCTTCGATGTCGACGAGTTCTACTACTTCCCAACGCATCACTCTCACGGCTTACCGAGCAAAAACGCTTTGAAATCACTTGTATCGAACTACACTTCTTGGGATCTCGTTGGAGAGATCAGAACAGAATGTCATAGCTATGGTCCATCCGGTCTAACCTCAGTTCCATCACAAGGCGTGACCATAGGATACACTTGTAGACAAGCGAATCCCGAGAGACATAAGTCTATAATTCGACCTGAATTGCTCACGAGCTCATTGCTCAACGAAGTTCATCATTTTCATTTGAGAGAAGGAATTGGGCATATGAGTTTGGTGGAGAGTGTTGCGGTAGTGAACCATTACAAGTACCAAGTTTGGGAGACTTTTAAAGCTAAGTTTTACAGAAGAGTGGCTACTTATGTTGTGGACTGGCAAGAGAATCAGAATCAAGGGTCTAAAGATCGAGCTCCCGGGCTCGGGACTGAAGCGATCGAGCCGCCGGATTGGAAACGACGGTTCTGTGAAGTGTGGGATACGGGATTGAAAGATTTGGTTTTGTCGAATTTTGCTGATCAAGTGACTGGTTATTTGCCGTGGCAGAGGCAACAACAAGAATGACTTTTATGAGTTGGTTGGTTATTGAGATAATTTAAGCAGCTGTACATTTATTTACACTTGACGAGGATACATACCAAATCTACATTAATACGTTTCTTCTTTTGTTACTTTAATTTTTTTGGTTGGTGGGGGAGAATTTAAATGGTTTCTAATCATTTCTTTCTTAGAGTTTACCACATGTAATTTCGGTAACACTGCAAAATCTTTTATTCTTTTGGTTCGTATATGAGTTTTTAAGTCTTTGGATCCTTGTTTGATAGCTGACATTCGTAGCTTGTATAAGAAGTGGAGGATATTTAAAGAATATCCCTTACCTCTTTTGGGCTGAAATGTAAGTGGATGGTATCAAAGCCCATGGGCCAAAACATAGATTCCACACTTTTTTGGTCTCTTATTAATATTTTTGTCTGTTTCTTTATGACAACTTTGAACTTTAGTGATTTATTAGCAGCCAATTTTCATTAAAAATAAAGAATCTCATTTAAGTCATAATATTAATTAAGGAAATTTAATTTTGATCAACTGATATGTTGAGTAAAAGAATCATGGTATAAAACACTGCATGGCTGATTCTAGACAATGTTAAAAATACAAAATATATATTTAAATGTGTTATTATAGTTTGGGAAAAATGTCAAAAAAACCACGAATTTACATATTTAGGCCATTTAAAACGCGAACTTTGCTGTAAGCCATTTAAATCATAAATTTTCGTTGATTAATGTTTTGAGACATGAATTTTCGTTGATCCGGTCAAATAAGACACGACGTTAAATCCGATAACGGATCAACTAACAGACGTTAACCACTCTCCGTCAATAACAAAACGACGTCGTTTTGAAAGAGATAAAAATGTCAATAAAATCACAAATTTTCAAATTTAGGCCATTTAAAACATGAATTTATTGTAGGCCATTTAAATCATCATTTTTTTTGTTTATTTCTCAATATGTACTGTTTGTATTTTTTATAAAAAAGTGTTTTTAATCATTAAATCTATACAATCATGAAATATATTACAAAAATCAAATCTAATTAATTACGATTAAAAAACAATATTTCGATCTGTTTCTACATTGTTTAATTTTTTATAAAACCAAAAATCGTTAATTATGCATTGTTTTCTTTCTCAATATGTATTGTTTGTATTTTTTATAAAAGAATGTCTTTAATCATTATATCTAAAAAATCTTGAAATAATTTACAAAAATTGAATCCAATTAATTACGGTTAAAAACCGTATTTTAATTGGTTTCTAAATTATTTATTTTTTTATAAAATAAAAACCGTTAATTATGTATTGTTTTCTATTCTTTCTCAAAATACAAACAATACATATTGAGAAAGAAAACAATACATAATTAACGGTTTTTGGTTTTATAAAAAATTAAACAATTTAGAAACCGATTGAAATACGGTTTTTTAACCGTAATTAATTGGATTCAATTTTTATAAATTATTTCATGATTGTATAGATATAACATAATTAATGGTTTTTGGTTTTATAAAAAATTAAAAAATTTAGAAACCGATTGAAATACGGTTTTTAACCGTAACTAATTGGATTCAATTTTTTTATAAATTATTTCATAATTGTATAGATTTAATTATTAAAAACACTATTTTATAAAAAATTACAAACAGTATATATTGAAAAATAACAAAAAAATTGATGATTTAAATGGTTTACAACAAATTCATGTTTTAAATGGCCTAACTTTGAAAGTTTGTAATTTTATTGACATTTTTATTTTTTTCAAAACGACGTCGTTTTGTTACTTACGGAGAGTAGTTAACGCCCGTTCGTTGATCTGTATCGGATTTAACGTCATGTCTTATTTGACCGGGTCAACAAAAATTCATGTCTCAAAACATTAGTCAACGCAAATTTATGATTTAAATAACTTATAACAAAATACGTGTTTTAAATAAGTTAATTAGAACTTGTCTTTTTTACATTTTTCCCATTTTCCCAGTTTAATAGTTTGCATAAAATCAGCTTTTTGCCCTTTCGATTGGAACATGTGTTGTCAGAAGATTCTTTTTCCCAAACAAACAAAAAAAACGAAAGATAACGATAATTTCCACAAAATTACTGTATAAAAAAAAAGTCAAAAGAGCAAAAAAAAGTGTCTCTTCTTTTCCTCAGTATCACAGACAGTCAATGACCATTCTTCTGCCATAGAAGCTCTGCTATAACTTTCTCCTAGCAAAAAAAAAAAAAACCCTAGAAGAACATAGATCCAGCTTTATCATGAAGAAGATCTTCATTAAACTCCTATGGCTTCTCCTTATCAGCTCGTTTTTGTGTTCTTCTGCTGAAGACGACGTTCTTTGTCTCCAAGGTTTGAAAAATTCACTCAAAGATCCTTCAAATCGACTCAGTAGCTGGTCTTTCCCAAACTCTTCAGCTTCATCGATTTGTAAGCTCACTGGAGTTTCCTGCTGGAACGAGAAAGAGAATCGGATTATTTCTCTTCAGCTTCAATCGATGCAACTCGCTGGTGAGATTCCTGAGTCGCTTAAGCTTTGTCATAGTTTACAGTCACTGGATCTCTCCGGAAACGATCTCTCCGGTTCGATTCCTTCTCAAATCTGCTCGTGGCTTCCGTATCTCGTTACGTTAGATCTGTCTCGGAATAAGCTTGGTGGATCGATTCCGACTCAGATCGTGGAGTGTAAGTTCTTAAATGCATTGGTTCTTAGTGACAATAAGCTTTCTGGTTCGATTCCTTCTCAGTTGAGTCGATTAGATCGGCTTAGACGTCTTTCACTCGCCGGTAACGATCTCTCCGGTTCGATTCCTTCCGAGCTGTCTCGGTTTGGAGAAGACGATTTTAGCGGCAATAATGGACTTTGTGGGAAGCCTTTATCGAGATGTGGTGCGTTGAACAGAAGAAATCTAAGTATTATCATAGTGGCTGGAGTTATTGGTGCTGTTGGATCTTTGTGTGTTGGTTTATTGATATTTTGGTGGTTCTTTATTAGAGAAGGTAGTAGGAAGAAGAAAGGTTACGGTGCTGGAAAATCTAAGGATGATAGTGATTGGATTGGTTTGTTGAGGTCACATAAGCTTGTTCAGGTGACTTTGTTTCAGAAACCAATTGTGAAGATCAAATTGGGTGACTTAATGGCTGCGACAAACAATTTTAGTTCAGGAAATATCGATGTTTCATCGAGAACTGGGGTTTCGTACAAAGCGGATTTACCTGATGGGTCTGCGCTTGCGGTGAAGAGGCTTAGTGCTTGTGGGATTGGTGAGAAACAGTTCAGGTCGGAGATGAATAGGTTAGGAGAGCTTAGACATCCGAATTTGGTTCTGCTTTTAGGTTATTGTGTTGTGGAAGATGAGAGATTGTTGGTGTATAAGCACATGCCTAATGGCACGTTGTTTTCTCAGTTGCACAATGGTGGATTGTGTGATGCTGTTTTGGATTGGCCAACTCGGCTTATGATTGGCGTGGGAGCTGCTAAAGGGTTAGCTTGGTTGCATCATGGTTGCCAACCCCCGTATTTGCATCAGTTCATTAGTTCCAATGTTATACTTCTTGATGATGATTTTGATGCTCGGATTACAGATTACGGATTGGAAAGGCTAGTTGGATCTCGTGATTCGAATGATAGCTCATTCAATAATGGAGATTTGGGGGAGTTAGGTTATGTGGCGCCTGAATATTCGAGCACCATGGTTGCATCTTTGAAAGGAGATGTGTATGGGTTTGGGATTGTGCTTCTTGAATTGGTTACAGGGCAAAAGCCTTTATCTGTTATTAACGGCATGGAAGGGTTTAAAGGGAGCTTGGTCGACTGGGTGAGTCAGTATTTGGGTACGGGTAGAAGCAAAGACGCTATTGATAGAAGCATATGTGGTAAAGGACACGACGAGGAGATATTACAGTTCTTGAAAATCGCGTGTAGTTGTGTCGTGTCCAGGCCTAAGGAAAGGCCAACGATGATTCAGGTGTATGAATCTTTGAAGAACATGGCGGATAAACATGGTGTTTCTGAGCATTATGATGAATTTCCACTGGTCTTCAACAAACAAGAAGCTTGAGAGTATCTTACCAGAAACTGAAAGTAGTCCTTTTTGGCAGCTTAAGCGCTAAAAAGGTATGAGATTCTACTATGTATCAAAAGCCTTTTTTTTAACTTCATATCTCATTCTTTGTTCCTTCTCCTACTGTTCTTACTTTTAACCGTGTCAGTGTTCGTGTTTGTATTCTGTCCTCCTGCCCTATAGTTGTGTACATTCGTTTGGGTCATCAATGTACTCTTTGGAATGTAACTTCTTCTGATGAAATGAGAAGATTTCTGTCTTGTTTCATAATTGTATGTACTAAGCTAACGAGTTCTTACTCTTGTCGTTTAGTCTAATGGCTCTAGGTCTTGGAGTTGAATCATTGAAGAAGCTTTTTTGACTGTTGATTTTTATCTTCTAAGTTATGTCTTTGATAGTCAAAAGGGTCAAAGCATAGTTTTTTGTGTTTTGTTTTGATTATAACTTTTGGATATGAGAAGCATGAGATGTGGGGTTTGGTCTTATAATAAGACAAGGGAGTTAAAAAGGGACGTTATGTTGGAGGTAGCTCTAGAGATGTCTACGTCTCGCCTGAGTAATAGACACATGAACTTGGACCCCACTTCTCATCTTTGAATAATTCCATCATCTTGTCACCATTTCGTTTGACAATCTGACTCTCTTTTCCGTTACTGTGACAAGCTGTGAAAGTCAATTTTTGCGTTGAGTGATTTAAATTTCAAATCAACACATAGTACTGAGAGGCATACTTGGACTCTATACTATGTGCTACACGGAAACAGCTATATTATTAGTAAATTCATGAAAAAACATCTTGGAGACTGAGAAATAGAAAGAACACACATGAGTAGATAAATAGCTTAGTCTTAGAAGTCTTATACTATTGGGAAGCTATGTGACAAAGCGAGATTATGGATATCGCAGAGGTAAAGTTTTGAATTCTTTGGATTTGTTAACCAAATCTTCACAAATCCATTGAATTTTTTAAAACTGCGCGGAATTATGGGAAACAAGAGTTTCCTCTTTTTGTTTTTTTTTTCTTGTTTTTGTTTTTTTTTTGTTTTTACAGAAGCAAGGGTAAAGAAACAACTAAGCATCCTAGAAGGCATATAAACAAGCATACATGCTACGTCACCATGTCTCTAAGTGATCAACAAATTTTTTGTATTGAAAAGATTGTTTTTGTGAAGTTTCTTAACTTTTCTGGGGTAGCAGATCATGTATCAGTAGAAGCACTTTCTGAGCTGGCTTCACCTTCTTCGAAAGAGCTGAAAAAATTGGCAAGTTTCTGAGAAATAGTTTGCTGTGTCTCGGTTAATGTATCTTCTTTGCCTTTAAAATCATCATCCCCCTCGTAAACCAGATGAATCCCATGCATCTTTAGCTCAACGCCTTTTTTGTATGGTGGTTCTCGTTTGATCATCTGTATGGTGTTCCCGTCTTTCAATGACGTAACCATTGGGTGCACAGCTGAGTATCGGCAGATGTGGAGTTGATCATCACTTGTTCTAGGCACTCCAGAGAGGTGCAATGTGTGGGTGAATAACGGTAGATCAAGTTTGAGAATTTGTGCTTGAACGTCCAACACATCAGGCAGCTGGTAGTCATCTCCAGTTTCCTGGTTAAGAGCCACAACAACAGCAAGGATTACGCCTCTGAGCTCTCTGTTTGGTCGAGCTGAAAATGTGAGAGGGCCTTGTGAGAACCAGTTAGGGACCCTGTTTCCAGGCAAGCTCAGATTCCGCATCATTTTCAAAGAAGCCTGCAGTGACAATTCAAAACAGGTATAAGCAAGTTTTTAACAGACCCTGAGATTTTGTGAAGTTTTAGGAATCACCTTGGAAAGTCTTTTCTGAACTGCAAGGGAGCAGCTGGAGTTACAGCCACTCATGTATAATCGTTTCAGAGCTGTCAACTTCTCTAAGCCTGGAACATCAACCACTTTCTCACAGTTTGTGAGATTGAGCTCATGCAAGATCGTTAGCTCTGAAAGGTCGGATACACTCTCCAATGAAAAGCAGTTTGCCAGGTTTAGCTGCTCCAGCTTATACGGAAGAGGGGGAAGACACTTGAGCTCTCGGCAGTCATACAATGAAAGTTCTTTGAGATTTGATAACCCCTTGAGGCTAGCCGGAAGACTGTGAAAATAATTATTCCCCAGATACAATATCCTCAGAGATGAAAGTTTCTCAAGATCATCTGGGATTTTACCCGATATTCCCCAACTGCGAGCATCCAGTTCCTCAAGCAACAAGAGGTTTGAGAAAGAGTTTGGTACTTCTACAAAACGAGGTTCTTCACTTGTATTTCTAAAAAGAGGCTTCTTCAGCATTTTCAATACCATTAAATTTGAGAGGTTTCCGAAACTTTCTGGCAACTCTAACACCGAAGTTTCCTGCATGTGCAGATGGCGAAGAGATTTCAAGTTTCCAAATGAGTTAGGAAGCCTCTTAAGCTCTTTACAGTTGCTCATTCGGAGTAAGACTAATTTTTCCAACTTGCCAAAACCTTCTGGTAGTTTCTCAATGTTAGAGCCTTCGAGGTATAAGCTATGGAGTGTGTCTATATCTCCGATTGATTCAGGCAGAACCTTCAGAGATTTGCAGTTCCTCAACTCAAGTTTGCCAATGAAGTGCAAGCCACCAATCTCTTTGGGTAGAGTTTCAATCGGGGTATTGTCCAACTGAAGTTGGAAAAGAGAATTTAATCCACCAATCGAACTCGGTACCTGTTTCAGAAATTTGCAATCTCCTGCTGAGAAGTCAGTCAAACATGTCAGTGAGCCAAGGTTTGGAGGTAGCTCCTCCAACGCGCTTCCATTGAGAAATAATTCCTTCAATGATTTGAGCTCTTTGATAGTGTTAGGTATCTTAGAAAGGGAAGCACAGCGAATCAGATGCAGCTTCTGAAGAGATTTTAGATTTCCAATAGAACTCGGAAGCTTTTGCAGTCCAGTCTCATCAAGATATAGCTCTTTCAGTGATGTCAATGTTCCTACGCACAAAGGTAGCTCTTTAATAGATCTGCAACCCTGTAGACTAAGCTTTTCAAGATTTTCAAGTCGATAAATAGATTCTGGTAAGTTCTTTATCGCAGTTCCATCAAGAAGAAGCTTTTTCAAGCATGTCATGGCACCGATGTTTTCTGGTAACACACTCAGATTTGAACAGCCAGAGAGGATAAGCTTTTCAAGACGCTTCAGTCCAGAAACATCCTCAAGGAATTCAGTAAGCTTTGAACAGTTTCTGAAATCCAGGTAAAGCAATGTTCCCATATTACCAACTGAGCTAGGAACCTTCACTAGGAGCTTGCATCGCTCGAAAACAAGCTTCTCTAAGGCTTTGTGGTTTGATAAATCAGGAATGGCTTCTAAGCTGTGGCAACCACGCAAATTTAAAACCTTCAAGTTCTTATCAAGCTGAAAGAAACAGAGAAATGTTTTGGAAGTGAGACTTTAACTTAAAACTACATCCTTCCCCATGATGTAGGAAATAAGAAAGCTTACCATTTTGCTGTGCGAACTCTGGATTTGTCTTATTCCACTCTCTGAAAGATCAAGAACAGCAAGTTGACCAGATAGAAAATTTGGAGGGAGATTTTGTAAGGGGCAACCTTTCCATTGTATCCACTTGAGTTCAGATGGGAGGAGTTTAAGATCTCCTTCTAGTTCAACGTTATTAATCTGAAGAAGTCTCAACTTCTTCATTGATATAAAAGGCTCTACAGGAATGGTGATTTCAGAACTTTTTGGCTTTTCCTCTGCTGGAAATCTTACAAATATATGCTTCAGGTAATTAAACATAGATTTGATGCTCGGTTTGTTGCGTAGATTCATCGACGCAATTTCATCTGCAGTCGGGTCCCTCACAAACTTCTTTTTGAAGTCAAACACGATTCCTCGGATGGATGTTGTTCCCTGTAATCACATTACAGAAAAAAACAGTCATGACTCTTGAGAATGTAAGTCACACACAAATGATATATAACTGTAGAAGCAGATATAATAAATAAATACCTTCATATTGTTCAATACGTCCATTATTTCAGCACGATCCCATAGTCTACTTCGCATTCCAGGATCCTCACTGCTTTCCTTAAGGACCATCTGCCTACCCATGTCACTGATCTGATCATGCATCCACAGAGTATCGTTTGCCATGATTTTAATAAGAGATTTCTGTCTGAGGACATTGAGAGCAGCCTCAGCGTTTAACCCACATCCTTTCAGTACGTCGACAACTTCTTCTTTTGTTATCTCCATTTTAAGAAAGAGACACGCAATGTCGAGGAATATTTTCTTTTCTTCATCTTCTAAAGATACAAAACTCAGCGCCAGAACATCCTGAAGATTGATTGGTCCAGTTGATTTTTTCAGCTTCTCCAGTTGAATTTGCCAATCCTTTTCGTCCTTCTTGTCATACAAAAGAGATCCAAACACTTCAATTGCCAGCGGCAAATATCCAGATATCTTGACAATGTTCTTGGATAACTCCAGTAGACTATCTGTTGGTTTTTCTTTTCGTAGTGAATGGTAACTAAACAGCTTTAATGCCTGCGTCTCAGTCAAGCACTTGACCTCATACTGTCGGTTCACTGAGAGCCGACTCAGAATCTCTTCATCTCTGGTAGTGATGACTATAAGACTTCCTTCACTGTACCATCTTGTTTCACCAACCAGCGCCTTAAACTGGTCTACCTTATCAACATCATCTAAAACCGCAAGAATCTTCTTCTCATGAACATTTTGTTTTATCTTTTCCCGGCCTCCGTTAACATCTTCTACTTGAGGTTCAAAACGAAAAAGTTCCTTAATGAGAGTTTTTTGAAGATTGACTAACCCATCTTTGTCTGGTGATCTTTCTCTAACGTTTGAGATGAATACTCGGTGCTCGAAATTTCCAATGATCTTGTTATACAAGGCTTTTGCAAGGGTCGTCTTCCCAATACCACCCATACCGTAAAGTCCCAGTACTTGAACACCAGAACAGGGTTCAACGTCGAACAGACTCATCAAATTCTCTACACGTGATTCCAGCCCAACCGTGTATTCTCCCACTCTCTCTGGTGTATTGCTCAATTCAGCTAAAACTCTTTTCACCACCGACCCTATTATGTCATCTACTTTCTTTCTGTCATCGACAACAAAATCTTCCTTGTCATCTCCCTCAACCGTATCTTTTCTGAAAAAAATTCCAATGAAATCACATAAACTTCAAACAAAAAGCATCCACATACAAAATTCAATTCATCGAGTATGGAAAAATAGAAATGAGATATGGAGTCCTATACGTGCAAACAAATCCAGAGATATTTCCGACTATAGTCATTGCTCGCCTCCATTGCTGAATCTTATCCTCACTAACACCATTTTCCTTGTGTTTTTCAAAATGCTTTGCGATATCACCGCTTTGTTCGCGGACTTCCGAGGGAACGACCCCATAATAGACAGGTATTATGGGACGGTTCAGAGATGCTCTAAGATCGCAGAGCATAGCTAATTCATTTAGGCACCACGTAGAGTTAGCGTAGTTTTTGGATAAGACAATGATGGAGCCTGCTGAGTTCTCTATGGCTGCATCGAGGCTTGGAGAGATCACTTCCCCTCGTTTCATACCTTCGTTGTCGCGGAAGACATGGACTTCTTTCTTGAGCGCGACGTAGAGACGCTCTGTGAATCTTTTGCGCGTGTCTTGGCCTCGGAAACTAAGGAAGAAGTCATAGCCGAGCCTATGCGGCTTCGAAACAACGCGAGTCTCCATCTCCGATCTTCCTCTTCAAAGTCAACTCTGTGCTCTCTCCTTCTTCGGCTCGACGGTGGTCAGAGAAGAACTCACGCACACTTTCAACAAAGTCTCCAGAATCCCCTTAGGCTTACACCATGAAGACAAAGCGTTCGATTCTCTTAGAGTAATTTCTTGGATTTGGACATATGTGGTTCATTTCTATGTATCTTTTGTGATTTTGCATTGACTTTCAGTGTGGGACCAACGTCTAATGTCATCTCTAATCTAATTCGTCGCGCAATTTCTGCATTCTTATTCAAATATGTTTAGTTCATTTCTATTTATCTTTTTTGATCTTGCATTGACTTTCAGTGTGGGACCAACGTCTATGTCCATACTCAATCAGAACGATACGCAAGTGTGTCGAATTCCTCTGACTTATCTTTTCACCCTAAGCTTGATTAATTAGTAGTAACTACTATATTTCTGAAAACAAAAAGATCCAAGCTTCCAAGTAAAGTAGGGAGCAGCTAGATCAACAAATCATTTCTACTAATCAAAGGACAAAAAAAAAACAGCTTGGATGCGTAAAAAGTTTAAGATGAGATGTATAGGTACCAAACATATGCAATATATTTGAATAAGAATGCAGAAATTGCGCGACGAATTAGATTAGAGATGAGATATTTGGGAGTCATACCTGTAAATAAACCCGGCGATATTTCCGACTAAATCCATAGCTCCCTTCCATCGTTGTATCTTCTCCTCGCCAAACCTTTTCGAATACTCTTTAAAATCCTTTTCGAAAGGACCGTTTTGTGTCCGAACTTCCCATGGTTCGACCTCATAAAAGACCGGTAACACCAGACGCCCCTGCGACGATTTCAAATCGCAGAGTTTGGCTAATTCTTCGAGGCGCCAGTGAGATTTAGCGTAGTTAGAGGATAAAACGACGACAAAAGCCACCGAATCCTCCATAGCCTCCACGAGACTTGGATCGAGCTGATCATGGTTCCCACGTACCACATCATCTTTCCATACCCGGGCCTGTTCCTTCACGAGCGCTTCGTAGAGACGGTCCGTGAAATTGTGGTGCGCTTCTCTTTGAAAACTGAGGAATATGTCCCACTTGAGTCTCGAATGCAGATTGGAAACAGCATCGTTCTTCATCATCTTCGATCTTTCTTCTTCGAAATCAAGTTCGAAAGTCAAAGGGTGCAGAAACTTTTGAAGTGAATCCGTAAAGAATTATATTATAGTTTTAGTTTCAAACTATCGTGCTACACTACACGCAACAGTTATATATCTTAATTTTCAGAAGATGAAGTCTTCGTTGACCCAAAAAAAAAAACATAGATCAGAATGGCTCACAGTGCTAATTCAGGTTTGAAAGACGGAAAGGACGCAGATGTGTAATTTTTAGTTAGTGCGAAAGCACACACGCAAGTACGCAACATGTTTTATTCTGTTTCTTTTTTCTACGCATTGACTTTTTGAAGATTGGAGCCGTCAAACAAAAAATTGGAAAAGCTGTCGAAAGGTAAAAAACTAAAAATTACTATTGCTAAAACGGAAGCAAATATCAAATATTAAAACTTTTAAATGATTATATTTGCTCCGATATGTCTACATAGTGATTATACTATTTATATGTAAATTATCAAATTATTTATGTAAATATTAAAATTTAATAAATTAAAAAGAAAATATGTATTTTTCAAAATAAAATATTGCTATTTGTGAAATAAATTTTGAATTTTTTTATATTTAATTTTATTTTTATAATTATTTTAAAACTTACAAAACGAAACGAATATCTAGAATAATTTAGATTTTAACGGATATCCGAACATTCGAATATTCGATTAGATTCGAAACGAATACAAATAACAAAATAAGTAATCCAGACGGAGCGAAATAAATCACGAAATACCCTTAAAATTCTGGATATTGGACATGACTCTTCTCCAAATGGGAAACGTCACGCAGTTCCCCATAAATAAGAACAGCACACAGTACTAATTTCGGTTTGAAAGACCGCAAAGGATGCAGATGTTCTTTTTAGTTAGTGCCAAGCACACAGTTGAATATCATACATATATTTCCTTGTGGAGAGAAAGAGCTGTTTGGACTCTGAAGTAAGTAAATACAATGATATATAAATAGAGAAAAACGAAGTGATAGTACATGAAAAAAAGAAGAATATGACATATGCGGTGAAGAAAAGGAAAAGTAATAGTCTCTGAAAAAGGTTACCATGAAAAAAGAATATTACCTTTTTGATGAATTTATAGGGAAATTGTAGGTTACCAAAGTGGCGCCATGCAAAGCATGTTATGAAATGGGAAGATGATACATTTGTACAATTTGGCCAGAAGAGTATTTATCCTCCATAAGCAAAATGGTCCAGGTTACATTTTTCATATGTTATAGCTAAGTTCATCGTCGATGATTTTGAACAGAAAGAAAGACAACTTACAGTTTCTGTTGGTTTGTTCTGCTTATATTCATTTTTTTTTTCGATTTCACAATCTTTTCAAGGGTCTCTCCTGATCTCAGGACCTGTAGACATTTAGGGGTTATGGTGAACAATTCTTTAATCCGAAAGTTTTGTCTTCCACAAGCCTCTGTCTTCTACTAATCCACGCCATTGTTACTATATAAGATGCACCTGTCCTTGTAGTCGGCCTTGAACTGGTTGATTGTCTTGACCGATCGAACTGAATTCTTCGAATGCTTTTTAGTCATCAATCAAGCCTTCATAATTCTGTTGAAA
This sequence comes from Cardamine chenopodiifolia, assembly GCA_963922655.1. NCBI lineage: Eukaryota > Viridiplantae > Streptophyta > Magnoliopsida > Brassicales > Brassicaceae > Cardamine > Cardamine chenopodiifolia. The sequence goes on from OZ000459.1 coordinate 8,181,814, forward strand.
TTCTTAAAGAATGATCATTGCAAAAAAGAGTTTTTTTTATTGATTGTAAAAGCGAATGTAAAGAAACAACTTAACATCCGAACAAACTTAAAGAAGCAAAGAAGTTTGAGAATAGTAAACTGAGGAAAAGGAAAATAAGGTAAAAAGAAAACACCAAATCCTATATGATCAGCAAAGAGTTTGTATCCATAAGATTGTGGTGCAGTTTCTTAACTTCTCTGTGGTAGCAGATCATATAACAGTCGATTCACTTTCTGAGCTGGTTTCACCTTCTTCTATAGGGCTGAAAAAATTGGCAAGTTTCTGAGAAACAGTTTGCTGTGTCTCGGTTAATAAATCTTCTTCGCCTTTAAAATCATCATCCCCCTCGTAAACCAGATGAATCCCACGCATCTTTAGCTCAACGCCTTTTTTGTTTGGTGGTTCTCGTTTGATCACCTGTATGGTGTACCCGTCTTTCAACAACGTAACCATTGGGTGCACAGCTGAGTATCGGCAGATGTGGAGTTGATCATCACTTGTTCTAGGCACTCCAGAGAGGTGCAATGTGTGGGTGAATAACGGTAGATCAAGTTTGAGAATTTGTGCTTGAACGTCCAACACATCAGGCAGCTGGTAGTCATCTCCAGTTTCCTGGTTAAGAGCCACAACAACAGCAAGGATTACGCCTCTGAGCTCTCTGTTTGGTTGAGCAGAAAATGTGAGAGGGCCTTGTGAGAACCAATTCGGGACCCTGTTTCCAGGCAAGCTCAGATTCCGCATCATTTTCAAAGAAGCCTGCAGTGACAATTCAAAACAGGTATAAGCATGTTTTTAACAGACCCTGAGATTTTGTGAAGTTTTAGGAATCACCTTGGAAAGTCTTTTCTGAACTGCAAGGGAGCAGCTGGAGTTACAGCCACTCATGTATAATCGTTTCAGAGCTGTCAACTTCTCTAAGCCTGGAACATCATCCACTTTCTCACAGTTTGTGAGATTGAGCTCATGCAAGATCGTTAGCTCTGAAAGGTCGGATACACTCTCCAATGAAAAGCAGTTTGCCAGGTTTAGCTGCTCCAGCTTATACGGAAGAGGGGGAAGACACTTGAGCTCTCGGCAGTCATACAATGAAAGTTCTTTGAGATTTGATAACCCCTTGAGGCTAGCCGGAAGACTGTGAAAATAATTATTCCCCAGATACAATATCCTCAGAGATGAAAGTTTCTCAAGATCATCTGGGATTTTACCCGATATTCCCCAACTGCGAGCATCCAGTTCCTCAAGCAACAAGAGGTTTGAGAAAGAGTTTGGTACTTCTACAAAACGAGGTTCTTCACTTGTATTTCTAAAAAGAGGCTTCTTCAGCATTTTCAATACCATTAAATTTGAGAGGTTTCCGAAACTTTCTGGCAACTCTAACACCGAAGTTTCCTGCATGTGCAGATGGCGAAGAGATTTCAAGTTTCCAAATGAGTTAGGAAGCCTCTTAAGCTCTTTACAGTTGCTCATTCGGAGTAAGACTAATTTTTCCAACTTGCCAAAACCTTCTGGTAGTTTCTCAATGTTAGAGCCTTCGAGGTATAAGCTATGGAGTGTGTCTATATCTCCGATTGATTCAGGCAGAACCTTCAGAGATTTGCAGTTCCTCAACTCAAGTTTGCCAATGAAGTGCAAGCCACCAATCTCTTTGGGTAGAGTTTCAATCGGGGTATTGTCCAACTGAAGTTGGAAAAGAGAATTTAATCCACCAATCGAACTCGGTACCTGTTTCAGAAATTTGCAATCTCCTGCTGAGAAGTCAGTCAAACATGTCAGTGAGCCAAGGTTTGGAGGTAGCTCCTCCAACGCGCTTCCATTGAGAAATAATTCCTTCAATGATTTGAGCTCTTTGATAGTGTTAGGTATCTTAGAAAGGGAAGCACAGCGAATCAGATGCAGCTTCTGAAGAGATTTTAGATTTCCAATAGAACTCGGAAGCTTTTGCAATCCAGTCTCATCAAGATATAGCTCTTTCAGTGATGTCAATGTTCCTACGCACAAAGGTAGCTCTTTAATAGATCTGCAACCCTGTAGACTAAGCTTTTCAAGATTTTCAAGTCGATAAATAGATTCTGGTAAGTTCTTTATCGCAGTTCCATCAAGAAGAAGCTTTTTCAAGCATGTCATGGCACCGATGTTTTCTGGTAACACACTCAGATTTGAACAGCCAGAGAGGATAAGCTTTTCAAGACGCTTCAGTCCAGAAACATCCTCAAGGAATTCAGTAAGCTTTGAACAGTTTCTGAAATCCAGGTAAAGCAATGTTCCCATATTACCAACTGAGCTAGGAACCTTCACTAGGAGCTTGCATCGCTCGAAAACAAGCTTCTCTAAGGCTTTGTGGTTTGATAAATCAGGAATGGCTTCTAAGCTGTGGCAACCACGCAAATTTAAAACCTTCAAGTTCTTATCAAGCTGAAAGAAACAGAGAAATGTTTTGGAAGTGAGACTTTAACTTAAAACTACATCCTTCCCCATGATGTAGGAAATAAGAAAGCTTACCATTTTGCTGTGCGAACTCTGGATTTGTCTTATTCCACTCTCTGAAAGATCAAGAACAGCAAGTTGACCAGATAGAAAATTTGGAGGGAGATTTTGTAAGGGGCAACCTTTCCATTGTATCCACTTGAGTTCAGATGGGAGGAGTTTAAGATCTCCTTCTAGTTCAACGTTATTAATCTGAAGAAGTCTCAACTTCTTCATTGATATAAAAGGCTCTACAGGAATGGTGATTTCAGAACTTTTTGGCTTTTCCTCTGCTGGAAATCTTACAAATATATGCTTCAGGTAATTAAACATAGATTTGATGCTCGGTTTGTTGCGTAGATTCATCGACGCAATTTCATCTGCAGTCGGGTCCCTCACAAACTTCTTTTTGAAGTCAAACACGATTCCTCGGATGGATGTTGTTCCCTGTAATCACATTACAGAAAAAAACAGTCATGACTCTTGAGAATGTAAGTCACACACAAATGATATATAACTGTAGAAGCAGATATAATAAATAAATACCTTCATATTGTTCAATACGTCCATTATTTCAGCACGATCCCATAGTCTACTTCGCATTCCAGGATCCTCACTGCTTTCCTTAAGGACCATCTGCCTACCCATGTCACTGATCTGATCATGCATCCACAGAGTATCGTTTGCCATGATTTTAATAAGAGATTTCTGTCTGAGGACATTGAGAGCAGCCTCAGCGTTTAACCCACATCCTTTCAGTACGTCGACAACTTCTTCTTTTGTTATCTCCATTTTAAGAAAGAGACACGCAATGTCGAGGAATATTTTCTTTTCTTCATCTTCTAAAGATACAAAACTCAGCGCCAGAACATCCTGAAGATTGATTGGTCCAGTTGATTTTTTCAGCTTCTCCAGTTGAATTTGCCAATCCTTTTCGTCCTTCTTGTCATACAAAAGAGATCCAAACACTTCAATTGCCAGCGGCAAATATCCAGATATCTTGACAATGTTCTTGGATAACTCCAGTAGACTATCTGTTGGTTTTTCTTTTCGTAGTGAATGGTAACTAAACAGCTTTAATGCCTGCGTCTCAGTCAAGCACTTGACCTCATACTGTCGGTTCACTGAGAGCCGACTCAGAATCTCTTCATCTCTGGTAGTGATGACTATAAGACTTCCTTCACTGTACCATCTTGTTTCACCAACCAGCGCCTTAAACTGGTCTACCTTATCAACATCATCTAAAACCGCAAGAATCTTCTTCTCATGAACATTTTGTTTTATCTTTTCCCGGCCTCCGTTAACATCTTCTACTTGAGGTTCAAAACGAAAAAGTTCCTTAATGAGAGTTTTTTGAAGATTGACTAACCCATCTTTGTCTGGTGATCTTTCTCTAACGTTTGAGATGAATACTCGGTGCTCGAAATTTCCAATAATCTTGTTATACAAGGCTTTTGCAAGGGTCGTCTTCCCAATACCACCCATACCGTAAAGTCCCAGTACTTGAACACCAGAACAGGGTTCAACGGCGAACAGACTCATCAAATTCTCTACACGTGATTCCAGCCCAACCGTGTATTCTCCCACTCTCTCTGGTGTATTGCTCAATTCAGCTAAAACTCTTTTCACCACCGACCCTATTATGTCATCATCATCCGAGTCTTTTCTGCCAAATTCCAAAACAACCAAAAAATTTCAAACAAACAGCAGTAGCATTCCAAATTAATTTCCTTATGTATAGTTCATGATTATAAATGCAGATGTGATATATTGAGTTTTTACTATCATTTGGATGCAAAGAAGGAAAATGATAATCCAAAACCTTCCTTTGATATTTAGCTCAAGAATCTTTGATGAAACTTATAGAAAATTGGGTTAGCTTTCCAATGGAGGTGATTTAAAGCCAATCAAAGCTGCGGTTTTAGAGTTATGACTGATTTAATGAACATGTATCTATATGACGAATGAAACTCATCCAGAAATGTCACTTAAAGACCAGCGGCCAGTTTGAGCAACTTTGCGTGTCTGATATCTTGCAGCGGCCACCTCTAACAAGTAAAGGATGCCAATGGAAACTTAATAAAATTTACCATAAGAACTAACGAGCATCACATAGCGGCTTTATGTGCCAAATAGAGCGCAGCGGGCAAACTTATCGACCTTGCGTGTGCGATATCTTGCAGTGCCCAGTTCTCTCGACCTCGCGTACCCGCTAGACCAGTCCAAGATTTCAGATTTTGTTGCTTTACCGAATTTATCCGATTAAGTGTTAAACCATGATTCCTTTATTCTCACTATCTGATTGGTTAAGTGTCCGATATCCGATAGGTTAAGTGTTAAAACATTTGTTGCCTTAACTTAATTTAATTTTTTCTTAATTTTAATGTATTGATTCTATTTTTTTGTTGTGGATTCAACCTAGATATACAACGTAGTTAAGTTAATTGATAGACCTAAGACCCTAAAAAGTCTAAACTATCAAGATGCTAAACAACAAATATAATCAGAGATGAGATATTTAGAGTCCTACCTCCAAACAAATCCAGAGAGATTTCCAACTAATTTCATAGCTTTCCTCCATCGGTCTATCTTCTCCTTGCCTTTCTCATCGCTAAATCTAATGGCATGCTCTTCAAAATGCTTAACGAAATGACCGCTCTGTTTGCGGACATGGGAGGGATCAACATCATAAAAGATGGGAATCATAGGACGTTTCAGAGATTCTCTAAGGTCGCATAGCTTAGCTAATTCATCTAGGCACCAGCGAGAGTTAGAGTAGTTACGAGAAAAGACTACGACGGAAGCTGCTGAGTCCTCCATCGCTGCGATGAGACTTGGATTGATCTCATCTCCTCGTTCCATGCCTTCGTTGTCTCGGAAGACCCGGACCTTTTCCTTGCGATTGAGCGCATCATAGAGACGCTCTGTGATGTTGTGGCGCGTGTCTGCGCCTCGGAAACTGAGGAAGACGTCAAACTTGAGCCTCTGCGGTTTCGAATCCATTTTCCGATCTTCCTATTCCTAGTCAATTTTGTGTTTTTTTCCTTGGAATCTTAAGTAATCACTTCACGGCGGTTCGATTCTTGCTCGGCTTCGCAATTATCTCCTTCTTCAGCTCGACGGTGGTCAGAGAAGAACTCACGCAACCGTGTCGGCCAATCCGATCACGAAGCGTTCGATTTTTGGGAATTTAGTAATGTCTACTTTGGCTTTTGATATTTTAGTTAAATCCCACTTTCTATTTACAAAAACACATAAAAGTGTTAAATAGACTCTTAGTGCGGGGACCAACATCAATGCCGTTTCTCTAGTTAAATCCCACTTTCTATTTACAAAAAACGTCACGCAGTTCCATGTCCATAGTCAATCAGAACGACACGCCGTGTCAAATTCCTTTTTTTTTTTAATTTTTTTCTACTGTTAGAGAAATGGCTTTAGGAGTTGAAATAAAACACAGTAAGAAAACGAGTCCTTCGAAGACACTAAAAAGAATTTGAAGACAGTTCTCTCAAGAACAAGTTAGTGAAAGTTTTTTTATTTATTTTTTTCATTTGAAGACACATATTGTCACAAGTGAGTGAGTGAAAGTTTTTTTCTTTTTTGGTTAAATTAGTGAGTGAAAGTTACTATGTTCAAAGAATATGAGTTTCAAATGCTTTAACGGGTAAAGATCAATCAAGCTACCAAAGCGACAATTAATATGTGTTGGAAATTTGAGAAAGAAGAGAAAGAGAGAGAGAAGAAGAAGAAGAAGCTAAGGGAGTTGTATGTTCTTCGGTGTAAGGATGTAAAACAAGTTCTTTGTGGATTTCTAGAATATATTTCGGCGATTTGCAGGTGTAAATAAACCACACTGGTTATCCTCTAAGTCCTGAAACTCTCGGTCTCATTTACATTTTAATCTCCTTTCGTTTCGTCTGTGTTCATTCGTGAGAGGTGTGTTTTCTTGTATGACAAGCTTGAACGAAACTCTAGGTTAAAATTCTCACATATTGTCATAAGAGAGAACTCAGGTTATGCTGAAAATCGATGTCTTCTACACTAGGTAGCTTACTACTAGATGCAAAGAAGTTTGATAGCAAATGCGACTACATGCTCAGGCTTTTTGTTAGAAGTATAGGTGTCAAAATGGGTGGACTGTACATGCTCCGCCCATGTCCATTACATAATGGGAGGGAGGGCTATGGAAAAACTTATTTATAGAGCAAGTTAAGATGGTTTTGGACCAATTTCGTCCATAGACAAAACGGTCTGGACACTATTGGACATTGGGCGGACCATGGCTTTGAAATTCCATGTCAAAATTGAATTTTTTTCAATTTGAAAATCGCGATTTATGCCGATTTTGGACGGTTTCTGGCAATTTTCGGTGATTTTAGGTGGTTTCCATCAATTCCCGGTGATTCCCATTGATTTCCGGCAATTTCCAACGAATTCCGGCGATTTTCGACGATTTTTGGTGATTTCCGGTGATATCGTTTTAGGAAAAAATAAAACATAACTGAGACTCATAGGTGACTCGTGGACAGCATATTCAGAGCGGGCGTTAATGAATTTGTTTGTTAATGGACACGACTGTTAATGGACGCGATCAGTTTTTTGTCCAAAAATAGACAATATTGGATGGATTAAAATGGACGTGCATAACCCATTTTGACACCTCTAGTTAGAAGTAGTAAAGGATGATTATTCCTAGGAAATGAAACAAGGAGATGATTCTCAAGAAACTTAAAGATCCGAAAAAGAACAGAGAGATCAACAACCATCTTGAGCGTTAGAGACCATGTCTTACCGAAGATAATCAGAGAACAAATAGCCGCATGAAATGAGTGCTTAAAGTTTTAGATGAGATGTATTATGTATATGTCAAAGTAACTACCAAACATATGATATATATTTTGAATCAAAAGGGATTGCGTGAGGAATAAGATTAGAGATGAAGTTTTTTGGAGTCGTACCTGCAAACAAATCCGGAGATATTCCCGATCATATTCATGGCTCTTCTCCATCGCTTTATCTTCTCCTCGCTGAATCTTTTCGAATGCTCTTCAAACTCCATCTCGAAAGGACCGTTCTGTTTCCGAAAAATCCAAGGTTCAACCTCGTAAAAGATCGGTAACACCAGACGACCCAGAGACAATTTCAGATCGCAGAACTTGGCTAATTCTTCAAGGCACCAGTGAGATTTAGCATAGGTAGGAGATAAGACGACGATGTAAGCCACCGAGTCCTCCATAGCCTCCATGAGACTTGGACCAATCTCATTCCCAGGTTCCACATCATCGTTCCAAACCCGGACCTGTTCCTTGACGAGCACTTCATAGAGACGCTCCGCGAAATTCTGGCGCGTGTCTCTTTGGAAACTGAGGAATATATCCCACTTGAGCCTCGAATGCGGATCGGTGACAGCGCCAGTCTGCATCATCTCCGATCTTTCTTCTTCGAAATCAAGTTTTGAAAGATGGAAATGGTGCATAAATTCTTTACGTGAATCCAGAGAGAAAGCTTATATTATAGAGAAAACAACGGACATGGCTCTTCTCCAAACCGAAAACGGCACACTTGTTAAGCAAAGTTTGAAAGACGGATTCTTTTCGTGACGATGATTAGTCAGCTTTTAGTTCGTGCTAAAACACCCACGCAACTGTTTTTCTTTTACTTTTCTGCGCATTGACTCGTTACTTTTCTACGCATTTCCTCTTCGACTAGAGGAAGGAACATCCAACAAACCAGAAACACGGAATGGGGTACTTAAACTAACGTTATATTAATATCAGAATTACAAAGCAAAGTTGCATAAAAATCTTCAAAGCCAAGTAGCATAATCATATCATAATATCGTCATTAAGAAATCGGATTTCTTTAAGAAGCTTTGCAAGCTTCCTCGATCCTTTATGTTTGCAGGAACCTTCTCTTCATACCCACTCACTCCCATTACCTTCTGCAACTTCTCCATTTGCTTATGTAGTTCTACAATCTTATTTCTGATTTTCTCACTCTCAGCTTCTGGATTATGGATGCTCCATCCAATTTTAGATACACCTTGAGGTTCTCGTTCACCAAGAAACCACCGGTTTCGCTTTCTCACATAAGGAGCCTAGCCTAAGAGTCTCTACAACAGAAGATCCAGCATGTGCTGCTTTGTCTTCTCCCTTCAACACAGCCTAAAAGGATGAGAGATTTGCAAATCTCCAATGTTAAGGCGTTTTCATTATTCAAAAAAGCATGTAACTTTTCATTTTCCCGCGACTCTGCATCTCCCAATGCCCTAAGAGTTTTCACAGTCGCCAGAACCATATCCATTTCGGTTTCCACCTTCTCGTTTGTCCACTTTTCTACTGGAGATGGGTAGTCACATATCATGATAGACGCCTTCCGTTCACAGTCTTGCGGTGAGGGCAACTGCTGCCACAGCTCTTCCGTTATAAAAGGCATAAACGGATGCAGCAATCGCAAAGTCCTACCTGGATTTTCAGCATTAAAATAAGGATTTAACTGCTTCAATAAATAATCACAGAATTGGTATTGCCACCAGGCATACACTGTGTTGGCTGCATCCGATAACTCAAAAGCATTCAAGGAATCCACTGTCTTTGATATTGTCTTATTTAGTACAGAAAGAAACCATTGGCAGCAGAAGGGCATGGTTTCAGGGATTAGAGTTTTCAGAGGAGTACAAGGCAGTGGATATTAGACTGACAAGATTGGATGCTGCAGCTTCAACGTACGAATTAGTTCTGGAAGGATCAGATGAGGAAAGGTAATGAGCAGCTATAGTGTCGCCCAGAACACAATCTTTGTCGTAGAGTAGTGCTTCTATACTCCCTTTCCTATACCTCCCATAACTAAGAACCTTCCATCAACCGCAGAAAATGATCAACAAAAAGTCACTGAGATAAATTACAAAGATCGAAACTTTAAGAAGAAGAAGCCATAGAAAACAGCAGAAACTACCCACTTGATCAAATTGAAATTAGTAGAAAAAAGTGGGTTTCATTCTGAAACACATTTATTCCTTTACTTTAAAACAAAAGTACCGTACAAACACACCGGTCGCAAAAGATTTTTATTCTATCTATACTTATTAAAAAACATATATAGTAAGAGTCACTATTTTGATTTTTGAAGAAGAGTTAGAAATAAGAAGATTCCAGTTTCTTAGCTCTCTCTCCTGCAGTCCCAGCCTCTACATTGCCTTCCATAGCGTAACTCTTCTCCTGCCACCAGACACACATCGCTTTGTCATCGCAAAACCCATTGACATATGATAAAACACACAAAGTGAGGTCCTTTGCTTCGGAATGCATATTATATTACCAGCAATCGCCACATGAAAGGAACACCATCTCTGACATTTATCCTCCCTCTGATCACTTCTTTGGCTGCATTAGATCAGAGCTAAGAGTGTTTATCGTTATTTTAAACAAGATGAATTTCTAATTTGAGCCGAGTTAGACTCTACAACAAGAACTGTACCAGTGGAGGATTGGCCTGTCTTTAGCAGCAGCTGGCACCACATATCGTTGAATGCATCTATCTGTTCATCTGATGCCCCGACAATCTATTATTAACCATCAAACAGTTAAAATGGTGTTTGATCCAGATAGTTTTGAGTTAGTTGCCGGAGATTTATCTTACCTTGTAATTAATGGCGTTAAAACCTGAACCGAGTAGTTCTAGAGTCTGTTTGTAGTTACCCCTTGCGTATTCATACACTGCTTCCCCAAGCTGATATGAAAACAAGACTGATTTTGAGGAGTAGTTACAAAGAAAAAGACGATCAAAGAGGCAGGAACAAACAAACCTGAATCCCTTTCTTCATCACTTTTTGTTTCTTCTTGTTCATCTTCAATATTCTGCACGAACAACACAGGTCTCACAACAAATCTGGTATCCATTAGAAAACTGTAGAAGAAAAGGAATTCACACTAACCGGAGCTTTAGACCCTCGAGTAATTCATGAGCCTTTGAAGTCTCTCCAACCTTTGCTAATGCCCAAACTATCAATATATCGAGGTGCCACTCTAAATACCAGTTTGCCTGAAATATTAAAGCAAGTAGCATAGAAATAAAAGCCTACTGAACAAAAGAACTCATCACTGCAAACGATACGGGATGATATACCACGGCTTACCTGATCAGTTAAACGAACTGCAAGAATTTTGAGACGGTCTAAAAAGCCATCAAGAGCATCCCTTACATCCAAACGCAACAAGCCCAGCGCATTGAGATAAACCTAAAGAGTTGCAGACAGTTGAATATTAGATAGAAGAAGCAAAAGCATAACTTTCTAAATCAAAAAGAGGATTACTTCAGGAGGTACGGCATCATCTTTCTCCAATTCTTTCCAGATGTGATGATCATATATCTCCTCTACTTTGCTCATTGGTGATCCTCCTTCCAAGTAACAAAGAGCAACATGCCACCAATTGTGTGTATACCTGACCATATTATACATGTAATAAAAAAATCAGGTATTCTAAATGACAAGAGAAGAGCTTGATAATATGTGAGAGCCTCCAGGTAAGTGGTAAGTGTTAAGTGGTAAATGGGAAATGCTTTACATGAAGGATGAGCATGGCTGCCAAGATTCTGCATGTTCTTCCATGAATTCGACTGCTTCTTTAAACCGACATTCATGTTGAAGAACATGACACAGCTGAGTAAGATAGATAGAAAAAAATATCAGGCAAAGAACTACTGAGTGTAAGCTGTACATGGAAACTGAGAATTAAGGATGTAAAATTGTTAGAGAAACTCACACAGTGATGTGCCCATGCATCTTCTTTGTTTATCTCATAGCCTTTTCTTGAAGCTGCTGCGGCTTCTTCCATTCGACCAAGTTCTAATAATGGAAAAGCCAGTGTACCGTGTATATAACTTTCTTCTTGATTCACAGGTAGAACCTACAATAATAAGTAGATACAAGCCTCAGACGGTGAATCATTCAGTGACCGTCAATTTGATGAGAACTAAAGTACCTGCTGAACAAGACCCAAAAAGGGACCAGGTTTACCCATGTAGAAACATAAAAGCTGTGCTCTCTTCAAAGAGGCCAAATCCTTTGGGAATCTTTTAAGTAGCTGCAAACCACAATTTGGATTCAAACAAGGGACTCAAAATGACATGGCATACTAACTACAGAACCTTTCAGAGAATATGCATGAGTACTTAGGACCTGAGAAATGAGAATCATCAGAGAGCCACAGAACTATACATTCCAAACCATAACCATTGTATTGGTGCCAGATTCAAAAAGATAACACTAGACTTTAGAATAATATTCTGATAAACTAACAATGAAAATGAGGACCAACCTCAGTGTGCATCTCAAAAGCCAAGTCATCGTCCCTGTCCTCGGATATCAGGTAATGAACAGCCTCGAAAACCGCTTTCTCATAAGGTGTAGATTGTTCCTATATAAAAACAAATCAAACTCAATAATATACCCCAAAACTTTACAGGACATGGATATAATAAAACTGACAAGATTGGATGCCGCAGCTTCAACGTGGGAATTAGCTCTGGAAGGATCAGATGAGGAAAGATAATGAGCAGCTAAAATTTTGCCCAAAACACAATCTTTGTCGTAGAATGGTGCTTTTAAAATCACTTTCCTATTCCTCCCATAACTCAGAACCTTCAATCAACCACAGAACAAGATCAACAAGATCAACAAGAATCAATGAGATAAACTACAAGGATCGCAACTTTAAGAAGAAAAAGCCAGAGAAAACACAGCAGAAACTACCCACAAGATCAGAGTTTTAAAAACCCCATAATTCAGCTACATAATCCAAATAAGAAATCACAATTGATACTCCTCTTATGAAACCCATCTAGATTCCATAGAAAAGAAAAGTCATTTTAAGCCATGTAACTCTGTTCTAACCAAATCTATCATCAAATGTTTAAATCGATTTCATGGTATGTCTGTAGCTAAACAGGGATAATTGAAGATAAACCTGTTGATAATAAGAGTTAATTGCGTTGATGCAATCATCAGAAGAGGCATTAACCTCATAACCCCACCGAACACATCTAAGTGTTTTCTCCATTTCAAGAGGCAAAGCTTCTTCTTTTAGCTGAAAACTCAGCTGCTTCGTACACGAACACTTTCGTCTTTATTCTGGATTCGAGGATGGTTTCAGAGAGACGATACAATCATGAAGGAGACAGCGATTTATGCATTTTACTTGTCGTCATCAATCATTCAAGTTCGTCTCTACCAGTAACGTGTCTCTCTTTTGTTTCTTTTTCTCGCCTTTTAGATATACAATTATCCGTCTACAGATTATAAAAACCGAACCAGACATTAAACCGATTAAATTTACCGATCACGATTTAGGGACTTATTCAAATCTGATTTATGTAGATTTTTAAGAGTACAATAATTTTGAATAACGTGAATTCTTAGATATTCTCTCTAATTTCAAATATTTTATTAAAGAGATTTACATATTTTCACAGGTTTTAAAATAATAGTATTATAAAGTTTTATTAACTTTGTAATTATTATATTATCATTCACTTTTGCATAACAATGACAAAATTACTAAATCATGGTAAAATATATTGTTTTGTATAATTGTAAAATTGAAGTATACATTAGTGATTTATTCAAAAACAAAATTTTAAAATTTTTATGTTATCGTATACTTGATGTTTTATAAATTTTATATATCAATTTATATTTATTTTGTTTAGTAAATGATGATTTGATAATAATAATATTTTTTTAACTCGACATCAATAATTTTTCTTTAATTGAAAAAAACAGTTAATAGAAAAATAATTTATTTTTTAAAAAACAATGGAGGAATACTTCTACAAAATATTTTTGAATATAAATTTTAAATTTGCAAAATGCACTCATATTTTTTTTTGAAAAATATCTTTACATTAAAAAGTGTAATGATTTATACGCTAATTCAAATTAAAGTAGATTTACGCTAAATTTTAATTTTTTAAAATCATAGAACCAATAAAACTATGAAATCTGTTTAAACCTGATTTTTTTTTATTTCTTTTATGTTGTTTAGCTTAAAGAGAAAAGGAAAAACAATATGAGTCCGTATGAATAGCATCATAATTTTGATAAGCATCCAAAAAAACAATCATGAAGTTGTGTTTAAATCGTTGTACATATATGGCTTGGCTTTGGTTTTTCTCTACATTACTTTATTTGTTTTGGGAATTTGAATTTTTCAATTATTGAGAAACAAATTGTCTAATACTAGAATTTAATCATAAGTTAGTAGTAAATAAAAATATTATAATTGATATTGTCATAGTGACTCACAAAGACACAGCCATTTTCTGTTCCAACCGAGAAAATGAAATTAATCACATGAGATCAAATAAAGAAGAAATTTCCAAAGTGGCATATGTTTTGGCAAAGTACAGAGAATTAAAAAATGTTGACTAATGCTCGTTTCTTGTCAAACCAAGTAAGTGAATTTGAAAGATATGAACTAATGCTTACAATCAAAGTGAGTTGGTGGTAACTATTACTTAAGTTATTTTTGTTTACTTGTGCAATCAAGATCTAATCATGGCTACCAATAGTTGTTATGTATTAAAAAAGAGTTGGTAATGTAGTAGGTGAATGAGTATGTTAAGTTGTGTTTTTTGGGAATAAAAACAGAGAGAGAAAGAACATGACCTTCAATTAACAAACAGAGAAAGAACTGCAATTTGAAGTGAAAAAGCAACAAAAAACATCATTAATTCATATTCCACACAATGCTTTAAAAGCATTTATTACTGAGCACTGAACTTCTGCTTTGCGAATGCAACTAACTCTTCGACGGTTGGCATGTAAGGTTTGACGGCTTCATGGGCCCTAAGCCTCTCGGCCCATTGGATCAACCCAGGTGTTGTCTCTTGCCGAAGAAACTTGACGCCGGAAAAAACCTCAATCACAGCGATTGGACCCAAAATAGCGGAACATGCAATGTCGAGGTAGCCTATGTTTTCACCTCCGAAGAACCCTAATCCTTTGCTGCTCTTCTGAAACACTTCTTCCAGTGTAGCCAAACACTCCATTAGCTTTCCCGCCGCCGCCATTCTCCCTTCGTCGTCTTTTGCTCCGCCCACCGCATCCAACGAGGCAAAGCACTATTTCATACACATAACATAATTAAACTCGTTGAGTTCACTAAACATCTGATTCCTTCTGTTTCTAATCTAGAGATTTCTCTGTTGAAGTATCCAGATTATTAACTGAATACTCATATTTAAAGATCGGATCTCAATCCAATCAGATATATATTTTGAATGTCAAGAACTCAAGATCAAACCTTTTTTTAAGCTCACTTGAAAAATGAAACTTTCAAACTTTTTACAAAGCAGAAAAAAAAAACAGATTTATAGAATACCCATATTTGTTATAATCAGTAAATCGACTCTAAATCAATCAGATCTATATTCCAGTGTCAAGATCCAAGCTTTTAGTTCAACTACAAAAACAAAAGTATCAAACTTTAACAAGCAAAACAGAGCATGCGTATAAAGATCCATGGAAAATGAGTCTAAATTCGTTTACCTTGTCGTCAACGTACAGAGCCCAGAAGCGAGCAGCAGCTCGATCCTTAGGAAGAGAAGGAAGAATGGAAGGACCAGAGGACCAAGCCTCGTCGACATACTGAACAACGTTGAGTGACTCACAGATCGAGATGTCACCATGGATAAGAACAGGGACTTTCTTGTGGATTGGGTTGGATTTGATAAGGAGTTCACTTTTTGCTTTAAGAACATCAGGTTCGTCTAAGTACTCATACTTGACAGATTTCAAGTGTAGAGCCACTCGAGCCCTAAGGGCAAAAGGGCTTGACCAAGAACCTATCAGCTTCACTGTATCGTTCTTAGCCATATTTATTCTCTACTGGTTTTCTATTTTTATTAATCTGAAACTGTGTGTGATTAAGGCTAAGGCGAGGGTGTATTTTTATAATAGAGTGAGTTAGGGAGAAAAAGAAGCTCGTGTTTCTCGTTGGCAAGTGGCAGGTGGAATCAAAGGTGGCGTGTTCTAAGAAACTTTAACTGAATTTTTTATTTTAACTTAACTTACGAGTTCCAACACATGGCGAGGGCTTTTATGTTTCGAATATTGTATTATATTATAGTCTCCTAGGAGTTGAATATTTTTGACCATGGCAGCAAATAGTTATTGTGGCTAAGACTAACCAATCACTGCTCACTAAAACTAAGGCTACTTAGACCATCCACATCGGTCGGAGGAACGTGAGTCTCTAAATATATATTATTTTAACAGTTTATATTTAATTTAATTATTTATTTAAATATTAAATTATAAAATAATTGTTGGACCAATAAAAAAAAATAATTGATGAATCGATTCTTATATGTCTTATATTAGAGATTATTGATACTAATTTTTAAAAAATTTTATACTTTCGAATATTTTTTTATTACTTAAAAATCCATAAAAATATTAGCGTTGAGGATGCTCGTAAAATCAAATTCATCAAATTCATTCATCCTTCTGTAGTGTGCAATTTTTGTTGCATCAGCGAATTATATTTGATTGCGTTACGTTCTATAGCACTAGGCTTCATTTACGTTCTTCCCTGATTACTTCCAATACCGCTGGATTATATATTTTGTAAACACTGCAAAAACTATTTGACTTTTCAGTCAACTTTTCAAGAGCTCTTCATTATAATATATATATAGATACATTACATATTGTTTCTATATATACAGAGATCTAAAACAGTTAGCTCCATAAACTATCATCGGCTTCTTCATTTCCTTTCTAATGAAAATTTCCAGAATCCGGCAAAAAACAATGTTATGTCATCTCATGTTGCAGCATTGGGGCTTCCCGAGTCTCTGCAGCTTATCCCACATGCAAATCATCTGCCGAGGCGACTGATAATGAGCGGTGAAGTAGTCTTCTATGCAGCCAAACTGGCAGAACTTGAGGCTGTGAACCACTGCCACCGGTCTAGTCCCGTTGAACTTCTCCACCCACATTCCCATGCTCACATCTTCCATCTTGAATAACTGCAATAACCAAGAAGTACAATACCATATAAACAGATGATAAATTCCATTAAAAGAAACAATGTCCATGTCTTAAAATCTTGTATATGCGTAAAGGATAACTTACTCTTAATCTTTTCTGTTCAAAATCGTCAACGATGAACTTAGCTATATCATATGATAAGATGTAACCCGGACCATTTGCATATGGAGGATAATACTCTTCTGGCCATTCCTGGTTTCACAATTCAGAACAATCAACATAAAGTCTAAAACACTACAAGTTTCCGGTTACTTGTTCAGCTCAGTTGAGTTTCAGGTCTGCTACAAAACCTATACCTCGTAAGTTACAGCCCATTTCCCAGTGCGGAGAGGCTTATGGAAGAAATTAATGTTTCCAATATAAAGGCTCTCTCTTCCCTTAACCTTTTCTGCTTCCTGGATCACAGCATCCACTCGTACGAATGTATCATCGTCACATTTCATTATATACTTTGCCGCCACTGTGCTAACCTACAATTTCCCAGATAACAAATCAGAAAAGTAATCAATAGTAGGGAGAACAAAAAGAGGAACAAAGAAATCAGTTGGCTTCTCACCCCATATTCGCAGATGGCAACTGTCTTGAGAACAACAAGGTCATAATGATCCATGTACGGTACAATGACAATATCACCAAAGTACTCGGCTTCTTTCTTTAGATCCACATTGACTTCCTTCCTTGCGTGCTGCAAGATGAATTAACATAAGCAAATGCTGTTAAACCAATGACTATATTTAGGTGATTTGTGCTTACCAATGCCACAAAGAACCGGGCAACAACTTTTGACGATCTGACTAGCTTTTGCTGCATCCATGACTTCCTCACTGCCATCCTCTCTGCAAAATGGTTGCCAGCAGAGAGAATTCCAATGAACAACTCTACAGGCTTTTGAGGTAACGAAGGAGCTTTCCATATGCTTTGCATCTCAAGATGCTTTTGCGGTGCATAACTCGGATTTGTAGAGGGTAATGAGGCAGCATATACAGAATGCACATCAATGTTTCCCTTGACTGCTAGTCCAGTGGCATCCTCTAGAACAAACCCCTGAAACAAAAAAACCATTATCACCAGTCAATGTTAAACCATTCCCATCAACGGAAATCTGGAAATTATTAACCGTTTCCGACAACTACTCACAGTTCTATAAGGGAAAGATGTGATGTGTCTTCCATTAACACTAATGTGGTAACCTTCTATCCCAGCTCGAAGTGTAAGAACAAAGAGCTTCCCTTCAACAAAAGGAAACGGCCAATCATGTGCTACCATCTTCTTCCTCCTACCCATAATCCTATTCAACCACCATGTCGTCTTTGATTCATCAGAAACATCACCATTACTACCTTCATCATCTCTCTTCCACTTCTCACATTTCACCTCTCTATCAACTATCACCAAAACCCACAAACAAAACAAAATAAAGTTTTAAACTTTTAATCTTTTTCATCAGAATTAAAAAAAACGAATCTTTACTATAAAACAATTCGGAAATTTGAACCGATCCAAGTCAAACTAAACAATAGTTTAAAGTCAACTCTAGTCCAACAAAATCACAACCATATAATAAAAAATAGTAAATAAACTCAATACCAGATTCGTCTTCATCACTAGATTCACGGCCATCACAACGTAAAGCTGAGCCCCATTGCATTCTATAACAAGTATTCTGCTCAATCACAGGTCTCCCACTCCAATCACCTTTAATCCTCGGGTTAAAATGGAGGATCCGAGGCGGATCTTCACCATCCACAGCCTTCAATCCTTGCAATTCCATCATGAACTGCGTCACCATCGCCGTTTTATCTCCATCCTTCTCAGAATGTGCCCAATGCGGTGTAGCTACAACAGTAATGTGAGATCCTAACGTTAATCCACACGGCAAAACCAAGATCCGGCTCCGGTTCACAAACTCCGACCCGGAAACCGAAACCATATCCGGACATCTCTCAGTCCGGTTCTTAATCGGAGCTTCATCGGCTTTAATTAAACCCGAATCAAGCCCATCCCACATTTTCCTTCCCATTGAAATCGCATGCTTTGCCGTTATGTGGAAAATTGAGAACTCATCGCTGAATCCGCCATTGTCGAAAATGCTCTCGTTGACGAAAATCTCAGAGATTGACTTAAATTCCCCTATTTCCCGATCCGTGACCCGACCCGGATCCTTGAGAGGTCGATGTGGGTCTTTTTCTTCTTCTTCTCCAATAACCAAATTTGCTTCTCCAATACCAACAACCATCTGTCTTGGTAATGCGTCAGCAAATGAAGAAGATGACCCATCAATAGACCCAGACCCAGATCCTGACCCGGTTCTAAAGACGAAAGGGATCTCAAAGCTCATGCAGAGAAAGTAAAAGAGCAGAACAGCCAATAGGAACTGAACTAGCCCGAATCGACTCCGTGACGTGGAGTTTTCGAGTTTAGACTTCTTCATTGCTCGATTCAACAAACCCTAGAACACAAAATGTTTTTTTCAGAGACAAAATGGTTTATTTCAGTAAACAGCTTGCAAATTTGGGTAAGCCATTAAATTCAAATATTTTTGGACGAAGAAGAATAAAAAGGTTGTCAAACAAATTCAAAAAAGGCTAAAACTTTTTTGAAAATTATTGAATTTTGTTCCAGCTTTAAAGCATTTTCACAACAAGGGAACAAAACAAAAGCTTTGAACAGTTCTTGCAAAGTCGGTAACCGGCGTGTACGAAGATGGAAAGCCAGTTACTCTTTAAACTACGTCGTTTATGTAATTGGGAAAAAGCGGAAAATTATATTTTTAAAAATTACAATTATATTTAGCGTTTGTTGCGTTATGTCCTTTTTATAATAAGTTTGAGAAACTTTTGATATTTTTGTAATTAGGAACGGTAAACACACAAACTTAACCGGTGAATCATTGGACGTTCATATTGGTTGTGTGGATGCAAAACTCCAAATTAGTGTACAAATAACCGCTGATAACATTACTAATAATAATTTCGGTTATATTTTTTCTTGGCTCAATTTCCAAGTTAAGAAATATCACAAGAAAAGTTAAGTCTTTGAGTTTATCATAATAATATTTTAATGATTAAAATAAAGACAGACAGGTGGTTTCCAAAGGGATACCCACCACACATTCTCTACATTATTTTTTAAAAAAGAAACTGTTTTTATATATTTATTTAATTTCAGAAGTTATAAATTTCGTTTAACATGAACCATTATTTTATGCAGTTTGGACTTAGAGCAATGACATGTCGGTGTGAACGTTATTAATTTCATGTCCGATTGCAATCGAATATATTGTCGTTGTACATGTCGTTTAGTTTCGTTTTCACAAATTTCCGAATTCAAAATTTAAATCATTTCCATGGGACCATTTACGGCAGAATCTATAATACATTTTCAGATGTATGAAATATTGAACTTTTGTTTACATTTGCCCTAAACTGATTTAGTGTTCGATATATTTTAAATATGATTTGTTTGCTGGAATTATGGAAAATAAATTTAAGTAAGAATGATATAACCCATGATTTATGATTTGTAGCATGTGCTAAAAGGTATTTGCTTTAACTATATAGTTGAATTTTCAAAATATAATACATAAGTGTAACTGTTGAACCTAGGGTTTGATTAGATAATAAATTAGGGTTGAATGACTTTTTGTTGATTTAAGTTTATAATCGATAAATACAAAAAATAATTTAGGATTTGTATGAATAGTAACTTAAGACTTTTAAAGAATTGCATAGTTGAGTTTTTAGGTTTTTTGTAAAGATTTTTGAAATGGATCTTTAGAAAAGAAGAGTTCTCTATTTATAATAGTTTGGATGTGGTTTGAAATGATTTGGTTTTTTTTTGGGTTTTTTTAAAAAAAATTTCTATTTAGTTTTCATTTTCAAAATTAATTGAATCGATTTAATTTTTAATGGCATATATTGATTTGTTTTTAAGATAAATTGGTTTTAATTTGGATCGGGTCTAAGATACAATGATAAACCTGATATCAATAATAAATGATAATATTATGGGTCATATTTTAAACACATAGGTAATAGATTCAGCTTAGTTAATGATCTATTGGATACTACTTTGGAGGGACTTCTTCGAGATGAAAGTTAGGCTGAAGGTTTAAACCAAGAAACAGTTGAGCAAACAACAGTCAACAAAAAGTTAGGCTTGTAGAATTTTAATACATAAAAATCGATCGGGAGCTCATTGGTCTTTAAATGAATAGTTTCAGAAAATATGATTATGATAAAAGTCAAGAGGGAACATTCAATTCAAAGGGTAATGTAATACTATGAGTTAATAATCAACCAAATGTTTTAAGTTGACTACGTTTTTTTTTTGGACAGATTATTGATTACTGGTATAGTTATCATTTTATCATAGTATAATTTCCAGAAAAATACCAACATCAAAACTGTCAAACGAAACTTGGAAATAATTGACCCCTATTTGAAGGTGGGCCCCTATTGACTGAAATATTGGTTCCATATTGTGAACTAGCTAACAAAGGGGAGCATATGGATATAATATATGTCCAATCAATTATTTTTATAGAATATACAGCCAATCATGTTTCGGCGTTCGTCATTAGTTTAAGTTTTGTCTCGGTTTAATTCAGTTATTATTTTTCAAAAGAATTGAAATATTAAAAACACAAATCAACTATATGCAATCTTTGATCTCAATACCGTCTCTTTTAACAAATCGTGTTTACTCTCCAGTACCTTCTCCTTCTCTGCTTTTTCTTTACGTCCCCCCACCAAAGTCCAAAGAAAATTTTTAGAGAATGTTATTGGCTTCCTCTTCATTCGCCGCATACACTGCTCCTTCCAATTTTAAGCAGGCTGATTGGATCTCATCATGAGTTCCGTCCAATAAATGTCTAAGGAGAAATAGAGTCAGAAGCCCATCTCGACAGAAAATGGTCACTTATTAATGGGTCTATCACCTTGCGGAGGCCCATCAGTTTCAAAGGGCATTGATTAGAATGCGGTGAGCTTGCTGATCACGTTGTGTGGCTTGCGCCAACATTCAAAAGCTTCGAGTATACGGCTGAGTCAATGGAGTTAATGCGAATTATGAGATTGAATGATGATATTAATGTCCCGACAAAGTAAGCAGGGGAGGTTGGCTCAAAGGGGAATTAGATTTCTCAGACGCATTTGAGATTCTCTTTCTCCTTCTTCTCCTTCGGGGGAACAAAATTGTGTATTTTAATATTTTAAAAGAAAAAAAAGAATCGTGTTTTAATATTTCTTTTATTATATTATATTTGGATGTCATCCAATAGTAATTAAGTTAGATATAATTGCTGGGATTTAAATTAATTATAGGCTTGATAATATTGTAACTTTCATGAGAGTTTTTCTACTATTTAAGAAACCAATCCAATATTTTTATATTACTTTTACTTTACACTATTTGAGAAACTCATTTTTTTTTTTGAAACTTAGAGAAACTCATGTTGAGATAGTTTATTACGCAAACTCAAAATAAAATTGTGATTTAAAAATTATTTTTAGCGCAATCCCCACTGATTAAAACGACGTACTTTTATTTCCTAACAGTAACTGCCTTTCCATCTTCGTACATGCTGTTGCCGCCGGTTACACGGTTACCAAACCTCATAAACCTGTTCCAAGCTTTAGTTTCGTTCCCATTGTGAAAATTGTGATTTTGATTTTTGCTTTAATGTTGGAACCCAAAATCAAGAATTTTTTACAATCTTTCTATTTTCTTCTTAGCCAAAAATTTAGAAATGTCCGGATATGGTTTCG
Organism: Cardamine chenopodiifolia; assembly: GCA_963922655.1. Lineage (NCBI taxonomy): Eukaryota > Viridiplantae > Streptophyta > Magnoliopsida > Brassicales > Brassicaceae > Cardamine > Cardamine chenopodiifolia. The sequence goes on from OZ000459.1 coordinate 8,204,119, forward strand.
ATTTCTTGGTCAGGGTTCGTGAACCGGAGCCGGATCTTGGTTTTGCCGTGTGGATGAACGTTAGGATCTTACATTACTATTGTGGCTACGCCGCATTATTTGAGTGGATGCTGTGATCCAGGAAGCAGAAAAGGTTAAGGGAAGAGAGAGCCTATTAATATTGGAAACATTAACTTCTACCATCAGCCTCTGCGGACAAGGAAAATATAAATAGAGGTTTGGTAATAAATTGTATTGACAAAAATTTACAAAAAATAATCAGGAGTCTTGCGAGTCGTTTCTGGTTCGACTTGACGTGATGCTGGATCAAACTGAAGAAAGTTCTGCTCCATGTTCTCTCCAATCTCAAGAATCGCAGCCATGTTCCCACATCGGTAACAATAGTTAGGAGCACTAAACACAGTCACAACGTTTTTCTCCTGATGAAAATTTTTGAGTTAGCATATCATGAGAACAGAGAAGAGGTTATAGAAAAAATTTGGTATATTTTGCTTGTTCATTACCTGACACCAATTATATCCTTCCATGACAAGCTGGTGGGCGCGCGATATTAGAGTTAATCCATTGGTGTGGTTAAACTGAGTGGCTATATCTTGTCCAAAAGTATAGCCAGCTCCACGAGGAGATATACCCCAACCGCAACGATCATCTGGATCAGACCATAAAAGGTCACACATTGGACCTTCATGTGGAACCTATAGAAAGATAATGGTTATATATAGTAATATGTTTGCTAGTCTGGTTAACAATGAGAAAGAAGTCACCTCCTGAATGCGGTCTAATGATCGAATGTTGTCAAGCGTGTCTAAAGAAGGCGAAAGTCCGCCATGTAAACAGAAAATCTAAAGGAGGAACAAGTTTTGCAGCCAGTCAAGTAAACCATATATATATAATGAGAGGTGTGGTATGGTGAAACTCATTGGTATATATATACCTGACTCTCAACGGTAGAGCTGTAAGCGGAAGATAATTGAAAAGGTCAGTGAAAGATTTCCAAACATTTGCATTTCCATATTTCCTCAAGCATTCATCATAAAACCCATACCTAAAAAATGAAGCAATCAGCAACCTTTGAATGAGGTAAAACAACAGAAACAGAGTGTCTAGAGAAAGCTTTACACTTGAGTAATTTGGCGGCTTTCATGATTCCCTCTCAAGATAGTGATTCTATCTCTATAACGAACTTTCAAAGCTACCAAGAGCGAGACGGTCTCTACAGAATAATATCCACGATCTGTCCACACAAATATACACAACAACAAATGTCAGTCAAATTTAGCTAATGGAGTCATCAAAAACTAGCATTAGCCAATCAAAAGAAACACAAATCCTTTACCAAAACGAATTAAGGTTTCAACTTGATACTCGTTACCAATGCAATGTATCGTTGACCCTATAGTATCAGCAGAATAGTTAATGGAGCCATCAGAAAGTAGCAAATCCTCTACCAAAACGAATTAAAGCTTTCAATTTGATGATACTCGTAACCAAAACACACAATAAAGCTCAACGCAATGTATTATTAACCCAACAGTATCAGCAGAAAGAATAAAACTTTGACGTCGTAACTCACTGTAATCTACCATTAACCCAACATTAGATTAGCATAAAGACTAAAACTTTGAAGTTGAAAATCAGAAAATGCAGTTAAAAGAACGGACCTACATAATCGCCCATGAAAAGATAATTAGTATCAGGAGAAGAACCACCGATTCGGAAAAGCTCAATGAGATCATAAAATTGGCCATGAATATCGCCGCAGATTGTGACCGGACATTTCACCGGTTGAACATTCGATTCCTCCACAACAATAGCTCTCGCTTGATCGCATAACGTCTTCAACTCACCCTCTGTTAGTTGCTTACACTCCATTAGCTGATTGATCTGACGGTCTACATCTCCCGTCGCCGGCATCGTTTAGCAACTACGGATCCAGATAACGATGTTCCTCCTTTCGTATCTGGTTTTGAATCTATCTATCTACCATTACTCAAATAAAGCTTGAATATTTTTCTTCAATTCGAGATTGTAAATGGTTATTTTTTTTACATGGAAGAGGTGCACGCTTGGACCATCACGCAATCGCTTTTTTCCTCGAGAATGTTTTTTTCAGAGCAGCAAAATTGTAAAGAGAGTTTTTTTTTCCCCAATTTTGTGAATTTAATTAATTTAGTCTTAGTTTTTTTTTTCTATTCCGTCGGAATTGGGAAAAGGTTGATCATTACCACACCCTTCCAGCTTCCGGCAGCCACGCCGGGTCAAACTCCATCGAGAAATTGACACGTGGCTATGTTCTTATATTGGCTAATGAAAATGGGCCTATCCAGCCCAGTAAAATAGTAATATTTCTCCAACTGAAGGAGTTCACGGAAAAACGGATAGAGTTCAGAGTTTTAGATATGTGTCGCTCATATGTTTATATGACTTCTAATGAACAAGAAAATATTATTTTTTACTTTCAAATTAGTTTTACTAACATTTTAAATTTTCAAAATATTTTTGCTGATATTAAAATTTTTTAAATTAGCTTTCTTATTTTTTCTACTAGTAATCTTGTTAAAAAATGAAAGACGAAAAATAAAAATGAGTTTTAAAAAGTAAAATTCAAAGAAAATAAGTTTTAAATTCAAAATTTATGTTACAATAAAGAAAAAATGGACAAATTAAATTTTTTGAAATGAAAGATACGAATCGACGAGGATGAAAAAGAAACTGAAAATAAATTCAAAATGTTCGTTTAGTTTTGTTGCGGAACGAAAGCTGCTAGGAAAGGCTATGAGATCAATAAAAACGACTCTTGGGCTTATCATTGCGTGAGTTTCCAACGTTTATTTTCCATGTCTTTGTTGTTTATCCATATGCAAGTTTTCATCGTTTTTTTTGGGCAGTTGTGTCATGTTCTTCAAACTGAATGTCGTTTCAAGGAAGCAGTAGAGTTCACGGAAGGATGCTCAGCTTCGTGGGATTCTTGCTCTTCCTTAATGTATGAAAGCATTTTCAAACAAATTATAAACATCTATGGAATTACATATTAAAGAAAACCAAATATTTGAAACATTTCATATTAGGTATTCGCATAATTGGTGGCATGTAGCTGTTTGTTACTTGGAAGGAGGGTCTCCCTTAAGTATGGTACAAGAAATATATGATCATCAGATGTGTAAAGAGCTGGAGAAAGATGATGCTGTTGCTACTGTCGTAATTCCCCTTACCATTTTATATCCTCTTTAAATTGTAACATTGGACTCTCATTAGCATGTCTGATGTCCTATACTTGTAATATTAAACTTCAGGTTTATATGGATGCTTTCGGTTTATTGTTGCGCTTGGACACATGCGATAAAGTAGATGAGTTTTTAGATAGACTGAAGATTCTTGAAAATTTTTGACTGATCAAGTTGGTGATGCATCTATTTGCCTTGCATTCATATGCTTTTATTTGCTCTTCTTTTAATAAATATGTGTGTAACTTCGATGTTAAGGCAATGTGGTATCAAGAATGGCTTTTTGATATTACGACAATCTGGGCATTGAGTAAAGTTGGAAATACTTCACAAGCATATATGTATTGCTCCAGGGCCTCAAAACCCGGTCAGTGCCGCTTTCTCTTTTGTGTCATTTTTTGAAATGAAAGTATTGTTTCTTGGCTTATCATCAGGTTCATATTATTCTATTAGGACATCTTATATGAACAAGAAGAAACAACAGCTGATGCAGAAAGCTTTTCTGGTATGTTCTTATTAATCTTTCAAGTTATTTATCATAGCATAAGAATTAAGATCAGCCTTTTGTTTGTTTTAACATCTTTTATTCAAATCAGCTTGCTGAAGCTGTTTATGAATATGGAAAAGGCAACTACAAAGAAGCTCTAGAACTACTTGGCCCAGGCTTTGATGCTGCTGACTATAAGGTAATGCATGTTCTTGCATCAATAAAAAACTTATTAAAGAAAACATTGGAAATGATCAAATAGGTGATTGGAGCATCGGTTTTACAGATTGATGTGGTTAGTGAAATGTGGTACAAAATGCTGTTACTGGCCAATCTTCCATTGGTACACTCCTAAAAACTCTATTCTTCAGATGATTTATTTGGTTGCTCAGCTAACTGTGCGGTTTAAACACCGAATTTGCAGCGATTGAAGTACTGGAGAGGAGGATAAAGCAGAGAGATGGTGCTCCTTTCTTGTGGCGTTTTCTGGTAATGTATTCTACTTTAAAATCATTGATATGACTTAAGAATTGTTGATTCAAGAAACGTGTACAGTGGAGAGATAGATGCATATTTGTACTATGGTTTATGAAACGTTGACGTTTTGGTGGCAGGAGAAGAGTTATGCCATGGAAGGCAAGGTAGAAGCTGTAAGTGCAGGTGAGAAAGCGAAGGCGTTGGAATCTTCATATTTCAAGTTTGCTTGATTGCTAAAAACGGCATCGTCTTGTTATCTTTTATACATGCTTTTCCGCTTTGTTGAATAAGTCTTCTGAATTGTTTGGTCAATGTAAAAGTTGACCTTCACAATCGTATGTAAATTTGCGGCTTGACCAAGAATAATAGACAAAAATCGTATTTATTTCATTTAGAATATTTTAGAATTCTCCATTAGTTTATAATATTATAAATATAATATATATATATAAAGATATTCTTGTGTTTTAATTGTATTTGTTAAGCTAATTGGAAATTTTACATTCTATTGACTTTGTGTAGATAATACATTAGGAAACAAAGCGTCAAAACAATTGAAATATCTATTTGATATGAAAAAAAACGAAAACAATAAAAAACGAGGATCTTGAAGCTGTACGTGGACTTAGAAATGTAGTTCAATTGCGACATGGAACCATGTCAACACATTAGGGGACGCCTATTTGATGTCCAACTCCAAGGTCATTTCTGCATTTTTAATGTAGCTTTTTTTAACTCTATATATTTTGTGATAATAATAATTATTTAAATCAAGAATAATTTTACTTAAATGTATACTATCCACGAGATTAATTCAAAATCTTTTTAAAAAGAAACTGAATATCATATTGCTGATCTTTAAAATGTAAATCGACTGGAATTTTTTTTTAATCACAACTCTGGCAGAAATTGTAGCAGTTATATGAATAAAGTTTATCCTTAATGATCTTCTGTCCAATATATCTTATAAAATACACCAAACGTCTATATTTCTTTGTATTTTAACATTTAAAAATAGTGTTAAGACTTGTAGTTACATGCATCACTTAAGACCATTTTATATGACGAGTTCCAGAAAACAAACCATTTTCTTTCAAACTAAGACCTTTTCTTTCAAAACCTAACGTCGGCCACATCAGCCAGCGATTTTGTGTTTATTTTCTTTTTCAAAATTCAACGATTGGGATATAATTAAAACTCAACTAGGACCTGTTGATAAAACAAAAAAACAAAAAAAAAATCCAACTCTGATATTTATACTTTTCGCTTATCCAGAATGATACAATACACACGTAAAATAAGGTAACGTGTGAATCTATCAATCTATGCAACTTTTTAGAAATGGACGAATCCTAAATATTCTACACAAAATCACAATTATTCATAAGTCTCATCTGACTTTTTTTTTGCCTTGAGGAAAAGAGACATTTCCTCATACTAACAGCCCACGCGCATTACATTTGCGTCTTAATAATCTCCTCTCTGTTGGTTTTTTTATTATTGGTGAAAATATATAATATGAACATTCTTTTTTACAACAAATAATACGAAAATTATAAGTATTCTGATTTCTTCTATGAAATATATAAAAACCTCATCCGATTTTGAAGTAGGGGAGCATGTACATTTAACATTGTTTAACTAGCTGAACTGATCTTTCATCAATATTAAATTATAGTGATGGTCTCAATCTTAATTTTGTAATTCCTCCTTGATTTATATGGATTGAGAAAAAAAAAATCAAATTATACATTTATGCACGGGTAATACACCCTTTATTGCAGTGATTAAAAAGACTCAAATCACGTCCATAAGATAAAAAGCCTTATAATATAACCGGATAGAACCAATTGAACCACAAGGTGAGACATTCTCTTGCAAAGTCATAACATCACGCACTTCACGCGCGTGAGGTTAAAATGTAACGCTGTTACGTATGTGGAACCTTCGCAAAATATATGTTTAATTTTCTTGACTGTTTGATCGATCCTTCCAACTCTCATGCTTTGTTTAATATTTAACACTAAGTCATTTCTTAATTTGATTCGGGAAATTTCTAAATAATTGCAAGCTGAATAGTACCTCCGAGTATTAACTTACAAAGTTCCCTTTTAGCCAGGCTTTTTCTTGTTCCATTTCAATCATTAAATTATTATATAACCAAACAAAAACCTCATTCTCTCCTTCCATCACAAAAGAAAAAACAAAATCTCTGTTCGATTTCAATTTGTGTCTTCTTCACAAAACGTAAAGGAAATGGAGTTATTCACCAAAAGTAACAACGTTAAGTTACGTAGCCACCTGGATAAGTTTTTGGCCGCCGACGATGACCAAGAAACCATCCGTCAAAGCCGTAAAGGAGATTCACGGCGTGCCGTTTGGACGGTGGAGACCGTCGTCGATAAACCGAACCTGATCAGGCTAAAGAGTTGCCACGGCACGTACTTAACGGCGAGCAATAAACCGTTACTGTTAGGTATGACCGGTGAAAAAGTGACTCAAACGGCGGCGTCTAACAAGCTGATGGATTGGCAAACACAGTGGGAACCGGAGCGAGATGGGTTTCAGGTGAAGCTAAAATCTTGGTGCGGCAAGTGGATGAGGGCTAACGGTGGAACGCCGCCGTGGAGAAACTCCGTTACTCACGATGAGCCTCATACGTCGAAGACCAAGAACTGGTTGATTTGGGATGTTATAACTCTTGATGGATCTGATCTTGAAACCATGTCTGATGAAGATGAGAGGTCTGTTTCTTCTCCGGTGTCTTCACATCTCAACGGGTCGGATCTCGGGTCTGTACCCGGGTCGCCTGCTTCTGTTGGATCTATGAAGGGTTTTGGCCGGTTCGCTTCTCTAGGTTTACCTATGTCGCCGAAATGGTCCCCAAAACCGGTATGTTTGACTAAGTCTTTATACAGTGTGCATTGATTAAGTTTCTTTAATTTAGGTATTCATTAAGGGCACCATAGAAAGTTATTATTGTTAGATGAACTTAGACAATTTGTATATCAAAAATTGGTTGGCATGCATTACATGAGAAAGAAGAAGATGGGGATTAACCATATTCATAGTTAAAACTTTAGAAAACTAGAAAAAGGCATGGACATATGTCATTTCTTTATCCACTAACATATTATCATGCTCCACAAGCACAACCATCGTTCCACCAACCTTACCGCACCAACATATTCCAACTTATTGTATATTTTTAAAATTAAATGTTTAGATAATTTAGAAAACTTCCGGCTTTATAATTTACTATAGTAACCTTAACAGTTGAAAATATGTCACTACAAATCCAACAAAAGTTTAACCTCAGTGATTAAAGAATTATTTTGAAAAGCTTCTAGTAGAACATATAAGTATGTAAGTGAGAGTAAACTTTCTTACAAAAGTTATACCTAGAGGGTGATTAATAAATAAATACCTTTTTTCTTCCCCAACAATAAAAACTTATACCTAATGGCTTAATATAAATAAATCTAGTGCCACATATAACAAAAGACACGTCTAACAAAAAATAAGGTAAAAAAGTTGGTGTTAGTTATGATTTAGTAGTGATGGGGCATGGTCCAGGGAAGCAGTTGGGAGAGTCCCACACTCATGAATTTCCTCTCTTGGTCTTTCTTGCGGGCAAGGGATTATAACATTTATTCTCTATATGTTCGCTTTACAAGTTGGTGTTAGTTATGATTTAGTAGTGATGGGGCATGGTCCAGGGAAGCAATTGGGAAAGTCCCACACTCATGAATTTCCTCTCTTGGTCTTTCTTGGAGGCAAGGGATTAGAACATTTATTCTCTATATGTTCACTTAAATCCTCTTTTTCAAGACATACTTGTATGGCATAAGGACACTGATACATTTTGGGTGAAGGGGGGGGGGATATAACTATTTTATTTTTTGTTAGAAATGATTTATTATATTTTTCAGTAATATCACCTTTATATTTAATGTTCATACCACAATACTTCTAATCTAACTGAAAATTAGATCACATATTTTATATTAAGTATTAAGTTCATAATGGAATACTTGAGTTTAGACGATAGGAAAAATCGAAATTAATTAAAAAAATTTTAATGCATAACTAAATAGGTTATGAGGAATTAATGGAATTATAATGAAAAAGGTAAATTATAACATGATACTTCATTTGAAATGGTTACTTGGGTTACTTTCTCATATTTCTTTTGTTTCATATACCAAATTTTAATATACAGCAAACTAATGTTTACCAAATATATCTAACTATCACACCTTTTTAAACTTTTACTTATTTTATGTTTTTTCTTTTTCTTTTTTCCAACTAACTTATTTAATGGTTTAAACTTTATTATTTGATGAAAGAAAACTTTATTATTTGTCTCAAATTAACCTTTAATATTCGACATGGACTCCTAGTATTATGTTTAAACCTCTTATGGAGAATTTGAATCAAAAATTATGAACCATTTGAATGTATTTTAAATGAAAATTGTCCGAATAATTTGTTGTTTATAAAATGATTTTGAGTGACTGAAAGATATATAGAAAAATATAATACCTAATGACTCCATTTTCTTTTCTTTTTCAGATTTAACACCAGTTTTTTTAGTTATAAGCATTAGAAAAATTGTAGTCTTTGAAAAGATATTCACAAACTAATCCTGATTTGGTCTTGAAAATATGGTAAAATGTTCACACGAATAGTTTAGTTGATGTCTTGTCTCGTAATTAACTTGTTTCTAAGAACTGAATTTGCATAGTAACAAATGCTGACGTGGATTTTAAAACGCGCAAAATCCAATCAGCAAACTCTGACTTTTCCAGATTTCTTTACATCCATAAAGCAAGTCTCGTGTCCACGTCCGCGTAACCATAAAACGCAATTTAGACCACAGGAAACTGATAGACTTTATAAATACACAAAAGACATTTCACATCATTATTCACTCATTTGTTTCTTTTGACAGAAGACGAATAGTTTCAACCAAAAGGAGATAGAAGTCTCAGCAATGGAGTTTTTCCAGAAAGCAAAAGCTGTTCGAATGCGTAACAGCCACAACAAATATCTTATAGCAGACGACGACGAAGAATCAGTGACTCAAGACCGTAACGGATCTACCAAAAACGCTCGATGGATCGTCGAACCGGTTCGTGATTCATTCCACGTCATCCGTCTTAAAAGCTGTTACGGCAAATACTTAACCGCTTCGAACGAGCGGTTCTTACTCGGAGCTACGGGGAAGAAAGTGATTCAGTTAGAGCTGAGTCGACTCGATTCGTCTGTGGAATGGGAACCGGTTAGAGAAGGATCTAAAATCAAGCTTCGTAACCGTTCCGGTAACTATCTCCGAGCTAATGGTGGACTTCCTCCGTGGCGAAACTCCGTAACACATGATAATCCTCATTTATCGGCTACTCAGGATTCAATTTCGTGGGATGTTGATATAGTCGAGATCTTGATTGATACTCATATCGCAGCGGATTCTCCGAAACCTCCTCCTCAGAAGACACCGCCACCGCACCGGAGGCCGTCGAATTCGCCGTTGTCGGTTTCGCATTCGAGGACTTCGTCTTCTCTTTCAGATAGATCCGATCTAGATGTGAGTCAAATTTACTAAAGTACCCTTCTAATTTGTTTAAAATTACCGTCGTACCACTTTCCGGTTTTTGATAGTGTTTTGATTTTGACCAGTCGGTTGAGTCTCCGCCTAAATCCGAGGGGCGAATTATATACTACCACATTGCTGATGATGAAGGACACGTGGAGGATGAATCAGCCGTTGGATATGCTTTCACGTTTAAAGGAAACAGTGTGGCAGAGCTGACTCAGACATTGCGAGAAGAAACGTCCATAGAGGACGCCGTGGTGTGCACTCGTAGTCCTTTAAACGGCAAGCTGTTTCCTCTTCGTTTGCAACTTCCTCCTAACAACGGAACACTGCATGTCTTTTTACTACCCTCCAATGCTAGCCTCTAGACGTGAGTTTTTTCACTTTTCACTGTCTTTTTCTTTACGGTTTTTACTTTCTTTCTTTATCTGTTTTAAACTTTCATATATCAAAGTTAATAAACGTTTGGCTTGTTTGTTAATTTTACCAGTGGCACAGGACTTCACGAATACATACATTGCAAACCAAATAATCGAGCTATGCGATTGTAGTGATGATCGCCCGAAGACATTAGAAATGAGTGATTGGGTTCTTGTTTGGTGAAGCATATGATATGAACTTTATAAAAAAGATAGTAAGAGTTGGTGGTCACAGAGATTAAAGGCGCAAAAAAAAATTTAGTAAGAATTTTGATAATAGAAAATAATTTTATATTCTTTTTGAGGATAATAGTACAAATTGTTTGTTTTTGTAAATAAGCGATTTATTTGTAAACGAACATTTGGATTTCGGGGGTTTATTTGTGTGTGCTTGGGTTGATATTGCTAATTTTTCTTATAAATATAAACCAGTAAATTGAAAGGAGTTGAATATCTTGCAATACGAAACCAATCTCTCTTCGGACGATTAGAAGAATCATCAGGAAGAACACAAATTCTCAAAAAAATCCCACAAAATCTTCATCCTCTGAAAGATATCTTGAAGAAAATAAACAAATCTAGTCAACTTTGACCAAAACTTTAGTCATTTAGGCCATTTAATTTATTTAAGGAAAATAGAGTGTCTCTTGATTTCTAAGTAACAATTTTATAATATATTTAGACCTTTGTACAGTGTGTCATTTCCAAACAACTCATAAAATTGACAAATTAATAGTTTTCAGAAAATCGAATCCACAAAAATAGTTTCGAAAATCTACACAAAAAATTTGGAAATACGATGCGACACTCCTGTTTAATACTCCTATTTATTTAGAATAATTTCACTTCTTTTTTTATTTTCCTTTTTTTCTTAACACGGATAATATCACTTCCTTAGCTGGATGGATCTATCATAAATCAATTATATATAACTCAAAACCATCACACACGATAAATCAGACGCTTCAACTTATCCCCGATATCGCAGAAAACCCTAACAATCCCTTCTCCTCTCTAAAGCTCCGCCGCCGCCGCCGCTATTCAGCGGTGGTGATCAACCTCAGACGGTCACATCGATCCTATTTCATCAATATCCTAAACAAATCGACACCATGGGCGCTACTGCTACCTCCGACGCTGCTGAAGGACCCGTCATGGGACTCATCAACAAGCGTCTCCGTGCTCTCCGTAAGAAATACAACCGAATTATTCAGATGGAAGAGTCAATTTCTCAAGGCAAAACCCTAAACAAGGAGCAAGAGGAAGTACTCCGTTCGAAACCAGCCGTCGTTCTCCTTATTGAAGAACTCGAAAAGCTCCGTGCTCCTCTCTCTGCCGCCGTTACTGAAGAAATCACTCTCGCTACTCAGCATCATCAGTCCTTCTCAGCTCAAACCACCACCGCTGCAAACGATGTCGTCACTGACCTTCCTCCACAAGAAGCTAGCAGCGGCGATGATGGTGATTCGAAATTGGAGGATCTGGTGAACCTCTTGTACTTTGGTTCCTTATTCGACGTGAAATCTCAGAACGAGTTTACTTCGATAATGTTGACCAGGACGCACGAGAGAGGTTGCTGCTTGACTTACGATTACGTTACTGATGATGCGACGGATCTGCTAGGTGATCGGGATTTGGATTCGATTTCTCAGCTTTGGAGTCTGATGATATCTCGTCCGGTGGATTCAAGCTTATCTCATAAGAATGCTTTGGAGCGTTGCATTGAGCATGCTAAGCTTTGGCTCGCTAACTCAGAACAGCCAATTGAATCGAGCTGCAATGTTTCATGTATAAAATCCGAATATGTTTGTTATATATTTGTGATTTAGTTTCTCTGTGTTGTTTATTTACTGAGGTTAATGTTTCAGATGCTTCGCTAAGGGAGAAGTTGAATAAGATTATGGCTTCAGATTACTTCACTACTACACCGGAGATGAAAGCTCCGGTTGAAGTGGCGGCTGCAGCTGGGAACTACGCTTATCAGCAAAAGGTATTCACTTCCTGAAGATTAGGTTTTGAATTGGAGATTTGGTTACATTTTGTGTTAAGAAGCTAAACTCTTTACCTATTTTTAGTCTTCTGTTAGTGGATTTCATTGGTCGAATTTATGTTATTTTCTAGTGAAGTTTTAATAATTCATAATTACTGTATAATTCTCACGGCTTTGTGGGATGCAAAGCTTCTAACTTGATCTGAATAAGGAGACTAATAATCCCCTTCCTGTAGTTTTGATGAGATCTGAGCTTTATTTGTTAAGAAGTCAGAAGTACATTCTTAGTATTCATTGTCCTGTGTTACTTATTTGAATGTTCAACAATTCTCTTGATTTTTGAGAACTCTATTCTGCTTAGAATAAGCTTTGTAGTGATCTATTTTATAAGTTCGTCAGTATGTTCTGCTTTATCCATGTGAGTGTATTGGCATGTTTCTGAGTGTCTCATTATGTGGTTTAGAGAAGATGCATCCTTAGTATTTGTTCTCTTGAATGATTTCCCACTGTATGCTCTTTATTTCTGTGGGACTGATGTTCTTTGTTTGCAGGAAGAGGATGCATCAAACTGCAAAGAACAAGAATCAGTTGTTAATGATCAATCTCTACAAGATGAGCATCAAAGGGTAATACAATGATATATGGAGCTCTAATCATCTTTAAGTGAATTGCTCGAGGCTGGAAACTGATGGGTTTTTTTCCGTGTGAAGGTTGAGTCAGTGACGGAAGGGGAGGTGGTTCATGAACAACAGGAAGAAGCCTATACTCAGGTGGGAGCAGGGAATGCTAACAGAGACTATGCGCCACGTGGGTATCAGAACCAGAGAGGTCATCGAGGTGCTCGAAGAGGTGGTGGTGGCTACCAGAATGGACGGGGAGGTCGAGGAGGTGGTGGTGGCGGCCATAGGAATGGGCGGTATGAATCTTATGATAATTCGGGTGGAAATGGTTACCAAAGGAGCTACTACAACAACAGAGGAAGGGGACGTGGTGGTGGAGGAGGAAATGGCCATGCTTACAACAACCACCAAGACTCTAATGTTACTGCTGCGTCTTAGCTTTTGAGCCTCTGGCTTTTGGGTGTCTTCTTCGTTTCCTTGCGATTCTGCTATAACTTATATAAGCCTAATCTCGTGTTTGAAACGTATGACAATTACTCGGTTTTTGTTATGAATCTTTTGGTTTTTATGGCCATCAATTTTACAGTAGTGATCTTTTTTACATGATAGCTATAATCAAATATACTTTTATATATTAAATTATTAATCCAAACAGCACGAACTATTACCGTAGCCCATACGGTTACTAAACTGTCGATTGATCATGTCTGTGGTTTGGTTTCTATGTCTGGAAAAGTCTTTTCATCAGCTAGATCTTCGATTTGTGAACCGGCTTTGTACTGGTAGCGTCGGGCTCAGTACCAGAAATACACAAGGTTAGCCACATCCAAACCGGCAATCAGATAGTAGAAGTAATCCAATTTCCCTCTATCGAAGTCCTTGTTCAGCCACTCCGGCTGGTCTTTTCTGCCTGAGAATTTATGCACGATGGTAACCAGCAGACTGTTTAGACAGCTTGCAGCAGCAAATGAGAGCGGAAATAGTGAATTTGCGATGCTCCTCATGTGCTCTGGAAATTGACCGTTGAAAAACTCGATCTGGCCGATGAAATTAAATGACTCGCAGAGTCCTGTCAGAATCATCGGCAAAGACAGCCAAAACACCGACGTTTGAGTCATTTCTATAGACCGTGTCCGCCTCACTCTTTCCACAAACCCTGCACTTAACATGGAGAGGATGGAGAAGACATCCCTATCCCCATCCGTTGAAGGACAGTCAATCTGAACTTGCGGATTCGCCATAGGGACGGGACTAAGAGACGCTCATAGATAGGCACCCAAATGCTTACTGTGATGAAAGAGATGACCTGTATGGAAGCGGCAGGGATCTCAAAGTGCGGACCCATGTGTCGATCCATTATCTTAGCTTGAAGGACTATGAAAGTTGCTTGTAGGGTCATTGCAACGATTGAGATTATTCCAGCAGACCAAACCGGAATGATTCTGATCAAACACTTGACCTCTTCAACTTCTTGAACGCTACATAGAAGCCACTTATTCGCTGGGACTCGGTCCGATGTTAGATCGCCCTCTGATATCACCGCCGCTTTGTCTAGAAACCTAAAATGTAACCAATCATTATTAACTTAATTACATTTTAAAAAACCATTCAAAAATCGAATGTTTCTATAAGTATATGAGTAGATACCTGAATTGGTCAGTAAGGGTTAACTTAGATGCCACGCCAGGTTTCACCGGTGGGTCATAATATTCCACCGCCGGGATCTTGAGGTTCCGCTTCTTACGAGCCGCCACAATGACCCGAACAATACTAGAGAATACACTCCCTTCTGGTTTAACATACACGTAAAACCGCATTCCAACAAAGAACAGAACTACCGCACTAGCCATCAAACAGGTCGGGACGCTAAACCCAATGACCCAGCTTATATTGTCCTGTATGTAGACAATGACGGTATGTGAAATGATGAGAACCACGGAGAAAGTGAAATAGTACCAATTGAAGTAACTGGCCATTCCTTTAAGGCCTTGCTGTGTTTGTTGGTCAAACTGGTCAGCTCCGAAAGGGATGCTGCATGGTCGGATCCCACCTTCTCCGATGGAGACTAAGCCAAGACCGAGCCACAAAATCTTGAGCTGGAGTTTGTTTGGACGTTCACAACTGTCTTGATGGAGGCTGTTGCACTGTGGTGGGTGGAGTTGAGGTAGCCAGGATATGAGTGTCACCGTCATTAGTCCCTGTTTGTATTTATTATAGATTTGGTTGATTCCTTCTTTATGCAAAACATATTATGCAATATTTAAATTAGTTCACTTTTTGGTTTAACTTTCTAATTATACGTTGCAACTCCATTGTGTTACCAAAGTTCAATAATAGGAAATGACGTGTATAGACATGAAATGGTGATTGACTAATCGCTAAAGAAAATTTTTTGAGTAGCTAAAAATTTGAAAAAGAAGTATATGCTGTTTTTGTCTAGCTTAGTAATATGGACCGTTTGATTGTTTTCTGCATAAAGAACAATAATTCAGCTTGTTAATACTTTATATCCACTACAAACCATCAATCATATACAAAAGTTTTATTTCTTTTATAACTAAAAGATCACCAACCAAAACCTAAACTGACCTACAAATCTTCTAAGTTGTAACTATAATCTGAATTATTTTGGCTAAAACCAACATTGCCGATCGACAATAGATTCAACATTATAGTTTAAGCTTATCATCAGTATTATTGATTAAATAATTGCTAGAAATTAAGAATAGATAAGAGGGAACGTACGAGAAGGGTGAAGAAGGAGGAGTAAGCGATGGTCTTGAAGCGGCCAACGTAGGCGTCTGAGATAATGGCACCGAGGACTGGTAAGACACTAGTCAAACCCATCCACAAGCTGTGCACGATTGAAGCTTCCACAGGCTCCATGTGGAACACTTTGGTCAAATACACTATGAAATTTGCAGCTATCCTTCCCATTCTCTCCAGCGTCTCATTTCCTTTATTTTTTCTCATCATGTAGTGAAATTAATCTCAGTAAATATAAACAATTTTACGCTTTTTTATATTTTTTATATAATATGAATGAATGGTTTAGGTAACTTTAATTGCATCGACCGTTAAATACAACTAAAGTAACTCCTGAAAAGCTTAACTGTATTTAATGCGTGTTATGTGCATAGGTTTACGCCAAAACAATAATATGAAACGGACGATTATATATGTATATATCAATATGATTTTTGGAGTCATTTCTCCTCTTTTTTTTTGTTGTTGTATTGCATGCTAATATCATATTGATATATACATAAATGAGTTTAGTGTGCTCATGATATTAGCATGGTGCTGGCCACAAACTACAGAAGTGAAGATCAACACTAGAAACTAACTGAAAGGAATAAATGTTAGCGTGTTTAATAGGTCCATGTACCGTAATTCAATAGTTTACCATGTTGAGATTTTTTTTGAAATGACTATATTTACATACGAGGAAAACATAAGTTTAGTAATTTTCTTGAAACGAAAAAGAGAAGAACATACCAAGGATGAACGTAATGGCTGTCCAGCCTCCACGTTTTCTCTCTGGTGAAGTTTTCCGATTCTTCGAACTCTCAGCAAGATCCATCTCCATGACGACAATGGTTTTGATTTCCGAGAAAGATCAAACAATCGGAAAGAAGTGTGTGTTTTTTTTTCTTCTTCTGAACAATCTCTAAAGTTTATGAATATATATAGAATATTTTTGAATATGCTTTTTGGGTGGAATAGCTAGTGTGAGAAACAATATATTCTGAGTAAGGCACGAGCCACACACGACACAACTCAGAAACAATATATGAAGCTGAGGATGATTTATTATTTATAAATACAAATTGAGAAAGAAAGACAGTGTTAGAATATTTGCGGAAAGAGATTTAAAAAATGATAGAAAGAATAGAGAGAATAGAAGAAAAATGGAGATGAGAATGTTTTTCCTTACTTCTTATTTAGAATGATTTCACACAATACATATATATAGGAAAATAATCTAAGTACAAAGATCTTGCATGTAAAGCATAGAAACTTGTAATCTTTTGCATGAAGGAGAGAGAAGAGTAATCACCAAGGACTTGATGCATGTTGATGCATGTAGTTCATTTTCTTGGAATAATGCTCCTTGGAATAATACACCTAACTAATTTAATACTCCCCCTCAAGCTTAGCCGAAGAAACAACGAAGACTAAGCTTGGAACCCCTATGAAGAATCACCTCATTAAAAACCTTACCAAGGAAAACCCAGTGGGACAAAACCTTGATAAGGGAAAAAGAGTATGATGTCCACGGAGAGGGGACATTAAATTACGGTCGTGAAATGTCAACAAGCCCAAGCTTTTGATGGATGTGAGAACAAACTTTGAGACTTTCAGCTTTGGTAAATATATCTGCTAGTTGATCTTCACTTCGAGTGTAGCATGGTAGGATCATACCCTCCTCAATCTTTTCTCAGACCTTGTGACAGTCCACTTCAATATGCTTGGTTCTTTCATGAAAAACAGAGTTGGTCGTAATGTGAATGGCCGCTTGATTATCGCAGTGAAAGGTAATAGGGCTGGAAGACTCAATGCCAAAGTCTTTAAGAAGAGCTTTGAGCCAAGTAAGCTCATTTGTTAACTTCCTCATTGCTCGGTACTCCGCTTTCGCACTTGAACATGACACCACTTTTTGCTTCTTTGATTTCCAAGTAACCAAGTTTCCTCCAATGAAGGTGCAATAGCCGGTTGTTGATTTCCTATCCAATGTATCCCCGGCATAATCCGCATCACAATACCCCACAATTTCGGTGCTATCATTTCGTCCCATCCAAAGACCTTGACCTGGGCTTCCTTTGAGATATCGAAGGATTCGCTCCACCATGCTCCAATGATACTTTGTGGGAGATTGCATGTGTTGACTGATCTGATTCACAGCAAAACAAAGGTCAGGTCTAGTGATCGTTAAATAGATTAACTTACCAACAAGTCGACGGTATTGTGCCGGATCTTCATATGGCTTATCTTCTTCTTTCTCTTCGGCTTTTTCCCCCTTTCGCTTGACCTTGTAGCCATCAATAAATGGAGTCTTGGCCGGTTTTGCTCCAATTTTTCCTGTCTCATCCAAAAGATCAAGTGTATACTTTCTTTGCGAAAGAAATAAGCCTTCCGGAGAACGACAAACTTTAATGCCTAGAAAGTACTTTAGTTCTCCAAGGTCTTTAATGTCAAAGACAGATTTAAGATAAGTTTTAGTGGATTGAATACCTTCTGTATTATCTCCAGAAATGATAAGATCATCCACATAGATGAGAACCACAATGATACCTTGAGAGCTTTGGAGAGTGAACAATGTGTGATCAGCTTCAGATTTCTTGAAACCTCGATCTTTGAGGGTGGAGCTCAACTTATGGTACCAAGCTCTTGGTGATTGTTTCAGCCCATAGATAGCCTTCCTTAGCCGTAAAACCTTCCCAGGAGTAATAGAATCTTCAAGACCGGGTGGAGGTGTCATATAGACTTCGTCTTCAAGCTCACCTTGAAGGAAAACATTCTTGACATCCATCTGCCATAACTCCCAAGATAAGTTAGTAGCTAAAGAAAGTACAACTCTTACCGTGTGGAGTTTGGCTACAGGAGCAAAGGTATCCGTGTAGTCTTCTCCATAGGTTTGTGTAAAACCTCTTGCCACCAAGCGAGCTTTGTACCGTTCGATGTCTCCATTGCTCAAGTATTTGATGGTGAAGACCCATTTGGAACTGACTGCTTTCTTGCCTGGAGGAAGATCCGCTTCATCCCATGTGTGATTGCGGTTCATAGCTCCAACTTCATCATCTATTGCATCCAACCATTCCTTTCTTTCCTTGGCCTCCTCGTAGCTTTGAGGTATCCTGTCAAGCTCAATTTTTCCAAGAAAAACCTGATGATTAGTAGGCAAGAGGTCAAGCGAACATACCTATTGAATAGGGTGAGCCACAGCTTGATTGTTATAATACACCCTATTATTCACCCACTTAGACGGTTTGTGAATTCTTGTGCTACGTCTTAGTATAAGAGATGAATTTTCCTTATCTTCTTCTTCATCTTCTACATCTTCTTCATCTTCTACCTTTTCTACCTCCTCATGAGGTGTTAGATTTTCATTTTGAGTCACTTGCTCCTCTAGATTGGTATGATTTTGGTCTTGACCATTGGCTTCACCACTTTTATCATGATCTTGAATATGAAGGTTTTCCGTGCTTTGTCTTTCTTCTTCCACAACCCTTTGGTTTGGCACTTGATTTCCTAGGTGCTCTAAAAGATGTCTCAAGCTCGTTGCACGGTCAGATGGAGAGTAAGATAGGTCTTTCACACCTTCCCAATCCTTTTTATCATGATATCCTTGATTTTCAATGAATTTTACATCTCGAGACACATAAGTACGGTTGTTAATGAGATCATAGCATTTGTATCCTTTCTGAGTTGTTGAATACCCTAGGAACATACACTTATTGCTCTTGGCATCTAGCTTGTCCCTTTGTTCTCCTGGTACTAACACAAAACAAACACACCCAAATACCCGTAAGTGATCAATTGATGGTTTGATTTTGTTAAGTACCTCAAATGGTGAGACATCCTTTAGGACTTTGGTTGGAATTCGATTGATAAGATAACATGCAGCAAGAACCGCATCTCCCCAAAATCTCCTTGGAACATTGGTGTGAAACATCATCGATCTTGCAACCTCCATGAGATGTCGATTCTTTCTTTCTGCTACTCCATTCTGTTGTGGTGTATAAGAACAACTTGTTTGGTGTATGATGCCATGTTTCGCAAGATGCTCTTTGAATCGATGACTTATGTATTCTCCTCCATTGTCTGTCCTGAGAACTTTAAGTTTAGCATTGAAATGATTAGTCACATAAGTTTGGAAATTAATAAATGCATCAAACACACGATCTTTAGATGTAAGCAATGTGATCCAAGTATATTTTGATTTTTCATCAATGAAAGTCACAAAATACTTGTTATTATCTCTAGAAACGCATGGAGATGTCCAAACATCTGAGTGAACTAAATCAAAACAATTCTCATAAACAGTAGATGATGTAGGAAAAACAGCCTTGCAATGCTTGCCAAGAATACATGCCTCACAACTAGAATGATCAAAAGAAACATTAGGCAACATTAATTCAAGAGCACGAGAATGGGGATGACCTAATCTAGCATGCCACATAACATTAACATTAAAACATGAATTAAGAGAAAATAAAACAGAAGTGCTTGGTGAAGTATTTTCAAGAACATAAAGATCCCCTTTGGTGTTTCCTTCTCCAAGAACTTTTCCGGTTTTAATATCCTGAAAATGAACACTATTAGGTCCGAATATAGTATAACAATTAAGGTCGCAAGTTGCCTTTTTAACCGACAAGAGATTAGAAGTAAAACTAGGCATAAAGAAAGCCTTAGAGCTCTTATCAAATAATTTCAAATTTCCTACTCCTTTTATAGGAACCGTATCACCATTAGCTATTGTCACACTACCAGTAGCTGGTTTAATATTGTCTATTAGATTCGGGTTGCTAATCATATGATGAGTAGCCCCCGAATCTATGACAATATTTTTACTTGGTTTACTAGCAAAAAAAGTGGTACCGGAATTCTTTAAGGAGTAAATGGATTGAATGAGAGCTTCTAAGTCTGACTTCCTCACAACATCGTTGTCAGCCTCTTTTCCTTGTTTTGATGAACCATCTTGCCCCATAGCACCATGAGAAAAATTAACCTTTGAATCCTTGTTGAACTTTGGCTTGAGATGGGGATGAAGAAGCCAACAACCAGTTTTGAGATGATCCTTCTTTTTGCAATAATGACAGATCTTATACACACCTTTGTTTGCCATAAGACTTTCACTTCTTCCATCAAAAAGGTCACGAGAGCCTTGTTCTCTTTGGAGTTGACAGCACACATCTTCGAGACTTGGGAGCTTGTCAGCCCTTAGGAGATGCTTAATGAGATCATTGAACACCGGATTCAAAGTGAGCAAAATACCAAATACCTTGTCTTGCTCACGTCTTTCATTAAGGACAACCGGATCCACCGTATTTGGCCTTAACATTTCAAGCTCGGCCCATAAAGACCTAAACACTCCAAAGTGCTTAGTGAATTCCATATCTTCTTGAGATAGGTTGTTGATAGCTTTCTTCACCTCAAACACCCGGGTGAGATTTGACACATTGCCATAAACATTCTTGAGAGTATCCCATAGTTCTTTTGAAGTTTCGCAATAGGAGTAAGTTTCAAGGATAGAGACTTCAAGAGAATTTTGGAGAAGTCCGAGAACGGTTTGATCTTCTTGAAACCACTTGATTTTTTTTTTCAAGGGCCGTCTTTTCTTCTCCCTCAATGATGTATTTTCCATCTCTTTTGGTGGCTTCCTTTGGGGCAAAACCAATTTCCACATGACTCCAAAGTCCCCGGCCACAAAGCGCGGTCCTTATGGTCCTAGACCATAACAAATAATTTCCTCCTTTGAGGACAACCGGAATCACCATAGTCTTTGAGCTTTCCATGATGAGAATATATTTGAGAAAGAGATAGAATTTGCGGAAATAGAACTACGATTCTAGCCTTTTTCACAACTCAAAATCAATGATTTCAAGGACAAAGTCTCAGAGTGAAAACGGCTAGTAAAGTGATTTAGAAAAGATGGAGAGAATCTAAAATCGTTTAGGATCTTGCTCTGATACCATGTTAGAATATTTGCGGAAAGAGATTTAAAGAATGATAGAAAGAATAGAGAGAATAGAAGAAAAATGGAGATGAGAATGTTTCTCCTTACTTCTTATTTAGAATGATTTCACACAATACATATATATAGGAAAATAATCTAAGTACAAAGACCTTGCATGTAAAGCATAAAAACTTGTAATCTTTTGCATGAAAGAGAGAGAATAGTAATCACCAAGAACTTGATGCATGTTGATGCATGTAGTTCATTTTCTTGGAATAATGCTCCTTGGAATAATACACCTACCTAATTTAATAGACAGAAGAAAGTTATTCTCTTTCTCTCTCTCTCTTTTCCTTGTTCTTGCATATGAGTGTGTATCTCGTTTCAATATTTAGAGGTATATGGAGAACCTATCAGATACCATGTATCCACTTGTACTCCATTCATTGGTTAAACTTTTTTATAATTTTAATTTTAATTATTTAGCTAAAATTTTTATCAAAACAAATATAGAGTAATGTAAAATAGATATATGTTTATTGACAATAATAAACTTAAATTTTTGATAGTGAGTTTGAATTATTTTTTATTTTATTTTTTATTGAACTTCCTCACGAAACTACAATAAGTATATACTTGCATAAAAGTAAACACTCAAATTACACCAGAAACGAAAAAGGATTAACAGTCTCATAAACATTATAATATCAGTTTCATACTCATATAGTTTAGTTCGACGAAATTTTTTTAGTCTCGGAAAGGAGTTATATATAGTTTTAAACAAAACATGAAAAAATTGTGTTGTAATTTTTTTAAAAAATTCGAAATAAATCCACTTTGGGATAAAAATAAATGACATGGTCTCTCTCAACTCAGGCCCCATTTCATCTTTTGTCTGTCGGAATTCGATGATTGATTCCGATACCCTTTTGTCTCTTTCTGAAAGATAATGAGAATCTCCGTTGAAGAGTCTGGGTATTTACCGGATCATAGATACAGAGTTTTACAATCCCATGAAAGACTGCACTGGCGACTGCCTTATACTCAGCTTACTCGACCTTGAGACTGTTGCTTGCCGTTTAGAAGACCATGAAATGAGTGTATCGCCGAGATACACACAGTAACCTGAGGTGGACCTGCGGATAGATGGACATCCAGCCCAGTCAGTGTTGGAATAGGCTGTGAGTTTAATTGAAGGAGACTTCGTGATTTGCAGACCCTGTTGTTTTGTCCCTTAAATATAACGGATGATGCGTCGTAAAGCATGGAAATGACTCTCTCTTGGATCATGCATGAAAAGACATATTTGCTAAACCGCGTAACAGATGTCGGGCTGTGTAAAGGTCAAACACTGTAACGCTCCAGCTTATTGTCTGTAAAGAGTTGGGTCTTGAACTTTCGGACCAGCATCTGCTTCAAGTTTGGACTTGAGATCAACTGGTGTAGTACCTGGTTTACAATCCTGCATGCCAGCACGAATTAGAATGTCTGATGCATATCTTTCTTGACACAAAAACAATCCATTTTCATTGAATTGAGCCGATATGCCAAGAAAGTAACTCAGCTCTCCCAAGTCCGACATCGGAAATTCCTTCTTCAAAGAAAGAATAACAGACTGCATCAAAGTAGAATACGAGGAAGTTAACAAATATCGTCAACGTAGAGCAACAAATATGCCATATCTAATCCATTCTTGAAGACAAACAGAGACGCATCGCAAGTACTCTGAATAAACCCCATTGTTTTGATATAGGCAGCAAATCGGGCATTCCAGGCTCTTGGACCCTGCTTCAAACCGTAATAAGCATACGTAATCAGGATGGTCTTTGTTCACAAACCTCGGAGGTTGGTGCATGTAAACAGTCTCCTCTAACTTTCCGTGAAGGAAAGCATTGTGAACATCCAATTGGTTGACCGGCCAACTTCTCTCAACCGCAAAATTCAGAACTGTCCTTACTGTTGCAGGTTTCTTCTTTCTCTACCTTTAATCCCAATTATTCGGCGAAAACTTGCATATGTTTTGCGTTAGCTGCTAGAAAAGGTTGTGGGTCTGTTCTAGGGTTTCTTGAGGTCAAGCCGAGTAATAAAGGTTGTTGCTTTAGGTGTAGTGGAGTTTTGAGGATGTACAATAAGCGTAATTTGGATTGGTATAGCGATGGGAGTAAGGATTTGGAAACGGAGATTTGGGAGTTTATGAAGAATTCGGAGAATCCTGGGATGTTTCCGAGTAAGAAGGATTTAATACGTTCTGGAAGATTTGATCTTGTAGAGAGAATTGTAAACCAAGGTGGATGGCTTTCAATGGGATGGGATTTGGATGAGCAAGATGAGGAAGAAGTCAACGAGAACGTCACACCAGAAGTTCTACTAACAGGTCAGTTCATGGCCAGTGGTTGATTTATCTCGGTAAGATAAAATTTATAGTTGATGGCCAGTGGAAAGTTGACCCGCTTCGACCCATTGTTACTTGCGATGGATATGAAAACAATCTGCTCATCATCTCTTGAGGTTAAAGGCCAACAACATTTCAGAACTAATCCCACCATTGATGGAGCAATGAGCTGAATTACTAGGATTTTAGTTGCTTTTGGAATTTCACTTTCATGTAGGGTAAGGTAGCCAAGGAAGCAGTAGAGGTATATTTTATCTTGACAAAACAAGAAAGTAAGAAGGATCTGTATATTGTACTAATACAACCACTGTGTTCCTCTGACAAGAGTCATGTAAACAATTGGCTTCTTGCATTGTACAATTTTACACACATAAGATGTCACACATCCATGTCTATGATGAGTCTGGTGAAGAAGAAAGCTCTTGTTTTCCTTTTACTACATAAGTAAATCCACTTCCGCAATATACTTTGATCTCTTTCGTTAGCAGGTCTATACTTCCTAGGCTCACCAGTTGAGGATTGGTCTGATCATTGGTATTTCCAAGGCCTAGCTGACCATGTTCACCCCATCCCCATGTCTTAACTTCTCCACTCTCTGCAAAACATTCAAAGGTTGTTGTTTTATATGAAGAAGTGTAAAGAAGAAAGAAATAGCAGAATTGCCCCTTCTCTCCTTTTACCTGTTACGACAGCAGAATGCTCTGCTCCTGCTGCAATTTGTAGAACTTTAACTCCATCAAAATCCAGAACTTTCTCCAAGAGAGCTTCAGAGGAATCTATATCCAGTTGTTGCTTCTCAGGTTGTTTATTAAGGGTGTTACCAAGCTTGAAAACTTCGCCATCAACTGTTCAACAAGTCCACAGACAGATGAATGATTCAGTGAGCTCCGGAAGGTATTAATGCAGCCACACAGAAATTACCAGTTAGTAGTAAGGCATGGTTCCATCCTAAAGCAACTTCTTTGAAAGATAGAGACGAAGGCAAACACTGAGGGGTTTGAACATCAGGGCAGCCACAGAATCCTCTTCCCCAACTGAACAACTGTCCATCAGCTGATCAGGCACATCGAAGACAGACGGGTTAACAAAAGATACTCAGAACTCGATCGATCAATGAAACTAAACATGATGCTTAAGGGCTAACTGGATTTAGCTGCACTATGATCTCCATTTGCTGATATACGAACAACGTCAACATCTTCTAATCCAGAGACAACACATGGAAGATTTACTGACTTTGTTCTGTCAGATGAAAACCCTAACTGTCCGCGCTTTCCAGATCCGAATCCACACACTTGATTCCCTAAAGAACACAAGATAAATCAAATGAAGAAAAACACAGGTCTAACACCTTTTCTGCAAACCGGTTATGTATCAGATGTTACCTGCGAACAAGACAAGTGAGTGGCGCATACCACAAGCTACCATCTTCACACTCTTATTGAAAAAGTAAGAGACTTTAGCTGGAGTGGTTAGTGATATGTTATCACCATGACCAAGCTGACCAAATGAGCCATTGCCACATGTAAAAAGGCAACCAGAATCTGCACTCACACACAATCCAGAAAGGGAAATAGATCACTCTCTTGGTTTTAAGCAGTTAGAGAAATCCATTAATGTTTACTTGTAACAAAACCAGAGTGACTCCATCCAGCTGCAGCTTGAGATATAACATAGTCGTCGAAGTAAGATACGCGTTTTGGCAAAGAGGTGTCGAGGATGTCACCGTGTCCTAACTGACCAGAGCTTCCTCTTCCCCATGTGAAGACCTTACCACCTGCAAAACGCATAATTTAGATATTGAAACAGAAGATCAAAGTAGTCAAATAGACTTAAACCAACGACACTGCTTTTATCAGAGAATTTGGGGTTTACCAGAAGTCAACGCGATGAGGTGAGCGCCGCCACAGGCGAGCATAGATATAGAAGCAACTGACGTGAGCGAGAGAAGCTGTGGGAGATGCTCGTCTTGTAGCTTTTCCGTCCCTAACTGGCCGTCAGTACCTGCGCCCCAGCTCCATACTTGTTCTTCTTCATCAGCTGGAGTCTCACCGTATTCGGCCATACCTCGACCTCCTCTGATGGATTTGTGAATGGAATCAATCTGGCTGTGATTGAAATCTCGTGCGTACTCTGTCTCTGGCTTATTGACTTTGTCTTGTGACTAAGGAAGAAACTTGAACCAAACTGGCTGAAAACGATGCCATCACGAAGTTTATTAGGGTTTAGGGAATTAGATTTTACCAAGGAGACGGAGACAGAGACATTGACTGGATTGGCTTGGTGGTAGATCCTCTATATGTCACCACTAGAAAAAAAATTTTGATCCAAAGGATTGGTATTTGTTTCAACCGGCTTTATAGTTTTTGTCGATTTTTATTGTATTTATTTGACAGTTAGTAGATTTTGTTGTTTCGAGTTCGAATAAATTTAGCGATTTTTATTACAAAACTAAAAGTACAAAACTCAAACTCATTCACGATGTTTGATAGACTACACTCTTAAACATACAGAGTTTGTCAGAATTTCTAAAAAGAGAAAGAACCAAACTAAACCCACAAAAATTGTGTAACCTGAGATGAGAAAAGAAAAGACTTTAGCTAATTCATACATATAACATACACATTTTTCAAGAAATGAACTGCCAAAAATGCAGACAGAGTCAAACTTCTATCAGAATAAAAAACGTTACTATAGTATACAAATGCTGTCAAAGGATAGACCAAATTCTTTAATACTCCTTAAAGTTAAACTGTATTTTTTAATTTCTTTACAAGTTTAATTAATTTTTTTTTAATTGTCAAAATGCTGTAAAAATTCAAAAACTTACCATTTTTAATTTATTTACCATCTAACTTTCCATATCGCTACGTGGATTTCACCTCACTTCCTCTCTCCCTTAACTCACGATTTCCTTCAGCAAAACACAACATAATCCCTTTCACGATCAAAAGAAAATCAACTCAAATCTTCCTTCAACAAAACACAATCGCTTTCACGATTCTCTCTCTTTCTCTCTTGAATTTCTTCCAAACCCTAGATTTAATTTTCTTCCTTCTTTCAAGTTCAAAAACACTCAAGAACTTCAAAATTAAACAATGGTGAAGACTAAGAACAGTAGAAAATGCGGAAGAGTGAAGAAGCCAAAGACGGAGAAGACTCCGAAGACTTCATCTCTGCAACTTCGTGATGACGCAAGTGAAGAATCATGGAATCCTCCCATTCCGCCAAAGCATATGGCTGTAGAGCCCGAAGCAAGTGAAGAATGGTGTCCTCCTCCACCGCCAAGTCCCGTAGAAGAAAAGAGGCCTCGTCGCACAACTGTAGAAGTCGGAGGAAGCTCTCGCCGTAGAGAGGTAATTTCACGGTCTAAACCCTAGAAACTTAAATTACATTTGAAATTGGATGAATTGAAATTAAAATTGGATGAATACAACTAGGTGTATTGTTATGCACTTACGTGGTTGTCTTTGGATTGCAAGATATTGAGGAAGATGAAGAGGAGACACAACCATTACAACCGCTGAAGTTATTCTTCAAAGCTTCGGAGTATAACAAGTCTTGCAAAATCGGCCCCTTTAATCTCTTCAACGCTTCTATCAAGATAGGCCCCTGCTGAAGGATACCTTGTCCGAAAAGCACTATAGATTTTAGTGAACTCAACCTCTGTGTACACCGAAGCGAATTCCCTGAACTTTTTCACAACTGTCTCTTTGTTAACATATGAGACGCTTCCCTTTACATTCTGAGACAGATGGTAGGTACAATACCTATGATAAGATAATGGGTACACATTATGTATCGACTTGATGAGACTCTAATATCTGTCCGTAAGGAACACCAGACCAGGGACATCCGGTATTAGTGATTTCAACTTCTCAAAAAACCAAGTCAAACTTGCATCCTTCTCACCATCGACTACACCAAAAGCAAGCGGATAATGGTGATGATCAGGATCTTGCGCTGCAGCGATGACTAGCACTCCACCATGCGCTGTCTTCAGGTGAGTTCCATCGACGATGATCACTTTCCTCATCACTTTGAAGCCTTCAATACAAGCTCCTAACACGAAGAAAAGGTACTTAAACTTTTGTGCTTCACCCACTTCCACATATGAAACTGTACCCGGATTTAATTTCTCTAAAATGTACATATAAGAATATAGCATCTTATAACTTTCCTCGGGACTCCCGCGTACATCGATACTAGCTTGTTTTTTCCCTCTCCATGCGGTTGCGTATGAAACTTTTACACCAACTCTAGACTGAACCAGACCAATCAGAGTTTTTGCACTTGGGGTTTCTAGCTGACCTGGATAATCTTCATGCAAGATTGATGCAACTAACCTCTGTGAACCTTTCCGTTTGTTGATCCTTGCACTTATATTTGCCCGAGAAGACGTATGCATATTGATGTGGATTCTGATCGAGAAAATTTCTGAATCTTTATGTTTTGCAGCTCGTAGACACCACTTGCAACCGTTTCTTGCATCCCAACATCTTACCACGTATCTCATTCTATCAGATTTGACAACATCAAACTCAAAGCATTTCACATGTGAAGCTTTTACAACTAAATCTTGCACGTCTTCTTTCCTCCCAAATTCGTCACCAATCTCAACAACAATACCATCTTCCCATTCATGATTTACAAGCGGATCTTCTTCTACAACAAATGTGTCATCCATGTCATTGTTATCAAACTCTCCTTGTTCTTCACATGGAGGTTTATCACCCCACCACTGCCTTTGCTTATCCCATGTACTATGTTCCATCTCCACTTGCAGAAGCACACTTTTGTTGTGTCGTTCATTCATCTCCATGTAACAGAAAAGATCATCATCGTCACAGATATATATTGGTCTCTTAGGCTCCACCTCAATTGGAATGTAACTTAATTTTATCTCGGCCCTATCTTCATCTATCCCCATCTTTGTGCATATCTTGTCAACCAATTCTGAATAAGTAACTTCCTCAATTGATTTTCTCATCAAAATAGTGTGATATACATTTTCTCTTGAATTCCATTGTATTGCATCTCCATTCTTCATATAATTTCCCCCAAAATCAAAATGAATGATTGTGCTATGCTTTTTATTCATTGTACCCTGGAAAAGATGAAAATATAACATTGTCCTTCGTTATACTTAGTTATACAATATCATTTATCTATATCTATTTATACTAATTATACAATATCTTGTAGTTATACAAAGTGATACGAAGTTATACAACATCTTTTAGTTATGCTTAGTTATACAATTAAAAATTATGGATGATTAAATCTATAATAGCCAAAATTTGAGAATCATTGCAATTAAGCTTATATTGTTGAAGAACTTACCTGAACTGAGTCGATTGAAGCTGAAATGGAGGTCCAAATGCCCGTGAGTGATTTGAGCTTATCTCACGAGCTTTAATGGTGGCAATGGAATGAAGGTGCAACAAGTTTCGAAAATGTCATACAAGCTCTAAAATGCTCCGAAAAACGCTCCAATGTCCCAAAAATCTATGGATTGTGCTCCAATGACGAGATTACAAAGAATTATGGTTTCTCTCTCTTTTGTTGAATTTCTCTATTTTGAAGATTTACTTTAATTGGTGGGCTGCATTCATTGTGTTATGGTGATTGGAAATGAATATTACTCTTAGATGGAACTGGAGCTGCTCAAAATCTACCATAATCAATGTTCAAAAAATTTTCAAAAAAATTTCCACATCTAGTTCGTGCAAGAAGATAATGACGTAGAACCATATTTGTTTTTATTTTTTTTAATTGAATTTAGATTTAATATTAATATTTATGTTTATAATTATAATATTATAAAGATATATTTGTATTTTAGAAAGATAAAAGTAGAAGAGAATAGAGAAAGGTATAATAGAATTGGTTTCTAGTCCTAGGGGTATTGAAGATTTTGATCCGTTAAAAAGATATCGTCGTAGACTACAATATCTCTCTGTTTGATTTCCCTTGTTGTCACCGGAGATAGACTTCCAACAACGCCACTATCTCCGTTAGTACTATTACTTCTAGGGTTGACAATGGCCGATGCTAGCCTATTGCTTCTCCCATGTTTTCTTAATGGCATCACAGGTCTGAGAAGCTTCGAGGAAGATGACAAAGACGGCGTCGTTTTATCCTTCCCTTCAACAACCGTCACGCCTTCCCTCCACTTCACTAATGGATCCGTCGCCCAAACTACCTACAACTGAAACACAATTACCAGATTTCTTATAAACTAAAAATTCCCAAATTTTACAACAGATTTAATCAAATCGGTTAATTCTGTTAATTTGTTGATTTTCTCAGACTTTCATACCTTATTGGAATCGATGGAGATACCAAAAGAAGGCTCGTGACTACCGGCAATAGCAGCTTCTGCTGAATCGGTGGTTCGGTACGAGACGGAGCCAAATGAGGTGCTGAGGTTGGTTTGTCGATGATCTCATCGTGTTCTGTTGACGGAGGCGCCCATGGTCTTCGGCGTTTCGAAATTCGCGCCGGGATTTGGCGGTAAGGGTAGGGTTTGTCTCTCTTGCGGCTTATACTCGCACTCTCCGATTTTTTTTCTTCTTTTTTTCCTTTTTGGGAGAGATAGACATATTGAGCTTAAGGAAAATGGGCCTATTATTGGCTCCAAGCCCATATAGTAACTGGACTTTCCAATCTGAAGCCTGGACTTACATCCGTGTGCGTGTAGAACCCAAAGAATCCAAAATTTGATTTAGCATATCGCCATATGTCGCTACCCAAGCAAGAAAATCTATATCCAGTGTTTGTAGGTCCCACTGACGTCGATGTTGGATATATTTTGATCTGAGTCATCTGATCCGCACACGTGGCTTTCACAAGTTTTCTGAGTTTTGAACATCTTCCATTGGTGGTGGTTTGGATCAGAGTACTTCTACCTATTTCAATTTCACAACCGAAGGTATGTATAATTATTGTATGATGGTATTATTATCATTATCAATTACTGCCAGTCCTTTTTCAAGTGAATCTATTCTCCCTTCTACTACTTGGCTGAATTATTGACTAATTGGAAAATGCTCACTTTCTAATTTCGAGGTTCTCTTTGTTTAATAGAAAGTGTAGCATACTAATTAGGCCCCAGTACTTCATTTGAATCCGATCCGAATTTTAGTTTTATCCAAACGCGAATTTAAATCCAAAAAAATTATTCTATTAGGTTTCGTATAGTCGTACATGCGGATATCGGGTAAAATTCGAACCGAATTCGTTATCCGTTAAAGTATTTGAAAACTCAAAAACACATATTAACCATGAGCAAAATATCTTAATTCGAGTATCTTATCTACGCTATACCCGAAAAACTCGGTCAGAACCTGAATCCGAAATTATATATGTAAGTTTTGGATATGTAACATACACAAATTCGATGCGAATCCAAATCTAAAAATCTGAAAACATTGTTTGTGTATATAAAATTGTATGTGTTTTCGAGTAATTTGGTTACATTTTAGGTATATGAGTATTTTATACCCGAATCCGATCAAAATTCAAAATTTTCGGGTTTTGATAGGTTTTTAAACATGATATCTGAACCAATCCGAACCCGACAAAATCCGAACCGAACACGAACCGAATTTTCAAAATTATTTTATTGAAAAGTAAATATATAAATCGATATATTCAAATTCGATCAGATTTTACTTAAAACCAAATTTGAAACCCGAATGCCCAACCTTAGTATGAATGATTAACATATATGTGCATATTTATATTTTAACAGCCAAAAGGTCATATCATTGGAATAAGCACAACTTTTCATTTCTCCAATTTTAAATGTCTAGTTTTATGAAACCGATGGAGATATTGGAGAATCTAGCATTTTTAGCGAACGCAAGCAACTTGGTGTTGTATTTGAAAGACTTCATGCACATGTCGCTGGCCAGATCGTCGAGTGAAGTAAACGCTTTCATGGCCACAGCCTTCCTCCTCGATCTCCTCGGTGCCTTCTTCGCCGATGCCTTTTTATCCAGCTTTCTTATTTTCCTTATCTCCGCCTCCATCGAGTTTCTGAGCTAATAACGTGTGACCCAGCACCGAGCCAGAACAGAAGACCTCCTACGAAAACCGGCGAAACAGGACTAACACCAGGAGCGGAACATGACCTCCGCGAAATTAGTTGAAACATGGCCTTCAACCAATTACCACCTAATTAATCGGCGGAGGAACAAGAGGCGTCAGAACAGTCACAATGCACTTCAACCGAGTCCATGGGAAAGCATTCTGTCGAGGAAGAGAGGAATTTTGGACAGTGAGCCATCGAGAAAACTTCACCACGGAGCAAAACTGCCTTCCACAAGTATAAACAAAACCAGAGCTGACGACATCCGGCGGCTCAACTCCCGCAAGACCACTTGCCTTCACGCGGCCCCACGATCCCAGATCCACCACTCCAACTTATCGAACCGACCACCTAAGAAGCGCCTCTGTGAGAACACCGAGAGGAGACCCACGCCGAACCTCATCCTCGAAAATCCGGATCACGAAATCTCTCATGCTGCTCCTATCTAAACGTCAAGCAACACCACCTCAAAACCGGGATTCTCCCCCAAAGCCATCAGCGTGGAGCCCCGTTTTCTCCAAATGAAGCGCCGTGAGTTCGCAAAAGGCGGAGGACCCTCTCTTGGCATTGGTATCACCGGAAAATGCCTCCAAGCTAGAAGATCGAAAAAGTTATTTTCACCTTTTGAAGGAGAGAAAAATTGCTGCGCGCAACCTCTTGTTACTGGTTTCAGAATAATATATGTTTCCTTGTTGGATATTTATGGGGACTAATCTATAGATTAATCGTAGAGTGGACATAAATATATATATATATATATATATATATTTCTCAGTATCTGTATCTGTCTTGTTTTTTTTGGATTGACAAGTTCTTTTCAAAACTTAATTTTTAGAACAAAAGAAAATTTTAATAAAAATAAATTGCAATATTCATATTTCAATTTTTGTTACTTAGTTTTATAATTAATTTAATAAATATATGTATTCAATTTTTGTATAATATATAGCAGATATACATCAGATAGTCGTCTATTTATATTTATATTTATTTAAAAGATATATGCATATATCTCCGAATATGTTCCTTATATTTGTTTCTCTCACGTGTTTTATGATGAAACTGATCTTTTGTTGGATTTGGTAATGATATCAGAAAATGGGTCAAGTGTTTGGTATCCAAATACTCCAGTCAACGGTGGCTATCAAAGAAATTATCACATAACTTTGAAAAAAAACTATCACATAATATAAATCAAACTTATCGGTAATGGTATCTAAATGCCATTACGGAATTAAGATTCTAAGCAAATATTATTAATCTTAGTGCCTTCAAAATCAGAGGGAATAAATTTATATTTTTGGTATGTTGATGGTATTTTTGATGTTCAAAAAGAAAATGTTGATGGTATCTTTAATAAAAGAACATTCTTCAGACACACACACATATATATATATATATATATTGATAAAGATTTCAAATATTCTTTACTACATATAATAAAACTGTAATCTAACTTTTTTTTAATACAGTATAAACAAAACATTTATAAACTTGTGTTAGTTTCCTAATAGACGTCTCTTTCATTTATAAAAATATAATTTGTAATCTGTTTAATAATTAAAAAAAAAGGTTAATGTGAACAAGGACTCAAAGAAGATTTAAGATTCAGGAGAGAGATTTTAAATTTTCCATATGCATGTACTCACTACTCTACAAAACTGTCTATTAGTCTAATTGTTTTGTTATTTAAATACATGAATTGTGTTTTATGCATGATCCGAAGATAAATAGGAATAGGATACATAATTCCTTTTTAAAGTTGGTTTGGAATTAAACTCCTATATATAAAACTCCATAAACGAAGAATGTCTGCATTAAGAAATACACACGTACAATAAATCTCTATAATCTTATGGTAATTTAGACTGTAACAATAAAAAATCAAACACACGTACGCCCTAATAACATCTAAATCTTCTTTTGATCAGAAGCTTCATCGATCAATCTTTTCGAAGAATCCTACTCATGACTTCTCCTCCTCCTGTCTTCGACGTTGCGCCAGCAACTTTGCCTGATCTAACCATCACGGATTTCTTGAAGTCACTAGATTCGTTCCCAATCTATCTCCTAATCGTGCTGATCGTTTACATTTTCATACTAAGCTTCTTCAACCGCATGATTAAGCAGAAACCGAAACCCTTGAAGAAAGAGATTTTGAAGTCTCTCCCGAAATTGAAACTGTCACAAGAATCTGTTGTGGCCGTAAGGGATTGTAGGTGTGTTATATGTCTTGAGGATTACGTTGCAGGTGACGTGGTGCGATTGTTGCCACAGTGTGGACATGAGTTCCACGCTGTCTGCATCGACAAGTGGTTTCAGTTAGGTTCCACTTGTCCTTCCTGCCGCAGCATCCCGGTCGTTCATCAGACCGATTATTTATCACCACGTTTAAGTGTATTGATCCAGAAATAGACTACATGTTTTTTTTTTGTTTTTTTGACTAACTATTTTACATCTAAGAAATCAAAACTGAACCGAAATTGATTAAAAAAAGAAAAAAGATTTAGTCAAATTACATGGTTTGTATATTGCCCCACCCAACTGGCCACATGAATCGCATGTTTTAGGTATGACATAAACACCACATAAACTTTATTTTAATTGCTTGAAAGTTCAAAAGTGGACATAGCACATGTCCATGTCAATAAACAAACTCCAAGTTCAAGGAAACACCCCAAAGTGCAAACCAAAATATCATAAGACTCAAGTTTGGGGGGAAAACAAACCAACCCAACGAATAAATATTAAGAGAGCTTTCTACGGCTCACGAGACCATTTGTATAAGTGTTTTGTTATATACATCCCGCAAGCCAAACCGCCATCAGGAAAATTCCATATCAACACCTAGCTGAAGCAGCCCTGCAATCACATTCCATTTGTCATGCCTCTATATATATCAAACTCGCAAGGGAGAGACAGAGAATAAGATCTACTTTGACAATTGATCAAACCTTAACAATGGCCTTGATTTCGCATTGACCTTAGTCATACCAATTTGTTTCAGTGTGCCATTGCTTTCAAACAGTTCTTCAGTCAAGTTTTTCAGCCCCTGAAACAGATTGGACGAAATATTGTTCATTAGAAAAAGAGGTGTTTCCTTTGAAGTCACTGGAATAATGCGAATAAGCACGTTAGATACAGGTTGAAATGACTTCTCAAATCAAAAAATACACCTTACCTTGGTTTCAACATCTGCAAGCACATTACGAGCCCTCTGGTTTACAGGAAATTGAAGCTGTTCCTGTAAGATAAAGTTACTTACTTTGTGAGATATACAACCATACAATTAATATATTTGCACTCCAAAAGTTAGATTTACCAGAAAAAGGGATAGAACACTTTTTTAAGTTTTAACACAAAAATAAGGATATTTATACAGAGAAATAAGGAGATCAATTCAATTTAAGAAATCCACTACCTGCATTGCCATTTCAGGCAGTTTTGTGCTCTTGCCTCCAAAATAGTTATACAAGTTTAGCATAAAAACGTTTGTGACATCCTGCCACCAGAAACAGAAATAGAATCAGTACTGAGATACCAATTGGTGGTGGTTCAGTTAACGAAACCATGATTACGATATAATTTTCAGGCTAATAATGTCTGCTAATAAGAATTCATGAAGTTCATAGCTGAGAGGGTGGAACATAAAAGATGAATGGACCTGCTTGTATTCAAGAGTGTCCAACTTCCCATCCTGAAAAAGAGATTAAATGCCAAAATAATTAGGAGAGATACTAAAAGGAATTAAATGCCCTAAAGGAGAATTATGATTCCTTATCTAATGTTAAAGACCAATTGATTCACAGCTGCAATCGCTTAAGATCATGACAGATGAAGCAAAGCACATGCCAATGAGTGCAAAAGGGAAAAAACAATTGATCTTCAGCATTGCTCATATATGGCTCAACATAATGAAACTAAGACTCACCAGTCCAGTAATCAAATTATGCAATGATTCCAAATCCATCTCAAGTGAGCTGATATCCTGACGAGCCAAAGTGACCTGTTCATAAATACCACAAGCAGATTTCATTTATCCAAGACTGTTCAACAAACTACAATACATAACAATGAAAGCCAATCGTTCTCTTCCCAGGAACTAAAGAGGAGGTAAATATCATCGTAATTCATACCTGGTTATTGATTTCCTTGGAGAGATCTATCTGCTTTTCAACCTTATCATCCACATTCTGAATCTTTTGCGTTAAATGTCTTTTTGCAGCCTGACAATGAAAAAATTAAGATCCATATTTAACCTTTCAGCTTAATATGAAACACCCTATGCAAAGCAAAAAGAAAAACTCACCGCAAGAGTCTCAGAAACTTGCTCCAGATTCTTTGTCAAGTTAGCCACGGCATTAGCCATGTTGGCTTTAGTCACATACATAAGGTCAGTGAACGAAAGTCCCTAATCAGTGAGCAAACACAAACATTTGAGTTGCTTACAACACCGAAGCAGTGTACAGAAATCACAAGAAAAGATATTGAAAACTTAATCTCACCTTCCACCACATATAACCATATCCAAGAGCTCCCAATGCAGCAGCAGGAACAGCAAGGGCTTGTAAGTTTGCTAACAACAACAAAAACCAAGAGACTGATGAAAAAAAAGATTCTCCACAGAGAAAACAACACTAAGCAAAACTATTTCAGAAAAATTACAATTCCCTAATCTTTACATACCACCAGAAACTCCATTCATGACTGTTATCTGCCGCGATGAAGCTAGCTGTCGAACCTCCATAGCCAATCTGCGAACCTTCAAATCATCCCCAATTTAAAAGATATCAACAACATTTCTCATCATTCACCAATATTCCTAAATCCAATGGAAGAAGAACAAAAAAGAAACACAGCAAGGGAAATGAGTAAGTACCTGGGCAGCTATGGCATCAGAAACATCAGAATCTCCCTCAGCTCCTTCTCCAGATTTCTCCATGCCCTTCACCAGAGCCTATCGAAAGAACAAATCATGGCCAACAATAAATCGAAAAATCAACGAGAGAAACAACAAAAAAGCACAAAATCGAATCAAATAAATTCTTAATACCTGCAATTCACCCAATATGTCTGATAATTTTCCGTTCTTCATCATGATCGTACCAGTATAACCTTTGATTTAGCAAATCGGAAAACGAATCAGGATATGCAGATCCTAATTCGTAAGCAAAGGAGCGAGTTATATGAGCAGAGAATGTGAAAATACCTGCTCCGGCTAAGAGCAAGATCCTGGAAAAACCAAATCCGGCTTGCATCGCCATAGCTCCGACTTTTTTTCACACCGCCGTCGACTTGTCTCAAAATCGAATTTAATTTTTAGGTATTAATTCTGCAGAAGGAACTGATGTCCTTTGCTTATTGTGTTTTTTTCAATTTTTTTTTTTTTCTTGGGGAAAAATACGTGCTGCTACAGTATACTCGTAAACGACGTCGTCTCCAACTCAATCTCAACCGCCTCAACTCGCGGCGAGAAAAGCCGCATTGTCGTGGTTCGCCTTGAACAATACGTAAAGATCTGGTGTGGCCACGTAGGACGATTTCATTTTTTCCCTAAAATCCTAAACGAAACGCTAAACCGATATTACATCAAACCGAGTTACGAATAGTATTAGTTTTTATTTCGCTAAAATTGATAAAATAAAATTCAAATCGCAGATTGGATGGCCCACTCCTACATTGGTTTGAAATTACTTTTGCTTTTGTGTGGAACTTATTAGTTGGCATACGAAAAATTGGTGAGTCTTGAGATAAAAGAAATGTAAAAAATAGTTGAGATAAGAAACAAATTAATAGCAACGGTTTGGATAGTGGCTGACCAAAATTGGATCATCAATGCTTGAAAAATCACTACAAAGTCTATAAATCTGTAATGTTGTCTATGATAAACTTAAACAAACAATGGCTATAAATGTGGTAATGTGTGTAAACTCAAGAGCGTGCCCATCTAAACATTTTATTGCTCATAATCCTTCTTTTCTTGTTAGCTTTGTTCTTTGCAGCTAACTTGAGTTTCCTCTTTGCGTTTCTCTCAGGGTTTATCACTGCCATTAGCTTCTCCTCTCGCTTCCAAACTCTTTTTGACTTGGCTGTAAAGTTGCACATACATTTGGCTGCCTAAGCTCTTTTCTCTTATACTCTCTTACTTCTTCAGCTAGCTGCTTCAACTCATCTGAGATGACGTTTCCGGTATATCCTTGACAAACTTATCTGAATAGAGTCCATATCAAGAGCCATTCTTTTGAGCTATCATCATTAGCTAATAGAGGCCTATAATTTAAAACGGATCAGCATCACAGAGTCATCGAACATGGAGAATAACTAATTAATAACCAAAACATACAAACTCACCTGTACACAAAATCCAAATAATCGGCCACAGGAGACAGAACTTGTACACATGACTTGTAATATTTAGCAAGACACAAAGTTTCATCTACATCATTGTGGTTGAGTCCTCCAGGAGAACAGAGTTTGTGACATGACCTCAAAGAAGTACCAAGTAAGCTCTGCCACATCAACTCTGGAGCACTTAAAGTGTTTACTGAAATACAATGTAGCAAAAAGTTATGACAAATTCCACGAAATAGTTATTACCAACAGGGACTGTCAAATGCTGTCTGAGAGTATTCTTAAGGCAAATCCACTTTAAAATAAGGATAACATTTGACAACTCCCCAGACGGTAGCCAACTTGGCCTTGTCAATTTGAGCTAATCCATATTCTCTATATTTCTTTTGAATCTTCTTAATATTCTCTTCCAAGAACTCATGAATTCTCTCGTATCTACTCTCAAACGGTTCATCTGTGATGTTCAGCTTTTCATGACTTGTTTGTTGTCTATCACACAATGATAGCAACAGAGGAATAACCTCCTCAGGAGACCTCCCAAATCATATTGTTGATTGCACTGCAATATAGAATTTAGTCGCTAAGACATGAAAGATAGGCAAATTCAAGGAGAAGGTAATGAGAAAGAACTATGACATGAGACTTGCCTTAAGATATTATTTCTAAAGGCCATAACTACTGGTTGATCCTTCTGTATCAGCTCCTCCAAAAAAGTCAGAAAACTGAAAAAATAACGTCATCAATGTTAATAAAAAACAAGAATTGACATTAAAAAGTATAAGACAGATCAACCGTAGACAAATACCTTGAATTCTTCAAGGAAAACTTCATCGAGGACAACGATCTCAAAACTTCATCGAGTACATAATATCAGCCGCAAAACTTCATTGAGGACAACGATCTCAGAGGAAGGCATAGAAGTTGACACAATTTGGCTCACAATTCCAATCAAAGATGGATAATCTGTTACACATTGAAAGTGACTTAAATTGGAAATACAATCATGCAAATATATGTTGCCATGCGCAGCCAAAAGAGAGAGCGATTCGAGGACTGGGAGAGAATGAGTGGGAAATAGCAAACCTGAAAAAGGCTTCTAGAGACAATATTGCATTCATATGTAATCCAGAGACAAGTTTTAAGAAGATTAATTCTTTTTGCAATATAATCAACGGCAGAGTCTGAACACATGGCAACACCTCTTCATAAAATAAAATAAAATCTGCTGCTGGATTCAGTTCCTGCATTTAACCAACCAAAGAAACCAAATTTTAATATCTCACTGAAATGTTTGTGTATAT
This sequence comes from Cardamine chenopodiifolia, assembly GCA_963922655.1. Taxonomy (NCBI): domain Eukaryota; kingdom Viridiplantae; phylum Streptophyta; class Magnoliopsida; order Brassicales; family Brassicaceae; genus Cardamine; species Cardamine chenopodiifolia. The sequence continues at coordinate 8,243,751 of OZ000459.1, forward strand.
GTGTTATCAAGGACCAAGGCGACTACAGATAATGCTCCTCTGACTTATAGAACTAAGTCAAAGAGAAACAGAGTACGAGTTGGCAATCTCTTTGCAATATCTTGAAAATTTGCCATTAAATTTTTCATGATTCAACCATCATAAATTGTAGCAGATAATGAAGCAAAATTAAGACTAAAGACTGTAACTTTGTTGCTTTAGAATTTTAACCTGAAACCAGTAGGAAACAAGAGGACTAAACTAGAAGAAGACAAAAACTGAAACTTTACAGAGGAAAACTCAAATGCAACAAAACCAAAACATACCCTCCATTCTACGAGACAATCCTTGAAAAATGTGGATCCTTTTGAGGGCTCAACCTTCACTTTATCCAAGCTCCTAAAGACTTTGATGTCAATGTCATTGATTTGATTAGAGAAAGTCTTGAACTGCATCCACAACTAATAAACCACAAACCACCACCATAGTTAGAGAGCATCAAAGAAAACAAAAACTGAGATAAACCCAAAACACTTGTCAGTGAAGCATATGGAGAACACGCACCACAAATCTGTTCCTTGACCTACCCATGATCTCACTGCCGGTTCAGAGGATGTGGTGGAAATTGTTAGGGTTTCGACAACTCCCTCGAGCGAGCTCTCCGCGTTTCCTATACACAATTTCAATTCCAAAACTTTGACAAATTAGATCAAGAGACTAAACAAGTTTGCTGAATTTAAGCTAAGACGCTGCAATTTGAAGATAAACACACACCTTTTAAAAAGAAACAAATGCAAAACTTAAAAACGAAATTAACACAGAGGGATTCGAATTGAGATTGGTTCTAAAGAGGAAACTCGAACAAACTCGCTTGCTTGGGATGAGTTCGAGAAAGAGAGAGACAGAGAGTAGCGCGCAGAGGTTGAGATTAGAGTATATAGTGTTGGGTTTTAGGCTTTTAGCGAATGTGTTATATATAATAAACAATGTTTTTTAATCTTTCTTAACTTTTTTCTTTTTCAATTTTTTTCTGAAAGTGATATTTAAAACTTAACTTTTTTATTTTATTTTTAAATTCACCGGCCGACTACTGCATCAGCTATATTTTTTTATTATATTATAAAATTTATCTAAAAAATTCTTTGATATTTGTGGACGGCAAATTAGAAAAACACGAATATATGTGATTTTTTGGATGATTGTCTTTTCTCTATTCACGGTTTTGCCGATACCGGCAATCTATCTGTGATCTCGCCACAATTGGTTGGGTTGGTATCTTTTCGACGTGTCTCTTCAACATGTTGTGTCTATTCATGTGTTTTACCGACAATCTCACCATATTTATCATGTGTTGATAGATTATATTGGGTGGAAAATAAGTCGTATTTTCTACTCTGGTTTTTTGTTAGTTATTTTATGTCTCTCTTCGAAGAGTTTGATTCCGGTGAAGTTATCATTCGTGGTGTTTCTGCCGGTTATTTCTATTAGTTTGTTAAAGTCTACGCGAAAAGACAAATTCATACAGAGACAACCATTGGTTGTAGAATTTGAAGTTTTCATGCAATGGTGTTTTGAGATTTGCGAAAGTTTTATAGTGCGTCATAATTGGATGATAGCCAAAAATCGCAATGGTTGAGTTCGAATACGGAGAAATAACTTAACAGATTTGTTAAGTTGAAATATCTGTTAACGAGTAAGACTACTAAAATTGAAATATCGTCAATTTTGTTTTTTATGTTGTATCGTTGTTTAACCTATTTGTTTAAAATAGAATTATATAAATATTATTTTTATAATTTTGTAAATTTTTGATCGAAATAATAATAATATTTGGATGTTGAAAAAACAATGTTTTTTAATTCATACCAATTAGGTTTATCGGACCGGTATGTATCTGGTTCGGTTACACTTTAATCTCTTTGTGCCTTTTGTTTTCCTATGTTCGAATATTTGGTTTATTTTCTTTAATTACATCTTTTATATCCGCTGATCTGTTGAGTACGCATTTTCTAGTTGGAAATTTTTCACTGTAACAAACGGAAATACAACATATAAAGTTCGGAAATTCAGGGTACAACAAATTGGACAACTAATTCAATAGACGCTATCTCTAATGGTTGTGCTCCACAAATTGACACCAATACAGAACAGAATACACAATAAAAAACATATCAATTTCCATGAATTTACCTGTGATTTTAGGGAACAACCACAGAGAGTGATTCGAGGAGAAGAAAAAATCAGAGTCTCTGAGTCCCACTGAAACGGATTAAAGAATGGACGAGGCAAAGTCCAAACTGATATATAGTAAGTTTTAGGGTTTTCTTTTTAATTTCCTAATTTAATAGCAGAACCAAACAAAGAAACTTAAACCAGTAAATTATCTCATGGTTTTAGGGCTTTAACAAAACCGAAATCAATATATTTTTTAGTCATTGTAACCGAATTAATTTTAAAGTGTAAATAAAGCAAAATTGAATTGCCTAAATACAGTTTGGTTCCGTATAATTTTTCCGGTTTACTCTCCTAGTTGAAATTCAATGTATAAGTTGCATTATTGTACCCAAAAATATAAAGTTGCAGTAAATCTTATCTACCATCACATTATGATTAAACCACACCATTCAATAGACAAAACTTACGAAAAAATAGAACACGAAGAGCTTACGTATTTTAAAGAAACCATAAAACCGCTGCAAGAGTCACCACTCGAAGGCCAGAATGGCACCAAGAGTCCCCCCAAACACTTCAGTGTCATATACAAATCGACCAAACATTAAAATAAATGTGGTTTTGGCCTTTGGGTATTAACAATGAAGCGTTAAAGGGAACTCATGGGGACATTTGACTCTCTTCTTCTTCGTTTTTTGTTTTTTTTTGTTTTCGACTCTCTTCTTCTGTTGCTCTGTCCTAATTAATAAACAACACTAACTTCACGTCCATTTATAAACCATTGCAAATGGTCTACAATTCTTCCTTTTTCTATGAGAATTTTCATAATGGGACCAGTAAATTATTTATTCGAATCACATATATAATCAAAGAACGTGCGAAAATTTGAAAGATGAACCGAGTCGAAATTTTGGAATTCGTTAGATATTTGACCGAATCTTGATTGTGTCCCTTAATTTGCATGAAAATCTCTGAAAAGTATTCGTTGCATGGACTCTTTTCTTCAATATGTCTTTTCTCCTTCATTTTTACTGCCACTCACCACATCAATGCTCTTAACATATATTCCCCATGCATGCATTGAATTTCAGAGCAGTCAATTACATAAGTTATGTAACATAACCTCCATTGAAAGATGATAAGGCCATTTAATCTTCCATGCAGCTAAACAATATAGAATGTCGGATAGTTAAAATTTCAGATTTAAACTAATTAAGAAGTGGCATAATATGTACTTTTATGTGTTTGCAATGCTTACTAGAATATTGTGCTTATATCCCAAAAAAATATATATATAGCCTCTATTTTTCCTTAGATTATTTAAAATTGTAGATGCAAACGCTAAACGTAATTGAAATAATCATTTTTATGATAACTTTTCTATGTTTTGATAAATTCATTGTAAAAACAAGAAATTTCATTAGCGTTTACAAGTTTAGAAAGAAAATAATGATAAAATGTTGTGTTTTCGTTAAAAGTTTTACTGTTAAGCACATATAATTTTTTTCTAAAAAGATTTTTAAATGCTGTGTTTTCTTTTAAAAATTGGACGCAACAAAGTTATATTAAAAATATGCATCAACCTTGTCATTATCAGTTAGTTTTGAGATATATTATGCTCCTTGTCATACATATACAGTTAGGAAATGATTCTGACATCATCAATTTGACTTTCGGCTTATTGATGCAATATATTTGGCACATTTCATACGACGCGCCACATATGTGGACAGTTAGTTTTTATTTTAGTTACCCATGTTAGTGTATAAAGAACAATCATATCGATCGTTTTTAAAAAAGAAATAATAAGCGCAGGACAAAATGTCAATATATTAGCAAAATCATGGATTTATTGTAGAGAATTGATATCAACATGACTAAGCTTTTTTCTATATCAAATAAAAAAGTGAAGCAGGAGAATGTAGTGAGGACAAGCTAAGCTAGAACCAGTAGGGGCACTTTAAGCATATAAGATATAAAGCAGAATCTTCTTTCTATCTTGTGAAAAGAAAAGACGTAAGGACGTTTTCTTTAGAATTCGTATTCTCTTTTGCTATTTCCTTTAACCCCAATTTGCGTCTACATTCACAATTCTTTCCTTTCTATCTCTCTCTCATAGAATATAGGGATCATCCTCTAATACTTTCACTATATATAGAAACGTTACTAGTTCGATCTTCTTAAACCTTATATCAACCTCTTGTACTCACATGCAATGTTAATCATGTGTACATATTAACAAGAATCAACATTCTTGGTTGGATGTATCCTAGAGTTTCTCTGATGTGTTTGGGAAAATTTTTGAACCCATTCAACGGATTTATGGTGTATATTTATATATTTTTAAAATTATAATCATTTATATGAAAGAGGAAGAACTCTCTCCGAGTGACACATGTTCTCTTTTCTATGTGACATTTGTCATTTTTTAGAATTATTTTTAAAACGTAAACATTCTCAGTTGAAAAATCTTTTGCACGTTAATTTAAAACAAAACGTACTTCTAAGAAACTGAACTATCGACTCATTCTCATTATGATCAAACGTAATAATTATCAGTTACAACTAAATAAATACAGGAAGCTCAATTACAGAGAAAATGTTATCGTTCACCTCCCCACCTCTTTCATTCAATCCTGCATTTTAAAAAAACCAGTGCGAGCACATAGGTTTCGCATGTAGTTTCCTTCTCGCCACCAATATTAATTGGAAATACTTCTACAATGTCTTCCTAAAATCAAGGTTCAACACATCTACTGTAACGTTAGCCTCTCATTTTATGAGCGATAAGTCGTGATGAGTCCAAACACTCAGTAATATTTAACTTTTTCCCTCACAAATCTTAACCATCTCCTTTTCATTATAGTCTTCCAATCACAACAGAAACAGATAATACAACAACTGATCCTTCACCGGTTCCATATTATTCCTTCTTATCAATTAGAATTTCATAATGGGACCAAAAATCATTTATTCGAATTAAACAATAAAAGGACGTATCGAAATTTCAAAGATGATTAAGAAAAAAAATTTGAAAGATGAATCGAGTCGAAATTTTGGGCCTCGTTAGATATCTGACCGAATATTTAGGTTGTCCCTCAATTTGCTTGAAATGTTTTGAAACGACAGAAGTATTCATTTTTGTGATGAAGGACAGAAGTTTTCTTTGCATAAACTCTTCCTCTAATATGTCTTTTCTTCCTCTTTTTTAAATGACATTCATCATATAAATGTAATTCTTGATTATATTCCTAACATAAGCTCCGATCAAAGATGATCAGACTATTTAATCTCCCATGCAATGCGGGTAAGCAAATATAGAATGTGGAATTCTTAGAACTTTACTTTGAAAATACATCGTAAAATATTGTATAGACTAAGAGAGTGGTATAGACGTATAGTATATATCTCGTATAGACTTTATTTCTTTTTGTGTGTGCATTCACGTTTATATGTACGTTAAAGTGTTGCGTTTATAAATAAATTGAAGTTATAAATGCAAATGAAATGGATTTAGTTATTTTTTTGTGTTATTTTAGTGATAAGTTTTTCTTTCAAAAGTTAAAAATTTATTACGTTTGCAATCTTATAATGGACTTAAATAGAAAAAACTGTATAAAAATTGAACTATTAAACAAATAGAAAGTGCCTTTACTGTAATTTCAACTATGGTTGACTACTGTTGATTTTTTTAATGATAAGAGATCGTCCACATAATTTACAAAAAGTATATATGTTTATATTCTTTCGTCTGCTCACAACTGTGCGCGCGTATAATTATGCTTCTCCGTTATGCATATATTTTAGTGGTTTGATTCTGACATCATCTATTTGACTTTCAACTTTTCAATGCAATATATTTGGTACATATATCATGCAACGCGTCACATATGTTGTTACATAGTATTCCTTTTTGTAAGCAAGTTAGTATATAAAAAACAATAGATACACACGATTAGATTTTCATAATTTCTTTAATCAGCGCAGGAAAAAATGTCAATATGTTAGCAAAAGTCATGGATTTACTGTAGTGAATTGATATCAACATCAGAATAAGCTTTTCTCCATATAAAAATATGATAAATTAAATATGTTAAATTAAAGATTGAAGAGCAGAAGAATGTTGTGAGGACAAGCAAGAACCTGTATTAAAATAGAAGCATATATAAAGCAGAATCTATATACGTGTTTACATCCTTTCTCTCTTGTGAAAAGCCGTAAGAAATTTTCTTCAAAATTCGTATTCTCGTTTACTCCTTCCTTTAACCCCATTTTACGTCTATATTCACATGCCTTCCTTTGTCATCATCTAGTATATCTCTCTCTATCTCTATCTCATAGATTATGAGGATTATCTTCTAACCCTTTAACTATATATAGAAACGTAACTACTTCCATCCTCTCAAACCTTATATCAACCTCTTGTACTCACATGCAATGTTAATCATGTGTACATATAAACAAAAATCAATATTCTTGGTTGGATGTCTCCTAGAGTTCCTCTGAGCACTTCATTGTGGACAATTTTCCTTCATAATGATGATCACCCACTGAAGTGTTTGGGGGAACTCTCGGACCCATTTAACAGATTTCAGACTGTCAAGACAAGATTTTGTATGGTGTATATTTCTCTCTTTTACTCCTTTTTAGATGCTTGAGGTTCTATAATTGTTGTTTAAATGACTTTAAGGTATATATAGGTCGATGCATATAAAAACACATTTGCAACTAATTTGAGTTTCTTATATTCTTGTTAAGGATTTTGGCGATTTTTTACTTTTCCAAATTTATTGTTTGATATCTGCTGAACTAAATTAGTGTAGTTGAATAGTAACACCATGTAACAGATACGCATTAACGTACTATTATGAACCGCTGGTTTTTTGACATGTGAATAGTCGAAGCTTCAGATTAGGGCATTCATGGTTTATAGTGAATAGCTTTCATAAACTAATCAATTATAAATCATCTTAAATTTATTATTTCCAAAAAGACTAAAAAATTATTTAATAGAAACTATGAAAATATAAAGCAGTATATTTGATTTTTGCATAATTATGATTAAAAAGATAAGTAGTGAAAGATTTAATAAGATAAGAAAATTTGATGATTTACATTCAAGAAAATCATACAAAATTCTTAACAAAAATTTGAAGAGGCAAAAAAAGAATCTCTAAAACAAATTATAGCCTCTTTAATTAGATTTAAATGCTATTTACAGTGAGAAATAAAGGAAACATAGTTTAACACTTAACCAATCAGATAAATTTGGTTAAGCAACAAAATCTAAAATCTTACACAGGTCCAACAGGCACGCAAAGTCGAGAGAACTGGCCACTGCAAGATATCGAACACGCAAGGTCGATAGGTTTACCCGATGCGCTCTATCTCGCACATGAAGCCCCTATGTAATGCTCGTTAGTTCTTCGGATAAATTTCCTAAAGTTTACATCCGTGTCCTTTGTCCTCTAGAGGTGGCCTCTGCAAGATATCGGATATGCAAGATCGCTCAAACTGGTCACCGGTCTTCAAGAGATATTTCCGGATGAAATTTTTTTACGCGTCAGATAGATTACATGTTTACTAAATTGGTCATAACTCTGGAACCGCAGTTCTAATTGGCTTGAAATCACCTCCATTGGAAATATAACTCAATTTTCTATAATTTTTATCAAGATATATTAAGCTAAATATCAAATGAAGGTCTTCATCCAAATCGATCTTTCAAACACTTTAGACTGGTTCTGGATTATCATTTCTCTTTTTTTGCATCCAAATAATTTTTTTGTTGCATAACTCAATCTAATACCTATAAAACAAGAAATATGTGCAAAAATGCACTTAAATACCTAAATATGCAATGCAAACATAAGAAATTCATAAGAAATACAAACCAAATGATAGTAAAAACTCAATATATTAGTCACTTATGGCTGCTCCTTATCGAATTATTGGTGCCAATGCCTATGTAGATGGGTTGCTTTAGAAATCAAAGCTGTATCCTTGGATCTTCACACTGAAGCTTTTCAAGTTATCTCTAAAGTTCCTTTTTCTATTGCAAAAACACGTAACGAGATCGCCATTTGTAACCTCAACAACCGCTTGTGCGGAACTGAGTTGGCCTGTCCCAACCAGTTAATATGGTCCTTCCATTCAGGGAAAAAGACATGGGACAAAATTTATTCAATAGACCTGGTTCAAACTTCTATTAAGTTTGAACTCCCAAAACTATGCGTGCTCATGCCACAAGCAATTTTATATGGGAATAATAAGAAGAAAAATAAAAAGTTGGTGTTTTATGGTCGACACTTGGGTCGAACACTGGTGATACATGATCCCGAAAGCCAATCATATGATGCTGCTTTTGCTGCTGACTCCGTCGGATATCCTATTTCTTATTTCCAGAGTTTGATTTCTATTTAATTAATCTGAATGCCATCAACTGTTTTGGTTGTCCAAGTTTGCAGATTGTTATGCTTCTAGTCAATTCTTTCTTGAATTATTAGTAAGTTAACTTTGTGTAAGATAGTAGGGTTTGTCTTTTTGGTTGTGTTGTAGCAAAGAATGACCTAGCGAGCTTCATGATATATAATCGATGCATCTTCTCATAATCAGGCCTTGAGTTGAAATTTTCTTAACTCTTTACTCTCCATTCGAAACTTTAGTATAAAAACTTACGGTTAACAAAATCTTATTTAAATAGACCCCAAAAAAAAAAGGAATCATATACAAAATGAGTATACAGTATAATGTACGGGAAAGTCAAAAATGCACAGTACACACACTCATAAAGTCTAATTACTATCTTCGGTTGCTACTTCACCGAACACGTCCACATCTTCTACTAGACAACACCGGATCACCAACCGGAGCTCTAACTCTCCGTTTCGCCGATAAAGAAGAGGAAGAAGATGTCAATGTCATGACCGAGTTTGAAGAAGAACCCGACTTCCACGTCATCTCAAGCCCTTCCAGGGTAGATAAAACATCAGACATCTTTGGCCTCAACTTAGCTTCTTGATTAAGACATTGTAATGCAGTATTAGCAACCAAACAAGCTCCTTTGTGAGGATACTGTCCTTCAAACTTTGTGTCCATTATTCTAAACATTTTCCTTCTATCTCCTAAGTATGGTATTGCCCAATCCACCAGATTTCGCTCAACTCCTACTTTTGATTTATCTACAGTCGGACGTCCCGACAGTAACTCGAGCAAGACCACACCAAAGCTGTAAACGTCGCTTTTGGCTGTTATTCGACCCGTGGAAACGTATTCAGGTGCTGCATAGCCTTGAGTTCCGATTACTTGGGTTGATACGTGTGTTCTGTCTCCTGTTGGTCCTTCTTTCGCCAATCCAAAATCAGATAGCTTTGCATTGAACTCCTGCTTAAGGATGAACATATAAACCAAACCGAAATGTGTTTACATGTTTATAATCGGATTAGTTTCTCTTTTAACCCATTTTCTTGTAAATGAATAGACAATTGTTTTAAATAAAAAGAAATAGATGTGAGCATGTTACATAAATATAATTAATTATATATCATATATAAATTTAAGGTTTCTTCTATAATTAAATCCAAAAACCTAATTGGATTCCAATCGAAAATCAAGCTGAAAGTGTATCTAACCGAACCAAACCATAATGGTTTTATTTGGTTTGCATCTCAACATTTCTAAAATAGAAATTTCAGTCTTACCGAATCAAGTAGAATATTGGAGGCCTTGAAATCTCGATATATGACTTGAGCATCATGAAGGAAAGCAAGCCCTTTCGCCGCACTAATCGCCACTTTCATCCTTGTCCTCCACGGAATCGGCTCTGCCCCACCTACACAATAAAACCAGACCTCGATTATCAACACTTTTTTCTTAAAAACATTTATGAATGTGTAAATATATAAAATCTTCTTAATTCAATAAGTCAAAACATATTATTTATTTGACATAACATTTGCAAAGGGCCTCCAGATAATTTGAGCATAAATCTCTTACTTGAGGGACAAGTTTTCTTACATCTAAAGAGATGATTCTCCAAGCTTCCTTTGGGCATGTACTCATACACCAAAAGCCGAATGTAATCACCCTTTGAGCAAAATCCAATTAGTTTCACAAGATTCATATGGTGAAGCCTCCCAAGACAATCAACCTCTGCCTGTAAAATCAACAATTCCTTTCTTTTAGGTTTCAATTTTCTTTCTATATCTAAACCTGATTCATGCAAGATAAGCCAATGAACGTACCAGCCACTCCTTATGGCCTTGCAACGCTTCTTCTTTAAGCTTTTTGACAGCAACGACCATGCCTGATCCTGGTTTTGAAGGCGATAAAGTGCGTTCGTCAATCCATCCTTTGTAAACATAACCGAAACCGCCTTCACCGATAACACTATTCGGTCTGAAATTCCTAGTGGCTGTCTTTAGTTCGTTAAACGTAAAAGCCTTTAGCGTGGGAGATGCTAAGAGCTCTCCTTCACTTCTCGGCGTTTGAAGAGACGTGAAACTCCTGTCATCGCTGTAAGATGATGATGGTATGGTTAAGCTTGAAAGGCGAGACGACTGACTCCTTTTGGCAGAGTCTCTTGAGGATCCTGATGAATCAACACTCATAAGTCATAATTAGCGGTAAGATATAAGAAAAGAATAGAGAAAAAGAGAAGAGGCTTTTTTGCATACCATGATAAGGACTTTCTCTGCTATCTACTTCTGCAGAAGAACCAAAGCAATTGCCCATTAGAGAAATAAAGAAGAAACTTTGATGCGAGAACTGAAGCAAAGATGAAAGGCAACAGGAGAAAGAGATTCGTTGAATCTTAATGTAAGGGTATAAACAGAAGAAATAGATGAAAAGTAAAACAGATAGAAAATGGGAAGAAGAAACAGAGGATAGAGACAGAGTGATGTGAAAGGAAACAAGGGAAATCAAAAAGAATCAAAAAGACAAAAGGAAAGGTAATAAGATTGGTCAAACAGAAACAAACGTGTATACCACACGTCGTTGGTTTGGTCTACTTCAACGTAATCCTAAATTTGATTATTTTTATTATTTATGAAATAATGTTTTTAAAATGCATCAAAATAGAAAAAGATTATACGATTTACTTTTAAAATTGAGATTGGTTTGCTTCTGAATAAATTTTTTTTTTCTCTCGCTTTCTTTTATTCTTCGATCAAATCGACTGTTTAGATCCGAATTTTAGAGTTTTAATTTCAAAACATTTCTTTATAAACACTTTTCTTTCTGATTGGACTAACATGAATTTCTAATTAATATATGGTTATTAAATATATATATAGCCGATTTTTTTTAGTGGTTGACAAATTTACTTTAGTCATTACTGTGGTTAGTATATAAAAAAAATTGTAAATACTACAAGAACATATTCAAGTTAAAGAAAAGTAAGTCAGAAGTCAAAATTGAATATTTCATAATTACTCTAGTTGATAATACTAATTTATGTAGGACTAAATTACTAAAGACACCTGCCGTTTTTCTTCAAGAACGACACGTTGTTTCATCAGAAGTTTCACCAGAAGCATGCGTTCATACATTGTCTAACTTATGTCCGTTGTACATTTTAATATCTAAACAAGCAAATCGGCATGAAAAAAAAACATGTGAAAATACAGGTTTTGAGCCCTTAATTGAAATGGAAACATGTGTCTATGAGGGGGAACCAAACGTGTAAAAAGTGAATGCTCTTTCTAATAAAGTATCGATAAAGTGGTATTAGAGAAGAATCATATGGTCACGCAGCGTCGTAAAGTGGTATTAAATGTAAAAAATGACATATATCTTTGTCGAGTCTCTGCCTTAAGAGTTTCAGACTGTAGCTTGGGCTTCAATAAGTCCGATCCATTATTTTATATTCTTCGTCAAAAGTTAGCCTACAATTAAAAATGTACAAAACTTACCATATGTTGTTCAAACTTGAAAATGTCTTAATTTCAATTCAATTTCACTCCAGTCTAAATTAAAACGTTTCTTTCATTTGGTTTTATGGCTAAATTAATATTAAGATATCTATAGTAAATTTTAAAATTAATATCAAACTAGATTTTCTTCTATTGGAAATTTCTTCTCGTATTTACAAGCCACGAGAGAATTAGAATCCATTGAGTGAGTTATGAATGTTCAAGAATCAAGAGATTTGAAATGCTACGTTTCCGAAAAGTACAACAATGGTTGAAGAAGAAGAATTGCAGGCTGAGAAAAAGCAGATCAAGATTGTATCAGGTTCTGAAAAGGACTGATGGACATGTTAGAGTGAAGAATCTTCTGATTCTAAGTGTTCCAAATCAGGTGTCAGAAAAAGAAAAAAAAAGAAGGAACATTTGTTAAGTAATGCTGATGCATAAACCTTCTGCTTGAGATTTGTGGAATGCTTTTGAGAAGATTTACGTGCATGTCTCAGTCTTTGCTAAAGCAAGTATATATTTTAATCGAAGATTTATAAGTTTCGAAAGAAAAAGAAATTATAGAATTAGAGGACAAGTCGATAGATGCATATCTTCCTAAGAGCTTAAGAGTATAGCTAGATTACACATTGACCCTTGTCAATAGCCCGGCCCATTTTTTTGCTAAAGCTTACCAAACCCCATTGTGGTTCAAACTTCCATTTTTTTTTCTTTTTAATTCAGTTTCACTTTACAGTCTAAAAACGTCGCTTTAGGTTTGGTTTAATAATTAACTAAAATCAATCATCTATATCCTACTTCAATAATTCAAATCTTAATTATTATTATCTAACCGGATTTGATTAATTTGACATTTCTTTACATATTTGCAAGCAGAGTTAGAATCCACCGAATATGTTATTGATGCTACATTAGTTATCGGAATGTTAAAAAAGTTATATGTCATACGAGTTTACTTACTATGATGTTGTTTATGAGATTTTCGCCATTACAGAACATTCAAATCTTTGTAAAATTCGTTTATAACATATTGTCTTTCAAGTACAAGTATACAGCCAATCTAGATTTTTTTTAAAACAATTGAAAGTTTTTTTCACAAACTGTGAAATATTATAACAAGCAAAAGAAGATAGGTGATCATATGATCAGACTAGGACTAGTCAAATGTTTCATAGTTTGGATTTTAGCAAACAGTTAGCTCTGTTCCACATTTAAAACACACACACACTCGTCGGATTTGCAATACTTTCTATTAAAAATATATATACATAACTCAAAACATTTGCGAACTTTTATGCCATGTAGACCGGAAACCGGTCGTCTTATAACCGTAAAATCTCTACCTTGAGTGGTCTTAGACTAAAAATGGCTGATTTATTTCGAACTTAGCCATAGACCTGATTTTTGAAAGGTCGTCCCCGACCGTTAGCCATGACTAACACGTATAAGTGAAAACGTGATAGTATGTTCCTTTTTAAACAAGGCATAGGCGTTCATATTGAGGATTCATGACCACTTAAAAATAAATTACAACAAAAGGTATATATTATTTTCAAGCCCAAAAAGTCAAAATTAGAATTTTTGATAAACCACGAAATAATATTTCCCTAAAAGACCTATATGTCTAGCTGATTGCCAACACGCTCACTAGTGAAGTTTGGTTGAGTGATAGATCAAAAATATGAGAAATGTATATTTGCCAATCAGAATACTATGTCATAACTATATCTATAAATCAGTTCAAATATATATATATATATCACTATAAAAATATTTAGAAGATTTTTTTGAAGCATTTACATTTATTCATCATATGCATGCATCTATCTAGCTATCTAAATTTTTTATTCGAAGTAGTTGTGTGGAGGTAAAATATTTTCCTCGCGAAAGTCGGTTTCTAAAGTCCAACTTGGTTCCGGCATGTGTATACAACTATACATATATAGACCTACATATTAATTATATACCTCGACCATTGACATAAGAAATAATATTTTGTTATTCACTAAGAAAAATACTATTAAAGTGCGTTGCAATGTGCAAGGGCAACGAATGATCATTTGCCAACTCTTTAAACAAAGTCCAAAACATCGAACCACAATCTTCATGTCATTGCCAGTCACATGCGTCCCAATCCTATCTCTCCTTTTTGCTCTCTCTCTCTCTCTTTTTTTGAAATGCTACACTATCAGCGCAAACTAGGCAAACTTTACAAGAAATGGTCCTTGTAGGGAAAAAATAAGACTAAATGAAAATTAAGATGATACTAATCAGTTATAGCATTCTGCATACATATATGGTTAACCCAATGATCATCTTGTTCTTACTTTTCATTTTTAAACTTCCAAAATCTGCTACATTATACGGCAGCAGTTTAGTGGTTATGGATTTGTTAGTCATCTTCTATTTAACATCCGTTGTTAATTAAAGATTAATTTTTCGTTAATTACTGCGCTCTCTATTTAAAATACTACAAAAAAAATTTATAGTAGATGCATATGTTAAACATAAATCTAGATTTCAATCTGAAATCCAAGATTATTAAGAAAAAAAATGATACAACTACAAAGTATTCCAAGTATTACTATCTAGCTCGAGCCAGTTCTTTATATACATTTTTATAAATTATATACAATACCAAAATCCATTTTGAGAAAAATACCAAGGTTAGGTAACAATTTTCGCTGCAGATTGGAGTTAGCAAACGAGATATAAATTCCATCCGAATTAGTTAATACTTTCCGCATAATGTTCCTGCCGATCATGTATGTTTGGCTTGACCATTGGAAGCGAGTACTTAATTAGGGAACTAAACTTCCATGCACATGGCCACATACCTAGTTCTTCTTTACAGGTAGTTATTAATTTGGTTTAAGTCAATAAATTATTATGTTTTACCTTTTAAAATAATTATTCTTAGAAGAGTGGAAGTGCGTGTTGGCATCTGTAGAACTGTCACCCTGAATGCCAAAGATTTTAAATTTGCGTATAAGAAAATATGTGTAGAAAATTGCAATAATATATTAGATTAAGGAAATGCACATGATCCCATGAAGATTCTTGAATTAGTTAATCCAAAATGGCGCATTTTACTAGCTTAATATCCCTCGGTGTTTAGTTTTCAACGTTAAAATACGAAGATAATCCTCTTGCCTTTCGGATTCTGTCGCTTTCTTGTTCCCCAATAAATTTTTTAACCCATCCCGTAACCTAATCATACATGAATCTCTATCGCATTTCCATTTTCCAAAAGTTGTTTAATGCCTTGCAATTTCAATTTAACTCGCATTTATATATGATTAGCCATTGTTAATACTCTTTCAGTTTTAATTTACGTGTCAACTTAGGTCCTTTTACACATATTAGAAAATAAAATAAAAGTAAAAGTCTCTTATACATAAAGGGTGTGATTGCTAACTTTGTATCGCTTCACATTGCACTGCTTCCAATCAAAAGATATGGTGGTACAGAGTTAGCGGTAAAGAAATTTTGTAAGAGATGGGTTACTTTGAATAACAATTTAGGAATCGTCCGGAAATGTCAGTGTAGATGAAAGGGTAAAAAGTGTTGGGTCCATTTTCAGAAAAGAGAATGACCACTTTCCAACCCTATTTGTCCGCATCCTCTCCTCGGAATCTGTAAATTGATGCTCACTCTTTTCACATTTACTCTAAACCGTACCATTTCATATATTAAGAAATATATAGAATGGGGACAGTTAAAAAGTAACTATAACCATCAAAATTGGGGAAAACATTGTTGATGGGGACAGTAAAAAAGCTTACTATGGAATTCATGATCTACGTCTTCGGAAGAAAATACTGTACTCTTTATGTAACGTCTCGTGATTATTCATTATCTATTTTAAGATTCTGTCCTTGATTTTTGGTTGTGTTTTCACCCAATAGACTGGTTTATGACATTTGCATAATTTGTTTCATGGAAAAGTCTTTTTAGGTGGGGTTTTTTAATTTTATTTTCTTAGCGTTTCTGGATATGAGTTGTATGACATACAAGCACATGGCTCAGACTTATTTTAATGTCTAATCATCGGGTCCATATGCTTGATTTATTATTACATCATGTGATAAATATTCCTCCTTTTTTTTAACATCTCATTACCAAAAAAAAAAAAACTACTGTGATATGTCGCTTATTTGGTGCATATAGAGTTTATAGACTAATAATAGATTTTCTTGAAACATGAATTGGTCATCTGTCATTTTGAAAAAAGAAAAAAAGCCTTTTAAATTTAATGTAGTAGAAACAAAAAAAAGATAGACCACATTCAATTGTAATGTTGCTGGTCAAGCCATGGCCAAAAACCAGACTGGTCATCAATTCCACAGAACATGTTACTGATACTGTTCTCTTCTTTCACCATTCTCTGTTCTGAAGATGAATTCTGAAAAAACTGCATCGTTGTAGTTGTCGGTGGATGGCCTATGGCGAATTGGCTATCGATCTCTGGTGGTCTCATGTCACTGGAGATGTTCTCACTTCTGTCACTACATGATCCTTCTGTTTCTTTGTTCAGATTTATTGTTTCTATTGGTTCTCTGCTTTTCAATGCCATTACCTGCATAATTCAATTAAACCATTCTAAGAAATACCACAAAAAAATTCCTTTTTTCTTATGAAATTTCAAAAGAAAAAAAACAGAGTAGAGTTTTGAATCTACGTTAAAAACAGAGATATTAAAAATAAATAAATAGAATCTTTTTTTTATGATAGCATAGTACTTTTACTTTCATTTGTGCAGAGAATTTCAAAATATCCCATTTTATAGAATTCGAAATTGGAAAAAAGTTTCTTTTTTTACCTGAGCTTGAAGCTTTTGATTTTGAGTTTGAAGAATCTCATTCTCATCTTTGAGACTCTCGAACTGACGCTTAAGCGTATCATAGTCTTTCTCGAGCTGTTTGGTTTTGGATCGAGCCCTTCTGTTTTGGAACCAAATAGCAATTTGTCTAGGTTGTAATCCCAAGGCACGAGCAAGCTCTAATTTTCGATCTGATTCGAGTTTGTTACCAAGCTCGAAGTTCTTCTCTAGTGTCTTCAATTGCTCTATGTTCAATCTCCTTTTCTTCTCTCCCATCTTAGATCCATCGTCTGAGAATTCTTCGTCTCCGTTCATCTCTAAATTACAAAACCCTTGTACGTTGTTCATCGTCATTGGAGATCTCTTACCTACAAACCCTGAAAGCAGAGCAGATCGTAAGAAGTGAAAAACAGAGGATTGAGAATTTTGAAAAGTTGTTCATGCGATGTACCATGAAAGTCTTGAAGAGATTGTGGATGATCTTCTTCTTCTTGGAGATGGTTTTGGAGAGTGAAATTTGCAGGGAAGAAAGCTAAGCTATTGTTACAAGACATATTATTTCTTGTTGATAGTGTTTCTTCTTCTTCTTCTCCACCTTGTCTCAGTTTAGAGTACAGAACCAAGCATCTGAAATGATTTTGGTAACTCGGAGAAGAAGAAGGATGGTGGTGAAATGAATCGGGTAAGACTATACATCACTTATAGGCTAATAGCTAGCTAGGCTAGAAATATGTTTTTAAAAAAATTATATGAGTATATAAAATAGGAGACGAGACTGACGGGAAAAAGAAGAATAAAGAAAAGAAAAAAATAGGATACAAAACTCGAAGCCAATGAGAAAGAGAGAGAGACGAACCGATGATTCTAATTAGCTTTCCGAGAGGTGGATATGGATGGGCTTGTGTTTTTTGGAAGACCCAAAGTTTCACTATTTGTGTCCGACTGGTAAGATTACGGGTATAGTGGTTTCGGATGTTCAATACAAAATATCAAAGTAATAACGAGTTAAAAGAATATATATATATATATATATGTATATTGACAAGAAAAAAAAATATGAGAATATATTTTAAACTTTAATTTTTAGATTTTTACCTCTCTTTATAAAGGCACATATTATTTTACTTTTCTTATTCACCTTTTTTAGGATTAAACTATATTCGAATCTACAGTACATCACGGGTCAATTATTTTGATATAAATTAATAAATTTTTTTTTTCTATTTTTAAATATTCAATTGAACTTCTTTTATTTGTTTTTATTGTTTATAAATATTTTTTTTTGATATATATTTATAGTTTTTTGTTTTTTTATTGTTTATATATATTTAACGTGATTTCAACGTCAAATTGTTTTATTTCCATATAGTAATAACAATTTTTTGTTATTTGAATGAAACATACTCCATTTGAATCATGTCTTATATTATATATTCTAATCATCACATATGATACAAAAACGTAAATGCAAACCTAAACGCAATAAAAAAAACAATCGGAACATACATATTTCATGAGAGAATTTGACTAAAATGTCCCCCATTCACCAATTAACCAAACGGCATGTGGTTCTGAAGTCGAGCTCGTCTAGCCTGGAATATGCGGCATGTGGTTCTAAAGTCGAGTTTTTCTCCTTAATTAGGTGTCTTATCTGCTTGTTCTCTCTACTTTTATTGTTTACTCAAAAGGTTTTAGGTCTGGACCCTAATTAATCTCCTCGGACAGGAGATAAAGGATAGAGCTGGGTTAGTTAGTAGTCTTCTCCCCACTCCTAGTATTCGACTTGGAACATTGGCCCTCCATTTTGTTACATCCCAAGTTCTGTCAACAAACACAGCTTCTCTCTCTATTTTTTTGTTTCGTTACTAGTTAGAGATCTCATTCTCTTATTATTTGAAAACGTGTCCTATATATTGTCAAACGTTTTTTTAATGAAGTATTTAAAAGCCTTTGCAGAAGATATATTTATATTGTTGCTAAAAGAAAAATTACATTACAAATTTACACAACAGAAAAGGAAAATAAGTGCCTCGTGGGTAGTATAAAGTAGAAGTGTCAGTTAGAGTTAAAAACTCGCGGGTTATTCTAAATCTGTACTGCTATTGGGTTGATTAGGATTCATGTTCTGATTGCCAAAAAATGGATATTGTGGGTTGATCCGTCAAAGTCTAATAGTATTTGTTGGATAAATCCGCATGCTAAATTTTTTTTTACATTAAAGCTTTTATATACAGTTATGGATAATGGTCATTAATCTTTTAAATTATTTTTTTTCAAATTTCCAAAATTTTAAAAAGAAAACCTTATATATTCGAGTAACTCTAATTATATTTAGCCTAAAATTTACTTGTCCAAAAAAAAAAAAACATTTTAAATTATAAACTTTGAAGAAACATATGTTTTCCTTTTTTTTAATAAATTGGAGACGTTGATAATGTTTAAATCAATTTTATATTTGAATCTTTAAAAAAATTATAACTTTGTTGATTTAATTATGTATTTTGTGATTTTTGATACTAATTTTTTTAGGATAGATACGAGATACACTTATTTTATTATCAATGAATTTACATTATAAAGCTTTAAGTTTTTTTATTATTAATATAATTGTGAATTCTGTGGAGACAGAGTAATCCACTAAACCCGTAATTATAGTGCTGAGTGGATTAAAATTATTAGTTTAAAACCGCAAGTTATGACGGATTAACCGACCAAAAATCATAAATTAACTCAATCCACAATGAAACGGATTAAATGGAGCGGGTTAACCCGTTTTAAAATCCCTAATATAAAGCATGGGTCAGTGATTCTGTCTACATGAGTTAAGGAATCGACAACACCTCCTAACCAAACAAATGACAAAATAAGTCCAGCTAGGAGTTGGGCCAAGGCTCTTTTGTTAACATCATTGGACCAATGCTCATTAGTCAATGATTCTAGGCTTAATTGTAAAGGTGTTCCGGAGTCTTTATCCAAATTTAGGCCTTGAATGGTTTTAGTTTTTGCAATAATCTATTTTGTAGCTATTTAAGATTGAAAAATCAAGTTTGTCTAACAAATAGAGAATTTAGTTTTTGAGTCTTTTAACAATTTTTCAAAGAAAAACTAAAATTCATATTTTTGGATTTCTCCCTCAAAAACCATTGATCACATTATTTTATTTTTTGTAAAAAAATATAATCCGTCGACATAAAACCAAAAACTAAATATACTACCATTCAAGATTTTAAAGGAGCTAAAATCTATACCAATAATCAAAAACCGAAAATAATCAATATCTAAAAAATAAAATCCAAAAACCATTTTAAAAACTACAAACATTCATTGTCTTATATTTGAGATGGGTTTCTTATAACAACTACTATTAGATTTGTCAGTAGAATACAAAATATGTATATTTCTCCAAATATTTTAAACAAAGAAATATTGAGAGATTTGTTGACAAAAAAAAAACATTGAGCGATTATCATTAAAAACGTGTTACCATCTCTTGAACGTGTATCACATTATCACATTTCTTCAAGTCTTTCTCACTTTTCACTTTTTCAGTTCTCATCATGGTTTTGAATTCCTCTTAAGAAAAAAGTATGCACATCAGCACTTGGTCTTTTGTGCTCACAATAAGTGACAAAAAAAAGTAGAAAAAGAAAACATACATGATTATAATTAACTCTCAGGCGCATTACTTTGACATATAAAAGCATATGAAATTCTTGCATTCCATAAATTTTCTTTTCAAGTACGAATATACCGTATGAATATATGAGAAACTGCATGTCGTATTTTTGAGAGATATGAAATACATTTATTTAATTTATTTTTTGATATAAAGTTATCAAATAAATTATCTAAAATTATATTGTGAGCAGCAAAAAAGATTATTTTATATATATTAGTAGGTAGTGCCAGAATATATTTGTAAACTATATATGTATTTCCGGTTTAGATTTATAAATCGATTTAAGATAATCATAATTGTTGATAAACATAATTTTAAAAAAACCCATAATTATCTGAAACTAAACCACGCTATTACCGTAACTATCGAGTCAATACGTGTAATAATAATACACGAAGAAGATCACGCATTAATGATCACATGCAAGAAGTTTAAATAAAGAGGCACGACCATACCATACAACAGATAATATTTAAAAACAGACAACCCAAACTAAACGACCTCGAAAACATCGAGGTCTTCGTCTGTTTCTACACATTGTAAACAATTTAAATTCAATCACAACTTATCCACGTTTTTAAATTGTACATACTTCCAAGTAGAACTATATTTATTTGCATAAAAATCCAACACACACATATATTATCCCGACCGGAGCCGAGAGAGATAACCTTTTCAGCATGTTAAATTATAGAAAATATTATAAATAAAGTACGAAACTTATATCAGTAGATCATTAGTAAAAGGGGAAACGGACTGTGTCATTAATCATAAATATTAGAGGATCTCATGATACACAGGCTACTATACAGCCAGGTCTGGACCCTCACATACAATTAAGATGCATACATACATACATAATCATATATTATATATAATATATGAATTGGCCTAACAATGACCGGATCGAAAACCTAACTATATCTCATAATATATGAAGTAGAAGTAAACAGATAACCATAATAAGATAAATTTGGTGGCGGGAATCGATGATTAATAGCTCTCAGATTAATTAATGAGAATTTAATAATTAAGCAAGCTCCTAATGATGGCTGCCTCGGCGCTGTTGTCGTCCGTCGAGGCCAAGAGTTCCGACAAACGGTCGCTCAGGTCATCGACTTCTCTGTGTAAGTTCCTGATGTAGTTGCAAGTCTCTTGTAGTACCTTAGATGCTGACACCTGTCCATTTTTTAAAGAAGATTTTATTAAAGAGTACAAGATGATGATCATGTAGATCTTTACAAAAAGTACGTACAACCTGTGCAACTGCATTTTATCTTTCTTTGTAACAATTTCATATATATCTTCAAAATTTAACTGGGGAAAAAAAATTTCTCATCATTACCACTTCAATGTGCACAACGGTATAAACGGCCACTATTTATTAATCATATTTCTCAGCTATATATAGAATTATGGTGAGTATATAGGTAGAGAAGAGTAATGAGGAGACATGGAGTTAAGGTACGTGGAAGTGGGAAAGGAACAAACCGAGTCCCACACCACCAACTTGTGAATTAAAATGCAAAAAAATAACATTCAAAGAACAAAATTAAAGATATATGCATAAATGAGGCTGTGAATTAATGTTACTTTTTATCTACGGGTAGTTTGATTGTAGGCCACATGTCTTTACACTACATGCCGTTGGATTTCACCATGCATATATATATTAATTAGTTATTACATATATCTATAGTATATGGTTCATATTCATTTGAACTTTCTAAGTCCATGTGCAGCCTTAATTATACATGTATACAAAATAAGTATATGCAAGAAGATTTATTGAAAATGGTATACCTTGTCAGAACGGCGGCGGCGGAGTTCAGGGATGAGGTGTTGAAGCTTAGAAACAAGATCGGAAATCTGATCATCAGAGATTCTTGAGCTCCCTGACTGTCTTGAACGTGATGATCTTCTGCTCGACATCTTCTTTCTGATATATTATAAATGTGTTTTTGTATTTGTTTGTGTAGAGAGAGAGATAGAAGAATGCAGGAAGGATAAGTAGTTAATGTGTCAGAGAGAGAATGAGAGTGGAGAAGAAGGTATTGAAGAGGGAGGAGCAAAGTGGACGTGTTTTTATAATGTAAATTTACGAAGAGAGAGAAGCTGAAGAAGACGAAGGAGAAGGAGAGGAAGAAGAAGGAGAAGAGACAAGTGCATGGAGGAAGGGTGTGGGTTATGTTTCTTTAATAAGAGTGTCTTAGCTTTCAACTATTTATTATTATTTGTTTTCAGTTTTTTCGATATCGCTTACTACAAAAGATACTGTTTATTTTGGGTAAGCTTCTAAACTTACTTTCATACGAGACCAACGTCTTGATTGTTACATGTGTAAAACTCAACCACGTCTAGTTTTTTTTCTTTGTTATCTTTTTTTTTTTTTCTTATTCATGTTCCACTTAACCTTCTTTCTATTGATATTCACATGGTGTAGTATCAACTTCAACTTAACAACCATTACTGGATATTCAAGGCTACATTATTCCTTTTTCTCAATATTGAACACATGTAACCAATATGTTGGTAAGAAGAGTTAATGCAGTTATAATTCAAGGCGACTATATATTCTTATGAATGTTTATAGTCAAACTATATAACAATTATTTTATCTATTATTTTATCTTGTTATATTTTGTGATAATAACCTCGTTACCAAAGAGTGTTCGTCTCATACGAAGATTAAAACCTTTCTAAAGGGATATGGTAGAGGTGTCGAGGTTATGGGCAATGAGCCTATGACTAGGGGGTGGACAAACAACATTGTTTCCCAAAAAAACGAACGGAGCCGAAATTACGTGATTTCTTCGGTTTTGGTTTTGGTTAAATCCCACTATAACCAAAAAAAATTTTGTTGATTTAATGTTTAATTATGGATTAACCACACTCTTTAAAATCAAAACCAAATCTAAGTCCGTCCACGGTTCTACAGGACCTTCCAAAACCGGGCCAAGTAGAATTAACTCATTGCAACATTTTTGGCTCAATGCATCCAAGTAGAATAAACAAATGAGAAAAAAACAAAGAACTAAAATAAGAAGGCAAAGTGACGTAGAAAAGGAGAGGGGGCCATAGAAATGAGAAGAGGGATCAAGTGGGGTTTAAAATGGCAAACTGTGTGTTTATCGCCAAACGAAACTGTCCCTCTTTGCCTTCTCTCTCTGTCAGCCTCACCATAGCATCCCCACGTTATATGTATTACTTCCTTGTCCCTGTTTTTAATCACTTCTCTCTTCTCCTCTCTTTCTTCCATTTTTTCTCATTTCAAAAATTACGTTAATTTTCTTCTGGAATTTATATGCTTTTGGAACTTTTATAAATACATTCTTCATACATCCATGTTTTTGATATAACATCCACATACCTGAAGAAATATATATATACACACATATATTTATATATGTGTATAATTTAAGATAAAACACGGAAAATTTTAACGGTGTTTTATAAAATTAATCTATTTAATTTTCTAACTTTATTTAGTGTGGTGGTCGATATCTTGAAAAAGAGTACAGTAGGACATATGTTACAAGAAAAGACCAAAAAAATGTTCAAGCCAAATTGCGGATCATGTTTTGGATATTACAATTGGCAACTCTGATATTTTGTTTTCTTTCTAAATACCTTCCATTAAAACCTAATTTTGAGTATCATGTGGTAGATGCAGAGGTAGGCTGTATAGGCGTTTGATTTTCAATTTGTTGATTTTCATTTTATTATGTGGTAAATGTTTGGTTTGAATCGATTTTTATCTATTTATCATAAAAATAAAGTAAAACTAAAATCTATAAATATTTTTGATATTAAGAGCCATGAACTATCCTCAGCAATTTGTCAATTGGATTTACAAGTGTCTCTCGACTGCTGCTTTCTTAGGTTATGTCCATCCCTTAGAACCCCATAAACGTGTTATTATAAAAAAATTTTTTGTTATAAACAGTATCGGTAAACATGTTTGGTTCTTAAAAAGAAGTTATTAAAACACATTTACCAATGCAGTATATATATTTTTAATCTTAAAAACCCCTCTAGAACCTCCATTGGAAGTGCTCTTAGTATCTATTAATGGTGATTTAGATGACATTTTTTCAAAGCATGCGAGATATTAAGCGGTTGCTCTCTTTTCCTTTATCTCCACATTCTTCATTCATGTGAACAATATACTATCCAGAATGTTGATGGTAAAATCGGTTATCATCCTTCTTGTCAATCTGTAAAGCTCGCTTATCTAAGTATTGCAAATGACATTTTTATTTTCACTAATAGAACTGTTGATTCGTTGAATGGTGTTTTGGATATCTTCAGTAAGTATGCAACTATGTATGGTATGAACATCAATGTGGCAAACTCTACGGTGAGAAGAATTTATTGGAGTTGAGGACTGTGGAAATAAGCTTATCAGTCAGTGTCTTACCTATTCTTTGTTTAGCACTTCTTCCTATGACGAAGACCATGTCAAGAATTGATCATGAGGTGCCTATCAACAGATTTTCCAGCCATCTGGCCACCTTATCCGCACAATCGACAAAGTCATTCGGAACAGGGTGAGCTCTCTCTGTTACTAAGACTCGCCAAAACTTGCACTCCTACTTCAAAGATGGCTCAAGTTGCGCGGGCTTGGTTCTTCCTTGATCTTTTAAATTTGTTAACAATCCTACCAATTTCATTTGTTCTTTATTTTTTCACTTTGTAAATAATTTTATTTGACTGATCAATTAATTTAACATTTCAACCAAAATATTTCTATTTTTTATTGATGCATAAATAAATATAATATAGATTCTTTTAAATGAATGTATATTGTCTTAGTTTAATTAAATTTGATTTAATTGTGTTTGCTATCAATTCATTTTTGAACATTAGTGTGTACATGTTTGGTTTGACAATGCCCTCAAAGCTACATGACAGATTGCTTGCACAAAAAACTAAATCAACCTCTTGGATTACTATGAAAAGAAACATCCAATTTTTTTTAAAGCGACCACTTTGGTTCAGATTCGATATACAATGATATATACATATTGTAACCTGAAGTGAAAGACATTGATGAACACACATTTAAAGCTATAGAAAAGAACAACATAATTTGGATATAGATTATTGACTATTTCATTCGTCCAAGTCAGTATTCAAAGGAGACTTGAGGGTTTAATTGGAGAGGAAGCTGAAAGAATAATGCGGTTAATTCCGGCGGAGTGAATACAAACATGCATATGCTATTAATGAGACCTACCCTTACACGCAGTCCGAGATCAGTAGCTTTCCTATTAATTAAGGAACCCCATCTCTTAATTTGATGCCGTTTTCTATGACTTAAATTACATCATCCACAAATTTTTTGTGAAAAAAACCCCATAAATTTTAGTCCCTTTCTAGTCAATATAGTTGTAAAACATAAATCGCATAATATGAATTAATAAAGTTAGTTAACTGAATACTAGTAGCTAGCTAGTACTCAGCTATATGTAGTACTTCCTCTCTCTATTTGTATATATCTATATTATTTCTTAAAACAAGTGTCGTATTTCTAAGCTAGCTATCTGTTTGTTGCAAGCCCTAGACCGACCAGTATCAAGATTTTAATGAGAAGATGCTTATCAAGTCACAAGTAAAATAGTAGTTGCGGACATTTCATGGTATGGGTTAAAAGGTTAAAAACGATCGAGGAGCCAAACATTGTTGACGGTCAAAGACATATAACGATAAAACCAACCCATCCCCGAGATTTTAAACATGGCATGTGTTGTCTCGCAATCTCTGTTTTGTCTTTCATTTTCAAAAAAAAGGATCATTAGTCATTATTTTAATGCATATACATTGATGGAAGCATATATACATATTATACAATTACTCGTGGAACAGTGTAAAAGACAATGTTCCAAAGATTTAGAGATTATTAGAACTAAACAACGTTCTTGGAGTTCGGATCAGTCAGAGAATCTCCCTAATTGTGTTTAAATATTATTAATTAACTCTTTAATTATTGTACGAATACGTGTGTGTGTGTTGTGGCATCTTCCTGGCCTACATATTACTACTAGTTTGGATGTAGGTAGGATCAGGATCCTCGAGATCGAATCCGATTGTGTTCTACTTGTTAGTATGATTAGGTTAAACGAGATCTATAATAATAATTGATCTCACAAAATGAAATGATCTCGCAAGAACTTGACTCTACACCAGCCACATATATCAAGGAAAAAAACATTTTTAACTCAGATTCATATCATATATTACTAAAACACAATTAGTTCAACAGGTATATAGGTATTTAAATTTGCCGGCATCTTGAGTCCGGCTTCAAAAACAAAAATATATTGCTGGTAGATTGATAAGAGGTTTGTATAAGATAGAACTATATTTACTCTTGTAAATAAAAACAATGGTTATATACTAATTATTAAATGAAATTTAACCTAGTTTCCTTACTAAGTATATTACAACAAAATTTATACAAATCTCTAAAATGTATGATAGAATTTTTACAATATGTTCGATATCTTCTAGATTCTTAATTATGTATATATCCTTCTACAATCGCTACATTTGAGAAGACTCCTGCTAATGTGTGGCATGCTCTGGTCTTGGTTGAAAGAGATATATGAGTCTAAAACTCAAAAAAATCTAGTATAGAAGCAAGTTAGTACTGTATTAGTTTGCACAATAAAAAATCAATTTAAAATGTGAGTTAAATATATGATTCTATAACACTAAATACAAGTAAGCAAAAAATTGGTTGGAAAGTTTCGTCGAAAGGAAGAATAAAGCTTTAATCAATTGGTCCTATATTATATATTACTTTAATAAATGTGATGCAGATGAAGAATTTGAAGTAAATAGTACATTTGAACCTGACCCAAAAGAGATCCACTCTTACCAAATTTCAACATTTGGTGATCTGTGCAAATATTAACCTGTTTACAAATTTATCTGACGGATCCAAACATGAACATTTGTCCGTAACCCAGAAGGCATTTACAAAAAAATTATGAAAACAAGAATGAAATAGAAAAGGTAGGGTTGTATGAAGCCTCATGTGATGTTCTGCCACTGTTGTCCTCTCACAAAATCCAATTTCTGTCCAAAACAAAATTGATATATTGATGTCTACACATTGCAATATTGCAATATTAATTGTTGGAATTTATCAACTACGTATGTAATATATAAATTTAAATGCAGACCAGATAATATCTGAAGGTATAACAATGTATTCATTTTGTACTCAGCCATAACTATTTGGCCAGTACTTTAATTAAATTAAAATACGTTAGACAGAAAAAGAAAAAAAACACTTGTAGTTATTCAAACACTTGGAAACAAAGAAGATAAATTTAACTCATTGAAAACAAAACAGGCGACTGATCATCTTCCCGTGACTTTGACTTGCAATGTCCCTTAGAAAAATCTAAGAAAATCCATTCAATCCCCAGACAAATGTTAATGTAAAACACTAAAAATATTCGAAGCAAAATTATTTGAAATAACCAAAAAAAAGTTATCCAAAATAACCTAAAAATATTTAAAATAATCTAAAAATTATTCAAAGTAACGTAAAAATTATTCGAAATAATTTAAAATTATCCAAAATAACCTAACCGACAACAATAAATGAAATAAAAAATACCCTATATATGATTCTTCGAGTACAATCAGATATTCATTCAAATATCAGATATTATCCAAACCAAACCAAAACCTAAAATATCAGAAATATAAAAACCGATCATGTACTTATGTAAACCAGCTTTAATAATGCAACTTTAAAGCTGATATTGCATTGACGTCAATAATGCAACTTTAAGCGTTTTTACAAAAATCATGAAAGATTACAAAGCCATAAGAGGTACATGAAGACTCATAAACTGAATATAAAATTTAATATATAAGTAGTCTCATTGTTTGTTTCAATAGCAATTTTTTTTGTTAAAATTTCTGATTTTATTAATTCAAAAGGGACTATTTTACATCTAGTTCAATAGCTTATTGTAAAGAATGTGTTTGAGCATTGAAAAAAGAAAGGCGTCATCTTTTAATTTTTATAAATGTATTCGTAGTTGAGTTGATTAGACACTGTATATAAAAATCCGGATTTCTATAGGTTTCGGGTGATTAGTATGGGTTTCGGTATAAATTTTCCCGGTTAACAAGATAAAAAAGTCTTGGAGCAAAACGTCATGTTGTTAGTTTCTCTGATCATATGAACAAAAACCAGTTCACTCATGGAACTCGACACTGCAAATGCATTGGTAAAGGAATCGAATTCGATGCGACTCCGCTTACAAAAAGTGTATATCTGTAATCTGAATCGAATCACAAGTCAGATTTTTATTTATATTTGTAAATATTATAATAAACCCCGGATATAAAATTTATGTTAGCTGCAAAACCAATGGGCTAAACAAAGTACTGTGGGTCATCTAAAATTGTCACACCACTACAAAGCTTCTCTCCCCATAGGGTCTAATTAATATTCATATGACCCCTCCCTAAGATTTTGGGTCTAATTGTATTTTATTTAAGAACCCTTTATAAACCCTAAACAACAGACATAGCAAGCCCTCTCCTTTAATGCAGAAAGGAGGTAGTAGTAAAGTTTGTCTTCAGAGTTCAGACCAAGAATAAACAGAAAAAAAGAAGATTGATGAAAATTAAGAGGAAAGTGACAAAAGTATGGAAGGGGTAGAGACAAAAGTCAACGAAAGTGAGAAGACTCATTGTGTGAATTGAGTTTAGTCTTAGAGACATGCCTTGTTTTTTTGGAGAAGGGCACAAAGCAGAGCACATGTGTTATTATTTCCTCTGAAGTTTATTTATAGTAAATCAAGAATTTGACTATTTGGTGCTCAGAACCTGGGATTTTGTCCCGGTTTGAATCAGATTTTGCAGACCATCAAGGAAACAAACCATGAATCAATGTCTCAACACTGATTAAACTTCAAAAACTAATGAATCTGTCTATTACTCTGAGTTTTTTAACAGCAAAAGAAACAAACATGTCGGCTTTGTTTTACTAGACACACATTTACTTTACCTTTGGTTTTGTTCCCTGGCGTTTGTTGAACTATTCTCATGGATTCACGGGAAGCATTTCATTCTCTGTCAAAACACAAGGGACCATAAATGTTACGGTTTCGTTAATAATGTTGAGCTTTCTCATCAAAACCTGATCTATAGACATTTCAATCACCTGTCTTTCAACCTCCACAAAAGATGCTTGAAGTCTTCTTTTCAGGACAGATCTCTCCTCTTCACAGCTCTCCATTTTAGTGTCTAAGAATAAGATCATAAGAATTAAACCCGTGAATTCATCTCTGCAAGAGTACTAATAAATATTCTTAATTGCCAGCATCAATTTTCTTGTGATCCCAAACAGAACAAATCTTTCAAAAGGCTAAATCTTGAGTCTTATCACCTAGGACATATAAAATGACCTGATTTAAAGCAGTTCAGGCTACAGTCACATCTCATTATGGACAGTAGTTAACCATAATTGAAGTGTCCCATGTCAGCATCAAATGTCAGGAGAAGAAGTTATCAGAAATATTTTAGCTAACAAACAAATAGATGGGATTTGACTATACATACCGTAATAATATGTCGACAAAATCGTGATCCGCTCCTTCGGCTGCCAAAGAGAAAGGTAAAAGAAATCCAACTATTGACTATGCCAAACGGAAAAAAACCCGGTTTTGAAAGGTTAGTTGTCTTCGAGACATACCATTACGAAAATTCCCTCACGGCGAGTGGGAACTTCTTCTAGCTTACTCAATGTTTCATCTCCTTTAGTAACTTTACCAAACACAGCATACTGTTGAATATCGCCAATCTTATTACTAGTCATCTTGAAAATGAGATATAAAGCGAATAGTCCGTGCTGAGTTAGCTAGCTGACCTTGCGATCAAGATGAGGAGCATCACCAAGAAGCATCGAAAATGACGATTGTGCACTGTCTGGATCATCATATCTACAGAACAATAACAAAATCACAAAGAGGCAAAACATGACCTTGCTATTATGACATGAACACAACAAAAACATAGAAACAAAGCGAGCTACAAGAGATCGAAAAATATATACCTTCCCATTGAAAGAATACCTCTCACATGCTTAACATCACTAAACTCTCCCACAATTGTCTTCTCAGCTTCTTTCCTTTGCTCTTCATTCATAGGAGCTGATCGTCCATTCGCCACATCTGCAACTTGAGCAACAAAACCTTTATCAACCTGCAAAATAACTCACACTTAACCTCTTCTTTCAAAAAACTATCCAAATATGCAAAATCACATCAAAGCTTGAGTCTTTAAGTAATGTTACCCTGAAGAAATGATTGGTATTGTAGCCACCTAAACGAACAAGCTTGAAGATATGGTCTACAGTTTTGGGTGCAACGGTGGGATAGAATCCAAATTCAATATCTCCATAACTAGTCTGCACAACAGTATCATCAAATCAACATACCATAAATAAATTCCAACTTCGAGATCATGAATTTGGGTCTGTTACACAAATTCAAAATTGAGATTTTGATCTTGAACAAGTCTAGAAAATCCCAAACCACTAAATCCGAAATACACAATGAAGTTGTTTGATTACAATCATATCTGATTTTGGAATGAACAGTAAGTAGCAGAGAAGAGAAGGGAAAATGAACCTGAAAGACGACTCGAGCAGAACCAAGTTCTGGTTCATGAGAAAGAGCTTTCACAACGGAGAGAATGGCTAAATATGCCAAACTCAAGATAATGAGTCTCGTGTTTCCCATTTTTTCGTTTAATTTTGGTGCTGATCTGATCAAAGAGAGTTTGAAGTCAACTCTGGCAGAATAAATTTATGTTCGTCGGGCTTTTCCCGTCGTAGACGATAACCGGAACCGTACTGAAGAATTTTGTTTTATTCTGTTGGGCCCTAAAATGTTGTTTCTAGTACTCTTTGATCAAGGCCCATATTTTTATTCCTTGTAGCCTCATTCGAACTAATCCCTTGTCTTTCTGCATATTTTTATTTTATGGTGGAGTGGGCTTGGTATGGGCTTACATAAGCTACATTTACATTCTAAGTATGAGTATCAATATTTTGGATAAGAAAATGGACTCACGATTTGGGGATAGATACGAGACAGTTCTTCTATAATTTGAGAGTAATTAAATTGCGCTTTGTGACTAGAACATGTTGAGTGTACTGGTTTGTGATTTTGTGCTGATATTATTGTTTTATCATCACTCGGATTAAAATTTGTAAAATATGTGTTGCTAACAAAAAAATATTTGCTTTTACATTGGTTAATCTGTGGTCTACTGTCTATCTAGAACCGAATCCAAAAATCTGGATATTCAAAATTGATTTTTTAAAAATTACATTACATTTGATTTTAAACTTGGAATCCTCAAATTTTGATTTTGGATATTTGTGTTGCACAAAAAAAAAGATATTTGTGAAGTGGGCATATAATTTGTAATATACCACTAACTTGATTTGTAATAAACTATTCAATAATTTGTCATGCAGTCGGTGACTGATCCAACTATATATGTAACTGTCCTAAAAAGGAATCATGTGCTCCGGTCTAAAGGACCAACTATGGTCCGATCACACTTAATCACCCTTTTTCATTAAGCCAATGTTTACGATATTCCACATTATCATTATTTATAAAACAGTTGAAAATTTAAGAAATACTTTGAATTTTGAATTAGAAAAAAATATCTGAACTGTACTTTTGTATATAATTTATTTTTTCCGGCAATTATTCGCTCTTTGGGTTATGTGTTAATAAAAACAAATGAGTAAAAGCTTCAATATGACGGCGTGTGGATGTTGGATGAGTTGAAACTTTGGGCAAAAGCATTTGTTCGTCTTCTACTTTATTTTGTTGTGTGTGAATTTGGAAATTGGGTTTAGAGCAGATTCATGCTTTGAATTTAGGTTTCAGTTACATCAATCAACATCTAGAGTTAATGCTCCCTCGAAGAACACGATTCCCGCCCGACATATCCACGGTGCAACGGAAACAGATCGACTTCGAAAAGCTAAAAAAATTGCAAATAGCTTTCCTTATGTATTTAATTCGACTCAACCTTATCTTTCAATTTTAAGACGTATACAAGCCCACAGATTAAAGGATACCTGTATTAGGAAATATGTGTCTTTTAATTGATCACACGAGTAATATCCACTGCAACACGTCTTTCTAAATCATGATTTTATAAACAAATCCTATTTAGAACTTCATTATTTCCATTTACGTATAAATGAGGAATCAAACGTGGTTTATGAAAATGACGTCCAAGTAATACCGAGCCCCTTTTCTACATTTTCCCTCGGATATTAATATATAGTTAGTAATAGTATGCATCATTACAGAAACTAAATACAAAATATAAGTAAACTTCCCCTTTCATTTTAAAATCTAATATTCATATTATGTTATTGCCTCTGAATCAGATAAAAAGAACATGCGTGTTGATTATATACGTTGGCTATGGCCTAATGGTATACATACGAGTAGCCAATTATGAATCTTGAAACTAGTTCTAGATTTTAAAATTTTTTGGTATATCAATTTTGAGACATATTTGTATTAATTACTCTTTGTTTTAAAACATTATATTTAAATTTCTTGGGCTATAGACATGGCGATTGTACATTTCAACAATTTAATTTTGTTGTTGAATTTTCAAACTCCCCGATAATACATGAAAATAATTAATTAATTTTATGAATGGGAAGGAGTTCAATAAAAGAGTTAAAATTGGTTGATATAATAAAAGTTTGGTAAACAAATGAAGGGCGTTTACATTTTCTTATAAGACTATTTCCAATCGATTACTCTATTTTTGATTTAAAATTAAATTATTTTATTTTGAAGGTAAATTTATTTTCAACCGATGATTCCATTTTTTACTCTAAACAATAATATTCTAAATATATTCTTTTTTATTTAATTATTATTTTTTATTATAACTCTCTATTTTCTAAATTTATAATTTTATCCATTTATTTAAATTAAATAATAAGTAACAAATTACAATATTATTTAAATTTAAAATTTATTATAATAAATTGAGATATTTCGACATGTAATTTCAACCCCAAGTTTTTTTTCCTTGTATTTTCTATATAATAGATTTTACTATTGTATTTTATGATATCAATTATCAATTGATAAAAAGAGTACATAATTTTTTTAAATAGCAAATAATATTATTTAAGTATAAAATATAATCTATGGATTTAAGGGATTGATTTACAAATCAAAAAATTAATCTCCAAAATGGAGTAAAAAAATGGATATCTTTATTTTTGAGGTAAAAATAAAAATGAGTTTAAAAGTGAAAATAGAAGTTAGTTGGAGATACCCTAAGATGCTCATTGTCTTTCTTCTCCACAATTGGGTTGCCAACTCAGCTTCCAAATTTCTGATTTTCTAGAACATCACATATATACGTCATTACATTATGCTTTTTACATTCTTGTATATATATGAATGTGCGTGTGTAAATGTGTGTCAGTGTGAGGTAACAATGATAGCTGTTTCTGACTTTCTGTGTTAAGTATCCGAGAGAACATATATACACGATATGGTATATTTATATACGTATAGCAGTATGTGACGTGTGTCTATTGGCGTTATTAACATGTGAATTGGATATGAATATAACTAAAGATCTTACACGTAACAGAGTTTATCTACGTTATTACAATATCAGATTGTGAACATTTGGCAATTCTTTAATTTTCCCACAATTACGACCAATATAATTAACGTGTCATAACAACGTATATTGAATCCCTCGGAGGAGAAATTTGAGAAACACCAACGGCAGAAAATATATCTTTATTTCATTAATTGACAAAGAATTAGTAGCATTTAGCTACAGCCCCACGAAAGCAAGTTTTTTTATTCAGATGTATTATTTAACAAAACGTAAAATATGTTTTTGAAAATTTGTCAAACCTTAAAGGCTAAAACATATCAATTTTTTTGTCGACACCTAAAATATCATTTGCTTTTAGGAAATAAATAAAATGTGTAAAAAATAAAACGAAAAGAGCAAGAGAAAGAGGGGAAAGTCAAGTTTTTATGCGTATACCATTGCTTTTTGGCGAAATGTGCGTTGAGCCGCAATTAGTGAGGTGGCAAAGTAATTATTAATTAGTTCTTACTTCTCATCTTATTTTCAATATTAATTACCTCGACTCTACATATATGCCTTCACTTACTTTTATATAATTATGAACGGTGTTCAAAGAAAGAGCAAGAACCATATTGCTCAATAGATTCAGAATTTTAGATAAGCAAATTATGAGATATGAGTGTGTTGGAAACAAGATTTGAGTGATGGTGGAAATATCGTGGGACAAAAATAGTACTAGTGTATAGTATTTATTGTAGGAACGATGAGAAATCATTAATGGTTCTAAGTTTATTTACTGCCTTATAAGCATAATTTGTTAGTTTTTGTAAGTATAGACAAAGCTAATAAGATTGAATTATTTTCATTGAATTTGGCTGTAATACTACTTGTTATTTTAAAATTATTTTTCTTGTGAGCTGAGAGAAACAAGATATAAATGTTTATGAGTTTTCCTTGATCATAATGCTAATTGAATCTCTACGTGTTAAAATACTACAAAATGTTTCAGAGGATATTAAAAATTGAGGGGAAAAGAAGGTGACTACAACAAGCCTCTGATTGTTCAGTGTTATAATGTTGTAACAAAAAGAACACTACTAGTTTCATTCTACTAGCCTCATTCATACTTCCAATTAGCATTAGTGTGTGAACCATAGCAAATTCCAAACCGAAACTTATCGTAAAACGAACTCTCAACATTATTGGTATCAATTATTTTCCAATTTTCGTAAGGAATATTAGTGATTTCTGTCCTTACATTTCTCCAAACTTAAAAACAGACGAAGGAGAAGGGGCCACCACCAACTTAAGCGTCGAGTCTAATCCGGTCAGATGCTGAGTCAGACATGTGACTAAAACCAAGAGTTTCATATTTTGATTTTTTGACTTTTGCTTCTTTTTGGACAATTTTCCCTTAATATCGTATTCAATTTTCTCTTTTTCCTGCTTCCTAATACCACTATTTTTGTTCAAATTTGTCACTATAGCTTTTCGCTCCCATGCGTGTTGAAACGAATAAGCAATTTCCTAATTTTGTAAGAAAACGTTTAATTCTATTTACGCACAAAATGCCATCCATTATTTTGTAACCAACGATTTAAAGTGAAGTAGTGAACACACTTTTACTTTTGATAACCTATAAAGAAAGTCTTTGCTTGTCCAATATAAATTCTTTTTATTTTATTTTATTTTGTTAGTCTATATCACTGTTGTTCCCTTTCTTTTATATGAAAAGTCGACTCTAGAAGTAATAGATAGGTCAAAGACGCAAAGTCATAAAACCATGATTGCTAAATCATAAATACAATATAAGAACGTTTTCGTTTCAACTCAAAGAAAAAAATAATTACTCTATAGTAATTTTACTTGACATTTTCTTATAGAAAATAAGTATAAACTAAAACACAAATTATTTAACCACAACAAGAAAGCTTAGAATTTAATAGCGAAATTCGTATGTAAAACAAAAAATACAATAGTTTATCACTTAATTGGTTTAACAGTTTATTTAACTTTTTTAGATTTTAAAAAATGGCAAAAATAATATTAATAAGTTTCAAACTCTATCTCTTGGAACTTTTTTCTGATATTGAGATCGAATGAAAATTGGATTGTTAAAGAAATTTCTTAGAAAAAAACTTCCATTCAAAATCTAAAACACATTAATGTTCGATCGGTTAATCCTTATATGTCCAAAATCCCAAATTTGATTTACAATAATTGTGTGATCGTCATCCTTAACTTCATAGTTGACTCCCTTATATATTAAAATTTTATATCCAAAATGTAAAAAGATCATCAACTTCATTGAAATCCGAAACTCTTAATAAAACAGTTGGAAAGGTTTCGACGATACGATGCTACCATCATCATCCAAAAGTGGACATAATTATACACGGACGAAAATGCTGGATGATATCATACATGAACTCGTCGTATTTAAACATACAAGTCACACAACCACTGTATCATAAAAAGCAAAAACAATGTTGAAATCTAACACATATTTCGGAATTTGAATTTGTGAAATCTGTCGTTCAAAATGTTGAACTTTTGAGTTGATGAACACATATAATAATTGCTTAACAAAAAGAAAACACACATGCACATGTAATAGTTAAATTGTCTGGACTAAATTCGTGTTTGTTGAAAACTAGTGGTCTATCACACTTTAAAAAAATAATAAATCGTCATAAGCATGAGTTCATATACAAAAATTAGTCAAATCTTCGGAATATTTCAACTTCAAAATAGTGTTTCAGTACTTTCTTTACAATCCAACTATAGAAGGATTCAACAGAAAGTCAATAGTTAGGTGTAAAACGATAATCCTTGACCAATCGTTATATCACATACATTGCATCATACATCACGCTGTATTTAAATACTTAGACGTCCCTCGATTTTTAAATCAAAGTATAAGTGGACCCCGCAGATACAGATCAGATTACCGTACTCTCGCCCGTAGGCTATTCCAGCCACAGTTCTTAACAAATGGAGTCAAAAGTTAAAAAAAAAAAAGTTATCAACTGACTTCGTCAGGCTTCAACTGCATTTGTGGAGGGGGTGATGACACGTGTAAAATCGGATCTTTATTTTACCGCAAATCTTGTCGGCTCCGTCGCAGAACCAGCGGGAAAATTACAATCCTTAATCCAATCTTAATTCAATAATTTTACAGCAATAAAAAAAAATATATATATATATATATATCATCCACATTCCAGGCACCGGTACCACCATGTCCCAAGAAAGGAAAGAGTACAACTACAAATTTATAAACATTTTTTGATGATAATATATAAAAAGATAAGTATGATGAAATTGAAAGTTGTACTTTAAATTTTATTAAGAATATTGTACGATTTAAGCAATAGCCTTAGTTAGATTCAAGGTATTGGATTACACGCTTGTGTTCAGTAATGAAGTAAAGAACTTGAAACGTCTTATGCTTTAATCTCTTTTTTTAATTAATATTTGATTCTTAGCTAAAAGACTAAAACAGTAAAACACACAGTACACAGAATAAACACACAAGTAAATTATTAAAAACAGATTTAAAAAATATGCCATAACACTGAGATTTTTTGTCTACAAAGTCTGCTTTGCTTCTTCTGATTTGCAGAGGAGCTTAAGCCTTAAGGTATATGAGACATAGATAAATGTAAAGAGAAACACAGAGACAAGATTAGTTTAATTAAAACTTCGAAATATACAAAAAAATATATATATTTTCTCATCATCCAATCAAGTCTCCTTCTTCTTCTTCTATTACAATTCTTCATCTGATTATTTTTTTTGGTGATATTGTAGTTACATAAAAGTTAAGATTTTGACTTCTCTGCGTTCCAGATTTCAGCAAATGGAATCGATTTTGAGCTTCTTCTGGGTTAAAAGCTTGGATCCAATCTGAAGAAGGAAACAAAGTTTCATTCTTTATGTTTCTTCTTCTCCATTGAGAGTTACGATTTTAGCTATCTCCAAGAAAGATGTTTGAAGGTCGACCTCGAGATTCTTGTTTAGTTTCAACTCTTTTCACCATGCCAAGCCATAAAGAAACGAAATGGAGCTTTTTGATATCTGAGAAACGACCATTTCTCAACAACGAAGAGACGGATCTTCAACTCAAGAAGATGTATAAGCTCACTGATTCAAGCCAAGAAGACAATGGATCTTCAGATTCAGAAACACTTATTCCAGGGATGAACAAAGATGATTCAATTAGCTGTTTGATTCGTTGCTCTAGAGCTGATTACTGCTCCATTGCTTCAGTGAATCGAAGCTTACGAGCTTTGATTCGAAGTGGAGAGATTTATAGACTCAGGAGATTACAAGGGACGCTTGAGCATTGGGTTTATTTCTCATGCCATCTTAATGAATGGGAAGCTTTTGATCCAAGATCGAAACGGTGGATGCATTTGCCGAGTATGCCTCAGAACGAATGTTTCAGGTATGCTGATAAAGAATCTTTGGCTGTAGGAACTGATTTGCTTGTGTTTGGTTGGGAAGTGAGTTCGTATGTAATCTATAGATATAGTCTTTTGACTAATTCTTGGTCTACTGGGAAGAGTATGAACATGCCTAGATGTTTGTTTGGCTCTGCTAGTTATGGTGAGATTGCGGTTTTAGCGGGTGGTTGCGACTCGAGCGGTAGGATTCTTGATACTGCTGAGTTGTATAACTATGAGGATCAGACTTGGTCTGTGTTACCGGGGATGAACAAACGTAGGAAAATGTGTTCTGGTGTGTTTATGGATGGGAAGTTTTATGTGATTGGTGGGATTGGTGTTGGAGAAGGGAATGAGCCAAAGGTTTTGACTTGTGGGGAAGAGTTTGATTTGAAGACTAGGAAATGGAAAGAGATTCCTGAAATGTCGCCACCCAGGTCTAACCAGGGGAACGGAATGTCTGCAGCTGCGATGGCTCCACCGCTTGTAGCGGTTGTGAATGATCAGCTTTACGCGGCTGATCATGCGGGTATGGCTGTTAGAAAGTATGATAAGGAATTAAGGATTTGGAGACAAGTTGGGAATCTGCCTGAGCAAGCGGGTTCGATGAATGGTTGGGGTTTAGCGTTTAAAGCGTGCGGAGATCGGGTTATAGTAATCGGTGGACCAAAGGCTCCAGGTGAAGGATTCATTGAGCTTAACTCATGGGTGCCAAGTAATGCAACACCGGAATGGCATTTACTCGGTAAGAAACAATCGGTTAATTTCGTTTATAACTGCGCGGTGATGAGCTGTTGAAGAAAGTGAAATAAAACCGCGAAAACCCGGTGTTTGAATAGATAGTTTTACCGGTGGGAAGATGTTAGATTCAACCGTCTTAAACAGGGTATAAAAACACAGGCTTATTAGTTTAGTAATCTATAAAATTCAAGGAGATGGTGTTTGTTCTGTTACTTGTTGTAATTTGTGTAAGCTTCATGTTTCCTGCTGAATTCTATCTTTTGATCTTACATTTCAATGGAGGTTTCTTCTTTTCATTTGTTACTTTAATCATTAGCTCTTAAGATTCCAATCTCTTTGAGCTGTTTTGTACGCAATTATATCACGGCTTAAAGTGGTTTAAGTGTGAAACTGTGTGTTATCACATCTAATTTGCAGTAACTGAGTAGACCACTAAAATTTGCTACTGTTTTTTTGTCGTTTTGCGCTTTCATTGATTGTTAAACAAAAGGAAGAAAACATGAAAGTTATTGATTCAATCGAGTACTTTTAAGTCCAAAGTCTGCTCAGAATTTATGCACAGTCACTAGCACCTGCATCGACGCTAAAAGCATATTTACTCGGGTCGAATCTTCAACTATTTGATTATACTAAAGTACCAATGTATAAAAATGATGAATTTCTCTTTTAAATATCAATATATTTATTTATCTTCCAATTTTATGAGATTGATGTTTTGGCAGGAGAATCCTATTCGAGTAAAGAACTTTGATTCGATACAATGACAATTTTTTTAGTCGACCACTACAAATTTTCTTTTGATGCAGTGGAATAAAAATGAGCCCATGATTGAGGCATAAAAAAAGTAAAGCAAGGTTAGTGTTGGTGGAGGCTTCGGCTAGTAGCCCATTTAGGGCATTTTCATTTAATAACATATTTAAATCTGCTATTTTGTCCTCTAATACAACTGTAAAATCTAATAAAAATGAGATTACTTTTGTTGATTCCCTAAATGTTTCCTCCACTAATGCAACATCAGGTTAAAGAAGAAAATTTTTTAAAGAATATTGATTTGCTTTTCTTGTTTTTGGTTAAAAGAAAAATTTATTTTCTTATGTTTATAGTATTATTCATTATGCCATTGCCTCCACTGACCACTACTCTAAAGTAAACCACCATTTCCAGATTCGAAACTACAAAAAAAGATACATAGTTTGAGTTTGAAAGTATTTGTTTACAAAATTAACTTTTATCAAATACAAGAACACAACCATATTGTCTACTGTTCTTGATATTACACAACCGCGGTTCGAAGCCAGAGTCCTGCAATATCAAATAATTTTGGGCTTAGTACAGACTACAGATTGCACGCAAAGTAGACTTAAAATTGAGATATCTGTAAATTTTGCTGATGTGGTCAACAACAGTAATTTATAGATGAACAATATGAAATTGTCCAAAAAGTGTCTATGAACCTTTAGTCGTAATTACTTAAGATATATTTCATAGTACAGCCAATATGCATATATTGTTCTCTCATAAAGCAGATTCAGCTGGCTCATTCTTCTTATATATAGCTCATTAATTCAAAGTAAAATTCGCAATGTTTTTGTGGAGATTTCACATTTGTCTAAATATTCGTTTTTGTGATGAATCGTTTTTCAACTTTATGTTTGGACCTTCCATTTTGGATATTTTCTGTTCACAGATTCTCAATTTTGAATTTGATACAAGTTGGGAAATCTATTTCGGGTTTCCGTTGATTAATAATTATGACTTTGTTCTGTAGTTTCCTCAAATATGTAAATAAAGCCATTTTACGATGAATTTCCGACATTTATTTGGCCATGTCCATTTCTAGTTGTTTTAATTTGTTATTCATAGCTGATTAATAATATTATTTGTGAACCGGTTAATTATTATAATTGTCCCGCAAAAATCTTGTGTCTATATGAATAGTTAATTGATTTTTTCTTTTGTTTTTTAGTTATCATTTATCTATCCATTTTTTTAATATAAAGACATGTATCTATTCATTTTAAACATTGTGAATGGAAACTGCCTAAGTGCGTATGTGTAAATTTCCAAGAAAAAGAAAGAAAAAAAAACTGCGTACGTGTAGCCGATAAAACAACTCATCAAACTCTCATTGAATACAATTACGGTTACGGACTCTCGCTGAACCGATTAATCAGAGGTGGAGGTGTATTTTTCGAAATGAATTTTTTTGTTGAGTTTTTTTCTTAAATGAAAAGGCAAAATAATAAATGATGTATGCCAAAATTTTATAGCTCATTAAAACTAAAAATGTATTCTAATGAAACACCATACATAGTAAAAACAAAATTAAGGTTTTAAAAAGCATTTTTAGTTTACTATGAACTCATATATTAAGGACGTCTGAGAACTATGCAGGGCCAAGCGCAAAACAATAATTTTGTTTTATATTTTTTAAAATGTTTTTTTTTAAACCTTCACAAAAAATCAAGTGTATATCTTAAAAAATAAATCTTAGTGTATATTTTTGTATCACTTATAACTTAGTAATTTTCGTTAGACACAAGTTTTAGTTGGTGAAATTTGATAATTTAAAGTTTATATTATGGAATATTTTGTTATAATCATATATATATAGTGTTTATATATACTTTTATAAATACGTTAATATTTGAGGAATCCTACGTGGATAACTTATTAATAATATAAACATTTGTTGTGTGAAACATATTGTATTAGCTAAATAATATTTGAAGCACCTAGGATGTATCTTTCGAATTTAAGGATTAGTTAGATTCGACTAAAAGAAAAATATATATGTGGATTATACTTTTGATGCAAATAATTCGATCGGCACATGAGATTGATATTATTTGCATAACCAACACATTGTTTGGTTGGTCCACTCACACGAACATCGTCATTATTGTTGGTAAAGTACGTTAATAATGCAACTGCATCATTACTTGGTCGGTTTAATTTGACGTACCGAAGCTCATTCGTATGGGGTTTCTATTCCATTACATAAATAATATTTTCCAATACCTACATTTTATAATTATTTTGCGCACATATTTTGTCGAGAGAAATATCAAATGCTTAAAAAAAAGTAGAGGTATCCAGCTACCATCAAAATATTGTGTCCCACTAATAATTAATCAGCACCTACTATATGATTCGGGAGTTACACCGATCAACAGATACTAAAACAATATTTTTTTGTAAAAATGTAAATGATATTTTGGAGGCCTTTAAAAATATATCACTTTTTGTGTGTCCGTTAAAAATACGAGATTTAAGAAAGAAAAGAAAAACACCACAAAAGTATTTATGCGAGATTTTGAACATTTAGGAGCCTTTCATAATTGATTATGACACTGCTGGGTATGAGCGGTCAGGTGCAGCAGCGAAGTGGCTATCGATGGAGACCGGCGTGATGCTCCAGCTGCTTCTCGACACCTTTACGACTCAGCGGTTACTGGCAGCGGTTTTATGATGTCACCAAGACCAAATAAATCTATTATATCATGTTTCTAAACCGAATTTAATTCGGTTTATTATAAGTTGACCCATATTTTTGTTTTCTCCTATAAATATTCTAAACCTAAATTAGAGATCTCTAATGCTTGTTTTTAGAAATTCTTTTTAGTCACTTTTGGGTTTTAAGAAACTCTTGAATTCAAGTTATCAAATTTTGTTTTTTAGATGAGCTAGTGATTGGTTGATTATGATGATTTGATGGGTTAATAATGATGTTTAGAATTAGATCTTAGGTCATCTTTCATTTAAGTTGATATTAATGCTAGATTAACCTTGTAATTGAGAAATCTAAACCATTAGGATTTCATGTCCGGAAAGTGTTCGATGAAATGGTTGAAATAATCTAAATGAGTTTTTCATACTTAGCCTATGGAAATAGTTGATTAGGTAAGTAGTGGTTAGATTAGATTTGATTATTAATGTTCATTGATCATTTAATTGTGAACGAATGTTGTTGATGATTAAATGATTAG
Organism: Cardamine chenopodiifolia; assembly: GCA_963922655.1. Classification (NCBI taxonomy): domain Eukaryota; kingdom Viridiplantae; phylum Streptophyta; class Magnoliopsida; order Brassicales; family Brassicaceae; genus Cardamine; species Cardamine chenopodiifolia. Next base: position 8,287,145 of record OZ000459.1, read on the forward strand.
TGAAGAGATTAATACTATGAAAGTGAATTAGTCTTGATTATTGATGCATAACCAAAAATAGTGTTCTTAGCATCATCAAAGATTCATCATCTCATCTAAATCATTACCATTTTCGAAACCGTTTCTTCATTTATTTGATTTCAAAACCGTTTAGTCTTTTTTCGATTTCATTTAGTTTTAAATTTGGTTTACAAAACATAATCTCTTATTTGCTTAGATTAAAATGAAATTTATATTCTTAATGAATTGATCTTGTTTCTCCATACATTCGACCCTTAAGTGATAAATACGATATGTTTATTTGAATGACTAATTGAAAAACCATTTATATAATTTAGTTACCCATAACTTTGTTCTTCATTGTTAAATGTTTGTTCTTATTTAGAAAATTGCTTGCAAATATTTATAGATTAAAAATTGTAACTCTTCCAAAAACCAACAAAGCCTCAAATTTCTTGAAACCCATGAAAAGCAAACAAAACGAGAAACAAATTAGGTAAATACAAAACAAGATTTGACGTCGTAGCTCAACCGGTTAATTTTGAAGGATCTTTAGAGAGGAGCATGATCAAGTCTTGGATTTGAATCATACTGGTAGCGGGGAAAGTATTTAACTTTGCTAAAATCTCTGATCCATAATTGTTTGGTTAAAACAAAAGAGAGAGGGGAGATCTACGTGGAGGTCATTCTCACTTTACTCTCGCTAAAAATTCCCATTAGTTGAACAATTTTTCGACAATAAGATGAGAAGTTGAGCAGAACATGCCAAAGACTTGGAGTTAAGCAAGTGTACAACTTATTCCGTGGAATGGAAGCGGAAAGCTGTGTAGCCTGATAAAAAAACAGTAAATCGTGAGAAGATATACTTATACACATTTTTGGTGAATTTTTTGTATATATCAATTTGTAACATGGTGTGCTCGGTGAAGATATAACTCCAAGTCTATGGTGCTAAACTTCTAAACACAAAATTTTAGCTTTTAAAAATTTGGGCTTTTCTTGTTAAAGATTTTTTTTTTTGGTTTAAATCCACCCAAAGGTGGAGAGCCTTAACCAGAGGTTCAAAAGACCTGAAAGTCCTTCTCTGTCAGATGAGATGCCAACCAACCATCTCTTCCTTCTACGAACATTTTGGGTTAACTTCTTAAAAAATATATATTTATAATATAAATATATTTTTATATTGTAAATACAAAAACCAAAAAATATTTGTTTGACTAAAACATTAGACGTTATAATTTGAGTTGATGAAAACTATATTATTATAACATGTAAACTAAACGTAAACAAATAATCGAAAACTAAGTTGAAAATGCAATACTTTGGAGTGTGGGCAGCGCGAAACGTCTTTGGCTCTTTCCTATCTCGCTTTGATTAATGTTAACGAGAAACAATTCTGACTCTTTAACCAAGTTTATTCCTTACTTATCATATGCATTACTTCCACGAATACCCACTTTGTCTTATTCACACGAAAAATATTTGAAAACCCATGGATTAGTATTTTACCATCTTTCGAGTTTCGACGCAACAAAGAACTGGAAGAAGCCAACAAATAAAATAAAAATATAAAAAAAAATATCAATATCATTATTTCTTGTCCCACTACAAATTAATCAATCAATTAAAATGATGGTTCGTGGCTCCGCCAAAAAAAAATGTGCCTTAAAAATGAAATTAATTTCCATATAAAAAAGAGACCCACTTTTTTTTCTTCTTTCTATTTTGCCTTTTCTTCCAGATTTACGTTTTTTTTTACCCTTTGGATTTCTACATGAACAGCTCAGACTGCAGAAGCGTGTAATAATTAGCAGCTTCGTCTTCAAGCTCCCAAAACGCATCACCAAACCCATCTAACAAACTATCTCCATAAACGTAATCCTCTTTAATATTTTCATAATTACTCTCGCCAAATTCGGTGTTAGGGATCCCAAGTTCATCATCGGAAGCTTCCAAAAGGTGTTGCATCACTTTCTCCTTGTTGTCACCTTCTACTTCTTCTTCCTTTAAGGAAACGCACGAATCTTCGCCGTTGGAGGTCCCCGAAACGACGGCGTTTTGATCATCTGATGAGATTTCTTGCTGAAGAGCGTTTATAAAGGAAGTTAGGTCATTGTTCGGTTGGTTTTGTTCGTCTGAATCGTTGAGGAGACAGAGAATCTGGCTGTACGAGGAACAAGATGATGATGAAGAGAGCTTTTGTCTTTTGGTTGTTTCTTCTTCGGCTAGGGTTCCTTGTTCTCTGTCACGCTTCGATGGCGATACATCAGATGTTTCAGCCATTTTATATAAGAAATATCAGATGAGCTTTTAAAAACGTTAGAGAGAAAATGGTGAAGATGATAAGCGAGATGGAGAGTCTGAAATGTATTTATAGAGAGATTATTTGGTCAAATATAGCTATTTTTATTGTATTAAAATAAAAATAAGATTTAGTATTATTTACATTTTGCTTCGTGCATGTCAGGAGGAGGGAGAAAACATGAGAATGCCTTTTCAATTTTTCGCATTTCCGGAAAGAAATCTAAAAATATTTGGTCAATAATATTAAACTTCTGTTTTGCATAGTAAATTATGGATCCTTGGGCATGTAAGATTTGTTAGTTGTTAAATAACGCATGATGCCAGGAAAAAAAATCTTTTAAAATTATGGCGATGATTTATTCACAAATAAATTTGCATCTCATTGAAAAATATACAATAAAGTCTCAGAAACTTCGGAATATGGATTGAGTGTCTGAAAAATATCTAGATTCTATAAAAATATCACATTGAGTATGGACTTTAAATGGAGTAGCTATTTTAACATACATCGTTATTTAAAAAAATATATCAATGAGGTTTTTTTTTGGAGTCGAATATCGATGAGGTTAAGGATGCTCCATTTTTCTTTTTTACTTTAATATTGTAACGGAGAGAGAGACAAAAGAAAAAGAGGCTATTGTTGTCATGGAGATTTGGCAATATCTTTGTGTTGTCTCTGCCGTAAGATTAGCCTTCCAAAACGAGCTTGTAGATTACGAGGGCAAATCGGACGGCTGTCGCTTCACGTCTTTGGATTGCACATGGAAAGAGATAGGTTCTCATTGCTCACTTGACCATATATTAAACTATTTTACAAGTCATAATCTCTCCTCATTATGTTTCATTAGTTGAAAAATCCTCACCAAAGTTAGATTAATCTCTGAGGTAGTAAAACATATACAGTGACTAACTATATTTACAATTATAGTAGGCTTTAATTTTGGTTCTCTAACTCTATGATAAATTTTCAACCATTTAATCATCATGATTCATAAAGTTGGTAAGACTATTTCAGTTTTGTACACATGGCAAATTCTGAGAACATCCAAATTTATAATTCGACATCTTAAAACAATTGTTCAATGTTTTCTGGTCGAATTCGTACATGTGTTTATATTGCTTTTACTAAAGCTTTAATGTATTGACATTTTTGCCCGAAACAAAGTATTAGCATTAGTAATTTTTCCTTTCGTTTACATAATTCGAGGGATCAATGTTAATTTAGGTCTTACATAGTAGGCAGCACTAGTGCCATTAGTTACGGACTCCTTTTAAGTTCTATTACGACCTCTGGAAGTAACCAAAAATAACTGAAATTGGTACGAAGAATTATGAAGCAATTCACAGTAATATATAGCGAGTGTTTTAACAATTACTCTATCTGTTTCAATTGATTTGTTGTTTAAGGTGTTGATACATAGATTAAGAAATCATTTGATTTTTTTTTTTCATTTTAAACATTATTTATCTAATTAAAAACTATTTCACCAATTAAAAAACTAACGGCAAAAAATACAAAATTTCGATATAAATAAAACATAATAATTACTTTTGTATTGAAAATTGAAAACGACAAATAAAATGAATAAAAAAATTCTTTAAATTTACTTTCACAAGTACAAAACAAACGAAATAGACACATGCCAAAAAGGAGACAAATGACGGTTACGAGGAGATATAATTACAAGTTGAACAAAAAAGACAAATGGCAATAAAGAAGAAAAAAAGAAAGAGATGAGTCCGACTATGGAGAGAGATGGCTAATTATATTTTTAAAAATTCCTAATCCGTTGTAAGTATGGACTTAAAAAAATCGAAAATTTATATTTAAAAAGAAGAAAAATGAAATGAGGTGAGGTGATGAATTATATGGTTCGAGGTAGGGTTACACAAGTGGGTTTTTGTTCTCTTTATTTCAAAGCACTTCTTCAAATCTTTACTTTTCATTTATTTATTTTCATTTTTCTACTCTACTTTATCGGCCTGATTGCCATTTTTTTATATTATGATATTGCAACGGTTAAATTATGTATTTACAGTTCCCAACATAAGGTACAAATATAATGTTTTAAAAGTTAAAAAGCCAATGCTTTAATTTTCTTAACGTTTATTTTTATATAAAAGCATTGGCTTTTATATAAACTTAAATCGGTACGTCTTTTTTTCATCCAAGTCTCCCTCGAACTACGTCAAAATTAGTGGAATTAATAATGAGAGTCGTATTAAGTTTTCCTTTCTAAGTGTTTTATTTGTCAAGTGAAATATAACAAATACTCCATGATATATAGAAGAAGAGAAACACAAAAACATGTGTTTTATAATAGTCGATGAAATTTATTTACTAAAAATAAACGTCACTATTTAAGAAGAGGGTGCGTAGTGCTGGTCCAACGAATAGATGGGTTTGATGGAGTGAGGGATTTTGAAAGCTTTTCTACGAAGGTTAATTAACGTCTAATTTTTGGTCAATTAAACATTTGAATTGACCATAACATACAGTCTAATAATTTTTGCTATTTGTATCATTGTACATATGAATTCAAACATGTATAATGCATTTTGTTGACAAGATAATTTTCTAACATCTTCCATATTTTTTAGTTTCAAATTTATTCCCAAACTAATATATCAAGTTTTATAGACATCTTTTATATACATATCATCAAACACCATTTTTTGTTACACATCCTTTTTCCATCTCCCCCGCCACGTGTAGTTGAATTTTTTATTAGCTAGGTTGCAATTTCTTTCTATTCCATGATGAGCACACAACTCATGAGTCATGAATCGTGGTAACGATATCTCTCCCAGGATGTATGATGTGTCTATGGGCGCTGTTAGATTTAATTAAGAATTATTAAAAATGATAACAGAACAACTAATGCAAAATAAATGTATATTAACAAAGCGAGTGAAACAAATATGATTAAAACAAAACAAATGGCACAAACGGTGCGGAAGATATAAATGAATGAAATGGAAACTATATTACAAATGCACTTTTGATATCATATTGAATTTTAATTATCAAACTTTCACATTTTTATAGCCACCTTTAAAATTTAATAGAAATAATATATTAGTAAGTGCCTTTTCATGGTCACATTTATAACATTACGAAAATATTACGAGTTATAATAAAATAGCTAATTGGAACCAAATTTTTTTTTTTATTAAATAATCAGGAAATTCAAATTCTGTGGGTCCCTAATTTTCATGGAGCATGATTCAAACTAATGTTAAATTAACTTTTTTCGGATAATAGATTTTTCTCAACAAAAATCTTAACAAAAATTGAACTCGTGACTTTCTTATTTTTAATCCATAAGAAATTACCACTAGCCTAATTCCACATTTGTTAAAAAGTTGGAACCAATTAAATAACGATAATGTTTGGGCCATTCGCTGGTCTACCATGGTTGGAGGTGGCATGTGAATAGTGGTTGAATGGTTATGATATGCCATTATCATATCATATGGCATCGCAATATGTACGCATTATTATATAGTGCCACCGTCGATCTAAATTATTGAAGTGGTCGGTCCACTTATGCGATGTTCCACCTGTTCGTGATATTGATAATTCATTTTAGTCATATCCCTTGAGGAGATCTAATAAAGACTTATGTTTGCTAATGAATATGTCATGTTAATAGTGTCGTCGACAAGTGTCGAATCGAAGCCCACTTTGGACCACCTCCTCCAAAAACAGGGAGTCGTTTTCTAATTTATTCAGTTAGTTAACAAATTTAAATTCGGAGATCAATTTTCATTAGATGTAACAAACTTGGCAGCTACAAAATTGCACGGCATTTTCAAATCCATCTACGTTCAATTTATACTTATTCAATAAATCAAATTAATATAAAACTTATTCAGGTTATAATCTTCAAATACTAAGATATTATAAGTATAAACAATTAACATTCTCATAAAAATTTTCCATTTTCGAATATGATATTTAGTAACTACAAATAATGTCATGAGTTTTGTTGTGTATACATATATATATTTGAGCACGAACAATTATATAAAAGTTTTCCCCCGATATAGTTGTCGATAGAAGAATATCAAGTGGGTAACAAAAGCGAGTGGGATGATAAAAGTCATGATTAAGACAGCCTGATTATGTTTGATTGATTAGAGTTGAGCCTAATTATAAATAAAAACGCTAACGAAATTTTCTTATATTCTTTTTGGGGTTTATATGAATAAAAAGCAAAATGACAACCAAAGGCAAGAGCATCATGCGATGTCCGCTATCCTCCATCCATCGGCCTACAAAAAAATATATAAATATACCTTTAGTTTTAATACAATTTAGCCACTATCGTGACATGCCAAACGGTGGCCATGAAAATGTCACGAGTCTGTGACCATCCACATTTTAATCTGTGCCTTAAATGGTCATATATTGGTGCGGTGGCCAACTTGTGACCGACTTTTAATTGGCCATTGATCATTTAGGCACAAATTTAAATGCTTGACTCGGCAAATCAATCTATTTATGAGGGGTGTACGGAATAACCTTTCAAAGTTTTTTTTTTTTTTTTTTTTTTTACGTCTGATGAACAACATGACCATGATATAATCTTGTTGAGGTATGGGTGAATGCAATACGCCAATACCATAGACTTTTTTAAGAGTATTTTCTCGCCGGATAACATAATTGTATTCATATTATGAGACGAAGAAGCAGATCCGGTCATAAACATACCGTTTCACAAAATTAGTGTATATAGAACAGCTGTAAGCTATTTTGAAAAGGTGGAGATAAAATTTTGGTAAGATATAATTACAGAACTTTTGATACATTCTCATTAAATATTAAGAACAATAGTATCTTTGTCGATCTCCACTGTTAGCTTGCCAAATACGTCATTAGAATGACGCTAGTTCTTACATTATTTTCAAAGAGAGTTGCTGGAAAATATTTTAGTTTGTCTACTTCAAGTTTTGGACGTCATATTTACATCAAAGAATAAAATATAGTATTTATTTTATAACCATGAGATCATAAGTCGAATCCCAGACTCCGTAAAACATAATTTAACTGAAGACAACATTGATATATTTATATAACAACAAAAAAACTCGGTGATAAAGAAAGAAAAAAAGATTTGGATAAACAGAAACGAACCAAATGTAGAAAATGGTGTTTGATACACATCCCAAAACTTTTCTTGCCAAAGTCAGAGTTGATAACGAAGATTTGATTTTGTAGTGGTTACTTTCATTCTTCTTTCTCCACAGTAGAATCCACTTCAGTAACACCACTGAATCCAAGCTCAGACATATCCTGCTTTGCCATCAACCTGACTTGTGGATTCGATATTCTAACTAAAAAGTATAAGTCTTCGAGAGATGCCTACATTGCTCACATTTGTGACCTGAAGACTTGATACAGTCGAGGTAACCTTTCTTCTCCTATAGAGAAAACAAACGAAAACGAAGTAATGAGACAATACGGTGTCGCATTGATGCAAGTGATCCAAAGGGAAAATTCCCTTTTCTGGTGGTATCGGTCTCAATCCTCTGTTTCCTCCAAACTACGTAACCACAATAATCAAACAACATACACTGTTTTGTTTTCATTGCTAAGACAAAATATAAGCACCCAGAGTCTGTGAATAAGATCCAATACCGTTTCAATATCAAAATCACTGCGTCGATACTTTCTGAACCTAACTGAACTACACAGTTCAGGTTGAGGAAGTAAGGCTTTACAAGAAATATCTGAGTAATCTTATATCAAAGTATTAGATTTAGGAATGGAGCTGCATTTTCTGCATATGATTTTTTCAACATATCCAAGTTAAGTCAATGAAGAGGCTTGTGGGAACCACTTTGATCAAAGACAAGAGAGGCTTACAAAGAAACGAATCACAAAACATATAAATTTCTCACGAGGATACTAAAAATCCTAAAATGAACCAGATTAGGTCCCTAATAATTTTCTCCAGCACCTGTACTCATCTGGATTCACCAGCAATTATGCCTAGATTCAGGTATCAATGGCTAATAGCTACTTCATATTACAGAAACGGGCCTTAAACATATGGGATATGGGCCTTAACTTGGCCCCTACGCATTGTCTAATATACAAACTTTTGTACGTTAACCCGAATCAAATACAGACTTGGTACAAGACATTGTGTACTACTTATCTTTCTGAAGAAAACCTCTTATAGGTCCAGAGGTTATTATTATATAGATTCTCTCTAGAAACTTTCCAGCAATTGAAACACTAAATTGTTGAAATTATAACCGCAAATGAGATGGCAACGATTATACTTTTTCCCAAGTTTAATAAATGAAAGTGAACAAAACACGTCTCATAAAACTTAGATAGAACCACAAGATGTTGGAGTAGTTTGCAACAATGATTAACCACAAACAAAAACTGAGTATCTGCCAAAACTAGAATATCGAATCCACAAGTCATCTGCATCATTGGGCACCAGCTGACAAGAACGCACTTCCAGGCTGATGGTTAGCCAACGGACCATGGCAAGATAGAAACTTAGCGTTCACACCATCAGGAACAACCCTCTTCTCTTGCCTTAGCCTTGGGTAAATCCCCTGAAAATTTCCAAACTCAACAAGAAGCATTTCACAAAAACAAAAAGAAAGAAATAAATAAACTAACACATTCGTACCAGTTCCTGCTAACAATGATATTTTGACAGGGAACTTAAACTTAGCACGTCGAAGAGCCTCCTGAGCATGATGTCCATGAACATCTTTACACCTAACAGAGAGAAGAACCTGTCCAATAGCGACTCTAGCACAAGTCCCAAGAGCTTTACCAAAGGCACCTCTCATTCCTGTCTGAAGTCTATCAGCACCAGCACAAGAAAGCATCTTGTTGATCCTAAGAACATGGAACGGATGAACCCTAATTCTCAAATGAAAAGCGTCTTTTCCAGCAGGTTTCACCGTGTACTTATTACAAGCAATACGAGCAGCTTCAAGAGCTTCACTTGAAAAGTTTTCTTTCTCCCATCATGAACACAGTAAGGGAGCTCATCAACTCCTTTCTTCTTCATACCAACATCGTAAATCCTGATTTTAGGATCAGGAACACCACGACAGTATCTTGATTTAGGGTATGGCTTTCCCTTGATCTGACGGTAACATCTCGCAGGTCCTACAAATTACATTTTCAATAAAAAGCTTAATAACTTCTAATATGCAATTCAAACAAAAGCCTAATCCACATGTAAATTTCGAGCTTAAGCAATTCTAATATGCAATTCGAGTGCTTATTCAACCCAATTACAAATATAAAACCTAGCAAATACAATATACAGAGATAGCTTAATAATTAACATCTCACAGGTCCTACAAATAAATTTTTAATAAAAAAGCTTAATAATTTCTGATAATGCAAATCAAACAAAAGCCTAATTCACATGTATAATTCCGACCTTAAGCAATTCTAATGTGTGATTCCAGTGATTACTCAACCTAATTTCGAAAAATCCATTTCCAAAACAGAACCTACCAAACAAAAGCCTAATTCAAATGTAAAAATCGATTATCCATATAAAATCGATTAGATACTGAGAAATTGAGAACATAGATCAGATTAAGAGATAACTTAGCAGTCTACTTACTTCATCCCATCGCGTTTGTTTGGCTCCTCTGATGATGTTTCCTAATCCTAGAAATGAAGAAGATGACCGTGTGACGTTTTTTTTATATATGAGGAAATAAAGAAACCTTATTGTTTACGTCATGTAACTGGATTTGATTATAAAAACAAAAAACAAAAAGACAGACCCAACTAAGGCCCAATTTGACTTTTTGAAGCGAAATAAACAAAGCCGTGTTTATTCCTCTTTAAGATTAAGTGGCGGCGTTTTTTCTGATGACATTGGCGCTTACGTCACGCCTCAGTCGCAATTTTGTGCTCCCTCGTAAGAATCTTGATTCGTTGTTCTCTCCACGAAGTCAGAAACTAATCGAAGACCTAAGAAACTGCAGAGACGTAGTCGAAGTTTCTCGAATTCAGGGCTACATGGTGAAAACAGGAATAGACAAGGACGATTTCGCGTTGAGCAAGCTTCTAGCTTTTTCCTCTGTGCAAGATATTCGATACGCCTCGTCCATCTTCCAACATGTCTCCAATACTACTCTCTATCTGTTCAACACAATCCTCAGAGGTTACTCGATCAGCGATGAGCCTGAGTGTGCCTTTCGTGTATTTAACCAATTGAGAGCTAAAGGTTTCACCTTGGACCGTTTCTCGTTTATCACAACTCTAAAATCATGTGCTCGTGAATGGTGTATTCCAATCGGTGAAGGAGTTCATGGGATTGTTTTGATATCTGGGTTCATGTTGTTTTACTGATTTGAGGAATGCTCTTTTACTTTTTTACTGTCTTTGTGGGAGGGTCAATGATGCTCGGAAAGTGTTCGATTCGAAGAAATGCCGCGGAGGATTTATAGTTTGATTCTAATGTATTACACCTTAAAAGCAATAAAATATGGGCAAAAAAATAATTGGTCAATTCAATATTATTATTGGTGTTATTACGATTTTTGTTTATTTGAATAGATTATCATGTATCTCTGCATATTCATGTTGTCTAATACAAAATACCATGTATATGAATAGAGTACCGTATCTTGATGAAAAAATAGAATTTAGTTTTTATCGTGTTTATTTTCATTATCAACATCGATATAATATAAATTGGTATAAGGTGTGATTACTTTGGTTCAGGACCCTGGTCTTGATAGATAAAATTAATAACCTTAAATTTTGATTTTCATTTCTAGTTTTAAAAGTAAAAAATTAATTAAATACATATATAAGTCTGAAATTATTGAATTGAATGTTGGCATATGCACGATGAAATTTCAAGTTTTTTTTTTTGTTTATTAACATATTTTTGTTCACATTTTTTCTTAGGGAACAATAATAATTGAATGAATTTCTTATTTAAGTATGCTAGTAAGATATTTTTTGGCAATTATTATACTACTAAAATTATATTCCCGTATTCCCAAATTATTTTCCCGATCTCATAACACAATTTTTTTTATGTGTTTTTTTAACCTACAAATTTGATATTCGTTACATCTAATCCTTTGTCCACATGTTTAACTGGGTCGGTCATGAATCAAGGAACTTAGTAGACATCTACATTTATCCACTACTGTTACGAAGAACTATATCGAGATTTTAAACGATATTGAAATTTTTAAACCTTATACTTTCTTTGGATAATTGGGATGTTTTAATGCTTTAAAACATACTGCTTTCTTTTGATATTTGAGATGTTCTAATGCTTTCATAGGATATTTTGGATGTTTTAATGCTTATTTAGGGTATTTCTCACAATTTTTATGTTTTCAAAAACTTATAGGATTTTCCTGTCCACTTAGACAACACACCCTATTTGAAATAGTAAAATATATAATTTCAGTCATAACAAAACTGCCAAAGTTGATTTAAATATGAATTTATTTTCATGCGTATAGACTATAGAGCATAGACACACATACAAACATTAAAAGACGAAACTCAATTCGTCTTTATCCACACGGTATAAAACTACCCAAACCATAAATATAACTTTACAAGCTAACCAAACAGCCAATTTGTAACTTTAAAAATGTGTATTTCGTCCACACAACTTTTTAACGATAGGAAACAAAAAATTTAATAGTTAGAAGAGGAATCGATCCTTGGATACTATTGTATAAAAGTAATAAAGCCACTATGCCACAACATAAGGTATTAAAATATTACTTTACACTTTTTATTTCTTCCTCTCCATTTCTTTCATCTTCTCAACAGAACCTTCAAAAATTGACGACAAAAAAAAAAAAAACCTTCAAAATCTCTTCTCGGATATCTCTATATCTATCTATATATCTACACATCGACCTGCTGCTAATAAATATCCTTATGCTTCTCCTTTAAATTTTTTCCTTATTTTCTCCATTTCCAACCTTTTCCCCAAATCTATTATCGGAAGCGAAGAATACATTCCAAACCCTAATCCGATCATCCGTCTTTCCCCAATTATTCTCCGGTCAGTCTCCGATTCCTCGATCCACCTGATTGTTATTAATTCATTTTCATGTTTCTATATACTGTCTTCTCCGTTTCAATTTTCGCTGTTAGTTTCTGGAATTTTAGATTGATTTGAGTCTGTTGCTTTTGGATTCAGGTTTCAATATGAGTAATCAGAAGAAGAGGAATTTTCAGATAGAGGCGTTTAAGCATCGTGTTGTTGTGGATCCCAGATATGCCGATAAAACTTGGCAGATTCTTGAGCGTGCGATCCATCAGATTTACAATCAAGATGCTAGCGGTCTCAGTTTCGAAGAGCTTTACAGGTCCTTTCTCTCTAGATTTTTTGCTCTTTTGAATCCTGTAACAAATGATAATGTTTCTGGAATCCGTACTTGTATAGATATCTGTTAATTTCTTCGACAAGCTTTGCATTTTCTCTGTTGAGCTGTTGGTGTGAGCTTTTCGTGTTTATATAGATTGATTCTCATTTCTTTCCTCTGTTTTGATGCAAAATGATTTCCTATTTGTCTAAATTGAGTTATTGTGTGTATTGGCTCAGAAACGCATACAATATGGTCCTGCACAAGTTTGGTGAGAAGCTTTATAATGGGTTTATTACCACTATGACCGCTCATCTCAAAGAAAAATCTAAGCTAATTGAGGCAGCTAAAGGAGGATCATTTCTTGAAGAGCTCAATAAGAAATGGAATGAGCATAACAAAGCGTTAGAAATGATACGGGACATTCTCATGTACATGGATAGAACTTACATTGAGAGCACCAAAAAAACTCATGTTCATCCGATGGGGCTTAATTTGTGGAGGGATAATGTAGTGCATTTCACTAAGATACATACGAGGCTTCTAAACACCCTTCTTGATCTAGTGCAGAAGGAAAGGACTGGTGAAGTCATAGACAGAGGGTTGATGAGGAATGTGATTAAGATGTTCATGGATTTGGGTGAATCTGTGTATCAGGAGGATTTTGAGAAGCCTTTTTTGGAAGCGTCTTCTGAGTTTTATAAGGTTGAGTCTCAGGAGTTTATTGAATCTTGTGATTGTGGGGATTACCTAAAGAAAGCAGAGAAACGCTTAACTGAAGAAATTGATAGGGTAGGACACTACTTGGATGCCAAGAGCGAAGAGAAGATTACTAGTGTGGTTGAGAAAGAGATGATTGCCAACCACATGCAGAGACTGGTTCACATGGAGAATTCAGGTCTGGTTAATATGCTTCTGAATGACAAGTATGAGGATTTGGGTAGAATGTACAACTTGTTCCGCAGGGTTACCAATGGTCTTGTTACTGTCAGAGATGTTATGACTTTGCATCTTAGGGAAATGGGAAAGCAACTGGTTACTGATCCGGAAAAGTCAAAGGACCCGGTGGAATTTGTGCAACGTCTATTGGATGAGCGGGATAAATATGACAAAATCATCAGCACGGCGTTTGGAAATGATAAAACGTTTCAGAACGCACTGAATTCTTCATTTGAGTATTTCATTAACTTGAATACTCGTTCTCCTGAGTTCATCTCCTTGTTTGTTGATGACAAGCTACGGAAAGGACTTAAGGGTATCGCCGATGTGGATGTGGAAGTTATCCTTGATAAAGTTATGATGCTGTTCCGCTACTTACAAGAGAAAGATGTGTTTGAGAAGTACTACAAGCAGCATTTGGCTAAAAGGCTTCTCTCTGGAAAAACCGTGTCGGATGATGCAGAGAGAAGTTTAATAGTGAAACTGAAGACAGAATGTGGTTATCAGTTCACATCAAAATTGGAAGGTATGTTCACTGACATGAAGACTTCAGAGGACACAATGCGTGGGTTTTATGGTAGTCACCCCGAGCTTTCAGAAGGACCAACACTTATTGTTCAGGTTCTTACAACTGGTTCTTGGCCAACACAGCCTGCAGTACCTTGTAATCTCCCAGCTGAAGTTTCGGTTCTCTGTGAGAAGTTCCGTTCTTATTACCTTGGGACTCATACCGGTAGAAGATTGTCCTGGCAAACTAACATGGGCACAGCTGATATCAAAGCTATCTTTGGAAAGGGTCAGAAACATGAACTCAATGTGTCAACTTTCCAGATGTGTGTTCTCATGTTGTTCAACAACTCGGATAGACTCAGCTACAAAGAGATCGAACAGGCAACTGAAATCCCTTCATCAGATCTGAAACGTTGTTTGCAGTCGCTAGCGTGCGTAAAGGGGAAAAACGTCATAAAGAAAGAACCCATGAGCAAAGACATAGGAGAGGAGGATTCGTTTGTTGTGAACGACAAGTTCACTAGCAAGTTTTACAAAGTGAAGATTGGAACAGTGGTGGCTCAAAAGGAGACAGAACCGGAGAAGCAAGAGACGAGACAAAGAGTGGAGGAAGACAGGAAACCTCAGATTGAAGCAGCCATTGTGAGGATCATGAAGTCGAGAAAAATACTGGACCACAACAACATAATCGCAGAAGTGACCAAACAGCTGCAGCCACGGTTCCTGGCTAACCCAACGGAGATAAAGAAGAGAATCGAGTCGCTCATTGAACGTGATTTCTTGGAAAGGGATAGTACTGACCGGAAACTTTACCGCTATCTAGCCTAATAATTGAATACCACAACTTAAAAATGGCTTTCCTCTGTGCTCTTTGCTTTGTTTATGTTTGGTGTAAAAGCGTCTGAACTGTACGGTAGTCGGTAAGATCGAACCAATGCTATGTTACTGCCGTTAATATACATTTGTTTCCTTTTCTTCGTCTGTTTGATGATCGGATACTATTCGGACTAAGGCCTTTTTAGGCCCATTATAAATGGTTAAGAGCGAAAAAAGTATTCGCGGCTAAAATTTCACAAAAAATCCCGCCAAACTCCGTTTCCGAGCCAAACGTTGGCAACGTTTTATAATAGCGTTTTCCATTGACATTTCTTGAGAACTTCTCACTGTGCTCAGATTCTTTGTCTCAATAATCGTGGGAAATTAGGGTATGGATACTTCCAACATAGCAAGGAAGCTTGGTCTCGCTAACAACAAGCTTCTGATTCGAAAAGCTGCAGAGATCCGCCGTCTATGTGATGCCCAATTCGATTCATCCATCATCGGCGTTGTAAGATATTCGATTCTGGATCCCAATGTTTCATCGATATTACAATATACTGATTCCTTCCGTGCTCTCTCTGATTGTAATTTGTATTGATTGCAGGGTGAGATCTGTAAAGCTGTTGTATGTATGGAAATCGCAGCATCTAGGTAATTTTCGTAATTGATCATATCGATTTCAATTTTCATAATTTAGTTACTCGATTCGAATCTATTTTGTAGATTGCAGATTATTTTCGATAGACAAGCAGCGATTAAATTGAGTGGTATGTCGGAAAAGGCTTACTCTAGATCATTCAATAGCCTACAAAACGTCATTGGGATTAAGTGAGTTTCCTTTTCAATTCTTCTTCTACTTGTTTAATGAATCTCGGTAGTGGAGTTATCTTGATTTATGTTATAATTGCCATTTCAGGATTAAACTCAATATAAAAGAATTAGCGGTTCAGTTTGGTTGCGTTAGGATTATCAAATCCGTGCAAAATGTGTTATCTTCGTAAGCCCTCTTTCATCTTTTGTGGCGTCTCTATCTGAATTTATTGTCTATTAATGATTTGCATGCCATATGTTTGTTAAAATGCCTCATATGGAGTTGTTTGCATTCTTAAATTCAATCAATTGATTGTTTATTTCGCGGTTGTTGCTATGTAGGTATAAGGAGCGGTTTCTTGCATCGTTACCAGCATCGAGGCGGGCAAATGCTGACTTTACTAGACCTGTATTTACTGCTGCTGCTTTCTATTTGTGTGCCAAAAAGCACAAGGTACTTAGATTTCTTTCCTTTTTGAGGGATCTTCAGAATATCTTTGGATTGCTTGACGTTTCTGAATTTTAGCTTTGTTATCTAATTTGCAGCTTAAGGTAGATAAGCTTAGGCTGATTGAGGTTTGTGGAACATCAGATTCTGAATTCTCTTGCGTGAGTGTTATTTCATTCAAACACACAAATTTCTCTAATGCGTGACTCAATTGCCCAAGTACTGATTTGGAACTACATGGATTCTTAAAACAGGTCTCGACTTCCATGACAGACCTTTGCTTTGACTGCGTTGGGGTCTCAAAAGAAAAGAAAGATGCAAAAGACGTGAACGGAAACCGAGGTACGATTGACAAAACCATTCTTCTCGTGTATGTTCTCTATTAGTCTCTGGACACATTTCAATCGAACACAATAAGTGATTATGTGCAAAAAATTTCATCAGATTTGCTTGATGTCTTACCTGGAAAGAGGAGACTAGAGGATGGTGGATATTCATCTGATGATGAGGTATTTTCATGGCAATTGACTTCGTTCCTATAATCCGTTTGGAATCACGCTCTCTCTTTTGTGATTATCAAATGTACATGCTTTGTTTCAAAACTTGTGACCACTGCTGATTCACACTACATTTGAATTGGAGCTTTTACAGTCCTCATGTTACAAAAGACACAAGAAGATGGAGGAGGCTAAGTATGAGGAATGGAAATCTACAGTCGTTAATTCGATCAAGCAGAACCCAGAGAAAGGTGCTTATACATTCTCCCATTTAACTTGCAAGTATTGATTCATCTTATGTTTGCTTTGTTTCTTATGTTTATGGGTCTTTGTGTTATTTTCAGCACCTACGAGAGCTATACAAACTAGTCTCAATTTCCCAAAGAAGGCCGAGACAAAAGAGTTGCAAGTTGATTCGTAGCCTTGCGCACATTTTATACTCAGATCCAGTTCAATTTCTTGTTGTCTTCATATGTGTTGATAACAATCCTTGAAAATAACAATTTTGATTCAAATCCTCTTTTTGTCCCTAAATTATTTTGTTCAATAACAATTTGTTGGTTTCTACGAAAATATTAAACATAAACAAAAAAAGAAAAAGAAAAAAGAAGCATAGAAGATTATGATTTATGAATGAAGCTAATTGATTGTGAATAGTGATCGATTGAAGATTATGGATGATGATAATGTATATATGGTATTTCGTAAACCAACTGGTAAGCATCGGTTCGGTTCAGTTTATTGGTATTAGATATTGACGACAAAGTGACCCTACGAGGAAGATTTTTTTTTTCCAAACTTCCAGCGTAGCAAGTACGGTACGTCGGCGTTTAGTGGTAACCACAAGAAATTGAATAATTTGATACAACTTGTAAAGAGCGACAAAATAAGTAAATAACAAAAAAAGCGGGAAGAACATAATCATATACGCTCACGAACACGATAAAGGTACATCTTTTGCACCGAGATCGAACGGTCATCTAAAATTTGATCGCTTCTTAATTTGCCACGTAGACATATATAGCTTGGCTATTTTATTTTTTTATTCTTATTTTCTCTTTCTTCCCCGATAATTATCCATTTGATTGATTGATTTGGTAAAAGCACAACTGTAAACCCTTAAAAAACCTTACTTTTTCCCCGATCATTGAAGCTTCCTATTTTTTTTTTCTTTTTTGAGTTCTCTACTAAATAATTATCCCTTGTCTTCTTCTTTTCTCCGATTGTCAAATTTCCATTGTTTTTGCTGCGTTCCAATTCCGCATTTCCCATTTCATTTCAGTAATTCCCAGAAAGTTGTATCGATTGTGTGCTTTTATAAGGATCTGAAGCTGAAATAGGAAGATGGGTTTTGTTCTATCTGACGAATTGTTGGGAGCTTTTGCTCCAATTCTAGTGTATTGGGTTTATTCTGGGATTTATGTAGCGCTCTCATCGTTGGAGAGTTATAGATTACATTCGAAGGCGGAGGAGGAAGAGAAGAATCTTGTCTCCAAGTCCAGTGTTGTTAAAGGCGTTCTTCTTCAACAGCTTATTCAGGCCATCGTCGCGATCCTTCTGTTCACGGTAACGTTGGCACAGATCCAATGATCCAATGATCTCAATTTGCTTTGGTATGAATGATTAGTAATGAAATGTTGTTACTTGTTGGAATTGAAGTAAGTGCTTATAAGCTGAACGAATCATTAATTGGCTCTTCTATCAGCTCAATGTTCAAATCATTTATCTCTGAATCTTTCATGAGCTTTGAATTAGATTGGATAGTTTGGGATTTTGCTCGACATGTAAAGGAATGATCTTTATCAGTGGAGTGGCCTCTTTTTTGGCATTGGTTGTTATATGATTTGATGTCCCGAGTCGAAATATTGTTTAGAAGAAAACATTAGTGTCAGAAGAAATGTTTCACCGACTCTTGTAAGTGTCTGAGATTGTAGTTTGTGCAAAACGTGTCTCTCATGGATCAAAACGTCTCTATTAGATTCAATGTTTTCTCACAGAAATTTCTTGTACATGTTGGTGACTGTTACTCAATGTCTGTGGTAGAATCATATGCCATTACATCCCTTGAACTCTGTATGTTAGGATGAACTATTCAATGGTGTTGCTACATGTTCTATATGTTCTAGTCTACAGCTTGTTTTCCTTTTCTTGCATTAAACCTTTTTGAATGTGTTATGTGTTTTATCTGCAGGTGACAGGAAGTGATCCTGAATCCAGCAAGACACAACAATTTTCGCTATTGGTTCTAGGCAGCCAGTGTGTAACCGCCATGTTAGTGCTCGACACATGGCAATACTTCATGCATCGGTATATGCATCACAACAAATTCTTATACAAACATATCCACTCTCAGCACCACAAGCTTGTTGTTCCTTATGCCTATGGAGCTTTATACAACCATCCAATAGAAGGACTTCTCCTTGATACAGTTGGTGGGGCTTTATCTTTCCTCATCTCGGGTATGTCTCCAAGAACTTCAATCTTCTTCTTCTCCTTTGCAACCATCAAGACTGTAGATGACCATTGCGGACTCTGCCTCCCCGGAAATCTCTTCCATATCTTGTTTAAGAACAATAGCGCATATCATGATGTGCATCATCAGTTTTATGGAAACAAATTCAACTTCTCTCAGCCTTTCTTCGTTATGTGGGATCGGATTCTCGGTACTTACATGCCTTACTCGCTTGAGAAGAGAAAATATGGTGGGTTTGAAGCTCGTCCAACTAAACAAGATTGATTGAGTTGAGAGCCTGAGGTTTTGGAACACGTAGAGACTTGCCTTTAAATCAGAAAATATTAGCTGATTTTGCTTCTCTTCAGAGCTGCATTACTCTGGAGTTTGAGATATGTATATAGACAGTAGACATTGTGCTGTACTTAAAGCATACTCGTTGATTGTTTAAACTGGAGTTTTCTAAGAACAAAAACTTATCTGGCTTATGCAAAACTATTAAGTTAAACATTCAATGATACACCTCAAAGTTCCAAGCTTTTGGATTGGGAAACAAATAAAAACTATTGCATTAATAAATAAGATACTTATACAAGTGTTTAAAGACGAGATTGTAGCTCTCTCACATTCCCTTGAGGACGAAAGCTCTATCATTTGATCAAAATGTCATGTCCCACCGGAAACAAGAGACTTCAATGAGTCGAGGTTGAGTTGGTGACCCAATACTGCTTCACGGCAATCAAAACCTTCTCAGGAACCAAAGGACCATCCTCATGATCAACCAGCTTCGAATCCCATCTCATTCCGGCGATGATTCTCTTCACCTTGATCAATGTTTCCACATCATCCCGGATAATAACCGCCCCCTCTGGACGGAGAATTCGATCCATCTCGAGAAGAATGTCATCCACATTGCACCTAAAGAGTTTCAGTTTCATACATTAGCAATCTCCAAAAACCGCAATAAGTGTTTTTAATTGAACAGAACAGAAATACATACTTGTTCTTGTACAGACTGAAAAGGTGATCTGCGTGGATTAAGTCGTATGTTCTTGGGTATGTAGAGAAAGCCTCACACCTGAAAACCATTTGCACCATAACAGAGTCTCTCAAACCAGAAACAATGAGCTTTGAGAAGTTGTGAGAAGAAGAGGGAATTATGTTTTGCTTACCAGTCGTGGTAGATACCGATGAGTCCTCGTTCATATACAACTCCAAGTCTATTCTTTTCGGCAATCGTAGGAACAACATTCATAACCCAAAGCTTTGGCGATTCTAGAGCAGCAGCAAATCCACCAAAGCCTGCATTCATGTCCATGATGTTACGGTACCTTCCTGTGTCAAGTAGACTGTTGATTCTCTTGTAGGCCTTCACATGCTTTTTCCACTGTCGGTTATCATCTTCATAGGCATCAACAGTAACACCAGAGATGGAACTACTAGAGATCCTAGGCGGCACTGCATTGAGCCTATCTGGGAAAACCTGAAGTTCTCCTCCAGCTATTTCATCTGAGCTACTTGTCTCGGGATACGGTGTAATACATGCCTCCATTTTCTTGTACCTAGAGAAGATGAATGATTAGAGCCAAAAATTTAAACTTTATGGTGAAAGATTAATTTTTCTAGCAAGAAACATGAAGATGGTTATAACAAATGATGCCTACCAGACATCATCAGAATCATCAGTTTTGCAGAAATTGGCTCTAGGATCATCTTGTCTTGATCGGCATGCATCATCGTTGACTCTCTTCTGCCAGATTGCGATCTCACCGTGTTCATACTTCTTCTCCCAACAAAGAAGTTTAGCAGCTTCTTCAATCTTTCTTTGTTCCTCTTGAAGATCCTCCTTGGGACGTTGCCATGCCTTGTAGTTGACTTTCCAGTTGATTGGAGGACCAGATAGAATCCAGTAGCCACCTGGTCTAAGAACACGGTCAACTTCCATTAAGTACATCCCATCTGTTAAAACACAAAAACGTCATTAAACTAACTCATACTTTTTAGACGAAGCGAAAGTCGAATTGATATAAGATCAGAAACGGTACTAACCATTTGCTCCCCATGGAATCAAACACCGAGAGCAATGAGCCATGTCGAAAGCCCGTGTTGGGTATGGCAACTTTATAGTGCCAAGAACTCCAATAACAGCGGGAACACCTCTCTCGAGAGCAAATTGGACCTGAGCCTCGTGGGAGTCTCTTGGTGCAAAAGACATGGCACGCACATTTCTGCTCCATAAGTACGCTCCCCAACTCGCAACCTAATGAAAATGTTTCAATTCAATTTCACATAACAAATTATGGAGAATTCCAAATTCAGAAACTTTAAATAAGAGAATCGAGCAAGAACATTACCCCACAACCAGTGTCCAAAGCAGTCCTAACAGTTCCATTCTCCATAGGTATCACCGAAGCAAGCTGATCAATATACTTATCAGCCCCTTGAGGGAACTGAGTTCCACCACCCGGGAATCTAAAAACATCACCCTCATACTGAATCCAATTCTGAATAGCCTTCTCAACAGTCAAAGCTTTATACGGGGCATTAGCATAAGGGACATAATCCCTACTCTTAGGCCAAGAGAAAGGTGTTACATATCCTTTAGGTGCTGGTATAAGGCAATGGAGCTTCTCATTCTCGGGAACGCAATGCCTTTCGCGGTAAATCATACTATCTCTTGGGAAAGTCATGGCACGCCTCTGATCTTGACAAGGAGTGTAATCCGTATAACGAGCATCACAAGGCTCAAAAGCCTTAACCTTTTCAGATGCACTAACAATACTCGATTCGCCAGCGTGGTGAGTCTCGAAATTCAAGCTTGGAACGATATTGCAATCAGCTCCACTATTAGTCATCTCAAGAGCAATACTGTCTCCTTTACCAAATCCACTTCGTTGCCATGCTCCAAGAATGTAAAAGAAGCAACATAAACTAAACACGATGAAGATCTGAACAGAGCTTCTAGTTTTACCATCAGCAGAATTAGACTTCAACGCCATGATTGATCTAAACAAA
The DNA here is from genome assembly GCA_963922655.1 of Cardamine chenopodiifolia. Taxonomy (NCBI): domain Eukaryota; kingdom Viridiplantae; phylum Streptophyta; class Magnoliopsida; order Brassicales; family Brassicaceae; genus Cardamine; species Cardamine chenopodiifolia. The sequence continues at coordinate 8,309,292 of OZ000459.1, forward strand.
AAGTCATTAAACAAAACACAGATCAGCTCCAAATCAGATCAAAAGTACAACAAACAAAATCAGATCAGGAGGCACAAAGTTTGAAGCTTTAGCAAATAGCGACATAGCAACAGATCGAAATCAAGACAAATATACTTGAGACTATTTAAACTAGATCAGATATATATACACATGTGTATGCTCACATTGGTAAAAATATAAACTCGGTGCTGTCTTCAGGGAGAAGCAATGAATCTTTCACTAGGATATTAATTACTAAGGAATATTAACAGATTAAGCAACAAAACTGATTTTAACAGTTAAAAATAAAAGTAAGCCCGATCTGGCAAAACATACAGAGACGAAGTAGATTTGTCGGAATGAATAAATAAGAACATACAGAGATAGAACGAATCTGGGAGATCCACTATTGGTTGATTAGAAGCAATAGTCCCAAGGCTTTGAGATTGTTGTCAGTGGATATGATGATGGTGATGATGCCGATGAAAGGAATTGAAACGTGTAAGATAACTTGTGAGAAACCTAGTTTATGTGAATCGTCATCATCTCGCCATGGGATGTACGAAAAAAGAAAAAAGGGTAGAAAGAGGGATAAAGCTGGCGATTTTGTATTTGTCGAGATATGTATTTGTGCCTTTTTTAAAACAGAGCCATTGAGAGTTAAGAAATAGTATTGGTTTATTTAAATCATAGTTGTAAGAAATTGTTTTATTAAAAACTATATATCTATAGATATATAATTGTATGAAATTATGAATTTATGGATTAGCCGATAAGAGATTAGGGAAGAACATTACCTCTGAACATGGGACCCACCATTTGTAGAAAGCATGCGAGGTTGTAAAACCGCGTTGTAAATTAGTAAACCTACGGGCTACGGCCCTGATGATTTGGATCCAACGGCGGTAGATGCATCTTAATTAATATTGGTTCTTTTGTAGTCTTGCTAGTGTGGTTTAATGTTAATAAATGGATAAATGTATGTTTTAAGGATGAATAATAATTATCAATAAATCATCGTCTACCGAGCAATGAAAATGAAAGACTATAAAGACTATCGCTTTGTTACTTAAATTTTTTTTGTTTTTTAATGTTGGTTTGTATTTTTATGTAGATTTCAAATAAAAAGTGTAATTTTATTTTTTTACTATTTTAGTTGATTAGTTAGATAAATTAAATTATGTTTTGTCCGTTTTGAAATCAATGAATAAGTTGCCAAGAAAAAAGTTTATACTGTATTAATAAAATGTATAATATAAATTTTAATAGTTTTCTAGTATTTGTAACAAATTATACATTTATAATGTAATGGAAATAGTAGTTTGTATTGGTATTTTACAAAATTGAAGAAGTATACAATTAAAAAGTCTAGTTATTAGGTAGCACGTAGTTTACATCATTTAGATTTGGAATTTCAAAAAAAAAAAAAACGGCAAAAAACATTTTGTATTAGCAAGTTGCAGTTAGGTTTTCGTATGGTTAATATCCATCTACGACTACGACGCATAGGTATGAAATGTGATCTTATTTTTGAATGTTTGCAGTAATTCAAATCTGGACATTATCGGTATCCAAGATTTTCCCGACAGCACTTGTTTACTTGAATTTAGTTTTTCTTTACTAGAGACAACTTTTACTTGTTGTATTTGTGCTAATACTAAAATGTTATGGTTTTTGTGCATCTAAATTAATTGAATACGACATTTTATGTTTGGGTTGCTTCTATTCAATAATCAATTATGTTTGACTCCCAATGTAAAATATAATCTTAAAGTTGGGTTAGACCCACTATATCTTCAAGTCAGGTACAGCACCGACTTAATTTATGGAGCTTTGGTAGTTGAGTGCTCTAACAAAAGACCATTTGTAAGATCTTCTAATTAAAAACGTTGGTAAGAAAAAAACAGACGGTGTAGGTCACCCATACCTCACTCCCTTGTAAGAAACATACTCTTATCCATCAATAGCTCATTTTGAAAAATATGGATTATATAAGTATTATGAACGATTTAGCTAAGATAAATCCAATCAAAAGTTGGGGGAAACTATCGGAATTCCACAAAAACACAACGTAAATGAATTTTGAGTATTGAGCTTTTGAATTTAGTATTATTTTGTAGGATCGAAGTGGGGAGTTGCATATCACAATTATAAGTTTGAGAATAAAGAAAATAATCTAGATTTAATTATGTTCGATCCAAATCTGATCTGGAATATTAACCAAACGTGTACATCAGTGTTGTTAGTCGTTGGACATGGCATGTTACTATCATTTTTGGATTCCTATATATTCATGCAAAAGAATATTTAATCAAACCTTACACTGTCGGTTGGAATTTGTTTTTCTGAGATTGGATCAAGTTGGTTGCGTTAAATATTGTTGCAGGTGAATCATGTTGTTACGCATGTCACATTTGAAATAAGATGGGATCGATGGTTATCGTATTTTTCTTTTTGCTTTGTGTTTGAAAATCTTCTATTCTTTAGCCTTCATAACAATATATATATATATATATGTGACAAAGAAAATAATATTTTGTATCGCTTTAAAGTTAATACCACTTTAATTTTACTTTAAACGGTTTTGATTTTTTTTGTCGTTTTAATTTACCATTTTAGTGATTAATCGCGAAAAATAGCTGATTCTACCATCCTATATATAATAGAAGAAAGAAGACTTTCCAAACTTAACACATCATCTCCCCTTATCTTTCCTGTTCTATACTCACATCACCAAATTCAACACACCTCGTCATTTGTAAATAATTATTAATTCCATATAACAAATCAATTACTTTAAATTTAATTACTTAAAAATCTGTAAAACATAAACAATTCAAATTAATCTTTTAAAAATTATAAAAATATAAAGATTACATAGTACAACACTTTAGTTTATCTTACATTTTCATCATTCTTTTATACACGTTTAATCATATTTTTTACTATCGTTTTTCAATTATATTTAAATAGTTACACTATTTAATAGTTCATAAAATCAATAAGTTATGATTTATTTCCATGTTCTATATAAGAAATAAAATCAATATATTAATTTTGTTGGTCTATTTTCTGAATAAATTTGTTGGTTTATTTTACGGATAAACAATTCATCTCAATATTTATATATTACAGTAGAAAATTAGTTAAAATAATTATATATCAAAATTTTATATATTAAATATAACATTATATATATATATATATATGAGAAACGAAAATAGACTCTCTCCTAGTCTAACACATCAGCATAACCAAAATAATTACCTTAATTAATATTTTTTGAATGTCTTTTCATTTTTTGCTTTCGCTTTATTAGTGAATGATTTATTCGATCATTCTGGTTTTATTTGCATCTTAAATTGAAGTAATAAACACAATTCCCAATTGATCAAAATCATATTTGATTTCTATTCGCATTTTCGAACACGCAACCGAAAGGCATAAGAGTTGCATGATTATGCATTCTTCATTAAATGCCAGAAAAGGGATACATAATCACTTTTCTATTGTTATATGCATAATTTTAGTTTTTTCTTTTATTTTAAAAAACTCAATTGGCAAAAAAAATATTTAATGCAAGTTCTTAAATATTATTTCATGTGATTTTTCATATTTTCTTCTATTTTTAATGCAATGCACAAGTAAATATGGATTTACTTATTTAAGTTTTGAAAATTTTAAGAAAATCTAAAATCAAGAAATTAGCCTATTCTAGAACAAGAATTGTTTTAAAGTATATATACATTAGAACTCTGAATTATAATTTTTACAAACTTCATCATTTAAATAATATTTATGGACCTATAAATTAAATATATATAACTAATATATTATTGAAAAATAACTAATATGTATTCTATAAATTACATATTGGGCAATATATAGAACTCAAGATAATTGTTGGGCAGAAAAGCTCAAGATAATTTTAAGTAAATAAGTATAAGTGATTTAAAAAATAATTTCATGATAAAACTCGCGCACATGGAGAGATTAGCTTAGTAACAATAAAATTATAAGAGGCTACTAAGAGCATCTCCATCACTTACTTTATATAAAATTAATATTCTTTTGTAATTTAATATTTAATTAAATTTTAAGTAAAAATATACTAATAGTAAGTAGACAAGTGTGATAAGAGTTTTTCATAAGAAACCATAATTTCTCCATACAGAATAAAATTTTCAGTGAAAAACCATAATCTCTCCATACAGAATCGTTTCTATCTTTCTCTCTCATTCTTTCATTTTTATTTTATTTTTTAATAAGTAGATACTCAGTGAAATACTGCTGATGCAGCTGCTCTAATCCAAGCCTCAGCTGCTCTAATCCAAGCCTTTGAGCTCTTATTATTTTTGGATTCTCCATTTGTTAGAAAATATCCATCAAAAACTTGGTGTTTACACATGGATGGGATGGCTAATGATTATGACTGTGCGCAATAATGACAGACGCACTCCACTCCATTAAACAACAAAGACCATAAGATTATTTTTAGATTTTCAAATGTCAGACCCTTGAAAATTTGCTAAGCCAAACCTAAATTCCATAATTACCTGTATTAACAAAATTATTAGCAAAGTAAAATGTTGTGAATTGGGCAAACCGGCAAGGATACATAATCCTTCCAAAGACGAAGCCAGTGAATTCATAGAAATCACCGGAGTCAAAAGTTCCAAATCGGAAAGACAATTTTTTTTTTGTTAGCTTAAAAAGCAGATTTGGAAATTTACCAAAACTAAAACGATGTCAAGTCGGATAAAATGTTTATTGATTGGCCCCATATTGTTGATTAACAATGTCAAAGGCCTAATACAGGTCTTGAAAACTCACACCTTCTAAGTATTTGGCCCAATACAGGCCATATTGTTCACAGGTACGGTATATTTTATCGTGAATAGTGTATGCATCCAAACGTCGTCCAAAAAAAAAAGGTTGACGTACCAAAAAGTTATATCTTAATTAAGGAATGTATAAAACAATATATAGACGACATATATATATATATATATATGCATTTTCTTCTTTTTAAAACTGAGTGTCTTGATGTTTATAATAATAATAATAATAATTTTAAGGTCTTCATGTAAATGGAAATTAGAAGTCATATAACGATCAAGTGTATAGTTAACAAATATGCGAATAGATATGATGAAACTCATGGATTTTTTTATGAAAAAAATAAAACAATGGATTATATATACCCCTTAGAATTGAAGTTACTTTGGACAATGCGGTTTAATCCATTTGCAAAAATACACTATACTATTCTGAACAGATAATAATCGCCATATGTTTTTGTTCCATCATTATTGAACATAGATATGTAGATTTTTTTTTACATAATTATGGATTTTAATTACAAATGGTAATCAAAAATGGTTCCGATTGCAAACACGTGGTTGTGGTTAAGAGGGTATTATGTTCACTAAGACAGAGGTATGGATGCTTGGGTTTGAAGACTTTGAAGTTTTGACTAAGTAATTTTTTTCATATTTACTATGTACTGTGAATAAATAAATCAACTATGCATGGTCTTATTATATATAAAGAAAAGGAAAGATCTAGAGCTCTAATATCAAGTGCACACGCTTGGGAAGTAAAAACCCAAAAGAGTCAAAACTAAAAGAGAGACAAAATGGGTCTAAATCGAGGAAACTTGGTTTTTTGGAATTTCATTGGGTTTGACGTACGCCTAGCTATGACTTTAGACTTTTACCTATAGTGCGATCTGGTTTTGGAGTCGGTACCAAAATTAAACTCAGGTGAAGCAGGACCATCAAGCTACATTCTATTTTTCCTGTTTTCCACACGTTAAATTTTTAATATTTTCGTTGAGGTCAAAAACTTTTGTAGGGCTACTCCTAACTTCATATTCGTAGACATTCATAAAAGAACCTATAAAAATCACAAAATAATAGGTTGCAAAAGTTTAGGGTTAATATATCATCGGAAAAGTAAATAAGTATAAATTAATAATACGATGGTTTTGAACTATTACTCAAAAATCAATATCGCGTCATTCTGTATTTCAAAATTAGATACTAAAAGTTAGAATATGTTAGCTTGCGTTTCTTCTGCTATTTAAACCGCTCAGTAGTAGAATTGTTTATGTTTGACACTTGGATGGTAAATGCTAATGTTGTTACGCATATTAAATTTTTGTTGCTAAAATAAACTGTACTATTAGGAAGTTTATGGTTAAAACTTGGATTATTAACACATTAAGAGTGTGGGACACTTTACAAAAGCCTTGACGTTTCAAAACGACTGTGATTCCTGATGCAATATGATGTTCGAATAACTTATATGTAGGTTATGATAAATAATCGATGCAACATCCACCAACCTAGAACAGAGTTTAAAAAAAACTAACTTAAAGCCCTGAGATTCCTAGTTTAGTGCAAGGAAGGGTTAACATATATGTTGACTAAGTTTAACGAATATCGACTAGGTTTTTGTCCATCTATGATTGCAAAAGACGAGTATGTTTCATTAGCGACAAATTACATGTTGTGGGGAAAAATAAAAATAAACACCATCTTTCAAATTTAAGATACTTATAAACTATACCATGAAAACAGTAAAACAAATTAGACTCTTGTGATCAAACTTATTCTCTTGTGAAAGTCTCCATTTTTATATTTTTCATGCAATTAGACTCTCTTTTTTTTCTCGTCCGCAATTAGACGTCTACACATTGCTCTCGAACTATATATCTTAGTTATATTATCTATTTTTCTTAACTAGACATTCACTTATACAACCAAATAAGTTTTAGTAATTTATCAACACTATTTGAATGATGCATTTATAAATCAATGCTATTCTGCTAAGGTACGTAATCAACATCAATTTCATATATATATATATATATACACTTCTATTTTTCTTGTCACTTAGCAACTACTATTGACCAGACTTTCGAGAACCGATAAATTACTATTTGACGGTGTAGGTGAAGTAAATAATGAATTGATAAAATTGCCAGTACTTGTACATACACAAATGATTAAAGAAAGGAGAGGTTTTTGGATAAAAATTTAAAACTTCAACTAGATTTTACTAAAAGCAAGAAAACGTTGTGAAATTCTATACTCTGGTATTCGGTATTTGAAAAACCCACGAAAAATGATAAGAAATTCGAGTAAATTTGACCTTTGCCTTATAAATGTTAAATTTGACCTTTGTCAATGTTCATATTTTAAGATTACTACTGATTTAATTAACCGCATACCCGATAATATTATAACCTATTTTCACCTACTATTGTACTTCAGAACTCAGATTGCTCCTGAAGCCTTTTTCAAATTTAATTTTACTTTGAACTTTGGGGATTTGTTTATCATTTTCTGAAGAGAAATGATATCGAGGTAGCATATATATAAATATTGATTTACATAAGTTTATATATATCGTGTAATTAGTTTAATCACACAAATTTTAACCCCTAAACGAATTCAGCTCTAGTACCAATATTAATTTACTAAAGTCATTGTTATGCATGGGCTTATAGCAAACTATACCAAAAGTGTTAAAATAGCTGTAGATCTTGGTATTAGTGTAAACGTGAGTTAGTTTTATGAAATCTAGTTCAAGAAAAAAGAAAAACAAATATGAGTTGTTTTGAATTCGTATTAGTTCTCTGTATCTAGATAATAAAAATAAGAAATACAAATATTGGTTTTCAAAAAAATATTTTAGAGATATGTTTTTCATAATTGATAAAAATTCTATTCTTATTTTGTTTGTTGAACTTTTTTTTTAATAGTTGCAAGTGACTTTTCGGTTAACCAAATTGGACCATGTATGCGATATCACATCTCGACCGAGTCTATAGAAGAAATAAAGTTTCTAAAACCATAAACGTTGCGTCTGACTCGTTTGATTTTGGTGCTTGGACCAAACATATGAAACCTTGTTACAGAATATGTTGAGTATATATGAAAATATGGTTCTGCAAAGCATAATATTGTGTGTGGAGATGGCAAATGTATTTAACATATGGGATAAGGAGTAATCAAAGTTTTGTGTTTACCTGGATAAGAATAATGGATGGTCTTGGTTTTTTGAAGCAGAGTTACACAGCAAACACTAAGTTTTTATTGATTTGTTTTATTTCTTCAAAAAGATCGATTGTGTGAAGAATGTAGTTAGGCGAAAATATCACACGTCGATTATGATGTTATTGTTGTACCAAAGTGACATAAAATGGAATCTATCAAGTATGTATATTTGTATGTGTTTTGTGGCTTTCGGAATAAAATGCGGGAGAGAGCCAGAGAAGATAATATATTAGAAGCAAGCAAGACCACATTTTAATGCTGATCATGAAAGATCTAGTACATTGTGTTGCTTGTACGTAGATTATGATTATGGATTGTAATACTATTCGTAGAAGCTATTGGAGTAAGACGATGTTATATTATCTATATTACGAGATGACACATTGTAATAGCTCCACGCACATGTTGCATCATTTTTTTATGTTTATATGTTCTAATCTAAATATTAAAGTCGGGTTGACCATACGATAATTTGGAAGGATTGGTTTAACATATATTGATTGGAAGAAATTTTTTTTGTTAAAATATTTTGTTTTAACTATTTTTGGGAGGACTTTTTAAAGGTTTTTTTAAAGTTTTTTATTTGTAGTTCTGTTTTTTGAGACATATGTTAGAATTTTGGTTAAAAGAAGATAATAAGATTTTAATTTGTTAAATTGGTTGTTTGGTGGATTTTTTGAAAGTTTTGTATTTTTAATTCTGTTTTTTTGGAAGACATTTGTTGAGGTTTTGGTTAGAAAAAGAAGAAAATTTCAATTTGTTAAATCAGTTGTTTGGTATAATTTTTAAAAATTATTTATTCTATGTTCTTTTGAAGTGTTTTTATTTATTTATAAATTTTTTCGTTTTTTTGTTAAGAGACATTTGTTGGAGTTTTCATTAGAAAAATAATAATTTTGCATTCTATTTAATTATGTTTCGAGACATTTTTGTTGTTTAGGTTAGATAAATATAATTAGATTTAATTTTTTAATTCAGTTTTTGTCCGACATTTTTTAAACTTTGGTTAGAAAAATAAGAAATTAAGATAGAGAAAAATGACTTATTTCAGAGCTTCTCACAAAAGAAACCTTATATTATTATATAATATATTACGAGATGGCACATAGTTGAAGCTTAAATTCAGTTACAAGTTTACATCTATGCTAGTTTAATTTGGTTCGAATCAAAGCCTATGTAAAACAATAGAATCAAAAGAATAATATTTCATTTATAGGTTATATGAATGAGTCAATATATTCGAAATGTTCTTCGGAACGATCCTAATGAGAGAGCAATTTTAGTTTGTTAATCCATGATATGTTTTTTAGTTGCAAAAGAGGATTCAACATTAGGCCCAGCTAATTAGTAATTACTTCTTTTAGTATAGCGATGAAGTCTGAATTTGTGAAGTTAAAGAAATAGTTATTACTTCTTTTGTTTGGGGTCAAAAGTTATTACTTTCAGAACCAAGTTTTTAAAAGAATATACTGTGGACTTAAATAATAATTTGTATGTAAAAGTCGAACTCCATCAACTAATTCTTTTAGTCTTACCACAAAAGACCAGTATGAGTCAAACTTGAGAAATGTTCGTTGGAAAATCCGAAGCGCTTAATATACCAAAAAGGCCAAAGTGAACAAGATCCTTTCAGGCATTTAGTAAAATCAAACATTCAAACTAAGGGGTAAAATAGTAAACTACACGAACCTCATTGTCTCCATTGGCCATTAAAGCCCATCAGCCTTCTATCTTCTGCAGTGGTCAGTGGGAATAGAAACTGCGAAGAGGAATGGAATAGAAACTAGGATTCTGATAACCCTTTTTGTAGTTTAATCTTAATTAAAAACCTGAAGGCAATTGATTAATAATATATTAATGAGTACCATTGAATTTCATTTCGAATCTTTTGTAGTGGCAGCTGGGGTCGACCGGCCTTTGCTTCCTTTATTAATTAAAGACTTCAAACCAAAGCGACAATATTAAAGCGGTTCTTAATTGGTCTTTAATAGTTTCGCGTCTTCATTCATATATATACACACAATTATGCATACATCGAGTACACACAAAAATACGTAGATTTTATGCACGTCCATGTGTGTCTATGTTCACCATATGGCAAGATATACACATGTGCACGTGTGTATATATGCGTACATGATATGATGATAATGCATTTAGGCATTTAGTAACTTACGCACTGATTCTTGAAGTAATGGCAATGCTTCATTAGTACGTATTGATTTATATTTCTACATGATAAGAAGAAATACGGAACTCTTTATCAAAAAGAAGAAATACGGACGACGTGAGGGCAGGTATATAAATATATAGTATAGTACGTTTTTAATTAATTATTTCTTGCACTTGTTCTCGTGTTTATAATATTTTTCTTCAGCTTGATAATTCGTTTTTCCACGTTTCAATTACTCTATTGTGTTATACCATTTAGGGTTATCAAACCACAAATAAATAATAACAACATATTAAAAATATGCAAAGATAATTCATTACGGTGATCTTAATACAACTTAGCAAAAGCTAATATTTCAGTCTAAAATCACTAATATTAATTTCACTGCACTAAAAAATCTTGATCAACTTTGGTCAATTCCAGTTTAGAGAATTAGAAGCATAGAAAATTGGTCATCTTTTTGTTCATTTGCACAATTTTCGGTTAATTTTTGTTGTATAGTTCATTCCAATATTTATAAAATAAAAATTATATGCAAACTATGTAATTAAAAACCTAAATACACAATGTTAATACAAGATATTAATAATGAAATGCAATCAAAAGTAGGATAAAATTTTCAAAATAGTACAGCTCCATTTTTGTAATATTGTTTAATAAAGTTTAACCAAAGAAAGCTTCAAACAAACTTTCTTGGGAAATTAATTCAAAAAGAAAAATTTTAAATTAAAAAAAACTCAGCTGAAATGGCGGCTGATCCTTCGGGTTCAGACCCCTCGCAAGGAAGCATATATACATTTCAACTTAAGCTAAACCACTTCACTTACTTCACTTCCACTTTTCTACCAAACTCACTAGCTCTTGCATGTTCCTCTTAGGGTTTCTCTCTTTTAACTCTTTTGGTTTTTAGGGTTTTAGAGAAAATGGGAGAGAGAAACGATGACGGTGATAAAAAAATGGAGGAAGTGTTGTTGCCCGGATTTAGGTTTCATCCAACCGACGAAGAACTCGTAAGCTTTTACCTGAAGCGGAAGGTTCAACGCAACCCTCTCTCCATTGAGCTCATAAGACAGCTCGATATCTACAAATACGATCCCTGGGATCTTCCAAGTATATATAATTTCATACTTTTATGTATCCTATCATTTCGTTCTAAGCGTTTCATGAATAGAAAATAAAGTCGAAACAAGTCTTTATGTTCCTTTATTGTTGTTAAATATTGTAGAGTTTGCGATGACTGGTGAAAAAGAGTGGTACTTTTACTGTCCGAGGGACAGGAAGTATAGGAACAGCTCGAGGCCGAACCGAGTGACGAGAGCTGGTTTCTGGAAAGCCACGGGAACAGACCGGCCGATATACTCGTCGGAGGGAAACAAATGCATAGGTTTAAAGAAGTCATTAGTGTTCTACAAAGGAAGAGCTGCGAAAGGAGTTAAGACTGATTGGATGATGCATGAGTTTCGTTTGCCTTCTCTCTCCGAACCATCTCCTTCTTCTAAGAGATTATTCGATTCTCCTGTCTCTCCCAACGTAAGCCCATTTTAACTCGTGAATATCTAGTATAGATATAATTTATTTACAAAAACATAGGATTGAAAGTTTTCCGGACGACGACAACTTAGGCTATTATTAGTTATTAAGATCGCAAGATTTGGTTAGAAGTTTTTGCGAATAACTTTTTGTATGTGTAAATATATATCTCGAACTTCGTGCATTTGTTTTGTAAACTAGTGAGTTGAAATATTTATCTATAACATATTAACATATATATATTTATTTATTTATTTCTCTATATATAAGTTTGAGAGAACAAAATAAACTCTTTAGTTTTTGGTAGAAGACACATTTGACAAATACGAGAGATGTTAATATATGTATTTTAGGTACTTTCTTTTATTATTAATATAACAAGTGTCGTTTATCACACATTTTCTGATCAATAGGTAAACGCGAAACATAAAATAATTATAAAAAACCAGAACCGGACATATTTATTTTTAAAGTGATTGAACTTATATATTTTGTTATAAATGCACTCATTTGTTATTAATATTAAATGATATGGATTACTGCAGGATTCGTGGGCTATATGCAGAATCTTCAAAAAGACAAATACAACGACCCTAAGAGCTCTCTCTCACTCTTTTGTTTCCTCTTTACCACTAGAAACAAGCACCGACACAATGTCCGACCAAAAGCCATCAAACACATCCCATTTTTCTTCAGACAAGATCCTCAAAACTAGCTCTCATTTCCAATTTCACCATGAAAATATGAACACTCCCAAAGCTAGTAATAGCACATCTCCTTCTGTTGCCACTATAAGTCCCTTCTCTTACTTGGATTTCACTACATACGACAAACCCACCAACGTTTTCAATCCGGTTTCATGTTTAGACCAACAATACCTTACAAATCTCTTTCTTGCCACACAAGAAATACAACCTCAGTTTCCTAGGTTTGCCTCGTCTAACGAATTCCCATCGTTTCAACTAAATATGTCATCAGATTCAACCTATTTGGGAGAATATACAAGCCAAATCGACTTCAGCGCAGTGTTGGCCCAAGAACAGTGTCCCGCGCTTGTAAGCATACCACAGGAGTATCAAGAAAAGGGTTTCGAAGGAAATGGCGTAATGAAGAACGTGTGTGATTCCAATGAAGATTATCATAGTCACTGTGGCACACTTCAGTTTGGTGATTTCGTTTCAACAATTGATGAGAACCATCATCATCATCAAGACCTGAAGCAGAACATGTCATTGCTGGAGAATTATTATTCCTCTTTATCGTCCATTAATGGCGATTTGCCAACTTGTTTCTCCACAACTTGATGGTTGTGGTTAGATTTGCCATCTCTGCCTTCTTGGCTCGCATTTTTCAAGCTAAGGCCGGTGTTTCCTTTTTGTAGGCTCTTCTCTTTCACTAATGCAAGGAAACTAAAATCGTTATAAATTACGCTTCGTCGACTTTTTATTTTACACAATCCAATTTCTTAAAGTGTAGTCTTGGTTAATGAAGAGGAGATGAGCTTAAATCAAACAAAATACAAAGAAGAAAAACTTTAACCAATAGCAGAAAAACATTTTTATTTTGATATAAATGCCAGAAAATATTATCTTTCCAAGAGACTCCTTGAAAACTATAACTGAATTATCCCAAAAATAGTTTGGAACGTAATTTGGTATAAGACTATCATTGAATTTCACGATTGGAACATAGTTTGGTACAAGACTCAAAACCGTTTCTTAATCATTAAAGTGCAAGGATCAGTTTTGTGTCCAAAAGATTCGGATTATATATTAACCATGATGTAACCACAGCTTCGGGATCTGCTAAAACAGACATTAAAATGAATTCAACAATTAAAGCAAAAACCAAAACTGACGAGAATTGTCGATAAAGTTAAGAGACGAAAAAACAATACAAAAGCTTAAAACTCGGATGAGTAACATAGAAGATCTCACATGACTGACCAAGTCCTATCACTTGAACATAGCCATAGTCCCAAAACAAAGAAGAAAAGAACATAAAAGCTTAAGCTTTGGGGGCTACTTTGTCCTTAGCCTTTTGGAGTTTCAACACTTTCTTCACAATCTTTTGTTCTTCAACAAGGAATGCACGGATAATCCTGTAAAAATCCAAAACACACCATTGAGTTTAAACAACTCCAAAGTTATGTAATAGAGAGATGATGATGACTTAAGTTGAACAAAACAAACCTTTCCCTAACTGCAGAAACAGACAAGACTCCACCATAAGCACGGTTTACAGTCCTCCTGTTTCTTGATAATCTAGACCTCTTGTATTCAGAGGGCCTCAAGTGAGGAATCTGAACAAATAGATAAGGTTAATCACACAATGTAAAATGTATAAGCCATCACAACATCATTTCATTCATATCAAAATCACACAAAAATCTTTGGAAAAATTGAAAATTTATGCCACAGATGTAGCAAATCCCTTATGTAATAGAAGGAACAACTTGAAAGACAAAGTGGCACCAACAATTTAGCTTATGATTATGTTATGTACTGATGGGGTTTATCTAATCTAATCAGCACAAGACCGTCAATAAGCACAATACTATCAACTAAATGACACAATACTGCTAAAATTAAAATCTAAAGACTAACCAATAATCAAAAGTTTAAAAACATTCAATCTGATTAATTTGATTCATATAACATACTTCGACTATCAAATCACAGAAGCACTACCACCTTAGACTCTAACAATCTCATGTCAACTCTATCTAAACCTCAAATCCAGATTCCATATCATACCAAATCACACAGATATCAATTCAAGAACACTATAAAACAGAGCTAAAATCTAAAGTCTAGTCAATAACCAAAAGTTCTAAACCATTCAATCTGATTGATTTGATTTCATATAACATACTGAAAATATCAAATCACAGCACTACACCTTAACTCTAACAATCTCATTTCAACTCTATCTAAACCTTAAATCTAGATTCCATAACTAAATCACACAAATATCAATTCAAGAATACTAAAAACAGAGCTAAAATCGAAATCATAAGACTTACTCCTTGAATCCGCTTGCCAGTAACAGGACATTTGGGGCCATTAGCTCTCTTCTTTGTAGTTTGATACACCAATTTACCTCCTGCAAGCAACAATCACCACACACATTACACTCTGAATAGATCAGTGATTTACACAATTACGATACAAAAGCAGAGGATATCGAAGAAGGAGAAAAAGAAAGGAAGGAACCTGGAGTCTTTACGATACGGTGCTGGTTCGATTTGGTGGCGTAGCTGTGGCGCGACCTGTATACAAGACGCTGCACCATTTTCGCCTCTCTTCTCTTAGGGTTTTCTTCTTTAGAGATGGAGAATATAAGGGGGAGACTCCGAACCCTAAACTAGATAGTCTAGATTCAACCATATGGGCCGTTTATTTAATTTGATTTTGCTACTCACTCAGTTACTGGCCCAAATAAAAAAAAATTCAATTCATTTGTTTTTTTCACTAAGAAATCAATTCGATTTGCTGGTAAATAGATTAGTATTGTATAAATTGAATTGAAAAATTATTACCAATTATTTACTTCGAAATTGTAAGATTTCGTAGAAGTACTACACAAAGTAAAGTTATGTAAATTAACGAATTCATTAGTACTATATTCTGTTTAATTAGAAATCTTTTAGTTTTCTAAAATTTATATTTTACAAAAAAAACTGAAAATAAATTATCGATCATTGAAAAATATAAATTTTATTTTACTTAAATATTTTGAAAACATAAAATTTAATTTTAGTATTAAAATGTAATTGACTAATGGACATATGTTGCACTATTTTAATTATAGTTTTGCCACACGTTAAAATCTAATGAGATGAATTGAACTTTTTAATTATATAACTCAAATGCGTCTTGAATATGACATATGGTAAAACTTTTAATCAACAAGATTGATACGCGTCAATTAATCAATTAGATTTTGATGTTTGTATTCAAATTTTCGCATATGTAAATTTTTAATGAAATTTTTATATATCTCAGTGAACCCATCAAATTTGACAATAAATTTCAAATTTGTCTACCTTCTAACTTAATTATATTACAGTTTTAAAAATCTCACATACATATCAAATTTTTATTATTAAACGTTTTTCTTGTGTATAGATCACTTATTTATACAATAAACAAAAAAATAATTTGAACTGACGAAAATGCCACATATGCCAGTCAATCTATCAAAATTGACAATGAATCTCAATTTTTTATAGCTTATAATTTAAATATACCATGATTCAAAAAGTCTCATACATATCAAATTTGTGATTATTTTTGTGTGTGTGTAGTTCACCTATTTTATAAAATATAATTTATGATAAAAAGCTAAATTAATAAAACATACTACATCTTTGAAAATTGAGAAAATACTCATTTTTGTTTATCTTTTATGGTTTAGTATTTAAGTTTTAGAGTTTTATATTTTTAGTTTATGGTTTAGTGTTTGGAGTTTAAAGTTTAGTTTTTTGGATTTATAGTTTAATATTTGGAGTATAGGACATAGGTTTTACACAATTTAGAAAAGTCTAGAATTTTGTCACTTATTTATTAAAATTTAGACTATTTTCTAATTTTATTATAAAATTTTACTATTTTCATAATTACGAATATTCGAAAGACTGAATTGTAGACTGAAAAATGAAAAAGAAAATTGTTATGTTATATTATCTATGTAATTAATTTGAACACGAACATTCACATACTAAAATAATAGTAGTTAGAGTTGAGGTTTAAGATATTGAGAAGAACGAATTTGAAGGTGAAGGTGAGGAAGAAGATAAGGGGACGAATCTAAAGTTGAGATTGAGGAAGATTAATTATCGAGACGAATCTGATCATGTTGAGGAAAACTATAATATCCATGATTTTTTATTCTTTTTTTTTTAACATCATGATTTTTTATTCTTAAGAGTTACATATGCCGAGAACTCATCTTTATGCGTCGTAAAACGTGCTCCTCTCCTGATCCATTTTGGTCGAAGGGCGATGCCTTACGTTCTCGATTTGTCTCTTCTTTTTCTCTTATTCTCTCTTTCTGGTTTATTTTTCACGTTCACGTTAGCGTCCTTTCTTCACCTTATACTTATGCTAGGAAAGCCTTATAATTATTTAAAAGAAACCACAAGATAGAGTTAGGGATAGATATTTTAACCGAATCGAAATAACCAAACCAAATCAAGTTTTTCTCAACCGAAATAAAACCGTTTCAAACTAGAACTGAACCGAACCAAACTAAATATAACTCGAACCGAATACAAACTAAACCAAAATATTTTTAGTTGAGTTTGTTTAGAGTTTTCATAAAACTGAATTAACTGAACCGAACCAAATTTCAACCAAACCTGAATTTAAACCAAAACGCCCACTTCCAAATATAGTTATGCTAACAAAGCCTAATAATTATTTATAAGAAACCACAAGATATAGTCATCCTCCTAAGTATATGTACTGGAAGAATGAAAATGAAATCCCATTGGACACTAGTTGTATTGTAGGTTTCTGCTAGCTAACAAATATACGATGTTGCCTACGGTAACTTACTGTCATGCTTCTTCTTTATAGCTATAAGACTCTTTACCAGGAATATTGTTGGTCATATCTTTATAAATTTTCTATAATTATGTGTATTACTTTAGTTGATCAGTTAGAGAAGACTAAATTATGTAGTGTCCGTTTTGAAATCAATGAATTAAGTTGCCAAGGAAAATTTTATATACTATATTTAAAAAGTATAATGTAAATTTTTAATAGTTTTCTAGTATTTGTAATACATTTTACGTTTATAATGTAGTGGAGAGAGAGTAGTTTGTGTTGTTATTTTAGAAAATTGAAGAAGTATACAATTAAAATTCTAGTTATTAGGTAGTACGTAATTTACATAATTTAGATGTGAAACACAACAAAAAAGGGCAAAAAATACAACATTTTCTAGCACTAAACGAAATTTTGGTGTAGTTTCATGAAATTCAGTTGTAATTTAATTTAATTGGTTAGAAAAAGGTTAACCGTTCGGTTCATCAAACCAAACCACTAACCAAAATCATTTTTAAAAGTTGTTGATAGGTTCACTCCTATTAACTGACTGGTTAATTGAACTTCTAAATCTTGGTTCGATTCAGTTTGAAAATACCTATTCGTTTAATAATCTCAGGTATATCAATATGGATCTCCCCTCTCTCTCTTTTGTTTCAAGTTTCAACCCAAGAATTATAGACCTTTAATCTATCTTGGACCTCAGATTTGAGCAAACTCAAGTATAATTGACAACGCATAATTTATAATTAAGTTAACGATTCGGTTTCCTTGCATTAAAATTAGAGAAAATAAATAAAATAAGAGGTCACAACTCACAGCAAAGGGAAGGTTAATAAATGGCATTCATGTATAACTTTTATTTTCAGAGAGAACTAGAGAGACTGAGAGATAGTTACATATAAAACAGTCGTTCAAGTTTTATTTCCTATAAAATAGTCGTATCAAGCAAACGAGACTGAGAGATAATTAAAGATAACGTTGTTTGAGGCGGCGGAGTCTTCTAAGGTAAACCGGACAGGACCTTTGTCCTTGTTGTTGCTGTTGTGTGGGTTAGTGACGGCAAAACAGACATTTACTGTGTATCTCCAGCCATGATTCGATGCATGTAGCGTGGAAGACATGAGAGCACGGCATATGGGTTGCTTCTTCCCCAAGGAACATTCCCTCTTTACATACTGCACACGGCTCTAGCTCATCCTTCTCGTGCCCGCTAACCTTTCTCTTCTCCAATTTATCAATCTCTGTTGCGATCGCTGGTCCCAAGCCGCTATATAAGGAGATGCCATACTCAATCGCCTCTTTCCTAGCCTCTATGCATCTCTTTTCCATATTAAAAGTCATTAACTGTTGCTCCCCCACTACATTTTACAATGCATCTACTCCACAACTCTAGCGACTCTATGTCCTCTTTGTTGTAAACACGTGTCTGGATCATATTCGTTATCTTTCTGGTCAAGCGCATGATAATATGCCTTGTCTTTGCTTTCTTAAACAATTGTCTGGAAATCAACGCATGATAACATTTTTGTTGTTTTGATAACGCAATTTTAACTTGAACCCATCTTCTTCTTCCTGACCAAATCTTCTTGCTTTTCATTGTGTACAAACTTCCTAACAATCTCCACCTTGTCCTCAAAGGTTAACCCCAACAAGTGGAACATTCTCATCTACCTCACGCGCCAAAACCTGGTAAGGATCATCGCTGGTTTCTAGTATGGTTGTGAGAAAGGATGTTGGAAATCGGAAACCGTGTTCCACAACATCTTCTAAGTTATAGCGAAACAGTTTCTTTCAGCGCCACTCATGATCACTTGCACAAACATAAGAAACTTCAAGGTTTATGAAGAACTGTTGGTAGGGGACGGTCTCCTCCAACTCCGTCCACTCGTCCACCAGTTTCTCTGGGAACTCGATTTCCAATTTCTAATCAGCTTGCTTCTGCTTCACGTCACACATCCATCTACCATACATGGGCCTCTTAATGTTACGAGTTAGAGGCCTCTCTTCGAGGTCTTTTCCACACAATATATGTTCAATCTTACCACAATATTTACAGAGGAACCCATTGTATCTGTACTTAAACTGAAGAAAGATTGGCTTGCGTTGTTTGCCAATAAATCTCGGCATGTACAAGGAACAGCATTGTCGAGGGATCAATTGTTATTCCCTTAAGTGGCTCACTATTAATCCTTTTGCCAATATATACAGTCATGCTTCTACCTTACTGTCATGCTTCTTTATAGCTAAGTCTCTTTACCAGGAATATTGAATTGTATATCTATTGTAAGATTAAAACTCGTGGCTCTCTTCTTTGAACTAAAATATTCTCAAAAACAAATTTAAACGAATAAGCACACCGTAGAGCAATAGCAATTAAAAGTTCCACAAATGTGATCAAAGATAGCAGTCTGCCTGAGGTGATGATCTCTTTGAGTTTCTTATATTTGTCAATACAATTTTTGTAATTACCAATTGCTGTTGGGGTTGCACGAAGTAGTGAGAAAATTAGCATTCAACAAGAAAAAAGAAACAAAAACATGCAAGTCACTCGAAACTCTGATATTGATTGCCGAAAATATTTTAAAGTATATTGCAGCTGGTAAAAGATTTTGCTGGGTCCATAATTAGATAAGATTCCTCTATAGCTTTATCATGTATAAGTTTCATTAAAAAAAAACATGTACTAAGTTATATACTTTAAGCATGATGAAAGTCTGCATTACGTTATTACTTTTAAAAGCATTAGAGGTGGAAATAAAATGCTTGCACCAAATACTAACATTATACAATTAAGCATTCACATATACTAACCACACGTCATGTCCCTCTACCCAAAAGAAAATATCACACGTCACGTTAGGTTACTTATATAAACCTAAGCTATTCGTCTCTCATCCATCCTTCATTGGTTTTCCGACTAATTTTGATTCACACAAATTGTTTATTTTTTCCACTTATAGTTTCCTGAGAAAATGAAATTCTTCATCTGTATTCTAGCGTTACAACAACTGCTCCTGCAAAGTTTGGCCCAAGATTTCGATTTTTTCTACTTTGTTTTACAGGTAAAGTTAATACATGTCTCTACAAGAATCATCATTGTAGATGTAAATATAAGTTTATGTGTATGTTGCATTGCAATGCAGTGGCCTGGAGCATATTGTGATTCAAGACATAGTTGTTGCTATCCAAAAACCGGGAAACCAGCTGCGGATTTCGGAATCCACGGTCTTTGGCCTAACTATAAAACCGGTGGATGGCCGCAAAACTGTAATCCTGACAGTCAATTTGATGATTTAAGGGTTTGTTTTTTAACTTATACACATTTTATTTACACAAAATTTTTTAATTCATACAAATAAAATCAATTAAGAAAATAATATTTGAAGACCATTTTAAGTTTCTTATCTAGATATCGCAAAAAATGAAAAAAATTTACAATTTCCAAAAACGTTTGTGAAATAATCAATTAATGAAAACTGAAAACAAATGAAGGTGTCTGATCTGATGAGCAATTTACAAAGAGAATGGCCAACGTTGTCGTGTCCGAGCAATGATGGTATGAAGTTTTGGACACACGAGTGGGAGAAACATGGCACGTGCGCTGAGTCCGAGCTTGACCAACATGATTACTTCGAAGCCGGTCTCAAACTCAAACAGAAAGCTAATCTCCTTCATGCCCTTACCAATGCTGGTACAACATTCACTTTTTTGTCCCTCTAATTTAACTCTGCTGTTAATTATGTGTAATTAGATTTTTTTTATTATCTATATATATTTTGCTTTTCTTGATGTAGGTATCAAACCGGATGATAAATTTTATGAAATCAAAGACATTGAAAGTACGATAAAGAAAGCAATTGGATTTTCTCCGGGCTTAGAATGTAACAAAGATTCGTCACATAATAGCCAACTCTATCAGATTTATCTATGCGTTGACACTTCGGCTTCCAATTTCATCAACTGTCCTGTTATGCCACATGGTCGATGCGACTCTCGAGTTCAGTTTCCTAAGTTCTAAATTTTACGGCTGAATTTTTTCTTATATATTTACAAAGAATATTATACTTATGGTTCTTGTTTGTGTTTCTTGCAACATTTAACTGTATTATTATAATAATCAATATATAATTGGATGAAACTTTTGATTTTCTTAGTAAAAATATCGCAAAGGTTATTAAATTTTTTCTAAGTTTTTGGATGTAAATTTTTATATTATGATAGTAAATGTAACTACATAATATTAAATGATTCATGTCATGTATTACATTTACATGTTGACAAAAAAAAATGATATCGAAATATAGGGCCCATATTTGATTTAATAATGTTTGCATTTTTATTTATTTCTATTAAAATTTTGAAAGAAGTTAAAAAAACTTGAAATTTTTTTTTCAATAAAATAGAGCTATACATTTCTATTTTTTTAAAATATGATAAAAGATATTGTATTTTGTGAGTTAATTACTTATAAATCGAATGACACTTTTATCCATAATAATTTATTAAAGTTTTATTTTTATAGTGACATTCTTTGTAATATTCTATATTTTAATGTTGTTTTCAAAATATGCTTCCAAGATAATAGTATTATGATTTTACATTTTTCCTACAATGATATGGTGAGATATCTAATATGGGATTTCCTTGATTTGAATGCTCGTGAACATATTATTTTACGTTTTTAAGCAAGATATAATCACTACATGTGTATCTTGCATGACTTGTTTTAGTCGTTTGATGTTTAAGCATGGGCTATGGCACAATAACAAAACCATGCATTTCGTGAAAATATTGTTGGCCATATCTTTATAACTTTTCTATAATTATGAGCTCATATTCAAGGGCGGACCTACGTTAGATGAAGGACGGTCAGGTGACACTGATTAATTTAGATATTAGATATTGCTTTCATTAGTTGATAAGTGTTGTTCGCTGATTTGGTAAATATTAGTTCCATCGACCCTTCGAGAAATCGTGGACATTTTACTTTTGCCCCTACTAATTCATTTTCTACTTTTTTTCCTTTCTATTGGGCCATAGCCCACATTTAAACTGATTGGATTGGATTTGTTTTAATCCTTTTTTTCCTTCTACTCGTTGATTTCTATTTAATTTTGTTTATATGATGAGAAAATTCACTAAAGACAAAGATAGAAATTTCTTAGAAATTCAAAACTTACATATGGTCTTTTTTTTTAATATGGAAGTTTTAGTAACGACCAAAATATTTAAATTTTTTTTTATTAGTGATGTAATATTTATTTCATGAATCTTGTAGGGTGTGGAGGTTGTCGAGGCTAGAACTATGTGGTTCCTAAGTCCGTAGATGCCACTCTTGAGTATATATTTTTTTTGTTTGAATAGAACTCTTGAGTACAATTTTTGCATTACTGATATAACTATAATCAAGGTTTATGTCCTCTAAATTTTTAATTTTTGTTTTAGGTTTTAATTGTTTATCACTAAGAAAACTTCAAACTATCTAAATTATTTTGTAAAACAACAAATTGTTTTAAGAAAATTAAAAATAATACTTTCTATAATTTTCATTAACAAATTATTCATGAAGATTTTATTTATTTTAAGAAATAAAAATGAAAATTTTTGATATTTAAAATATTCACTTCAATCGTTGAAGAAAGTAAGAATACAAATCATCTTTTAGAACACTAGAAGAGAAATCGAAAATTGGTTTAAGATTATTTAAATGAAATTTAGAAATGGTGGACGGTGGAGCAAAGCCGAAACTGATGCAATTTTTCACAATTTCCTCACTTTTCTTTTTGGAAAACTTTCAAATAATTTTCATCTAAACTTATTATTTGGGATAAAAAATTATATTATACGTTATGTTTTGCCAAGTAACATATAATTTCTTTCCACATTTAACCCAAAAAAATAAAAAAACATATAAGCAGAACAACTTATAGAGTGTTTAGTTTACCAAATTTATATTTAAAAAAATATAGCTTCGCAAAGATATGGAGAATTTATCCCTTTTAGCTGAATTCCCCCCCCCCCCCCCCCCCGCCCACCCCCCAAAAAAAGGGAAATATATATATATATCAGGCTAAGAAAAACTGTGTGGTTTAATGAAACCCTTTACAATGGAAAATAATAAGCAAGGAAATCGATTGATATATTTTACATTATATATAGTACTGCACTCATAGATATCAAAACAGAGCCATTAAATCATCAAACTAAAGCTTCAGCAACTGGGAAGAAGACTCTGCAGCAACCAGAAGCTTCACAAAAAAACTGAAACAGAAGCTAAAGTGAAGAATCTCATTCAAACAGAGGCTCTCTCTGTTTCAAAACAAAACCTGCAGCAACGGTCAATAGAGGAGAAAAGCAGATCAGGATCAAACCGTACAACATACACTGACAAAACTCAGCAATAGGTTTGATTCTCTCTCAGCCGAAACCGTGTGCTAAAGCACAATACCTGGCAAATTGATCTTATCTTGATACGCTCCTTGTGCTTTACGATGTCTATAAAAGAAAACAAATGTAATCAGAGTTGTATCAAGTTGAGAGAAAATGAATAAAGCTTAGAACGAAAACTTTCATCTTTCTCTGTTCTTAGCTTTCTCTTCATAGATAGTTGTTTCCTAATTAATAAAAGTAAGGTCTTATCTTTTCTGTGAAAAAGTTTAGGGTTTCTCCTTGTGTAACCCAGCGACGAGAAAGAAGAAAAGAGGGAATATAAGGTTTAGTTTTGGTCTATTTTGTTGGATATAATTAAACCCAACTATAAGCTTCCGGAAACCGAAGGTTGTTAGAGAATCGAAAATATGATCTTTGCTTTGCCCGTCGATTTGCTCTTGCAGACCTTAAGTTTCGTCCCAACAAAAGAAGCAGTCGCCACTTCAATCTTGTCTAAACGATGGCGTTGTGTAATAGATTCCCCTGCACTAACAGATGTGGACTTTGGTAAATTTGTGGAAGTCTATTGCTTAATAAAGAATATGCCTTGCCTTAATGTGGCATTTATCGGCTCTATTAACCCTGATGATAAGTTTCTGAGATCTCTTTCTTCTGTCATACATCTGCGCTTGTCTTTTACCAAATCAACGGTAGCGAAACCCGGGGGTCTCCCACTTTCCTGGAACCAGCCGAGTACTATTCCCGAATGCTTGTCGTCTCATCTAGAGATCTTTGGGTGGAGAGACTATGGAGGAAGAGAGGATGAGAAACAACTAGTGAGATACATTCTCGCTGACTCAAAATGTTTAAAGACAGTGGAGATCTCCCTCATATCAACATGCAATATTGTAGAGAGTCAAAAGGAGTTAGAATCTATGCCTAGGTTTTCAACATCATCTCAGCTTCTATGCTCCACTCAAATGAAATGGAGGTTTGACGGAATGAATTTGTCTTACTAATCTATATGATTTTCATTTAGTTAATTAATAAGTTATAAATATTAGGTGAGTATTCGCGCTAGCCACACATATTGTTATTTACAATAAAATTGTCTCTCCTTTACTAATAGATTTGTTGTTAAGAATAGACCATTGGAATGGAGTTAGCGTCTATATTTGCCTAAGATTTCAACATTATCCCAACTTCTAATATCCACTTAAAATGGAATGGATGTTTTAGATATTGCTTGATAGAACAACTTTGTCACTGTACATTGTTACTAATCAATCTATCAATATCTTATACGCTTTTTCTTTAAGCTATTCGGTCATTAGAGTTCTCCAATAGAGTTTCAAAAAGAATTTAAATACCGCAACTGAAAAAAATGACTTTCCTATAAGACACGTTCAAATTCAAGGGTAAACTATTTTAGAGAGATATTTTCTAGAAACGACTTCGATTTCCAAGAGTACATGTCTATTATTTTAAATAATGATATTTTGTGATCTATTTTTTACTCCAACGTATAAATATAATTTGAATTCGATATGTTAACTTGTTATATTTTTTTGTATGTAAAATTTTTTTTAACAGGAAAAAAATATTCATATCAATTGCAACGTTTTGGAAGTAAAAAAGATAAAACCTGAAAGTTTTGGACAAGTTAACTCTTCAACAACGACTAATTTTGTGTGTATGTATTTCTTGGTACATGATCTTCACCATGAGTAATTTTAACCAATATAGTGTGCTTACAAAGTCATAATGAATTCATAAGTATTGCTTTGAGTCATAATGTGAATTAAACCGAAAGACCAACGTGAAAACTACAGTCTGATTTTTTGTATTTGTCTCTCCGATCCAACAATGGAAAAAGAGCACTCAAAGCAAAAATGACATTCAAATATATTGAGGTGTTAATTATGACTGGTACGTATGGTGGTGCGTTACAAATGAAAGCACCCTCATATCTCACGCTATCACGACTTGGGAACTTCAAGTTCCGAACTTGCTTTACCCTTGAAGTTTCGTTTGCCAATTTTTACTAAATTTTGTTTTGCTTTTTAACATCCTTTTTGTAATAAATGTAACTTTGTTTTTTTTTAAAGATTTTCTAGAGGGTCAACACAAATATTAGGGATTACGTGAAACTGTCAAATTTTGATAATTCAAAGGTCTCGTTGATATGTGTTAGTAAAATAGTCATATATAGACTCGTAAATTAACCAAAAAGGTGAGTCAAAGTAATAAATTGGAGTATAATACTAGAGGTTTCTTCTAAGGCAAACAAACAAAATCATAAAGATTAAATAAATGTAATATATAAATTAAGTTAGAAACTACTTTTTATTTCCTATAATACCTTATATTATTGTAAGATAATAAAGAAAGAATAAGTCACCTAAATTTATTTTTTAATTGTTTTTTTTTTGTTAAGATATTTTAAGAACAAATATATGGTGAACTCTTGATAAATGGGTAAATCGGGGGGGCACTATCCACTATTCAGTAACGTCTCAGTCTTTTACTTATCTGTCTTCTACAGTTTTTATTTTTACTTTTCACCATTTTCGTTCTGTTTGACAGTTTAATAAAGAAAAATATATATATATATATATATATAAGAATGAAGAGCTTTGAAGAAACAACTTCGCTTTCTCTGCTGGTGGAATGTGCTTCGATAATACGACAAAGAACAAACTAGAAAAGCCTCAGAGATCTGAGTCCCATTTTACTCGGTAAATCTCTCCGTCACTATTTCGCGGTTTTCCAGTGTACCGGATTCTGATTCTGGAAGGGACATTTGCTTCCCGTTGGCCTGTAAGCAGATTTCGTTTTGCTTTGAGTTAGATTTTGTTATCGTTAGAGTTGATTCAGTAAGTTCATCTATGAAATGAGAAACTTCTAGGAACTATTGGTTTTATTCTCTGGTGATTTTGAAATGCATCGAGTTGCTGAGACTAGTCTCGTAGATTTTTGTTGAATTTCAATTTTCTCAGGCTAACTGAAAAATCTGATTCATTTTTTCCTGTGTTTTCTCGAACTTTCCCGTGGCTCTTAATTTTCCGGCATTTTTTCTCCTATTTCTCAGCGGATCAGATCTTGTGAAGATTAAGTATAAAGAGCATGAGATCATATCATGAAATTGAATTGGCTGGTCCTGCGAATTTGTATTCATTTTCAATAATTAAAAACCATGAATTTTTCTGTGTTTCAGGGATTGATTGCAGTTAAACAATAGCAACATTCTACTTTGGGTTGAATCTTTCCAAATGATCTTACTTGAGTACAACCTTGGAGCTTCGATATCTTTTATTGCAGCTAATTGATTTTGGCTGAAAAATGAAGAGATTTTATGGAGGGCTTCTTGTTGTATCAATGTGTATGTTCTTGACGGTGTATAGATATGTTGACTTGAAAACTCCTGTTGAGAAGCCTTACATGGCTGCTTCTGTTGTAACTCCTAACACGACACTTCCTATGGAATGGCTGAGAATTACTCTCCCTGACTTCATGAAAGAAGAGAGGAACACTCAAGAAGCGTTATCCGGTGATGATATCACGATTGTTTCGGGTCTATTTGTTGAGCAGAATGTCTCCAAAGAAGAGAGAGAGCCTTTACTTACTTGGAACCATTTACAAAGCTTGGTTGACAATGCACAGAGCTTAGCTAATGGAGTTGATGCCATTAAGGAAGCTGGCATTGTTTGGGAGAGCCTTGTGTCAGCGGTTGAAGCGAAGAAACTAGTTGATGTAAATGAAAATCAAACAAGGAAAGGGAAAGAGGAGCTGTGTCCTCAGTTTCTTAGCAAAATGAATGCTACTGAAGTCAATGGAAGTAGTCTGAAGTTGAAAATTCCCTGTGGTCTGACTCAGGGTTCCTCCATCACAGTTATTGGCATCCCAGATGCTCTTGTTGGTAGCTTCCGGATTGATTTAACAGGACAACCGCTTCCAGGGGAGCCTGAACCGCCCATTATTGTACATTACAATGTTAGGCTTCTTGGTGACAAATCAACTGAAGACCCTGTAATTGTTCAAAATAGCTGGACAGCATCTCATGATTGGGGCGCTGAGGAACGCTGTCCAAACTTTGATCCTGATATGAATAAGAAAGGTGAATGCAAGTAAATTTTACATAAATGTAGTCACTTGATCTTCCATGAATAAGGCTGCTGATATGATTATTACACAGTGGATGACTTGGATGAATGCAACAAGATGGTTGGTAGAGAAGTAAACCGAACTTCTTCAACTAGCTTGCAGTCCAACACTTCAAGGGGGATCCCAATAGCCATGGAAGCATCTAAACATGAAAGATACTTTCCTTTTAAGCACGGTTTCTTATCGGTTGCTACACTTCGGGTTGGAACTGAAGGAATGCAGATGACAGTTGATGGGAAACATATAACCTCATTTGCTTTCCGCGATGTAATATCATCACCCTTGTATATTTTAATCCTCAAGAGCAATCTTTTCCATCAAGTTTTAGATTCTTATATGTTTACTCTTCATCTTTGGTTCATTTTCTTCAGACACTGGAGCCATGGCTTGTTAGTGAAGTACGGATTACGGGTGATTTTAGGTTACTATCCATTCTTGCCAGTGGTTTACCCACATCAGAAGAATCAGAGCACGTTGTTGATCTAGAAGCACTAAAAGCACCTTCGCTTTCACCATTAAGGCCACTAGATCTCGTTATTGGTGTTTTCTCCACTGCAAACAATTTTAAAAGACGGATGGCTGTGAGAAGAACATGGATGCAATATGATGATGTAAGATCTGGAAGAGTTGCAGTTCGCTTTTTTGTTGGCCTTGTAAGCTCTCTCCTTCTCTGAAAATATCAGGTGTATGTTGGGATTGCTTAATTCTTAATCATGATTTTCTTTGTGTGTGATAATGCAGCACAAGAGTCCTATTGTTAACCTGGAACTCTGGAACGAGGCTTGGACTTATGGTGATGTTCAGCTAATGCCCTTTGTTGATTACTACAGTCTCATCAGTTGGAAAACACTAGCCATCTGTATCTTTGGGGTAATAATTGTCTTTTTTCATGTCTCTCTTCCTTTAAACGTCAACCATTTGCCTCACTAACGAGATCTTTCTAACAGACAGAGGTTGAATCAGCCATGTTTATTATGAAAACGGATGATGATGCCTTTGTTCGTGTTGATGAAGTACTACTTTCTTTATCAATGATCAACAACACTCGTGGATTAATATATGGACTGATCAATTCTGACTCTCAACCTATTCGAAACCCCGAGAGCAAATGGTACATCAGTTATGAGGTACAACACAATCTGACTTGGCCATATAAGTAAATCGACTGATTTCTGATTCGTGTAACGAAGTTTCTATTCACAAACAGGAATGGCCAGAAGAGAAGTATCCACCATGGGCGCACGGACCAGGCTACGTAGTGTCCAGGGACATAGCAGAATCAGTTGGTAAACTTTTCAAAGAAGGAAACCTAAAGGTACTACTACTACTCTATGTTAACCCCAATTAATCGTCTTTCCGGATTCACATAGAACTGGATTGTGAAAGTTTGAAATCTGTAAATAGATGTTTAAGCTAGAAGACGTAGCGATGGGGATATGGATCGCTGATCTGAAGAAACATGGACTTGAGCCTCAATATGAAAATGATGGAAGGATCATTAGTGATGGATGTAAGGATGGTTTTGTGGTTGCTCATTACCAAAGCCCAGCCGAAATGACTTGCCTTTGGCGTAAATATGAAGAAACCAAACGCTCTCTTTGCTGCCGCGATTGGTAAAACTCAAAACGTCAACGCACGTTTTTGTAGCTTGCGGTTTTGGTTCACGTGTGCGTCCAAAGGTACAGAAGAGAAAGTGTTCCTTTAATCTCTTAATTCTTGCTTATAAAACATTTGATTCCGTTTGTTTTGTATAAGTAAACTAAGATGTGCAGTTTAGTTTAGGTTGTACATCAATAGGTTGGTTTAGAAAGCTTCTACTGGTATTTTTTAATTCGATGGGGTATACAAAGAATCATAAGAGCATATTATATAGCATTTTTTATATAATTTCATACGAATCAATTGCTATTGCTTACTCTTCACATGTACCACGTAAATCTCCTTTCTAGAGCGACACGTGTCACATTAAGTAAAGATTCAAAACCAGTGGAACTTTTTAAGTATTCTCTTTCGTCTTATCCGCCGTGCATATAAAACTACGTGCAACAGCCTCTGGTGTTGAAACCAAAAAGGCAAATACCAAATACCCTTCAGTTGCTTTTAAGTATACTCTTTGGTATGAGGACAATTTAGACAAATCATAATATTGAGTGCTAAGAGTCGGAGATAAATGTGACATGGGTATCTGCTAATGGATAAACATCTCGATAAGATCAATCATTGTCTTCAACTTAATTTATTTTAGGTCCCACTGATAATAACTTAAACACATACGCATAGAAAAAAAAAGGGTCTCCGTTGCTAATAATATCTAGATCTCTCTTTCAGCAACGTTCATATTCAACTCTCTTACATCTTGAAAACGTCCATCTTACATCCTCAGTTTTGTTTGCGATGGCGACAGAACAAGAAGCTGAAGTTGGAACAGAGACATCCTCTGTTTCCCGAAGATTTCTAAGGAACAGAGATGTATCTCTCTTCTTGCCTTTTCTCTTAGGCTTCTCTGATCAAGAATCATCAAACGGCGATGATGATGTTAGTTCATCGCGTGAGAGAATCATTCTTGTCAATCCTTTTACGCAAGGAATGATTGTACTCGAAGGCTCATCTGGATTGAATCCTCTGCTTCGTGACTTACTGGAATCACGTGAGGAAGGTCATCCTCCAGCGTCGAAAGCTTCTATTGACGCGATGCCAATCTTTGAGATCGATGGCTCTGAAGGAGAGTGTGTGATCTGTTTGGAGGAGTTGAAGTCTGAGGAGATAGTGAAGGAGATGCCGTGTAAGCATAGGTTTCATGGTGGTTGTATAGAGAAATGGTTAGGGTTTCATGGATCGTGTCCTGTTTGTAGGTATGAGATGCCCGTTGATGAAGATAAGGGTGAGAAGAAAAGAAACGAAGGAGGAGAGATTTGGGTTAGTTTTAGTGTTAACGATGGTCGGAGAATCAGAGAGTCTTCCGGTCAGAACAGTGGAAACAGTGATGGTGATGGTAACGGTAACGCTATTGGATCTGGCACAAGACCTGTTTGAGCCTGAGGATTAAGGTTATGGAAGAAGGTTTTTTGTAAAAGTTCGTATCTTTTTTGTTGGATCCTTTTTCTTCTTGTTTTTGGGGAAAGTTGGTTAGATTTTTTTTTCTTTTCCCGTGATAATTTGGGAGGTTTTTTGTTTCTTTATGTACATTTTTCTCCGTCGTTTTATTTCTTGAATTCATGTATTTAAGTTAGGGATTTTCTTGAAAATTTTAGTTTCTCTTTAGATTTTCAAGAACTTTTTTTCTTCGGAAACAAAAACAGCGAAGATTCTATGCCAGCGAGACTATATGTAAGCTAGTGGCTTTCCAAGTTCTCATTCACTAAAAGAGTTCTATGCCCATCGTTGGACCTTAGTGTTAATGATGGTCGGAGAAATTCTGATCAGCACGGTGGAAACAGTGATGGGGGATGGTGATGTACACTATTCGTCTCTGGTTGTGGTTTCGGAACTATGATCTATATAATAAACTAAAGTCACATGTTTTATCTTGCGCTTTAGTGACTTAATTAATAACAATTCCGCTTTCTCTAAATACTGGGTCTACTTTTCTTTCGGCCCACGTTTTTTTTTCTCAGAATCTACCAATGTGCCTATTCGACTAATATCAAATATTAGTGAAAATATAGATATACAGTATATAACACGTATCATATAACCCTATAACGTAACTGTGGTGTCTACAAGCGTTGGCCACGTGGACATTACAACCTTAAAACCACGTGGACATTACAACCTTAAGACCACGTTGAGATGGAAGCAAAAAAAATCACCTTAAGTCTCAGTTCATCTATTTTAGTTACATATTTATGCGTTTTTGTGTGTTTACTGTTTTAGCTAAAGATTAAACGTCGATCGAAAATAAATAGATATATGTTCTTTAGCTAAAACATAAGACGTTTCAAGTTCTTTGCTTCAGACTGAACATAATTGATATATGAAAACGCATAATTATGTAATTAAAATAGATTTTAAGAAAATAATAATTAAGAATTATTCATCTTAATTTAAAACATTTAAAATGCTTATTTTAATCATTTAAAATTCACTCTATTACTAATTAGCTTTTGAAAAGTGCTTATCTTAATAAGTGTATTTAATGTTAATATCAAAATTAGGGTCAGTCAATAAAATTGTATTTAGAGATAAAAAGTTTTAACTACAGCTGATTAAATTCACTGATGCTCGTCTTCTAGTAAAGTATTGATTTTCACAAATTTTAACAAAAAAAAATCCCTTCACATTGAGGTTCCCATTCACCATCTAAACAACATTGAGGTTCCTTCAACATAATCTCAGAAATTACGAGATTTACCACGTTTTGTTCTTTGATGTAAATCGTTTTCAGTTTTCAAATAGGAGCAAATGTAGATATCCTTTATTTTCTTTGTTTTCTTTGTAGTTCTGCTGAGTGATGGGATTGGGTTGGGAAGTGAGCTTTGGTGTAACAGATGCAAATAAAAGAAGTTACCTCTTGCACAAAAAGAAAACAAGGTTTGAGTTTTGGACATGTGCCCAAGAGAAGGGAGGAAGAGTCCTACCTTCCTTATCCGTGTTCTGTAATAACAGTCTAAGAATATGCTTTTCATGGGATTAAGAGGATTTTTAACTGACCTAAATTACGTGGTTTTTTCTAATTATCTCATTATATCCAATCAAATATACTTTACAGGTTAATTAAGTCAGAAATTTTAGGAGGGTCACATATAAGGCTGGGAATTGGGCCCGCGTCCCGCGGGTTTTTCGGGTTTTGGTCAGCGCGGGGTGGATTTGGGTTTTTTATTTTGAGCCCATATTTTGGCGGGTTTCGCGGGGTGGGTTGAGTTTTTGGCGGGTTTCGTGGGTATCCGCATAAAAAAAACTAATTCGGGTTTAGGGTTTTTTTTGCGGATTTTTTGGGTTTAAACAGGTTTATACTGGTTTATACATATTTTTTTTGTTTATACCGGATATTTTTTACAGATACACCCGCGGGGCCCACGGGTTATTGCGGGACGGATGCGGCTTTGGTTTTGAAAATCCGATGCGGAACGGAGCAGATTTGGGTTGGGAAAATTTACCCTAAAACCCGCAGGTTTTTTGCGGAGCGAGACTGGTCGGCCCGCGAACCCAGCCCTGGTCACATAACATCCCTTCCCTCTTCAGTCTTCATAGGTCCACCTTTGACATTGAAACACCTTTCAACAGTATTATTACCATCACATAAATTGTAAATGCATGAATAAGACAAAAAATCAACTCTTGGAGCTTATTTTAGAAGAGCAAAAGGCCCGGAGACTAGAATGAGCTTAGGGAGACAGCATAAGCGTAAGTGAGCGAATGTGTGTAAGCCCAGTAAAAATAACTGTTATAGGCAAGGAATAGGGAATACTATAATCCTGGAAACCGAGATTTGGCCATCCTTCATTTTTCTTCTCCAAAAGTACAGATCAGTGCTCCTACACTACAACTCAAAACATACTTTGTATCGATCGAGTGGCTTAGGAATTGCTATACCACCTGTCTTTTTAAACGTACTACTGAAAAACAGTAGCATAAAACGCCTTATTTTAGGGAAATTACGAAGCACATAGGCAGTGAATGTGATTCACCCCATCTCATTATGTTTGATCAAAACTCCATTTCAAACTCGCTTTGGGTATTTTGCCTTATGATTCTTATCATTATATGTGTTTTCTAATAACGATCAAGAATGATATTTTTTAAATAAAATTGGGTACCTGAGTTTTGCTGATGTGTCTGACTAATTTCGGAAGTGGACAATCCTTTGATAAAAAAACTCCGCATATTCACATAGGTAAAGCATTTGAGCCGAAGCACAAGTTACCAAATGGTCAATTCGACGAGTTTGCGCACAATAAAGTCAAACCTAGAGCTGTAGCGACTTTGTGCTATTGGTTCTTACCCAATTTCACGTCCTGTGCAACCACACACACGAGTTTGCGCTATCTTAAATTTTGGAAATTTATGATACTATTTTTTCCCTAAAGTAATTATAATACTTTTAAAATAGAGAATCAATCAAAGACTCTAATCCATGTTTATATTGGATGGGTTATTCGAATAGATTCTTAATGTAGGCATTGTTTAAATAAGGAGTTCGTCATATCATGTGCTAGTATCGGTCTCGCCGTTGTATCATTCTTCAATCAGCTATTTAATTAACCCCTTCATATATTTGACTTTTCATATATTTAATCGACCAAAACACAAACTACTAGAATCCATATACCCGTCATTTATAGAGTAATATATAAAAATATGACCAACGTTAATTATGATTGGATGTTTTTGCACTATGTAGTTAAGAATTGTGAGAATCAAAGAATCTAACGATGAATAACTTTACTCGATAAAAAAACATCATTAATAAGGGAGAAGAAACCCTCTCTACCTTATTTTTCTTTAAAGCCATCCACGCAAAGAAAGTGAATCGATCATATACCATACAGCTGTTAAAGTAAAAGAACTTTAGACTTATAAAAACCATTTACAAAATCAAGTATTAATAAAATATATGCATGGTCTATAAGTCACCACAACGATGATCCAATGACATGGAAAGAGACACCCAAATACTCTACTAAATTTTCTATTTTAAAAAGAATAATCCAGGTTGATATGTGCAATTTATTGCTGAACTATATTTCGAAGTTTTTTTTATGCCTTAAACCATCTCCAATGGTACTTCATTTTGAAAAAAACATAAAAAATAAATAGGAAATA
Source organism: Cardamine chenopodiifolia (assembly GCA_963922655.1). Taxonomy (NCBI): domain Eukaryota; kingdom Viridiplantae; phylum Streptophyta; class Magnoliopsida; order Brassicales; family Brassicaceae; genus Cardamine; species Cardamine chenopodiifolia. The sequence continues at coordinate 8,343,911 of OZ000459.1, forward strand.
TTTCTTCAATGGTACATCATTTTGAGGGGGAAAATGAGATTATGAATAGTAATGCATCATATTTAAAGGAACACTATTCATAAAACTCATATTTTCTCAAAATAATGTACCAATGGAGAAGGATTTCCTTCATATTTTGATGTTTTTAAAAAAAGAGTGGGACAATGAAACATAAAATGAGTTTTTAAAAATAAATAATAAATAAAAATATTATTGAAATATTATATTTTGAAAAAAAACTATGGGAGAAAAAACTTAAACTCATTTTAGGTTTACATTATTTTGAAGGAAAAAATGAATTAAACTATTAGAGTTGAAGTGATGAATGAAAGATAATATAAGAAACATTAGTTAATATACATTCATTTTTTGAAGGAAAATTAATGTAACTGACATATATCATTTAACAGATCAAAATTTAATTGCACGTGTTACCAGTCGAAATCAGTAATTTAGAAATGACTGCAGTTTGTCCATTAGAATTAACCAGCAGTTTTTATGATAGAGAAAAATATATAGAAATGTGTATACAAAGTACGAAATATTCAGTTACAATTATAAAGAAACTTTGTCAATCCACCAGAAATATTAGCAAAGCTCGTCTCGGATTTAGAGAGAATATACCAAAAATGAAGTTTGATAATTTACACAAAAAGTTAACCAATTATTAGAAGAGAAAATGTGAAAATATGTAACAACAATTTCAAAGAGATAGAAAAAAACGATGCCAAACAGAATATATGTTTATTTATCACTATTTCGATACAACTAAATGAAGAAGAAAAAAAAACCATACAACTTTAAGAAGCCCATGAAAACAGTAAGGAGCTCCTCCATCGCATCTAACATGACCTAATTCAGAGATTTGCCAAATACATTCTCTACAGATTCCACATATACTTTTTAGATTATCATCTCTATCTACTCTACAAATATCAAACGTCTATGTATTTTCAGGCCATGAGAAAATACAAGTATATGTTGTTGTCCTGCGTAAATTAACACGAAACCTGAAATCGAAACGTTCTTCATATAGGATTGCTTGAAACCCCAAATCTTTCCCTTTATTCCTACAGTGAACGACCAATGCTCCATGTGTGAGCAATGTGTTGATAAACACAACATGTTTAGGTGGGAATGGTAAATTTCCATCGACGATTGAAATATTTCCAATCGCTAATGACATTTTGAATACAAGTAAATATGTGATTAACACGAAAATGAAGTACGTGGTGATCTGTTGAGGAAACCATGGATGTATTTTACTGACTTGTGATATAATTTTATATCCATGGAAGTGGTATTTATAAATTGAAAACATTTATAAATTACTATCTTTTATGTTTTCTTTTTCTTGAAAAAGTTTATCATAATTATAATTATATCCTTTAATTAGTCATATTTAAAAGGATGTGTCCTTTAAAAAAAGATGTGAAAATCTATAGGTTACAGTAAATATTTGGCAAAATCTATAGTTTATAACTTATAACGATACATTTACAAGTAAACATAGTTAGTCAGTAGTCACTAGCATACAAAATAAAATCTCTATCTAACATTTTTTAACTAATCATTTTTTGGGAATTAAAGAAGGTAAGATATCTCAGGTCAGCTTTTTATCCAGATTTCTTCGGTCAAACTCATTTTTTTTTGTCACTTGGTAATTTTCTCTTTAGCCGTTTTTAATTAATCCAATTTTTTGTCATAACGATGTATTTTAGTAATAAATTGAATATCTTTTATTTTTTTGTCAAAATACCTTGTATTTTTTCATAACGATGTATTTTAATTAACCAATTATAAAAAAATTGAATACCTTTTATAAAAAAAATATTAATTTGACGTACTCTAACTTGTTATTTTACTTTGTTAATTATATTTTAATATTTACATATATTAGATGTAAAAAAAGGCAGCGAGAATACACATATTTGCATCTTAGTCAGTATAAACTTGTAATTTTATCCCAAAATTATATACCTAATAATGATTTTTCTCATTTATGTAAATGATATAGCTATATATCTAGTCCATTCTCTATCCACTGCTTTCTTTTCAACTAAACGAAATTTATCAGATTATATATAAATATTAACACAACATGAACAATACTAATATAAATCACTAGATTTTATATATGTAAAATCTTCTGTACTCACTACTCTAATGTATTTTTTTCTCCAACACTTCTAAAATTCTCTAAAATAAATAAATAAAAACCAATTGAATTAATTCGTCATTTTTGTAAATGCGACTAGCAATTTTTCCTTTTTAAATCCACATAATATATATATATATATATATTTATCTCCATACAAATATTAAAAAAACTTGCACATTTTTAGTAACCAAACAATTTGACGTGGCAAAAATAAAGGTGGGAAATCTTTTAAGCGGCAGTGAAAGAAATAAGAAAAAGAGAAAAAGAGAAAAAGAGACATCACAAAAAGGCACTTTTTTGCAACAACATGTGGCTCTCTCAACTCTACATGTCCCCATCTCTTCTAACGTGTCATCTTCCCCACTTTCTCTTTCTCTATGGCTTGTGGCTCTGTGCAATCCATTAATAATTTAATACCAACCTCAGCCTCTTATACATATATGCTCTTTGTCTCAGAACTCTGTTAAAAGAATAAACACATTAAATTTCTCCATCAATTTCTTTTCTCTTGCAAAAACTGGTATGTCTGAAGTTAGAGATTCTGCTGTAAAATTGTTCGGATGGACAATTACATCTGAGCCTTCTTCCTCTCCTATTCTTCCCGATTTTTCTTCGTCTTCTTCTCCCTCACTTCAATCACACATGGTATGTTTTATGTATTTACCTTTCCAAGCTAAGAAATGCTAAAATTTGAATATTTTCTCTAGTCTTTATCAGTTTGAAACTAGTTCATGATGTTTCTAATTCAAGTATTATCCAATTTTCAGATGAACGACCATTCTGCTACTGACAACAGCGAGGAAGACAATACAAGTCTTCAGATATTATCTGATCTTAACAAAGGGTCAAAAGAAACATCTGAAGACAGCGATGACCAACACAGTGAGATCACAACAACTACATCTGAAGAAGATAAAACAACTGATGACTTGAAGAAACCAGACAACATTCTTCCATGTCCGAGATGCAACAGCGCAGACACCAAATTCTGTTACTACAACAACTACAACGTTAACCAGCCACGTCACTTCTGCAGAAACTGCCAGAGGTATTGGACTGCCGGTGGATCTATGAGGACCGTTCCGGTTGGTTCAGGCCGTCGTAAAAACAAGGGATGGGTTTCTTCAGACTATTACATGCACATCACTTCCGAGAATGCTAGCAATGCTTATGCTGACAATTACAATAGCTCCTCAACGAAGATTCTCAGCTTCGAGTCTTCGGAGTCTTTGCTTACTGACAATTGTAAGCATCGATCAAGCGATACGAAGATAAACACTGGTTCTATTTCACAAGAATTCAACAATGTCCAAGGGTTTCTTCCTCCGCAAGTAACATCCCCTGTTTCGCCTCTTTGGCCTTACCAATACCCTCCTAACCCTAGTTTCTACCACATGCCCGTCTGCTGGGGCTGCACGGTACCCTTTTGGTCTACCCTAGAGACTTCTACATGTCTAGGGAAAAGGACAAGAGACGAAGCTTCACATGAAACTGTTGGAGAGAGCAAAGATGCTTTTATAAGAACCAATAATGAAACAAGCATAGCTACGAAGAACCATGTGCGGTGTCCAGTACCGATGAAACGCGAGAAGACAGAGCAATTCAGATTTTTCATTAATGGATCTGAAAGAAAGAGCAGCAACAAGAGGTTCGTACCTGAAACGTATCTTAACCTGCAAGCAAACCCTGCAGCCATGGCAAGATCTATGAACTTCAGGGAGAGCATGTAACGTTAACGAAATACTAATATAGAATAATCATACGTATATTTTACTCATAAAGCGAGATCTAGTGTATTGATCGTTACCATGTAGAAGAAGGAAAAGACTTTATAAATATTTTTGTTGTGTGGTGAAACTGCAGATAACTTTTAGTATCTATCTTATTTACATGCCACAATCATCATTTTTGTGCATTATTCCAATGGATGGACATGCTGAAGTTATAATGTCTTGATCGAAAATATTGTTTATTCCAATATTTGTACTAGTGTGTCAATTAAAGGAAATAATAAAGAAAATATGAGTGTGAACTTTCATGTAAAGGAGAAAAACCAGAGCATCTTAACTTTCAGTCTTTGGTATAATAGTATCCATCTAATTGGCACAGAAGAAAAGCTAAAGGAGAAGCCTAAACTCACTTTCTTTCGAAAAAATGGCCGCTTCATCTGAGTCTAAAGGAAAAAGAAACACACTTTTTTATCACCTTTCTTTAGGAAGATTGCTAAAGTTCCACATAAATCAGGTTAATTACTAGAATGGTTTATATATTTTTGAAATTACTAGAATCTTGTACGTGTCCACAATACTTTTCGAAAGATTTTTCCAAAAAAACCGTAACCCACGGAAGTTATTGAATTCGATGAACTAATTTTGTAGAATTTAAAAGGTATCTCGCAAGAGGTATATGTCCAATGTTGCTGACTTGGGAAATGAATACCCTTGGAAGGGCCCAATGAAACAATTTCAGGCCCAATGAATATATCGAAAGAACTACCAGAACAACGACCATAAGTCACGAGTTGAACACCGTCCTGTTTTTGGTGAGGACACAATGGCAAGCGTACCGTTTTGCTTTCTCCTAGTCCTGTATGGCGTAGAACATTCGCCTTCGGATGCAAGAAACTATGCGGGGTATCGATGTTGAGGTTGAACTGTAGACCAGATTCATTTTAATTGGGAAGGTGGTCTTACTCAACGAAACTAAATCTGTGAATCCTCATGATAGTGTTGCCTCGTCAATCGTCATTAGTTTTGATGAATATGTATGATCGGTATGAGATTACTTACTTATTGTCTTTGGTCTAAATATTATTATAAACCAAAAACTAAAAATACAAACAATTGAGGTAGTGATAAAAGTGTCAAACAATATGGTTTTTGTCTTTTAAAACTTTTAAAGCCTTTCATTCAAAATTATAAAAATTCTAAAAGGTTGAAATAATATTTTTGTTTTTAGGCTTTGCATCTCAATAGTATAATTATAAGCTTTTCCTATGAAGTCAAAATTTTGAACTTCAAAATTAACCTCATAGGTTGTGAATGGAAATAGTTTTAATATTTTTTTGTTAACTTCCCAAAAAAAAGAATTCAATTTTGTAAAGGTTTTAATATTTCTACTGAAATGATAAACTATTTAATATAGTTTTTCCAATTTCAAAACTCAAAAAAAATCATTTACAATTCTTGTTTGTCTTTTAAAGAAAAACCTTACATTTTACTGATATCATAGACTAAAAACTTCATGTTCAAAACCAAAAACAATTTTTAAAAAGTTGAAAGAAAAAAGAAGGGCATGTGTGGGTCCGCGTGACAAGAGAGAGACACATAGGTAAGAAGCTTGAAGGGTTGGAAAAACGATTTGGAGGGAAGAAACAAATGCAATGTGTGTGTGTGATTTGGTGAGCATGTTTCATGTATTGGCATTTCCGTTGCACAATCTCTGCCTCAATCGTTGGCAGTTCCTCGTCTCTTAATTACGCATCTTCGTCTCTTTCTCCAACTCCTAAAGACTCCACTCTTTTAACTTCCCTTCTCTCTCGTTGTTTTTGTCATCACATCTTTAGCATATTTCACGTCTCTTCATCATAAAATAATCACCTTTTCTTATAACAAATATATATCGTCGAAGAGTAACTAATACAATAATTAATCAAATGTTACACTAGACAGCGAACAACAACAATGTACTGTTTAGTAATGAACACAAACACAAGGACAAGGATTTGGATCTTCGTTTGTTTGCTTTCTAGCCATTAAAGCTAACTTCCTGCTCTCTCTTTTTTAATTGTAACCAAATTAATCACTTTCATTAATTTATTAAACAACAATTTGTTCAAGATTCACGCAGTCCCCAAGCCAAGAAAATCGAAAAAATGCGGTTGCTGCTTGGCCTTCTCAGCCACCTCTTCTTCATCTACCGTTTCCATTCCCATCCAATTCATCTGCTCATTTGGGTCCGCTTTCTCTTGGCTCGTAGGGTCAATGTACGGGAAATTGTATAACGTGTCTGACGTGGCACCAACGTTATCGCCGACCATCATTTGGTTGCCAAACATACTCACCACCATCGGAGTCTCATTGCTCTCATAACCTGAACATTAATGTAGATACGCCAAAAACAAAACAAAAAAAGGCAAAAACCATCAAAAAATGCAAACCGAGAAAAATGGAACAAACAAATGGAAGAGCAATATACTACCTTGAAAGCAATGGAAAGGCAACACAAGCTGGTTATGGTCACCCGGGATAGGGGCATTATTAACAAGGTGAGGAGACAAGTTAAACTCTGGGAAAGGCTGAGTGAAGTAATGATTAGTGGAGATAAAAGACTGATAATTAAGGTTATGGTTAGGACGATGTTTAGTGAGCTGGGGTTTACGTGGATTATTAGTCAAGAGCTTCCTCCTACGGTGAGCAGAGGAGTGTTCTCTATACTTACGAGCCATGATAACATGCCAATGGTTCTTAACAGAATTATCAGTTCTACCAGGAAAAAGCCTCGCAATCATTGCCCATTTGTTACCATAAAGCCTATGTGCTTGCATCAGCCTCTCCTCTTCTTCCTCGGTGAAAGCTCTTCGGTTTATCCTCGGGTCCAATTGGTTAAACCAACGTAGTCGACAGCTCTTCCCTGTCAATAAAATTATCAAAATTATTTTAATAAAGCTCACATATTTGACTTTATGACCCAGATTGGACCTCTAGAAGACCCAGATAAAGAATTTTTTATTTTATTTTTGGTTGGTTTTATCACCGGATCTAAATAAAGCTTGCATCTTCGACTGACCCAAATGGATCAAACACAATGGTTTTGATGAAATTTCGAAGACCCTTTAAAAAGATTTGAATTAGTTACCAGATCTTCCTTGGAGTTTTTCAGCTATGAGGTTCCAGTTTTTTGGGCCATAAATGGCAACAAGCTCTTTGAGTTTAACATCTTCAGCTGGCCTCCAATGTCCTCTCCCCAAGATCGACGGTTTTGTAGACGACGAAGACCAAGACTGTCCACTACCTGTCGTTTCCTTCTTACCACTCTCACTGTAACTAAAATTAGGGTTATGATTATTACTATCTTCTTCGTTAGCCGCCACATCTCCAAGAGGACTCTTCAAGATATCAAATTCATGACTTGTGTTGCAGTGACGATTATGATGCTGATGAATGTTAATGTCGTTGAAAGGGAAGTCCCAAGAAGAAGAAGCTCTCCTCGCAGCGATCTCATCCATCCAAACTTGTTTTTCCGTTATAAATATGGAGTTGTTGTTGGGAGAAAGGAAGAAGGAGAAGGGAGTTGTAGATTTGTAATTGAGATTTGAGAGAGATGTCACAGCTTTTAGACTACTACCATCGGAGGAGAAAGACTTATGTGCGTGCATTTGCGTATTATATATACACGTACCATTCGTAAATGTATGTCATAAATATATATTAAAAAAATAGAATATCTTTTATATATAATACTGTGTATGTTACGTATGGCTTTAGGTATCTGCGTGTATGTACATGTCGCGACCATGTTTTCTGACGACTGTTTAAAAAGGGTTATGGACCGTTCACGGACTGATTCAAACGCTATAATTTATAAATAATTATATATATATATATACCGCTATAATAAGTAGTGGTGGAAAAAAAAACAGAAGACGAGTATCCAATCCGAATTCAAATCCAAAAAGTTTTATCCGAATCTGAATCTGAATCTACTAAATTATTTTATTTAAATGTAAATTTCTAAATTTGAAAATCCGTACTTGAACTCGATCCGAACCCGAAATTCGAAAATTCGATCCGAAAATCCAAAAATATATAATTACCCATCAATAATATCCTAATTCAAAAATCCTATCTTCTAAATGTGTTTTGTATGTGTAATATACACAAATCCGATCCGAATCCAAACTGAAAAATCTGAAAACCCCGAAAAAAACCCTAAAAACACGAAAAAAAATCTAAAAAACCCTGAAAATCTAAATCCGAACCCAATAAAAACCCATTTTTTAAGATTTTTATAGGGTTTTAACTCTGAATTCAAACCCGACCGAACCCGAAAGGGTCTATCCGAATCCAATCTCAAATTCGAAAGTTTATATCTGAATACAAAATCGAACCCAACAAATTATTTATTAGAGGGTAAATTAAACTATGGCCACCCTTATTCTAATAATAGGTAAGTACATGTGTATTATCGATATTCGATTTCGCTGTGGACTGTTATGCAAATTTGTTCAGGTGTGCCTATGTTCATAGAAGATCTAAAGATTTTATAATAAATCATTTATGAGATCCTATAAAAAGTATAGAGGAAAAATTACTCTCATGTCCTCCACTTATATGTTTACCACCAGTCATAGCTAAGATTATCTGTAAAACTTTTTTGCTGCAACGCGTTATTATGGCCTTATGGGATGATGCCCTTAAATTCTTTGGTCCTAGGCGAAAATTGGCTTGATAAGATTGGGTATGTTCTAGCAAGGAATGTGACGGTTTGGCTTCCAACTAATTATGTGAAATTTGATAAATGCTTTTGTGGTGTTATATGTGATTAATTTATATAGTTTGGTCCTAATCTCAAGCCGCATATCTTCTATTAGTGATGAAATAGTTTTATTTACGTGAAATATATCTTTCAGATCTGTGTTTAGTTTCCTGATCAAACAATAACTTTTTTTTCTGGTAAGATCAAACAATAACCTTGGCCTTCTCTTTATGGCCCCTTAAATGATATTCCACTTCTATGCATCTTTAATTGTTATCGTTTTATGTTATAATATAAATTTAATATATATTTTTTTGTTGAAAATATCTAACATTTTTCCTCTTTTAATGAAAATCCATGAATAATGACCCAAAAAAAATTAATGTGTTGAGTGTCGACAAAAACATAATAATGTAGTGAATATTTGGACGAAATACTAATGAATTTTAACGTTATCATTTGAATATAGTCTTCTATTAAGTAATGCATTTGTGGCAGAGTGAAAGGAATAAAAGCTAATGAGGTGAAAGAAAAAAAGCTGAAACAGAAGTAACTAACTACCAAAAAAGGATGACGAAAAAAGAGAGAGATTAACATTAGGTAATGAATCGTGTTCCTTCGGGCTCACGATCTATTTGCCTTCAGAAATTACCATATAACACTAAATAGAATCTAAATGATTGTTTCTGTTTAAATGGTTTATAGGAAAAAGTTTTGAACCTCATAACCCACATATATTGGTTTACAACCTGAACCCAATATCAAACCATCTAAGTTTTATATCAAACCGAATTAAAACTCGATTCGATTTAAAATTCGACCCGACTTCTTCTTCTTCACCCAACCCGATTTTGAATCTTCGTAGCTTTTGATCATTGATTTTACTCGATTTCCTTCTTTTGCTCTTCATTTTCACTTTCCAATATATTACCATATGAGCATAATATTTCAATCTACAACATGTTTTGAAATCAAGATCAATAATTTTGGTAAAAACGTAAGGATATAAATTCGAAAATTCCCTCTTCCAAATCCTCAAGCTTTGGATTGGCTATGATTTGAACCGACTCATGCGTGTCCGAATCAATTTTGATTTCTTTTTGTTGCAGCCTCGCCACTTGTTCTCTAAGAGATAAGATATGCTCTATGTGTTGTTTGATGTTCGGTTTCTTCTTAGGCGCATGAACCTCATAAGAAGAAGAAACTGAAGAGTTTGATTTTGAGATAGCGTTTGATTTTGAAATTGAAACATGATTCTTAAGTGTTTGATTTTGAAATTGAAAAGTTTAGCGAAGAAGAACTGAAGCGTTTGAAGCGTCAAAATTTTCTTTCCTCGATTCTCCTCTCAATTTTCCAGGTGATTTTGCGTTAGAAGTTTCTCAAGATCGAGTTAGATATAGATCTCATCTTTATGTTGTTTTCCATTGTTCACAGAATTTCCCAGATATGCTGATTTAGATATCTTATTTGAATAGATGTTGATGTTGGATCTTTATCTCTCGATTGCATAATGTATAATTCGAATGCTGGAGTCTAAACCAACCTTTGAATCCAAAGTGGAACGAAGAAATTTACAAGTTGATGGGTCAGGTGGAACTGCAAACTGTTAACGAAGAAGATGATGAATTTTTTTTCCTCTTTTTTTCTTTTATTTGGTCAAAGAAACAGAATTGGTTTTTTTTAGTTGTATTCGGGTTATAATTCGGTTTACAATCGGTTTAACGTGGTTAAAAATAATTTTAAAACAATAAACCAACATAAATACAGATCAATGGATTTTTAGGTTTCGAACTGATTGGGGAATATCTAAGTTTGAAAGTTTTAATTCGGAAATATTTAGATTCGAAACTTTGTCCTAAGAATTATCTACACAAATGCAATACTTTGTGTTCAATATGATAGTTCCGGAAAAGAAATAAATCGTTACCTCTGTCTTTTCGTAACACAACCGAACCAATGTTCGGACATACTTATATTTTTTTTGTTTCATATTCCTTAAAGATTACTTTTTTCTCTCTTAATCTCCATTTGTCTCTCTTGCCTTTTATTTTATTTGTCCTGCCATCTTTTTCCTGTAAAACACGCTCTTTCTTTTATAAAAGACCTCCATTTTTTTGTTCATATCATCTCCTGGATTTTCATATAAATCTATATTTTCTATTATTGTATTTTTTGTATCAGTCTCATGAATTTTATCAACCAGATATTAGCAAATTACAAAGTTATTTTTTGGCTAAAAATATTACAAAGCTATATATTTTATTGATTTCAAATACTTTGGTATGGGGTTCTTCGATAACTCCCAATGCTTAACGGTCGAAATACTCTCATGAAAAATTGCATATTTTCAAAACAAAATTGTATATTTTTGTATAAATCTTCTCTGAATATCCCCATATAAGGGATGTGACCGTGTGGATGTGGTGTATAAGTAAGGAGCATGAACAGTAAAAGTAAATAAATAATCTGTTAAGAAGTTTTCGTATTTGACCAGAAACCCCAATTGGCAGACTTAACCATTAAATATGGGATAAATAGTAATATCAGATTCAAAAGGCTCGCAGAGCTGTACGATCCTCTCTGCACAGAGATTAACCGAACGCACTACGGACTCTCTCTTTTTTTTATCGGTCAATTACATTGAAATACATATTTATACTATCTATATGAAATATTTAATTTTCTGAAACAGAAGTTATGCAGCTTTATTTAGTTAGATTATTAATTTAGCAGAACCCACTGTAATAAAAGAAATGAAGTCTATTTTTCACACTTTTTTTAATGTAACAAAATATGGGGAAACACATTAACATGTTTTTTGTAAGAAGACTTAACAACCCAACTGACAAGAGCTATTAGCTAAGGTGGGGGACTTCCTGACTTGCTTCTTGTTTTGTTTTATACGAATCCACCTTTTGTTACTTTGTTTATGATCTCGTACTATACTTTTTATCCATCCGCGCGTCTAACAATTACAATAAGAAACACATTTTTACAAACCATCTTGGATTTCTTATAATAACCATGTCAAATGTTTACATTTTACATAATCTTTGAGAAGTAAAGAGTTAATATAACTTGGAGGGTAAAAGAAGAAGTTATGTTGCCGCTTGACTATGGGCATGATTTAGCGAGTGAATCTGCAACGTAATCCATAGTTTAATAACTACACTAAAGTGCTCCACCTTAGTATTAGTATTTTCGGTTAGATTGCAATCTTCTTTCAGTATTACCCATCTCATACTAGGTTGCAAACGTGTCAATTATTCTATTGTGCATAACACTTAAAAAGTTATCAAATCACAAAGAAACAAAAATGTATATTACGAATATAAATCTTCATTTGAATCTACACAATAAAATAATTGTTATTTTTGAGACCAAATTCGAAAGTAAATAAAAACAGAAAATGATTAAAAACAGTTTGAAATCAAATACAAAAAACAGATTTTCGGGATAAGGTAATTCACTAGGATGATCATTTGGCAACTAATGAATTTTACTACAATTTTAACAAACATAATCCTTCAGTCTTAGGTCACTAATATCAGTCGACTATGTCACTTCCATGACACTAATCTATTTTTAATCACTTAATCATTAATAATTTTCGTTAGCGATTAAGTAATCATTGATCATTAGTTACAAACCTAAATAACCATTAAACATTCTAATGAACTATTCTCATATACTAGGTATGTAAAGCACTTAGTATGTTGGTTCAAACATTTTATCAAACATTTTGTGGACATGAAAATGTCTAAAATCTAAATAAACATAATCCATCCTAATCTAGCATTAATAACACCTACTAAACAAGGATCTATAACATTTCATACCTAAGATCCACTAATCAACTCCTAATCACCTTAGGTCTACCATCTCCAAGAATTCTAAAAAAACTGCTCACTCATATCCATTAAAACACAAAGCAATGAGTTTGATCTTTGCATAATCATGATTATAAGAGAATAGATAAAGGATTTAAGAAGAGAAAATGTTTGATAATTTGAATTAGAGATATTCATATAAAATCTTAACATAAAGCTCAAAAATGGCTAAGTAAAATCTCGAAAACAAAGCATAACCCTCCTATAAAAAAGTATTTATAGGAGGAAATAAAAGAATTGGATCAACCCATAACAATCTTGGTCAAACCCGGGTCAAAAAAATGGATAGCATAAAAAAATGGTTTTCTCTTGATATCTTTAGCTTCATTTGATTTCCTTCTTGTGACACATTTCCACTTCAAAACCTACAAAACAATAACAATATGCAAACAATGCTCCTAAAATCTAATTATGCAATGCAAATGCTATTTTGATGATGAAATGCAATAAAAAGAAAATAAAAACTCAATATATCAACTCCTCCGAACTCAATATATAAAAAAGTTAGCTGTAGATACATGAGCCTTATGAACATGAACTATCCATGTGGACCAATTTATGCATGGGTTTAATGTATATATTAACTTTTCAGATGATTCAAACAATTTCAAGTGCTAATCAATTTGTTTTTATTGTTCATTATATTAAAATAATAGGGGTAAAAGTAGAAGTTTTATAAAAAATCTGCATTAAAAGTCCAAAATTACACTTAAAATAAATCAAGTTTTAAACTCTAAAAAACACTTAAAATGAATAAGAGGGAATAGGTTTATCGGGTATACTAATTTTATTTTTTAGATATCCTATGATGGAATAAATTTAAATTCTTTTGGTTGTTTAAAATGGGAACGGTTTAACTATTTTCGAATTTGCAACGCTCTTAAAATAAGAATAGTTAATGTTTGTGTGTGATTACCCAAAATATCAAATTACTCACTCAACAATGTGTTAATCAGTTCAACTGAATTAGGTCTGGTTTAGTTTGGGTGTATAGAGATTTTTGTAGTAATTAAGGAAAATGGTGCGGATTTGGTGATTAAAAGTAGGACTCGGCAAAAATAACGGTAATCGAAAAAATTGAATCAAACTAAACCGTAAATTAGTTATTTGGTTTGATTTCACTTTTGCTTAAAAATCCGTTTGGTTACTATTATATAAATTATTTTGGTTTTAGTTCGGTTTAAAACTATAAACTGTTCATTTTTTTGTTTTATATATTTACATTTTCTACATGTTCCGAATAGATATTTGAGTTACCTAATTTAATAGAAATTAAAAAATATATATTTTAGAAATGGTTGCATAAAAAAAATTAAAAATATTAAAAAGGAAAAATACATTGATATGCATCTTATACATAATTTAAGGTTTTTGTACATTCATTTACTTTTTATTAAAGTTTCATTAGATTATTCTCGGCATAAATAGATTTGACTTTCATTCTAATTTTTATTTTTTATGCTTTCCACTTAAATCAATTTTGAGTTTTGATTTTTTAATTGTTTGATTTTGAGTTTTTTGACTTTCTAAAATTTTGATTTTAAAATTTTAATTATTATTTTAATACAATTATGAAATAAAAAAAAACTAAAATAAATCGAATCGAATTAATTACGGTTAAACCTGTAATGGCCACTCCTAATAAAAAAAGGAAACTAGTGAGGAACATAAATAAACAAGAAAGTGAAAGAAAGTGAGAGTAAAGGTGGGAAGTGGAGAGACAGAGAGGCTAAATGGTTGGGAACAGATCACGAAAACACACAAACTCATACTGTGTTTGGAGTTTCCAAAAGGAGATGACGTGAAAGGTAACCAAGCAGTAAAGTCTATCTCCCTCAATTTTCAAAGATGAATGAATCAATGACCCATCTAATCTCATAGCCCCCTTTGCCCCTATCTCTATTTTCACATCCACCAATAAAATTTGTCTTAATCTACCCTATTTCTTAACCTCATTGATATTTTTGGTTACAATCACACTACTTCTTTGTTTCTATAACCGGACTTAGTTCTCCAGTAATCATAACTTAACCGGTCCTTTCAACTAATTATGGCTTCAACTTTGAGGTTTTCATGTCCTATTTTCTTAGAGGTTTTATGTAATATGATTTGCCGGGTGAAAGATTTAGTTAATAAAACTATATATAATCTATTGGGTGTGAAGTAACGTTAAACTTCAATTTACAAAACATAATAATGAATCATATTTAATATTTAATATTTTGGTCAACAGTCGGTTTTAAACAATTTGGTGGGGTACGACCCGACCTGAGATAGTGCCTATAAAACAATTTTTAGGCTCTGTTGAACTTGGTAAGTTCTGTGTGTATATTTAAAAAAATTATATGGAAGAACAATAATGAAGAAAGAATTGAGGGTGAAATAAAATAAAAAAATTACAATATTAAAGAAGAAAATCGAAGGAATGTGACAAGTAGTGGGGCGTAAGGGAGCAGCAGAAGACAAAGGCTAATCCATGAGATTCTGTTAGGTGTGTTCCCTTGACAGAGCCATATTATGGATCCTTTCCTTGCTGTAATTAAAATTCATAACCCTACCAATTAAATACGACATGCAACTCCTGGGTTCGTCTAAATTTGTCTTGAACTTGGTCGATAATTAGATTTTTAATCGCATGAAAAATGTTGTATGAGCGATTCCTTTAAACTATGAAATTGAGACCATTAAATGTTGCGAATAAATGTGGCGGTAATTTAAACAATTATCTGATTTTTTACATGACTTAATTATATTTTATTGATATGAGTAGTAAAATATTCTGCCGCTCTTTAACAAACAACAATATATATATATATATATATTATGTCACCGCATCAAGACTTACGCAATCAAACTATATATTCTAGAGATCCAATATTTGATTCTTTTGTTAAAACAGACGCAAAAAGCCTCATCACGACACTGAAAGGGGGGTGGTCTCTCTTGCTTTCAACCACATCTGGATATTGATCGACCAAGTTAACCGTTTTTTTGTTATATAAACCTTAATATTATGTCGAAGATACAGTTTAGTTGTATTTAGTTTATCTGTATGAACCTTCCCTAAATCATAAAGGCTATTTGCCTAAAAAAAAAACTTCTGAAAAAAACTATAACTACATTTTTTTAGTTGTGTTAACAGATAAATTATATTATATAACTTCCTATTTTAAGTTATATTATACTCATATGTTTTGCTCAAACCGTTAATATTATCATTGATATGCATTATAACTAGATCTTATTGTATAATATTCTTATATTTTACCATAATCATTTCGCATTTTTAACATATATTACAAATAATCAAATTTGACTGGTAGTACGATTTGAGGTGCTGAACTCGATGGTACAAAAATGGATGGTTGAAACATACTGATAAAAGTTAAAATGAGGTAATCGCAGATTTCATAGAAAAAATATGTTTGAGAATCGCCTATTTAGTAAACAGACGGTTGGATATTTTGGTTTTAAAATTAACTAATAATTCATTTCTCTTTTGTTTTTGTTAAAATTATTTTTATGAAAATTAATTAGTATTTATTAGGTTTTCATTTTCAAAAAATTTAATTAGCATGTACATTTTTTCATTTGGTGCAAAAGGCAGAAAGGATTCGTGTAGAAAAAAGGTATTACCATAGCTAATGCAATGCTAGATGTAGGAGCCGAGGACGCTAATTCATGGAAAATATTTATTATGTATATGAGGATATTAACAATGGAAATAATCTTCTAGCGATCCTGATATCTAGTAAATAGTCTTATGCCAATGGTCTTCTTGCTTTCAATTATGCAAAGCGGAAACGGCGAACAAATATACGTCACGAGTCTCATCTTTCATGTGATTCGTGTAAGTAATACATATATAATAGTAATGGGCATTGGTGATTCTTGGTATTCAGGACGCGTTTAACCGAAGTCCGTTAAGAGTGTCGCAATTAAAGTAATTAGAAAGGACAAAAAGTACTCTTTGCATGATAATATTTGTTAAATCTTTGAAAAGAAATGGGTGTAAGTATGGGTAAGATGTCAGAAACCTAATGCAAAGACCCACTTCTTATTGTTTAAAGGACACTTACCTGCCCCACCCTCAGATGCTTTAATGCTCTCTTCGATCTGTTCAACGCAAGGAAACATAATTTAACAAGACTTGGCTAACGCTTGCATTATCATATCTCTATAATAAATAACTCAACGTCCATACCAATCTAATCTAACCAACAAATAAAAGTACCAGTCCATTAATTACTTCATACGTAATAGTATACACTCATTCTGCATATAGGCAAAGCATGCCTTGAGTCCAACCAAAGAAAATTTGGATTTGGAGGAACAACAAAATATATTATTTCAGGGTCACATTTTCTAAAGATTTTCTTTATTTGATTTGTGAAATTGTTCACATGCGGTGCGTTTGAGACATTGTTACTTATTAATATATTAGTTTTTAGGTTGATTTGATCAAATCTTGATTAGTAGATCCACATATACGATGTGTCTGAAATATATTTATATTCTTTTATAATCTTTAACCAAAGATCACTCTATATGCAATAATAAGTGATATGTGAATTATGCGTTTTCCCCTAATACATAAAGTCCATAAGAAATTAACTCTAAAACCAAAATAAGAAACCAAGCAATCGGAGAAGGTCACTTTTAAGAAAGAATCTCAAAAAGTGAAAGAAATGGAGACAAAAAAATAGTTGTTCAGGGAAAGAGTTGTGGTGAATTTGTGATGTATGTTACAGCTCAGCAAGTATAACGCTCGTAATAAGCAAGCTGAACCCCAGCAGCATGATTTGCAGATCCAAATCGAGAGGCAATAGGCAAGGGTCTAGTTGTAGCTAACCTGACCCTCTGATGGATCCAGAGGGTGTGGATGATTCAGTAATTGAAGGACAGGTGATGCTACAGCCATCTATGACATTAGAGCTATACGTACTCAAAGAGCTTCGAACAGTAAATCTCATCAGATCTTAGTCATTGAATTAAGACTAATTCAAAGTTCTTTTTTTTTTTTTGGTAAAATCCAATACTTAATGCACCAGTGCTCATGATGGACCTAAATGACCTATTTAATATAATAAAAAGGAACCTATATGTATAAATAAACAAGACAGAAGTAATGTTCAAACTATTCATAATGTAGACGTGGACTTGACAATCTGAATATTCGATTCACAAAATTTCAAAACAAACTCTCAGCAATTTTTGTATTATACACAAAAATGTAAGAACAATGATTTTGACGTACATGTCTGAGACATTCATCCCTTCAGGAAATTTTCATAGTTTTCATAAAACTATTAGCTTTTTTTGGATACAGAAAAATACACTCACAAAACTATCAGCTGATGGTGCACACAGCATTACACTATTCGTGACTTCTGAATTATATCAAATCAATTATATCGGAAATTTTCATACTAGTTTCGTTGTATTGGGAAGCTGCACATTTAAACGAACTATTCGCAACTGTTCATGAATCATGTCATACACTTCACAACTCTTCTCGATCTTGAGAAAATCTAGATATCCCTCTCTCTCCCTTTTTCTCCCCCTCATTTAAGCCTCTTGACCTCGTTATCAATATATATATTGATTGATCCTTTCCTCTTTGTGCATGGTTTTTTCTTTGTTATAAATTATACCGTCTCCTCCATAGCTCAACCAGTTTGGATTTATCGAATTTGAAATCTAAATACAATTTTTCTTTCAGAATTAAAGATCTACACATCTTTATACATAAGTTATGTATTATTGAAACTTGACTGAATTTGTGAATTAAAAACCAACAAAATCTTCTTATAAATGAAATTTTTTTACGTCATATTCTAAAACCTTAGTTTTTGAAAGAGACACAATATGAGATAGGGGGAAAAAACCTTACAAAAATAGAAAGATAAGCAGATAAGATGAATAGTATTGCACGTGCGAGAGAGCCCACCAAGAGGCAACAATATGTGACTGACTATTGACTTTGAGGATGATAAATGTCAGAGAAAGAAGATCTATGGCTCAAATGTCTTGGTCTATCTTCTTATCAATGGGCTTTGGCCCAACTGTGATTCGTGATGGAATGGAATGGGTTCCAAAAGCAAAAGGTGTGAATCGTGATGGGTAGGAAATTTTCAACCCGAACTAAGCTGAACCAACCCAACAAAAATTAAAGTGTTATTGAATAGCGTATTTTAATGAAATGGTGTATTTCAAATTCACAAGAAAATCAAGTGTTATTCAACTATGTGTTTTGAAAATATATACAAAATTATACTCTTGTTAAACTAATAAATCTAGGTTACTTAATTTTTTTTATTTTCCCAAACCAAAAAAAATCGAACAAAACCAAACCAACAAGCAATTACAACTAAAAGAACGATCTCGAACCTAAAGGCTAAAACCAAACCGAAATCTGAAAACTCGAACTGCTTATACGCAGTGGTAACGTTGAAGGACTCCTTTGGAACATAATTCAAAACCATTCCATATCTTTTTCGAACTAAATTTTGAATTTATTTTGTTCGAATATGTCGATGGTTATAGGCAACTACAACTTTTTATAGTGTGATCTTATAAATAGAAGATTCATAATTTCACCAGCAAAACAATTCTCTGAAATAACAGCAAATATTTTTTGATGTTTTCACGGTTGGTTAACTAATCTAAGGGAACATGAGATAATTTTTTGAAATATTCTTTGATGTTCAAATAAAAAAATGGGCCACAAAAATAATAACCAAGAAAGAGTATTTCAAAGAAAAATATAGACAATCGTGTTTAGAATTAATCTAGTACTTTTTTTTTGGGTCATCCGAATTAATCTAGTAGTTAGTTTCCACTTAGCATAAGAATTAATACGTGTTTATACTATTTCGGGCAACGAAATTCTGATAAAATTTAAAAATGAATTCCAAGTTATCGTCCAAAGGTTCCGTTAGAGCATAACTAGAAGTTTATCTCTTTAGTTCACAGAGGAACGAGAGAATAGTGAATGCGATTTAAGTTTTCATCTAGAAGTCAGTTGAATGTTTTAAATGTGTCTAAATGTTTTACTCGTATATATGTGAAACTTCTGATTCGGTTGTCTACCAGATCGCCAACGTGTCGGAATGTCTTTGGTGTTAAATGCATATGCACTCGAAGGTGTAATCTTGTGTCTGTAAAGTCGTATAATTTACAGGTATCTCTCACTGGTGCCCTATCATAGGAGTAGGGATTTTAACCGAACCATAATCTTGACTCTATACAATTATCCGTTTGGTTAAATTAGCCCATATCTTCCCACATGAAATGTGCTTGTTTCTCTTCTAAAACGGAGCCGATGTTGCATATGTCGGTTCATATGAGTCACGTTGAAGCCAATTCCATTATAGTGGGACCCATAGTTACCTTAGTCGCTAGCGACCACATGGGCTTTGCTTCTTGTGGATCACTTGTACGTCATCAATTTATTGTTGGCGGCACGAAATTGTTAAACTTATCGACTTCCACTTAGATGATAATGTCGTGAAATAAAAACACATGTATTTCTAATTTGTTTCAGTATCCTTTTGTAACTACTAAAAAGAGACCTTTGAACGTTCTCACCATTTCTGATTATTGATTACTTAAAGAAAACTTATACTCTAAATTTACAGCATAATAGTCTCTCTTCATTCTCTACTAGCAAAAACATTTGTCGTTAAATATAAATTTAGTATGTAGCGATGATAACGGAATTCAA
Organism: Cardamine chenopodiifolia; assembly: GCA_963922655.1. Classification (NCBI taxonomy): domain Eukaryota; kingdom Viridiplantae; phylum Streptophyta; class Magnoliopsida; order Brassicales; family Brassicaceae; genus Cardamine; species Cardamine chenopodiifolia. Next base: position 8,364,165 of record OZ000459.1, read on the forward strand.
GATACATTATTTTATGTCCCTGTGGTGTCTAATATAATCTCTAAGCTACCAAACACCTAACCTAAAATTAGGATGTAGTTGGATACAGCCGTGAGGTTTTGGACCATTATGTGTTATTGTGCCGTGGCCACAAAGACCGTCTATCGGAAATTTTGAAAACTATTAAAAAAACATTTCATTTTAAGTTGTTGAGTTTTGCTTCATGAATGTTCATAAAAGGAAAAAACGTTGAAAGATGAGATTGTGAACGTCGTTTGTAGACGTAGACTATTTTAAATTCAAAAACTAAAGCGTAATGGACATTCAGAGGAATCTCATGGATAGAAAAAGATGATAAAGTTCACAAAATTGTAAATTTGATAAGAAAAAAATCTTACTACAAAAGGGAAAAGTGACCAAATCTCCAATTTTCAAAACTAAGTAAAGAATTGTATTATTACAAACACACAAAGTTTTTTCTTGATCTCATAACATACAAATCACAACAATACAATTGATAAATCCTCATAATCCATCTCTCACGCCTTGAAATAACTAATTACTACTAGCGGGTAGTAGTTAAAACTCCACCTCTGCGTCAGTAATACATTACCTATGACTATTGTTTTTTTTTTTCTCTTAATAAAAACTAGTTTAAAGAAAGAAATATAAGGAGGTCCAAAAAAGGTTGACGTCATCAAGGCCTTCTGCAAAACCGAGCCCTCAACGCATCACTCTCTCAATAACCGAGTTTTTTTTAAAGAGACCATTTTACCGGTATGCCCTCTACACACCAAACAAATGAGTATAGTTTAGATAATAACGAGTAGAGATTGAGTAAATTGCTCCTCTTAGCGGAATTGTCCACCGGAGAAGGTCTGGCCAAAAGACCAGCCGGAAGGAGCAGCGTTGTAGGAGACAACGGTGCGGCCATCGCTGGTGGTGACCTTGAAAGAAAGTGCTTGACCATTGAGGTAAGTGTTGCTTTGCCAATTTTGCCCCCAGTTCCTTGACATCGCTTGCCAACCTGTTCGTGAACCCTTGATCGCCGCCGAGTGAACGTCTCCGGCGCCACCGACGTTAGTGATCAGAACAAGGTTGAAATATGAATGGCCATTTATCGTGAATCTTATTCCTCCTCTTCTCCTGCAAGGAACCCTGCAAAAAACCCCACAATATTAAAGAAAAAAAAAACAGAGTAAATATTCATATTCATTGAAACGAACAAAATACTGGAAAATTTACACAACTTCAGGTCGAAGTTTTATCTCTGATCACTGATTTCAAGTAATATTTTTTATAACTAACTAAGCATATACTTTGTTATGAGATAAATATAGACACATGAACAAAATATTTAGGTATTAATTATGATATCCTCTGTTTTCTAAAACAGAGGAAATGAAGAACTTTCGAAAACAGAGAAGCTGAATTTTTATTACCTCCGGTAAGAAACAGGGACGATTCCAGCTCTGTACTGAGCAATGCGTTGAAAAACAGGCTGAGCAAGGTCGAAATGTTGAAGAGGAGGATTACACCACCCACCATTATTGTTAGGTAAAGCGTTATTTGGCGGGCAAAAGTTTGTAGCGGTTACAACGATTGAGCCAGGTAAACACCATTTACCATCGTTTTGACATCTTATCTCAAAGCAAGAACCACAGCTAAGTCCGTTGTTGAATAGAGCCGTGCTCAACGCTGCCGTGTTTGTCCCATAGCCTTGGCTATATAGATTGCCATATCCACAAGCACCACCTACAAGAAGTTAAATTGAGGATCCGTAAATTTAGATAATTGATAAGAAATGGCCTTTGTAAGAGTTTTTGAGAAATTACCCATTGTGCCGGAAGCATCGCCACCACCGTAGAAAGTGGCGTGAGCGTTGATCCAACGGCCACCGTAGCCGGTCACAGAAGAAGTCATTACTCCTACCATAACCATAACTAAGAACACAACAGAGCCCATGCTTACTTCTTTGTGTTAACCTGCACATAAAGATTGTGACTTTGAGATTAATTGAATGTGTATCAGAGAAAATAAGGAGCTACAGCTGAATGTAGGGAGAGAAACTATTTACTTGGAACTTGGAGATCTTCTTCTTTGCTTCAAGAGAAACGAAGAGATATGTGAGAATCTGTTGATGGGTTTTAGAGTGGGAGGCGAGTGGTTGAATATATAGAAAATTTTAGTTAGAGGAAGTTAGCTTTAATTTACCGTTCTGCCACTGATGGTGGCAATTAACTTGGACTTCTTTAATGACCAAGCTTTTTTTTTCCCCGAAAATAAGGCCAGATAAATAAAACCTTTTTTCAACAAACATTTTTGTTGTTTATTAAATGTCGTCTTACTGAAATTATATTGTTTAAAAGATATAGTTTGGTTTTAAATTTTTTTGTTGGAACAAAAAAAAAAGACTGATTAGAGCATTAATATTGGCAAAGAAACCAAAAAAACAAGAAAAACAATTCATATCGTTTAATACGACAATATCAAATGTGCTACAAAACAGGTCATGCCTCTTTGTAACCTCTCGTTACCTTTTTTCCAGGAGCCTTTCAAAAAGTATAAACTACTATATAACTGTATTTATGTGTGTTTTCTTTAAAAAATTTGTAATTATGTGTTGTGTTGGGTTTAATATTCACAAAAATAATTATATTTTGGTTCATTATCATTTGTTATATCATTAGAATAGAATAGTAATTTACTAAACTGAATATTAATATTTTAAAATGAGTTTTAAGATTTGGAAAAGAACTCGCCAACTTTTAATTAAACTATAATCCAAAAAAAAACATTTTTAACTAAACTATAGATCCAGTAATTAACAACAGATGTAATTGTTTTTTTGAAAAATGTGACCTTGAAAGTACTATATATATTTGAAATACCACAAGTCTCTTATTTGGATTCAGAGTTTGTCATGAATATATAAAAGAACGAGAAACAGTTAACCCTTAGTCTAATGGAGGTTGGATACTTTCAAATGTAAACTTTATACCCTAGTAAACCATTGAATCACGAGATTTGGCACTTGTATAATAAAATTTATTGCGATATACTTTTAAGAAAAGTATAATTATGTGTTGTGTGGGTTATATATTCGGTAATAGGGTGATAAAAAGAAAATTCAGTTTCGGATTGTGACCGAAAAAAGAAGAAGCTAAAACAGTGATAGAAAAATCAAGCTGAAATCTAAGTGGGTCACGGTGGTCTGTTTTTGAGTTAGACGTATCAGGAAGCCTATTACTCTGTTCCGAACCACGTGTGTATCTCAACCTATATTTTGTAATGTAATCACTTTATATTTAAAATTATCGACGAGAAGATAATAGTTTCAATTGAATTTCGTAAGGTCAAGAACTGCAGCCGCAGAAATCTACGGCCAACCTCCTGTAATCCCAGCTAAAAACATGGGACCCCGCTACTACTTTTGTTTCTCAAATTCAATTCATTTTCATGACTTAACCAAAAATAATACAAGTCGCTTACGTTTCTTATTTTATATTTTCCGAGAGAAAAATAACAATACACGAACTCAAGAAAATGATAGAAAATAAAGAGAATGAAAACACGTTGATCCAACACAAAAGAAAAGACATATATAGATATGCCACAGGTGGTCCAAAACACCGTTTTGGCTAACGTTTTAATTGTCAAAGAGCAAAAGAAGAAGATTTTGATCATTTGAATTGTTATTAATTAATCTTAACGCTTGTATTTACAAATGATTTAGATTAACGCCGAAATAAAATCGTTGATCCTCTTCTTACTACATATATACACATACATTACATATATATCATTACATAAATCTATAAGTAAGTTAATCAAGCTAGTATCACCCGCATTAAAACCCTTAGAACTGAATCTAATGTAGCTGTAATTCGTATTTAAATGGTATGTAGACGAAATAAAAATTGACAACACATTAAACCATACATACATATGCGTGTAAACACAAAATAAATCAAAATTTAACAATCATAGGAGAAAATCGAAATCTTAACATAAAAAGTAATATCATAGGATTCCATGCATGTGTTAACAAACGCCAAAAGAAAATAATAGTGGATTTGAAAGAAGACAAACAAATATAATATTTTTCTTCCAGTCATCAATTGGTTATTTGGTATAGTGTATGACTGTTTAAAATTGAAAGCGATTTTTAAACTAGCTTTGTTAAGCTTGAGATCAATAGCCAATGCATGCACATGCCTGCCTTTTGTCTTTTTCAACGTTTCCTCTGGTTCGTGTCTCCTATTATATATTCTACTTCTCCTTCTCTTTTTGTTTGTTTGTCTGTAATTGCACATTAATTCATTAATTTAGATTAGTTACATTTTTTTGTTAAAAGATTAGTTTACATAATTTAATATCAAATACCATTACTTATTAGAAGCACCTTATGTACAAACACAGGTAATTTTAACAATCTTCTTTTCCTGGAAAATTGAACCTGTATTACGTAAACATGAGTACATGCCAATAACGACTACCCAGTATCCACCTGCTGTGGTGAAAAAATTCCTAAGGGAATACATGAATTTTATACCTAACATTATTATTCACATTTTTCTCGGAAATTATTGTTTCATTTAGTTTTCTGACAGATGATATATACTTAGACATAAAAATAACCATAGTTAGGCTCGATGAAACTAATGAAAATCTTCTAACTAGTTTATTTTAAGAAACTATATATATATATATATTGATAAGGATGACTAAATATATATATTTTTGTAATGGATGATTGAGCAGTCATGCAAAATTTATATTGTTTTATGAAATATGTATATATATATATATAATGTGGCTAGCTGGCTATTTATTTGTTTTATTTAAAATTTTATTTATATCCGATTAATTAGTTAGGCGCTAGATAATAACTTACAATTTTTTTGAACATTGTTATTTATACCACCCCAGTTGCAGTAAACTAAATTACCATTCACATTCTATATTTCTATGTATGTCTACAAATTAATTGTTCACCTCCATAGGCTGCATTTAATTAATACGTAGATCGGTAGATGCTTATATATACACAATGAAGTCGAGTACGTATGGTTGGTTTAGGAACTCGTAGGAATGAGTTGGTTCGCATGTATACATCACAAAATACATGATTACATATAAATCTAGTAATTAACATCGGTGGTAACAATTTAAAAAATACATATAAAGTTGAAGGCCGAAACCACTATTTCTGTATATATATGTGTGATCATGTGAATTCTTCATCGTAATATGCAAATCAGACAACCACTTTCTCAATCGTCATGCATGTTTGTATGCCATATAGTTTACGTAATATTAATTAATCGCATGACTAAGAGTAACTGACAGCGGAAACATATGTCCCTAGCCGAATTCAACGACCGTTAAGAGCATCAGCATTGCTAAGAGAATAATTAAATAATTAAAATTATTTAAAAAAAAAATTGAACTAATTAAATAAGAGAGAAATGGTAGAAAAAGTTCTCATGGATTCTAAAAAAAATTATTTGAAAACTTTTTCTTACTTTCTCTCTTCTTTTTCTATTATTTATATTTTTTTAAATCATAAGAGCTTCTCTTAGAAATTCCCACTAAAATGTTCTTACAAATCTGTCACTCTGATTCTGAAGCTCAACTTTATATCGTAAACCAGTTGATCTCGGGGAATTTCTCAAGTATTTAATCTCTACCGTCCGATTAGATTCCATGAAGATTTTGTTTTTTGGGTCACAACAAATAAATTGGCTTTCACTTTAGATTGTTAAATTCAAGAAACAAAGATTCGTGGCTTCGAATCCCTTTATTATCCTTGTCTCATCCTAAGTTCACTTTCTGTTGCTGACGATTCTCTGATGAACCACTTCGTACTTTTCTCGTCCCTTTTACTTAATTACAAAAACTTTAGAATACTTTTCACTATTTGAGTTTTCTAGATAAACAATTTCAAATTTCATATATATATATATATATATATATATATATACAAACCACTACAATAAATAGTTCAATTGAAAATTATCATGATAGTATCGGTCATATAAATCGAGATAAATAAACTAAGAGGTCTGATCCATGTACTTAAATATATAGGTCAGGCGAGTAATGGACACACCCTGGTCTATCTACGGTGGACATTGCAAACCTTTTTTTTGGGACAACTAGAATATTTTCCTTTTTCAACTTTCTTCCCCCTTTTACCTGTGGATATTGAAAACTATAGATAATATTTTTCTTCTTTTACTTAGATAAATAATTATCATCGAATATCACTTCATGGGTTATATTTGTCATCAAAGTTTAGTGAGATAAAATTGTTTAAGCCTTGAAGAATATGATACGATTAAATACTAAAAAGTAACAGTAACGCTGGTAGTACAAAAACTAATGCTTAAATATATTACAATATATAATGTTTCAATATTTTAAATAAAACATATAATAAATTTAAAATTAAAATACTATAAAATAAATCTAAAAATATCATCTTTTTGTTTTACAAAATAGCATACCTTTTAAAATTATTTCAAAAATACCCAAAATGTTTTAGGAAAGGTTTCTAAACTTATTTAAATCCTTCATAATTTTTTTCAAAAGTATATTTGAATTTTCTAAAAAACTGTGGTATGCTTAAAAACAAAAAAGAAGAAGATCAAATGTGGTATTTGAAAATTTGACACTTTAAATGTCAAAACAGTATGATTTTCTAGAGGTATTTTATTTATTTTTGTTTCTATTTATTAATAAAATATGAAAACAGAATAGTCGATCCATAGAACACAAATGAAATTATGGAAAAGAGAGATGACTGAACAGCGTGTCTGGAAATAATGGAATAAGAGAGAACAAGAGAAGGTTCAAAATCTAGCCACAATAATCACTAAGAGATCTACTCTGTAAGTAAAACACGCATAAATGTAAGTTAAGCAAAAAATAAGAAAAACTTACCGGTGAGTTGTCCGGCGGTAAATGCCACGGTTAAAACCACTCTCTTTTCCAGTGATTCTATCTTTCTCTCTGTTCTCTTTGCGAAAATGAAAGAAAGTTGAAGAGAATTAAGATAAATGGAAGATGCACTCAATGGACCACTTGACGTACGCCTTCTCATAATTCACAATGTTTTTCGTCCATAACAATATTTATATGTGATATCGATGTAAAATGATTGTAGGGATTGTTATGGTAGTCTTCACACTTTACATTGGTACATTAAGATCATCCATTAATGTGAACATATACCAATTCCGCTTTCTTTGTATTATAGTGATTTCTCATTTTGAGATTAATTATTTGTGATTTTGAGACTCTTGATCACATCTTTTCTGATAATTGAAGAATTCGTTATTGTGGGTTCGAGAGATTTCTCAGTTCTATTTCTTATTTTTTTTGGCAATTTCGTCCTTCAAATTAGTCTTTTCTTACAAAAACATATCACTAGTTTATTTTTGTCTTCAATTCTCAACAATTTGTAGTGATTTCTTCCTTTATCCCAAATATGGAAGAAGGAGCTCATTTAGTCAATAATCGGAGAAGAGTTTTAAGACAAAATCAAGAAGCTGAGATGTGAAAATGTTTCCATTAGCGATCAATCTGAGCTTCTATTAGTTTAAGAGGATCTATCTTTGGATTAACATATATTTAAATTTTATACTAGATGATGCACGAATATAAGAAATTTAAAGAAATTAATAATTTATAATTTAGTAAGATGACCAATATTTTGGATCTATTGAATGTTTGATTAATAGTTGTGATTAAAGAAAATGAAGGAGAAATGAGTGTGTTTATTCTTTATCATAGGTATGAGACAAAGAGTATGTATAAGAGGCTACTGGTTTTGGGCTCAAGCCACACTTTCGTAATGTGGCTTGTTGGCAAGATGATCCTTCTTCCTCTGTTCCTTGACAGCAGCGGTGACTAAAACTCGACGTAGTCTTAGGTCATCAGAGCTGGGCATCGAAACTGATACTCCCAGACTTTCCTTTTCTTATTTTGGAACTGAATAGCAACACTGGAGAAATCTCGAACAACAGATTCACTGGGAGCAACAACCTAAAATTGAAACAGTAAACAATTCAAGATCACTAAAATTTCAAGATCAGCAAATTCAAATTACATAACTGTAAAATGATCACTAAAATTCATACTAAGATCAGTTTGAATAAGCAAGATCTCGATATATTATATAATGATACAACAGGACAAGATTGAAAATATCAACTGAACCAAATTTGAAAACTTCTAGTGCCCAGCTCCAACTCCAGATTTTTGCATTATTGGCATTGGCATTATAACATCACCAACTTAGTTTCTCAAAAAGCATTTTAACAAAAAAAAACTTCGTTTCTCAAAACCCACAAAACACCTGTTTTGTTTTTGACTAATTTTAGAAAAATATAAACTAATTTTAAATATTAAAGAAAAACGCATTAAGTGTCCCGGTTTAATTACGTGGTTAAATGGACGCGAGACATTCCAACGTTGGCTCCATCTCTTTTTTGTCGACACTTTAAAAAGTTTGTGTTGCCATATAATTTTCTTTTGTTTGCTTTAATTCTTTTTTTCTGACGGCAGTTTGCTTTAATTTACATGTATTAGCAATGCTGCATGCCGGCATTACTACTTCTAGGCTTCTATCAAATTTATCTGAATATTCAAATACTATATAGGTTTCTTTGCTGACAATGTCATTTCAATCATTATTATATATGTCCCCTTACATGCATTTGTTATAATATGAAATTAACGGCTCTAACGTATGAACTAAAATTAATTTTAGCTCTATAGTTTTTAATATTCTACTTATCCTACATTATCACACATCAATCAGATTGAACTGATAAATTATTAGATTTAATATAATTATCACATAATTACTAATGTTTATAAGGTTTTAAGCTACATATATGGCTTTAGGGTGTAATATATATTGTTGGATTCAACATAGTTGTTTCTCTAATGCATCTATAGGAGTTCATAACTGAGACACAAAATACATGTGAATCTATGGCTAACCATACTTTTGTAAAGAGCCAACGAGAACCTTAAACCCACCTCGGCTAATGGCAATTTAAGTAGGAGGAAGTTTACTAGGCACGAACAAGCTTCATGATTACTAATAGTCTTAAGCTTCAAGTAACGTTATTACTGACCAATCGGTTCATGCACCGGTTGATCTCTTTGCATATATATATTCCGAGAGACGAGATACATATTCACTCACAAGATCAGGGACTAACCATACATTTATGTGTAACTAGCATGTATATTGTAAAAATGTTTTATGCCTTACAATGATCCACACCACATAGACATGACTATGATATGAAGATCACAAATCACAGTTCCAATCTAAGTTAAATCGAAACATTATAAGTTATAACTATAAAAAATTATGCCAATTATTAGCAAAATACATAACCGAAAGGTCCGAACACATATATGTTGAATTAACAACGAGAGTTATCAACCGTAACTTATAGAAATGCAGGATTTACTCCCTAAGCATGGTTTGAACAAAAGCAATAAATACATGAGAATAAAAAAGGACAACGTCAAATTTGATGGCGCAATCGTTGTCTCACTGAACTTCTGGCATGTCTCTTGCGTCTTCTATTTTTATTTGTATTTTTTTTAACTTAGGGACGATACATCAACTATTTCTTTATTTTAAATAAATTACTTTTAGTCAAATATAAAATATGTGAATTGGTTAGTAGCCCATACCGATGCACATGATAATTAAAAGATCGCAACCTGCTGCAATTGAAATCCTATCTATAAAATTTGGTTCTTATTGAGATCTGTCTAGAAAGATTTACTTTACGTGGGGTAGTGATGATAATCACTAGATATGAAAGGATCCCCGATATGTGTCAAATACAAAGTCCACATCACGAGCTCAAATCATATTCACATAAACTTGGGTAACGACTCTCTTTTTCTTTTGGATACGCCTCTTTATTATAAATAAAGTTAATTATTATTTATATAACGAATTATCTAATTTACTTACTCCTAATGGCTCGTTATTATTGTACTCCCATTTTTTTGTCTTGTAATTTGTAAATACTTTTTGGGGAAAAAAATATTGATGAAGAAGGTTCTTTGTTAGTGGTAACCAATTTGTCTCCACAGATTGAGTGACATGTTTTCAGGTTTTCTCACATAAGAGGAATAAGGAAAGCTTTCATATGTTCTCTTTGTCAACTTTACAATCAACTAACCAATATCATGAGTTATTTTCTTTATAATCAGGCTTTTGGATCGTTGCCAGGACTAATTGGCCACATTACCTTACTGCTCCTAGTTGAATTTGTAGCCTAGATGATACCAACTATTTTATAATTTGTTAACAGACGAATTAGATAGCGAGCCAACTTACATGGTTTGATATCATATTGAAGATTTTGTTTTCTCGAAACGAAAATGTCTATTGAGAAGGAAAATAGCTTATCCCCTAAAATTCCTTTATAGGCAGACAAGATAAACATACCAGTCCGAATCTCTCCCTTTGGAAGGTAACCTCCATGATCGTTTCATTTATTGTTTATCGATTGTAGTTGCTTCCTTGTATTGTCCTCTAATTTTCAAGCTAAATTAAATTTATTATGATATATATATATATATATATATATATATATATATATAATGTTCTCATATTATTCATTTCTTAAATCCTGTGATAAAAAAGCTAATCGGCATTTTGTCTTTCCTACATATTTCTAGTTTCACAATGGAAATTGTGGGGTATGAACCCCCAAAAGCGTAAGGAACAAAGATTAGCGGCAAGTCAGAAGCCAACAAAGCCTTTAGTCATTTTCTCTAAGAAACTAATTTAGGTAAAACATAAACCATATCATTAAGTGAGATTAGAAAAAATAGTAGCCATCTGAAATGTATCAACATTATCCAATCTTCTATAATTTATGTTCCATTATTCTATTTAAGTTACATGTATTAGGATTTTCATACATATTAAAATTTTAGTTGTTGTACCAATCTATATTTTTTCGATATTAGGTTTAATTAAAAAGAGTATTTTACTGACATTAATGATGAGAAAAATAGAAAACTAAAAATTATTTTTTATAGAAACTAAAAACATCTATTGTGTAAATCAGCACAAATTAAGACATAAAAGTTACAAATGGTGGGAATCTTTTTATTTCTGTGTGCATACATATTTTCAACATTACTTCAGAACATAATTGCCTGCTGTCTCTGAAGGTTAGCTAGAAAAAAAAGACATTTTTTCGGTTTTGTTTCTAACATACTCATGGTTCATTCATAGCTTCTTGTCGCTATCAATCATTAGATGTAGCTATAAATACATAATTAATTTGAGTAATGGGTGTCTTTTATTCGGGACCAGTTTTGTAAGAAGCATATGAATAATAGTATTAGCAGTTTTGGGTAGCTAAACCAATTCTCAACTAACCAAGTTTTTAATATAAAGGTTTTAAAGAAAAACATTGAAATCTCATAAGTTTGGAGATAGAAATATCTTGTTAGGTGAAAAATTTAGATTATAAATTCTGACTTTACTGTGAATTTTGGAAAAAAAAAACTTGAGGTTTTCAATTAATCAAGTTCATATTTTAGACTATATATGCACTGGACTAGATAGACGAATTTTTGAGTTTATTTGCAAAATTAGTGTGTTTTTGCAAAATCGAAACTATGTCGAGGTTGTTTTCGCATGTCACACTTTTTTCTTTTCGGCCTATGAGTATTTTAGAAACATGAGTTCACCCACGAGATTCATGTTCCATATTGCCCAATTCAAACTGTTTTTTTTTTTTCGACAATTCAAACTGTTTTTTTTTTCTTCTTTTTATTGTTTAGCTAGGCCCATTTTGAAAGCCTAATAAGATTTTCTTGGTTTAACCCAATCTTTTTGGACGAAGGTTTTCTCATTTAGTTCACCATTGACATCAGACACGTGTCATAATTGAAGTAGCAACCTAGCAAGTCATCCAACAAAATCTGTGGCCCGTTACATTTCACTTCAAGCAGAGCAACTCACTTTCCTATTTTCCTCGAGCCATGGAAGCTACTGCTGCAAATCCCTCCATTATCACCGCCTCAAGAACAATTCAACCTTATCGATCATCCACTCACTCGTTTCAATACCTTACTTACCGGAACAAACGCTTTTTTTCATTCTCCCTCACAATCACAAGATGTTCCACCACCAAAAGTAGCCAAATGGGTCAAGATTCGACCTTGGAATCATCACAATCCAAGCCCTTAACGAGAGGGCTGGTTCTCTATCTGGGCATCTCTAAGGATTCATGGGACAGTGAAGAGATTGGATCTCCAGTTGTGAAGAGATTTATAAGTGATAACGAAGAGAGATGGTACATGTGGTACCATGGAAGCTCCAAAAAAAACCCAGTTTCTGATTCTATTGGATTAGCGGTTTCAACCAATGGGATTCACTGGGAAAGAGGGAAAGGTAAGGTTGAGTCAAACGACGATGTGGGTTTAGTTATGAGCTATGGTGAAGACTGGTGGGCATTTGATACAGCAAGTGTTCGACCCGGTGAAGTTGTGATAATGTCGAGTTCTAAATTCAGAGCCAATAGCTCTGTTTACTGATTATATTACACAGGCTACACTACTGAGACGGTTGAGTTTCAATTCAATGGTTTCACTTCTTGGTTGAAAGGTTTCAGCTTGAGAATGTTGAGGAATCTAGGGTTCATAGGTCACTCCCTGGATTAGCAATTAGTCAAGATGGTAGGCATTGGGCTAGGATCGAAGGTAAGCATCATAGTGGAGCATTGTTCGATGTTGGGTCTGAAAAAGATTGGGACTTTCGCTACATTGCATCCCCACATGTGATTTTCCATGGAGATGGCGACTTACGGATGTATTACCATTCGCTCGATGCTAAAACCGGCGAATTCTGTATTGGGATGGCGAGGTCTAGGGATGGGATCAAGTGGTTGAAATTGGGAAAGATCATAGGAGGAAGATATCCTTGCGTGACAAGGAACAAAAGAGAAGGGAGTTATGTGATGGCCTATGAAGGTGTAGATAGAAACGGGAAGATGAGTATTATCTTGGCGGTTTCGAAGGGGATTAAGGATTGGAAGCGGGTGCAGGACGAGGAAGTGGTGGTTGCGGTTGGTGAAGGCGATGCGTGGGACAACGAAGGAGTTGGGTGCTCATATTTGGTTGAGATGGATTGTGACTCTGATCATCAATGGAGATTGTATTACAGAGGTGTTGGTATTACGAATGAGAAAATTTGAGAGAAAAAGAAAAAAGTTTGTTACGGATATTTTCTCATGAGTGGTCAACTTTACAATCTATATATATATTTATGGTTAGCCAAATTAAATCGGTAGTGAACTATACAATCTAACTAAACCGGTACATATATAATTATTCCCAATAGTCTCTCAAGATAAAGCAGAAGATGTTATGAATTATCTTGGATTTGGGATGTTCAAATTGATTAGGGAACAAAAATTTAGTGAATATATATGCCACTTGATTCTTGGTCCGAACATGATTTGATTGCTGCAGTGCTGTCTGAGAATTCGAACAAGTTGATTTTTTGTGAAATTTTCTTCATAGAAACTATTGTGAGAGGAAATCAAACGAAATCGGAGCTCAAATTGAGATCAGCAATGGTGGAATCAAAGAGAAATAGAGCTTGAAGGACCTGATACTATATTACAAATGAAAAAAAAAATTGAGAGAAAGAGAAAAAGGTTTGCTACGGATATTTTCTCATTAGAATGAATGGTCAACTTTACAATCTATATATACACCTATGGTTAAGTAAATTAAACGCGTAGTGAACTATACAATCTAACAGTTGGTAATGGTGGAAGAACAATGATAGGTTTAGCTGTGTCTGAAGGGAATGAGATCACTAGGTTTACAAAACAGAGGGATTCACTTGTGAGACTAACAAATTAAACAATCAAATCTCTTTTGCTTTGATTGGTAATGATACACTTTGTCGTTAAAGAGTTTTGATTACGCGGTTAAAAAACAACTTACTTGGTCTAACTAAATTACAGTTAGTAAATTGTTAAAAAGGTCAAAAGACTAACAAATCATACTAATAAATTAAAAGAAAAATTCATTATAAAAGACGACTAGCTAAAAATTTGTCCATCTACACTTTTTTGTAAATTATCATTTTTTCTAAACTATCCTTATTATTAGATTAATACTATTTTTCCCAAAAAAAAACATAAAATCATGTAGATACACACCTATTAAGAAGATTTCAAGAAGAAATTTTTTTATTTTAGACAGTTTTAAGTAGGTTTTTAATTTGATGAAAGTTGTTTTGAAAATTCTATAATAAGTATTCCGGCGAGATAAAATTATTAGGTTACATATTCTACCATTTGTTCATGGTTTGAAAATATTATATTATGTATTCTAGTAATCGTTCATGTTTTAGGATTTTTAGAATGAAAATATTAGAATACTTGTTCTGAAATATTTAGAATACACATTCTGATGTACATGATCTAAAAAATTTAGATTACGCTTTCTACCAATTATAATACGTATTTCAGAATATGTATTTTGAAAATTTTAGAATTTCCAAAAGGATAAAGATTGAATTTTAAAAAATTAAAAAAGACTGAATCTAAAATATATATAATCGTAAATATTTTAAAAATAATTTCAGTCATTAAATAAAAAATCATATTTAAAAATAATTTAAAATATATAGAAAAAATAATGACTGAATCATAAATATTTAAAAATAATTTAAGTTATCAAATAAAAATCGTATTTAAAATAAAGTTATTAAATAATTTATGTTATTAAATAAAAATCATATTTATTTTAAAATTATTTTTTTGTGTTGTATATATTTTAGAATTAAAAAATAATTATTTTCAATTTTTTTAAGAAAATATTTGATTCATTTTAATGATATTAAAATTAATGTAAAATAATATTTTTAAAATGAAAACTTTTTTTTAAGTAAGAAGTTTTTATTCGTTTTATTTTAATACAACAAAATTTGGAGGGCAAAAAAAAAATTAAATATTTCAAAAAAATTAAATCAACAACTTTTTTCAAAAAATAATTAGATTGACACATTTTTTAAAATCGTACTAATTTCCCCTAAATTAAATTCCAAATTTTGCAAGGATTCTGAAATTTTGCTGATTAAAAACTATTATGATGTAATTTTTAGAGTAGTTCATGAATCATGACCGTTACAGATTTCGGAACAAAACCATAGTGTAAAAAAGGTAAATCCGACCGTTACGAAACCCTAGTATTTTAAGTTTCTGGGAGAAGAACAACACAAATTCCGTAAATCAAAGCCAAAATCCTAAACCTTTTATTTAATTAATTAGTTAATCTCAAGAAATAGACAAATGGGAGGAGATCAATTCGAGCTAGAGGAAGATCGAGACGGACCATCGGAGCTGTTGCAGAGCTTGAGATCCAAGGCAACGGAGCTTCTCCTTCGTGAAGAATGGGAAGAATCTATACAGATTTACACTCAGTTCATCGAACTCTCCCGGAGCCAAATCTCAAAGTTTGATGGATCCGACCCGAATCCAGACTCGATTACTAAGCTCCGGAGATCTCTCTGCTTGGCTCTATGCAATCGAGCTGAGGCGCGAGCCAGGCTACGCGATTTCTTGGAAGCAATGCGTGATTGTGATCAAGCACTTGAAATCGAAAAGACCCATTTCAAGACTCTTCTTTGTAAAGGTAAAGTTTTGCTGGGTTTGAGCAAATACTCATCAGCTTTGGAATGTTTTAAAACGGCTCTGCTCGACTCACAAGCGAGTGATAACTTGGAGACTGTTACTGTGTACATTAAGAAATGTAAGAAGCTTGAGTTTCAGGCAAAGACTGGAGCTTTTGATTTGTCTGATTGGATCTTAAGTGGGTTTCGTGGGAGATCTCCTGAGCTTGCTGAGTTTATTGGATCAATTGAGATTAAGAAATCTGAGGTCAGTGGGCGTGGATTGTTTGCTATGAAGAACATTGTTGCTGGAACTTTGATTCTAGTCACAAAGGCGGTTGCAATTGAGAGAGGGATCTTAGGAAATGGAGAGTCTGGTGAAAAAGCGCAATTGATTATGTGGAAGAATTTCATTGAAGAGGTTACTGAATCTGTGAGAAAATGTGATAGAACACATCGAGTTATCTCCACTTTGTCATCTGGACAAGATGAAGACAATTTGGAGATTCCTGACATATCTCTCTTTAGGCCTGATGAAGCATTTGAAACCTGTGGTGATTTGAAACAGAATTTGGAAGCGGAGAAGCTATTGAGTATCCTGGATGTGAATTCTCTGGTGGAAGATGCGGTTTCAGCTAAAGTTATGGGGAAGAACAAAGAGTATTACTGTGTAGGGCTATGGACTTTAGCTTCATTTATTAACCATTCATGTATCCCAAATGCAAGACGCCTTCACGTTGGAGACTATGCGCTTGTTCATGCCTCAAGAGACATCAAAGCCGGGGAAGAGATCAGTTTTGCTTACTTTGACGTTCTTTCTCCATTTGAAAAGCGGAAAGATATGGCTGAGTCATGGGGATTTTGTTGCGGTTGCAGTAGATGCAAGTCTGAGAGTCTCTTGTGTGTTACCAACCAAGAGATAAGAGAGATCCAAATGGGGTTAGAAAGAGGCGTAGATGCAGGAAACATGGTTTATATGGTGGAGGAAGGGATGAAGAGATGGAAGGTGAAAGGGAAAGATAAAGGGTTGTTGAGAGCATCATACTGGGGAGTTTATGATGAGATTTATAACTCGGAGAGACTTATGAAGAGGTGGGGAAGGAAGATTCCAACAATGGAACTTGTTGTGGACAGTGTCTCTGATGTAATTGGAAGTGATGAGAGATTGATGAAGATGGCTGTGGAAGGGATGATGAAGAAGAATGGAAGTTGCAGTAACATTGTGGAGATGGAGAAAATCATGAAGCTAGGAAAAGGTGTTTATGGCAAAGTAGTATCGAAAAAGAAGGCAATGAAGACTCTTCTTGGCCTAGAGTGACAAGTATTTTACAACCGTTGAAAATTAATTGCTTGTAGGATCTATAGATAACCATTTTGCTTTTCGGTAATTCCTTGCCTCATGGAAGAAATCATCCAATGATATTATTACAAAGACAGTCAAATGGAAATAAAACTTGTTTCTTTAACATTTGTTGTAGTGTCAAAGAATGTAATACATGGAAAAAAGAAGCGTCTACCACCGATAAGTTGGATGAGAAATTGCAAAAAACGAAAAGGGTTGATCAAAGAGTTTATTCGTCGATCCAATTATCCTGATTCGCACTTCCTACGGTTTTGTCTTGTAGCAACACATCTTTCTCTGTTTTCAACTGGTTAACTAGCCTGCGGACACTAGGAGTCTGGAATCGATCCCTAGCGGATTTCTTCTCTTGAACTTGTAACGCGTTTTTCGCACTAGGATATGGTTTAGGAGGTGGATCCTTATCTTGCATTTTAGCAAGCTCCTTTAGGCGTTTGTAAGCTTTCTTCACTTCCTTTCTCTCTGAAAGATATTCCATCTGAAAATATCAAAACATAAATCAGCAAGAAGAAGAAAAACATCTCCAATGGTAAAAGAACAGCATCAACAGCAAGCGGTATTATGATTCTTATCTATTCAAGTTCAAATTTCGAAACACAACTTTAGCCATTTGTAGCTAATCATAGACTGTAAAAGGAATATATGTACATTAGCTACAGACATGGCGTCATCCTCGCTAATGCCATGCTCCTTCAGTTCAAAGACCCGGCAACCATATACACGTGCTGGTTCTGGAATAAACGCCGAAATCCTATGGGATTATAGATGGCAACACATTATATAAACTAATAAGGTTAAAGATACAAACCAGAAAGAATGGTGAAACTCTCACATTGAATCAGCATTTAGGAGAGACAACATGGTTAGTACTATAGTTCAAAACAAGTGGTCAAGCCAAAAATAGTTTGGAACCGAACTTTTTGTCCAAAGTAATTCATAATAGAATAAGGTTTTGAAGAACAAACTCATAACATAATCATCAAACCATCTTTGGTACAAATGCAAATACATATAAAGTAAAGAATTTTACTTGACAGGGTCTTCAATTTTCAATTCAGGATGCTTATTAGCGAATTTACGAACGTAGGGATCTTCAGGGAGCACAATCTTCTTGATTTTCCCATTAGATCGAGGGAACACAGGAGGAGGTGAACTGCCATTAAAACCAATCACAGCACACTCATTTCAAAAACAATGAAGAAACCTAAATATCCTAAATCCAAATACTACAGACGCAAAAATCTCAACTTTATAATACAATTGAAACCGAATTTAATAAAGAAGTATCTAATTCGATAAACAGATCGATCGAGCCAACGAGAAAATTTGGAAAAATAGAAATGGGAGGGAGAGGGAGGGTTACGCTTCCATGGCTTTAAGCCAAACAGGTTCACGCGTAGCTAATCCACCAACAAGCCTTCTGGTTTTGGAAAGTAAATCACCTTTCATCCACGACATGGTTGCTGACGAGAGGGTTTCTTCACTTTGCTTCTTCGCTTGATCTGAAGACGACGAGTCACGAGGGTTTCGAAATGGCTCGGATCGGTAAAACATTACGAATCAAACCGGGTGCTGCACATTCGAATTACGGTCCAGATTCGGTTAATGCGAACCAAAGAGTTAAATATTACGGTTTAATTCATCTCGTTTTGGTTCAATTAAATTCAATTGACGACGCCGTTTTGTGAATTCGTTTGCCTTAATAAATTAAATTCAATTGACGTGACGACGCCGTTTTGTGAATTCGTTTGCCTTAATAATTTACCTCTTCGGTCTCTCTCGTCTTCACTTCCGTCAGCTAATAGCTTTGGAGAGAAACTGCATCAATGGCGTTGAGACTGGCATCGCTAAAACGCGCCGCGGTTGAGTCCCGCCGCATCTTGGAAACACGAAGCTTGAGCCACATAGCAGCGATGCCTTTTCCCTTGAACAGCGCTTTCGATCGCCCCCTCGTTATGCCGCCGCTGATTTCACCAGAGTTCGATCAGAATCAACCGGGTTCGATTGATGAAAAGAGCTTCGGATTCGGGCTGCCTAATTTTGCTTTCAATGGATCCATGGAGCTAATGGCTGTGCCTAAGAAAAAGGTCGTGGAACTCCCACTCTCTTAATTTGTTTTCTCCCTTGGATTCCACAGCTAAAATGTTAAAACTTTTAGGGTTTTAAATTATTGTGGCATCTGAAATTAGCTTTTTGACTGATTCAGGTTTTCTCTAGGGTTTTAGGGAGGCGCACTATTGGAGTGATCTCATAAATGTTGTCTTTTTGGCTGTTTTTGAGTGTCCATTTCTATCTGCCTGTGTGCCTTTGGGTTTAAGCTCACATCTAAATCAATTTGGTTCCTTTAAGTTGTTTGTAATCTCTGGGGGGAGTTTGCACTTACATAGTATCAAATGAAAGTGTGGATTTGTTAATGGCCTTGTAACCTTGGAGAATGATAGTGTTAATCGAAACTGTTCTTGATGAAACATGCAGGTTTCTAAACACAAGAGAGGGATAAGAAATGGGCCAAAGGCTCTTAAGCCTGCTCCTGTGATCATCCGTTGCAGGTAAGAGATTGGCTCTCTTGTTGCTTTATCTGTTTCATGGTACTTAATCTATCCATAGGGTTTGAGTTTGGTATGGGATCTAGTTTTGAGGTTGTGAAGGATTTTGTTCTGGTAGTTTTTCTCTAGGTTGTCACTGACTCACTGCAGCAATAGCTGAAACTAAATGTATTTGCTTTCTGATTCAATGTTCTGTCTTTAGTCTTTACTATCACTTGGTAGAAGAAACTGCATTCAAGTTACTAGAACTGATGAATCTTTAACGAGTTTGATGAAAGAACTTCTTATGTTCATCGTCGCTGTGCAAAACATAAGTCGATTTGTTTGGCCTTGGCATATGCTTTATTTAAAACTTGTTTCTTTTTTTGGTTATCTCATTGTGAGGGCACTTGTATCAGACTTTTATATATACTGCCGGTTTAAAAGTGCACATTCTCTTGTCTTTCCAGGAGTTGCGGGCGAGTTAAGCTGCCACATTTCTTCTGTTGCAGCGGTGAGCGGGTAAACCCTACTGAGCCAGGAAATTCGAACAACTGATCAAGATTTCCTATATGATTACTCCTTGTTGGATATCTTGAGCGAAGAACCTTAGCTTTCTTACTAGTTGACTTGAGTGATACGATAGACTTAGTTGAAGCTGTTTTGGAAAATTATTTGGGTTTCTGCTGCAAGATCAGTATGCTGATTGTTCTTTTGAAGAATTATGTTATTGTCATTTGCTTGTTGCAAAGTCTAGTCCAGCTCATTTATATATATGTGCTAGGCTTAGAATCAACAGCTACATCTACTTTAAATGGAGACATATCTTCACCTGAAACCATATATGCAAGTTCTGAATAACCTCATAGTTTCTTATAATGTTACTTTTGATCGTAGTCTAGAAGTAACTCGCTTTTTTTTTACAATGGATGCTATTATACCTCCCAAGTTTGATCGCAGTTTCCTGGTATTAACATAGACGATTCTATTTTGTTTTTCCATAAGGTCTAAGGACTAATTTTGGTTTGAAATCTGATGTGGGCACATTGTGACTGAAGCAACACCATTTTCAGTTGCTTTTGGCTTCCTGAAACGTCTCAGCAGAGAGCACAACGATAATACTAGGTAAGATTGTTTTATTCGAAACCTTTTATTGCTCCTTTCCTTTACTTTACAGTTAACACTTAACAATCAAATGCAAGCAAGCCCAAAAAATACCAACACATAACGACAGGGAAACCCAAAGTGCAGGACAAACGAGGAAACAATACACATAAGTTTTATATCCAATTCTTTTGGTTATGAAGAAATTTTGATGAGGTCGAACTTATTCAAATTTGTTCTACTTATTTTAGAAACGATAAGGATTTAGGAATTTAGAAGGTGGCCATGAAATATATTTGTGAACTTTATGGTTCATTTGGAAATGGTTAAATAAGATGATATTCTAGAAGATTAATTTTCTATGAGCTTCCAAATAATTTAAATGATGCAATATGTGAGTTCAAAACTTAAAAGAAAGCTCAACTGATCATACTTGTTTAGCTAAGTAATTCCTCATTTACTTTGGATCATGTTTTCTCAAGGGATATACTATAAAACGGATTTGGTGAAACTGATCATGTTAACGCAGTTCCCTAATGATTGGACTTCAAAACCTTCCCCATTCGTACTATAATTATTATGATTACCATTTTTTTTTTATTTCTTTCATTTTGTATCGCTTATTCCATGCAATCTGTGTTAGCCTTTTGGTTTTCTTCTGTTTATTTACTACATTTGTTCCGTTTAAATTGCTTTTTCCGTACCCATCGTTCACTCTCAAGTCAATATTCGAATCAAATGATATTATCGGTCTTATCACATACGGACCAAACACAATATTTTTTATAATTATGTTTTTTTGGTTGGACTCAAAGAATTAAATGAATTAAAACATTAAAATTTAATACAAATCTAGTGAATGCTTCCTTCCCTTTCATATATTGTCGTTTAATTTTTTCTCACACTTATTAAAAAAAAACAATTGACTTTTCAGTTTTACCTTTATTTAATATTTATTTGGTTTAATTTTATTAATCAAAACATTAAAACAATTGAGATAAAATTGGAAATTTTATAAAAAAAATGCATTAAAAACATAAAACAATAAATATTATGAAACGATTTTTTCTTATAAAACGACAAATAATATAAAACGAGATAGTAATTTTTTTCTCGTTTTTACTAATTTCACCTTATTATATTTAATAATTAAATATACACCACAATATTTTTAAAAGTTTTCTGGTAAAAAAGTTAATCATATTTTTACAAAAAAAAATTCTGAACTTAAATTTAAATTTATGCAAATCAATCATATCACCTTAAACATCATCCACAAAATATAATCTTTGTATTTTATAGACGTGGGCATCATCTTACAGCTTTAGACCAGTCACGATATGAGCAAAAAAATGTCGCTCCTGAGAATATATATATATATATATATATATATATATTTTCTAAAGAGATGGAGTATTAATCACAAATAGAAAAAAAGACTTACAGATTTTTAAAGTCTTAAAAACAACAATAGATCACCGGATTCATGAATTATTCCACCTATAACGTTTAATATGACGATCAAGCTTTACACAAACACCAAGATTCAAAAGCTAAAGTCGCTCACATTTCAAATTCCAAATTCCAAATTTCAAAACTTAGACATCAAAGTTTCGTGCTTTTGCCGAACTACAAACGGAACACTCATGTGGAGACGATTCAAATTCTCAGGCATTACCTTCAAATCGTTACTACACCATTTTTGAAATTATAATTTGAAAAAATAAAAAGGAAAACACTATTTACAAATAGTCTTTATCCTTCTTCCTCTTTTATGATATATCAACAGGAATATTTGAAACAAAAATTTCTCTTGGTACTTCATTTACAAAGCCAAGAGTAGTCACCCCAGTTACTTAACTTTTAGGATCTTGAGAATATATACACACAATAGTTTAATTCATTTTAGAATATTTTGCTGGGTCTTCCTTAGCAATGAGGAAGTCCATATTTGTCATCGAAAGCGAAAGTCCGAGATTTTGGCTGCTACTTGTTTTAGAACATAAAAAAATTAAAATTGAAATGATTAAAAGTGTATATATCTAAATTACAGCGAGAGAACAGCATTTGTGACAACGATATATGTTGATCCTAATCTTTGACAGTTGACTCCCTCTTTTTTATTTTTCTCATTTGATGGGTTTGTACACCACCGTACATGGCTGACTTCTCCACGTACGCGTCAATATATTTCGTTATTTCTCGTTAAACCGAAGCTTTTTAGTACCATCTTCTACGCTAATTACGACACATAATTGTATAAGGTGTTAGATGATTTCTTTACATATGTATCTGAGTTTGCCTCACTTTGTTGACAATTAAAATTTTGAATTTGCCTTTGTCTATGTATCTACGTCTTTAAATATTGAATTTACTAATGGATATATAATAATAGGAATATAAATCACTATTTTGATATGTATATCTAAACACAGAAGAGATCATATGAGCTCTTTAATTGAACAAGAATGATATCATCGGCGGGAAGGAAACCAAATTAACATGTTCTAGTCTTTGACCCGAGGAAATTTTAGATTTAGACCCATAATTTATTTTTGTTAGCCAAAAAAAATTATATATATATATATATATATATATATTTATATGTAAATGCATTTTTTAAACTTTTATACTTAATAAAAAAATGGGACTTAGATTCTCTTATCAATATAACTCAGGACGTTTCTATCAATAGGATTAATGCCACAATAGCATTTGTATTTGCATTAAAATTTTGTGATGTAACTAGTAGTTTAAGAATTCCATTTTTTTTTGTTTACCATTTGTAGTACGAACTCGTAGAAAACTACTTTTCCGTTAATCTGAAAGAGGAACTAAAGTTCGCTTTTTTAAGAACCGATTTTAAAAGTTAGTTACCATTCCAAATACAAATTAATGGTTCCGATTTTCCGTTTACTATAAGATTATGTGACTAGCATAATATAATAATAGATAAATATGTACTTGTTAGGAGTTAATATTTTTAAACCTATATAATAAATATGTACTTGTTTTATTTGTTTTTCAAATTGTATACAATCTTACCATATATATATATATATTAATTTTCTATTTTGCAGAAGACAATATTTCATAAAACATGTATGCGTTTACATCTCAACTCATGCGAATGATATGAGCCTAAACTCATTGCATGAATTCAGTAACATGAAAACTTTGCATATTGAATAATTCGCACTCCTTAATTAATTTTTTTTTTGTTTCTTAGCAGATTAAATACATAGTTCTTTCTCTTCTCCTTTATAACTCATTGGATTCTTCTTATATATTAGAGAAAATTTTCAAGGTGGAGAAAATGAAAACACCAACATATATTAACCTTTTATTCATAAGATCATTCATCTTCTTACTATGTTTCAGCAATGGCTTTGGTCGCAAAAACCTACAAGATAAGCTAGGTGACACTAAAATTGCGCCCAAACCTATCGAAACGACCGAGCTTAGAGCCGCTTTGATTACCAATTCCGGAGCTACAGACATTTCAAGTAGTATTGGTTTGGGAGAGGATGGAAGTCAAGAGATGCATCACATTTACATAGGAACAGATACAGATTCGAGTCTCGGAAATAATCAAGACATTAAAAACTCTACGCCTAAGAAGGCTATTAGGGGTACCGTTTCTATCGTATTCTCATTTCCTATCATAAGGTTTACGGAACCTGTTCCGAAGAAAAATTCTACGGTGGCCACCATAAACCAACTCAATGAAGATAGGATTAAAGGCATTGTCATTACTACTCCCACGAATACTAGTGAGTTTGATATATCCCTTGGAGATGACGGTGCAGCACTCGAATAAAGCTACCAAAATCCAGGCCCAAGAACCGCATCTTGAAGACCTTGCCAGTTTCCTAAGGGTTATGCTGGAGACTGAAGTTACTATAAAGCATATATGTGATTAATTGATAAAGGAATTTATTTATGGTCTTAGAGAGATATTAATTAAGTTGTTGGTGACTAACGAACATAAAAAATATGTAGCGATCTTTAAGTCACTAAATAATGAAACATTTTCTTACATCTATTTTTCTTTGACATGACTTGCATCTATTTACTATGCTGTAAGTACGTATGATTTATAATAAAAATAGTCATATACTTATCCTAAACCCAAGTTTAGGAGAGCATAGTTGAGAAAGAAAGATGGAAAACCAAAGAACTCGATTTTCTTTATTCTCTTCTCTCTGGCAATGAGGATGACCTTGAGAGTGATTCTGCTGTTTCAGTTTGCAGCTTCGAGAAATTTGTTGAAGATATTGAGGCACAAGGCCGCAAGAGCGGTGTTCCAACTCTACTAGAATTTTCACAAGCTTCCCATGGTTGCATAAGCTGAAGCTCGAGCTCGGTACCTTGAACAGGAGAGGTCTCAGAAACATCAAGCACTTGGTCGTTGTATTCTTCAACAGATGCAATGGTGCTTGTTTCTGTTCGAATAGTTGAATCATCTCCATATAAGCCATGTCTTCTTTTTCTTCTGGTTGCTTTTCCCCAACCGTGTATTGTGTCTCTCACCCTCTGAGGTAACAACGCTGCCTTGTAGTTTGTTCCCATCTATAATTAACAGATGAATTAAACTCCATCATCCTATAGTTTGTGAGTTTAAAGAAATTTCAGAAGCAGAAGCTCTATGTTACCTGAGTGACAAGTGCATAGAGTGGCAATGTGCTATAGCTACACAGAAATTGTCCAGAAAACCTACAAAAACATGGAATGAACCATTTCAAACTATAAGAATACACACAACAGTCTCATGATGGCTTTGTCGAGAAAAAACTTGATTACCCTAAAATAAGTCGCAAGTAGACAAGTAAATGATTCCTAAGGAAGCAAGAGTTGTATCCAAATTGCCACTGAGGAAACAAGACATGATGGTGTCAATGTAAATACATATTTTCAAAGCGTAAGAACATAATATGGAACCGTTTCTTAAAGATACATATTTTGAGATTTTTATTAATTAAATACCAAATATAACCTCATTTTATTAATTAGATCTATTAATCTAATTCATGATAATGTTCTTCACGAATTGTGCATATAGATATAGTATAGAATTTAGGTTTCAATTTATTCACTAAAATAAAGTATGCAACATGTACTATACACGTAGGTTAAGATGATATATATATATATATATTGGTTTTAAATTAAGATGATATATATTAAACAATTACACGAAGACCCTTATACTAATTAAGTTTCCATCCATAATATAACGGACCCAAAAAAACTTACCCAAAACCAGAAGAATGAAGCTAGCTCGAAAGCATTCTGTAGGAAATAGAATGCACATGTTATTTATGAAAAAAAAAGACAATCCTTTGTGACGAATAGAGGTTCTTAAGATATTGCACACCTGAAACTGAATAAAATGGATAAGGGATAAAACTAATTCAGGTTTCTTGAACCAGAAAAGTTCATCACGAGGTCTCAGCTTTATACCAGAAGCATATTCAGTTATCCCAGCGTTCTCCAATGCTAAAGTTGCGATTACATGTTGCAACTTTGCACCAAGGAACAGAACAAGCTGTTGAAAAGAGAAAAAGATGCGAACCAAATTGCAACAGATAAATTATATGAGACTCAATTTCCAAGGAAAAAAAGAGAAACATAAAATGGAAAAATAGTTCTTACAGTGATTGGAATGATCGCTATCCAGAAATAAAGATTTGATCCTACATTAGCATATCCAAATTTAACTTTTTAAACACACAATAGAGTAGAAGTCACTTACTATTTATAACAGAATCAAATTATATATGTATGAGAAGAACATTCACAAGAAGTACTATTCAGCATGCAAGCATGACGACTTATGAATTTAGATTTTCTAAAGCAAGAAAAAAATATAAGTACTATGTTTTTCGATATTTAGTTATGCGCATACCTTTTATGTTAAAAAGCATGAAAGCAACTACAAACCCCCAAAGTGGCCCACTGCATATAAGATCATTAAAAAAAAAATTAGTCGAAATAATTCATACCCTCTACTCAACATGATTTATGATATAAAATTAGCTCATATATTAAATATTCAATGACTCCAACAAGCAAGTTATAAGCTTGGAATGAGAGAGAATGAGTTCTAAAATTCGATTACAATAGAGTTAAGAAGATATACCAATAGTTTCCTAAGGAAAAAATGTAACTCACCTGACACCAACAATCTTTTGGAACTCTTCCTCCATAGATCGGATCATATAGCTATGAAAATCGTATGTCAATGTTAGGTGATGATTCTGTTTAAATGAAAATACACAGGATTATAATAACATAATAATATACATACATGTCTTGAAAGAAACTACATGAATGGAAAGAAAAATTCAAAAAGGGTATGAAAGGATTGGAACTCTTAGCATCACCCAAACAGAGCAAATTTTTACATGAATATAAGATTTGCTCATTAACAATTTTCTTCTAATATAATTAGGCTGTCCGAATGAACATAAAATAAAAGATTTCATGATCAAGACTAATTTGTTTCATATTTCCGGAGATAAAGTTATATGACGGTTAATTGAATATATATACTTAGGTAAGTCCTAAATCCTAAGTGAATGGTAATAAATTCAGTCTATTGTATATGATGTCTCAACCAAATTTTTAAAACAAAATCATAATTTCCTTGCCTTTCTCCTTAAAAAAAAGTCATAAGAAAACGATATTCAAGTGTAATATGAAAATTCATCATTTTCTACCAAATAGAAAAATGCCATTAAGAACATGTATAACAACAAAATGAGGATATATATATTGGAAAGTGAAAACATTCAAATTATGAAACAAGAGTATCACGCACCAAAATGAATCCCTTGCGGAGTGTAAGATAGTCAGGACGAACAACAGAGTGTCCAAACTGTCTGAAGAAACATATCTGTAAAAATAAACTTTGACAGCTCAGTAATTAAAATCAGAATATGTAACTTTGTACATAAATTTGAGTCACAACATATAAGAATTATGAATGAGCTATTATCTTGAGGTTTGTTTAAATCATATTGGATGTAAAAAATATTTATATATAACAAGTGTAAATTTCTTAAGTAAGACCTACCACCCATATAAGTAATTTATTCTTGACCAGAGGAGCAGATGTATGATATTGGACAAATGTTGTCTGCCTTCGGAATATCTTTTCGCGTGCGACCACTGCCAACAATAAACATCAATTATTATTTATTTTTTGTTAACTAAGTATCAAATTTTCTCCATGCGTATATGAAATTTACTGAACAAATATAAAATATGACTTCATCGGAAATCAAAGCCTTAAGACCACGACACTTATCATGTGTAATCTAAGTCATAATCTGAACTATATCATGAGATAAACTTGTAAATAATTAGTTTTTCCTTGGTAAAATAGACATATGGTATCATTTGTGTTTAATGTGAAAGAAGAATTTTAACAAACAAAAAATGTGAGAGGAGAAGATAATTAACCATCTATGCTCACCAGTTAAGCAGTCATTTCGATCCATATGAGCCTCGTCTTCCCAGATCCTCCATCTATGAATCTGGACAAAATTATAGCCAATTGGGTACAAAATCATATATAATATTACATCAAGAATCTAAGAAGCATATGAGGAGAAGCAAGAAACATTTTGTTTTTGATCAAGCGGAGAAGCTAAAAACTTAATCCTATACATGAAAACTTCAGAAGAAAAAAAACTGCTTGATAATATATAGTACCTTGACGATTGCAAGGAGCATTGTCAAGCAGCTGTAAGTTACATGAGTGACTGCCATTATAAATATGAAGCGATGCAATTGTTCCATGCCTTCATATGAAAGAAATGGCTCATGTCCCTGTTAACTAGATAACGTTATGGATGTGATCAATCATGACGGACATTATCCTAAAATGAGATTAGTCGAAAACCTCGCTGCAAGTATCCTCGCCTATGTCAGCCAATCTTCTCCTCAGGATGTGGAGAAAGAGAGATCTTGTTAATTGAGTCCGTTTGATAGATGAAATAGTACTTTCATGTTCCTCATTAATCTCTGACCGGGTACATGGGACAAATCGTTCATTATGGAAACTTGAAGAGACGCATATGTTAGCTATTGTGCTAGAGGTAGCTGTAAGAAGCAGCGATATGAATCCGAGCAACATCAACTCTGGAAAAACACCATTTCAAAGTCCAATGAATATTTGTAGGAAAAAAAATATTCAAAACATATCGTTAGAACCAACCTTCTTTCATTTTCTCCAATGCAGCAAACAGAGGTTTTCTCTTAGTCTTTTGCAACCACTATTGACAAAACAAAACTCAAAAGCTATAATGAAATGAAAATATAGAAGACTCTCAGTAGAAAAAACTTCAAAGTTCAAACCCTTGAACGTTCGATAACCGAATAGATTTAAGAAAAAAAGAGGGAAGTCTACTATGTTAATGTTAAAACTTAAAACTCATTTTCGAATTAAACAATGATATAAAAAAGAATTTTAACAAATATAGAAAACTACTTACGTTACTAAGGCGATGGATGGAACGCTCAACGATCAAAGAAACAATCACAAAGACAGTCAATACTGAAGCAACGGACCAAGTTGGTGTTAAACCCAACGTTCTCTCTCTTGCTTCTGCTCCATAACCCTTTTCTTCTCTCATTTTTGCAGCCGACTGCAAAACAAACCTTATATTAAACTTCGACTTTTGTTTTCTTCGTCTTCAGTTTTCCATTTCACAATATCCTTCTCGTGTAAGAAACCAAATTGGCTCCAGAATTTGGTGAAGAAGAAAATTGAACAGAGTGTTGAAGAAACAGAGAAGGGAAAGCTTTTAAAAGCAAATGTTTAAGGCCCAAGGGAACATGCCTCACGTGTCTTCCTCTAATGCAATTCTCATAATTCTCTTCCATTTTTTTATCTTAATAATATTTTTCTTCTTGTCTTTTTACATTATACTCATATCGATATATATATATATATCCTATTAACCTAATATAATATTTGTTGAATACTAAATATAATTATATTAATTAGTCTAAAAGTTTCTAAATAATTAAACATATTAACCAGATTAATTACATCAAATTAACTAATTATTACTTTTCAATGTTCTAATTAAGTGCCCATAATTAGAATTATCGGAAAATTTTGTCGTCAGACCGTGACTATCACTCATTTATTTGAAAAAAAAAAGAAAAAGAGAATCATTTGTGAGACATGGACAATTACTCACCCACTGTTTTTTTTTTTAAATATCATACCATCTCTATTTTGTTTCAAATTTACCTAAATGTTAGTATTATTAGTTTCTTCTGAGCATAAAAATATTGTTAATATATCCTACTGAAACCGAAATCTGGTTGTTAAAACCGTCTTTCTCATGTTAATTTGACAAAAAAAAAAAAGTGCTTCTGTATTTTGACTTTTGTTTCCGATTACTTGGTACTAGTGGGAAAAGAAAACAAGAAAAATATTTACTATCGAAATTGAATTACTTTGTGCTTCTCTTGTATATATATATATATATATATTGTATAAATTTGATATGGAAAACGAACAATTTAAAATAATAATCTAATGTGTATTATATTTGATATAGTAACATTACCATTTCGTTCTTCTCTAGAAAAGATTGTACCCAAATAAATTAATTAAAACAATAATGAAGATTTTGTTGAATTAGTCAAAAACAAAATGTGGATTGGCAGGTGACAGCACAGTTATAGGATCTTGAGGAATCTAATTGGAAACTACCCAACTCAATAACTGCATGTGTGAATCTTGATTCTCGTAATTACCACATTTTTAAAATCAAAGACAGAACAACAATTATGAATAATAAGGATGCATATGATATGATAATGTCATGGGATTATATGAAGAAATTGCGTGCCACTCGCGACAATATATATACGTACCAAACTGCCACTTGGTGATCAACTACAGATAATCTAGTTGGCCTGACTTATCACTCATATATAGTGTTATAACGATGTTATATATTGTTAATCAAATATATAGTGTTGATAACGATGCATATGATAGTGTAATGGGATTATATGAAGAAATATGCGTGCCACTGATGAAAAAAAAACATATATATGTGTCACTAGGTGATCAACAATAGATAATCATGTTGGATTGACTTATCACTCATAATTTGATAAAAATTGCAAACCGAACTTTATGGAGTAAATTTCGCATTAGTATTAAAAGTCAACCCCGACAAGTCAATAAGAATTGTTTGGTGCCCAATTTGTACTTTTGTACTATTTGATTAGAGATCACAAAACTATAACTAAAAAGCCGAAGGGAAATCCATCGAAGCCCTATTGAACTAATGGAAGAGAAATACATATACATTTATTATTTAAATTT
The DNA here is from genome assembly GCA_963922655.1 of Cardamine chenopodiifolia. Classification (NCBI taxonomy): domain Eukaryota; kingdom Viridiplantae; phylum Streptophyta; class Magnoliopsida; order Brassicales; family Brassicaceae; genus Cardamine; species Cardamine chenopodiifolia. Next base: position 8,395,187 of record OZ000459.1, read on the forward strand.
TGATAGCTATATATTATTCTTAATCGTATTTACCATGCTTGTTATATAATTTTTGTTTCATTCATTTGCAATCCTTGTTCCGCTAATTTCTGCGATGCGAACGATAAAAGTTATCGACATTAAACCATCCTTCTAGGCTGTTCAATATTTGCCAACTAGACTTAAAATAAATGCTTATATTTTTGGAGTCCAATAATCAGAGACGCGTAAATAGAATTTAGCTTTGCATGTGGGAAATTTTTTTTATAATAGTTTGTATTTAAGAACCCATAGTGTCTTTAATTATTACATGTAACCGTTGATGTAAGAAAAATATATAAGACACATTTTGTAAATTTTTGGACCACATCCATCCATGAACATTCACTTTTCTTGTTTTATAAAAAAATTGGCATGCAAATCACTACAACAATTGTTCTTTCGATTATTTTTCATTTATACTATAACAGAGATCATCCTTTATACGTTAATAGAGAAAATTAAATTGGTTTATTATGCCAAATACAATTGTAGTAAAAGAAATAACCCTCTAAATACTAAAAGGACACACGTATAATATACACTAGCATAGTCAACGCCAATCTCTCTAATCTCTCAAAATGTACCACTTTACTTCAACATTAATCGGACTATTACCATCAGACTTAACACAACATAATATTATTATCAGACACCAAAAACGTTAATTACTACAAACTCAAAGTCTTCATGGGCCTAAGTTCAAAACAAGAAACTTAATAACTCGTGTGTTTTCTCAAAAGTCAAAGTCAACCTTCAAACTCTAAAACGTGGGAGAGGTTCAGAACTCCTCGTCGACGTGTCTTCACCAATGATAATTAAACACGTGTCAAAACTTCTCTTCACCATTGTATCGTATTTCACCAACTCTGCAACCATTAACAAAGAAAGATCTGTCTGTCAAAGCTTTCGCCATGGTTTTCCGATCAGTAAATCTCTGTACGATAGTATTATTCATAGGGATTATATCACGTGTTTCTCAATCTCTTCATTTCGAATTGCAATCGGGTCGAACAAAGTGTATATCAGAAGACATCAAAAGCAATTCAATGACCGTAGGCAAATACAGCGTCGTTAACCCTAATGAAGCTCATCCTTCACCTCCATCTCACAAGATCTCAATCAGGGTACTCTCCAAATTTTTTGAATTTTGTTTTCTGTCGATTTTGAACGTGATTTGACACAGGTGTCATCGAGTTACGGGAACACGTATCATCACGCAGAAGATGTGGAATCGGGTCAATTCGCGTTTACGGCTGTGGAAGCTGGAGATTATATGACTTGTTTCACTGCTATGAATCATAAACCTGAGGTGACATTGAGTATTGATTTTGAGTGGAGAACAGGTGTTCAATCTAAAAGTTGGAGTAGTGTAGCTAAGAAGAGCCAAGTCGAAGTGAGTTTAAATGTTTTTGAATTTGATTCATTTTGTTTGGTATATTGATGGTAGCTGATCAATTAGATAAAGAAATTGCTCTGAAATTTGGAAATGTTTAAAGGTTACTTCTTTGGGACTTGTTGTACGAAGAGCTTTAAGAGTATAAATTGAATAGGGAAAGATTTGTTGAGATTGATATCTCCGGTTTTAGACTAGCTTTTTGTGTTGAACATGTTGATGTTATTCTCATCACCATGCATCTTTGGCGATAAAGCTAGATTCTTATGCTTCTGTGTTTTTGTTTGTTTTTGTTTATACCAAGGTCATGGAGTTTGAGGTAAAGAAACTGATTGAAACCGTCAACTCGATTCATGAAGAGATGTTTTATCTCAGAGAAAGGTAAAGAAAAGTTTTCTTTGTTATGCTTCTGGTTTGTCCTTAAGACTTGAATATTCAGTCTTTTATTCCTTGAATCTAGTGGACTTGTTCTCTTATAATGTTTGTGATAACTTTTGTCTTCCTCAGGGAAGAAGAGATGCAAAATCTGAACCGAGCTACAAACTCGAAAATGGCGTGGTTGAGTTTCCTCTCTCTTTTCGTATGCTTAGGAGTTGCGGGAATGCAGTTTTTGCATTTGAAGACGTTTTTGGAGAAGAAGAAAGTCATCTAAGATGGTTAGATGACACAATCCCACTCTTTTCTTTTCCCAAACTCAAGGAATCTTCTATTCCCCCTGGGTTTTGTACATTTAGATCTTTGGCTTGAGCATGTAATCTCGGAACTGGAAATTAAATGAATGTGAATGCCCTTTCCACAGTTTTCTGGATGCAAAAGGAATTGTGTCTATACTGTCTAGGTAATCAAATACCATCACGTTGTGTCGTTGTGTGTAATCTTTAACAAGCGTAGCTAGGTTTGTATCCTGCAATCAAACCATTTTGAATTATGTCTGATTTTAAACACTCATTTGTTTACTACTGAATGCATATCTTGAGGAAAAAACATATACATCACCAGGCAAGGATGCATTTGTAACCCTGAGAGATGGCCAATATACACCTTTATGCTGGGTAAAATCAACAGGGCTGTGTCTCATTTCAGTTCTTGCTATGTGTCGAATCTATTCATTGCGAAGCCAATGGGGTTGGCCTTTGAAATTGCGAAAAGTGTTCCACGAGATGTCAGGTATCAATAGTATATTGCTAGAGGTGGTCCTCTATGGCTGGCTTCCTTGATTGAACCACAAATGTCGGATTGCAGGTGAGCGTTGTCTGCTCTTCCTATGATGAAACTATATCATCATAGAAATTTTATACAAGGATCTATAGAAATTTAAAAGCTAACTTTTAAAGCATATATAATAACATTTAGAAGCATTAGAGGTTCACAACCAGCAGAGGATTGATGCCTTTCTCCACACACTAGAGGTACAAAATAAAGTTCATAAAACTGGATAGAGCAAGGAATACAAATTAAGGTTCATAAAACTGGACAGAGTGAGCAACGTCTCTGTTGAGAATGTGTTGAGACACCACATTTGGTTCTTCTCTGGATGTCTCAAGTTGAGTTTAATTTGGTGTAGAACTTAAGCACCGGACTTGCTTCTTCTTCCCAAATGAGTTCCAACACAAAGGATTCGTCTATCTTCACGCCTTAAGCTTCACAGAACTTTCTCCAGCCTCTGCCAAATCGCATTATTTTGCTACTTTTTTCGTGACAAAGATCCACCTCCCATTTTACTCCATCTTGACCCAACAGAGTTATCTTCCCTGCCTTGTTGATTGCATTCACATTCGTGAAACCACGCGGAAGAAACTGTACAAAAGATTTGATTTTGAGGCAAAATAATATATACCAACAGACAACCTCCTCAAGACATAGTTGTTGAACGAAACTTACCAGTTTATAGGTTCGAAAAGCAGAAGGTGTAAGAGTTAATATCACAAATCGGTTTTGACTATATGAAGATGAAGCTCTGCATCTTGACCAATACTTCCTTTTCTTGATCTCCAAACATTCCTGCGAGATGTTCTTGTCTTCAGTACTCTCCTCTTCATTTTCTTCGGATTTGCAACTGTCATCACTACCTTCTGGGCACTCTAATGGAGTTTTGTCAGAATTGGAATCTGCAGAGCACACACAGAGAACAGGCTTTTCCTTGGTTTTAACCACTTTAAACTTGAAGTAATCTCCAGCTTTCAATCCATTTACTTGGCAGAAACTGGTCCAGTCACGTTTGATAATAGTAAAGCAGAGTTGTTTGTACTGTGTCAAAACTAAATTCTTCTTTATTCCATGTTCATTCTTTAAAACTATCTCACGGCATCCACTGTCCAGACCATTGGAGCTCACAAAACTCCTTGGAAGATACTGCAAGACGCCTGCAAGACGCCACATTTATATACACGAATCAGACCACATTTTTCATATCAATTTACATATCAACAAAAAACACTTTTAAGTTCCAGTGATCCTTAAAACCAAAATTTTGCATTCACCTGTTTATCTTTTTTTAGGCTTGAAGGAGAGACAGATCCCACAAAATATGAATGGTGTGATGAAGATTCTGGTTTTGGTTTGTGTTCACTGAGGTACAAACGCATGACAGGTGGTCCAGATTTTTGGACAAGTTTGAAAGTATATTGTTGACCTTGGCTCATTTCATTTTCAGCACAGAATCTTATCCAGCCAGGTCTGACATAAGTATGCATGCTGGATTGTAGTATGTCAAATTTAACTTCCATGATCTTCCTTCTTCGTTAAGAAGAACAATCTTCTTACCGCTCATTTTGTCCAGACCGTTTGACCTCGCGAAACTCTGTGGTAAATACTGCAAAATTCCGTCACAGAGTTTCTAAGACTAATAACACTAGAGATTTTTTTCTTAAAGTGTAGTAATCTAATCTAACCAGTCGATCATTGGTTAGGCTAGACGCTGAGACATTTGCCACAAAACTAGAATGGTTTGATGAAGACTCTTCTTTCTTTCTTGGATTCTTCTTCACTCTCTTCTCTCTTGAACTGTTTCCTGTGACTAAAAAACAATCAAAATCTTAGTTTTGCTTCTTTTCTACGTAATTTGAGTAACATTTCATAGAGTAAAACGTTACCAATGTTGGCTTAATCATTACGATCATCATTGATGTTGTGAGATGATGTATATTGAATCTCACAACAACTAGGTCCAAAAACTGTGACATGAAACAACATTTCTCCTTCGTATCTGAAAACAATGATGTCAACATTTCGGAGATCATGTGCCAAAGCAAAATCTTCCCACACGTCAGTGAGCTTCAAGCCGTCCATCTTCACTAACCAAGTTTTATCAGACACATCTGATCTAAGTGTTGCAGTCTTGTTTTGGTTGTTTCTTCCTTCGAGATGCTTCGAGAAGAAAGCTACAGGAATGTTCTGCAAGTAACATGCAAACAAAATTACACCAAATGAACCATTTTAAAAAAATAATATGCTTTGAGATAACTAAATAAGAGAAAAGAACAGAGTACGAGATGAGTTCGGAAGCCTGCACGAAAAGGTTGGAAGAAATGTGGGTTGCTCGGAGAGTAAAGAGATTGATCTACCATTGTTAAACACCTCAATAAAAATCACTGAAGTCTTATTTCATAAAGGTGAGAACTTTATGAGAGAGGTTTCATAATTTATAGACGTTTTTGTCTTCTTCTCTTCTTTGTCTTGAATCTTTCGAGGTGGACACTGTCCACTGATGGTGAATAGTTTTTGATTTAATGCTTCTGAATCTCCATTACTTTTTTTCTTTTTTTCTCCTTTTTCCATAAACTTATCCTGTCAATCTAATGCTAGATTTTTGACCTCTCCACGACCATTTCTATCCATTAAAGTTATCTTCCTCTGCTTTTTAGAGCCGTTGAACTTCGTGAAGAATCTTCACAAGTATCGAGCCAAAGGCAGATATATCAAAATGACAAGACAAGACCAAGATTCTCTTTTTTTTAACGAGTTTACAAGTTTGGAGCTTTTAGAAATGGTGCAGACTTGTGGCAGATATTGATACGAATGGGTTATGCCTTGGAGATGAAGCTATCCATCTTATACATTGCTGACAATAGTCAAGTGTTTAGTATGCAGTTCCTTCTGTGGACCCTAACGGGGCGGAGAGCTCCTCCACGCGGGAGGAGAGTGAATTTGAAATGGACATTTTCGGGGAATCATTCTCGTCCTCTAAAACGGATACGGACTTTCCCCTGCAAAAGAGTTCCAAACGGAAGAGAGGGAACCATCGATAAATAAGAGGTTAGAGGCGTCCCAAACAGAAAAAGGAAAATCTTCGGTAAATCAAAATTCCCAGGAAGTTTGGCCAGTGCTTCCAACTAATTCAGTCCCTTTCGAGGAGGGGAGGGAACGAAACTGGGCCAGTAATCCCTATCCCTACAAGAGGGGTGAAATGTTGGAAGGAGATAGCATGGAGACGATAGAACATCGCCTTCTAGCAAAACACCCCGAACCCTATTCCCAGGAAATCATAAAAATAGTTCAAATAGAAGCCAAAAATCTATTCAAGATCAAAGCCAAAATCATTCGACTAATGGTTCTATAGAGATTATTACCCTAAAGGGTACACAACAAGTTTTTATTATCTAATAAGATATTTTATACATCTTATCATCTAATTTATACATTTCTATGAATACTATATAGAGATTATTACCCAAAATGGTACATAACAAGTTTTTATTATCTAATAAGATACTTAATACATCATAACAAGTTTTTAAACTCCATGTATTCCTAAAAAACTTGACTTTTTTAGCTTTTTTCCTGGTTCCACAGAACTTAATTTTTTAGATTTTTCTATACATTTTATTAACAAATTGTACATTTCAAAAAGTATTGATTGAAAATAATTAAATTTATTAAAATACTATTGGTGCATACTTATTGGAATAATAATATGTATAACTAAATATTTATTGTTTTTTTAATATATGTTAAAACTCTAGAAAGTCATCTATTTAACCATGGAGTATATGATAAGATATCAAAAGTTTATATTAAATATATTATAAAAGTTTGTTGAAACTCAGAGCAAAATGATTTGATACAAAAATCTGAAAAACTTGCTTGTAAATCATCACTCGCCGACTGACTCTAGGCTCGGATTTAGGTTCGGATTTTTGGTACGGATTTCTGAAAACTTTGCTTCGGACATGATTTCTCGCCCTTTCCCTCTTAAAATCAATATTCGGTTACTATGCAGAGGGAGTACATGATAAGATATTTTTATGAAAGTCTTAAGAAGACTTTAACCAAAAAAAATATGCCCCTAATATGTGATTTCTTTCCAAAACTAATATATAGGACCCATAATATGTTTTTCCTCTCTTTAGTGCTGCAAAAACTAGCATTCCCGTAAATCCATAATCATAACTACGAAATGGACAAATTATAAGTTTTTCAGAAAATTTATAGTTTGTGAGGTGGACACATAAAATATGAATCATAAAAAATAAAGGAAAAAAATCGTACGAAATACTTTCTCTGTTCCTAATTGATCAACTTTTTAGAAAAAAAAAATTGTTTCCAAAAGATACAGTTTTTAAGTTTTCTTTGCATTTTTATTAGTTATTGATGATGAATTATAAACTTCAAATATAATTATTGAATTATATTGGTTTAGAGTTAGAGAAAATTGTTAATCACAAAATGATGCATTTATAATCAGTTTTTAATATGTTTTGTTAATATGTGTGAAAAGATTAAAAATTAGATTAATTAGGAATATCGGAGTAGTTTTATTGAATAGTTACATTAATTAAACTGCTTCATCATTGAACTCCATAAAGGCCTATTAATGTCACCATTGAACTACTTCATCGTTTCTATGTCAACGATCATCGTTGAACTGCTTCATCATTTCATCATTTCTATGCATTAAATTGTTTCATTATTTCTATGTCTCATCATTGAACTCTCTCATTTCATCATATTACTTGTTTCGATAGCCTACGATTTAAATGTTAAAACATAACTTAATCTTAGGTCTGAACTATTAGTTTTCTATGTCTAAAGATCTAAGAACAGCTTTCTATAAATGTAGAGATATTCGTAAATGGTAATACAATTTGTATATTTCACCTAATGTATAATTATCTTTTTATATACTGTATTTTAACAATAACATTATATATATATATATATATGTATGTTTGCATTATATTATGCATCCGGTAAAAAATAAATCCTAGGTCATAATATGGCTATTTTGGTCTTAAGAGTCTATTACGGTTTCATGCAACGACGTAATGGTGGGCCCCTGCATGCGGGTGGTGATCACCCCAAGATTGATTGGTCCGGCGAGGACATCCCCAGTGTCCTAATTTCTTAACCTTGTAAGTATAGAGAGATCTTTGGATATGAGCAGGTAGAGACTTGGAAGATCTAATGAATGTGAAGTGTTGTTGACCACTTCAATACACACAAAGTACTTGGAATACAAGTGAACACTTCGGCCCATTACAAATGAATCAACCATCATATTTATACACACAATCACGATAAACTATGTTTTAGAGTATATTAATGAGAAAGCTTATATGAGATGATCAAGATGATGGCCAGAATGAGAGCCACGATTACCGAAGTAACAATCCATTTGTTCCTTGTCATTCTTCTTGACATAGCCGTCAACACCTTCTTGCTCTTGTCTATGGCGTCATCCACACCATGAAGCTGTGACCCAAATCAGAAAAGTAAGCTTCTCAATGATCTAATTCAAGTAAAACATTGGCACTGATAAATACTACAAGCAACCCGAGTACTTGCGGTACCTTGGAGTGCGCATGAAGGAGAGTTTGGCGTTGCTGACTAAGATCTTGAACAACTGAGATGGCAACCTCTTCTGTCTCCAGCATGATTCTTCTACTCTCCCTGATTCTATCGCTTGATCGATCTAGTCTCTCCACTGACATTGCCAATCTCTCTCTTTGATCAGCAGATACCTGGAATGAGGACAAACATGTAAATCGCAAAACATCACTGCCATCTACAGGTGTGCGCAAAGATGAATATAAAGAAGGGTCTTCAGAACATAGAAGCCCAACTGAAACGAGTCAACCAAGAAAACTAACAAACGTACTTCCAGATTAAGAAGAAAACAAGAGTTTCTATAAGGACTTAGGAGTGTTTACCGCATGCAAATCCGCCACTCCAGATTCCATCAATTCTTCACGAGAAGATTGCTTAGCATCTGTAGACGAGACTCGTTTGAAATCCTTCTTCAATTGGTTAAGGTCAGATTTATACTCTCTTAGTTTAGAAAGACAGATAGCTTTAGCACTTGGCTGCAAACTTCTAGCCTCAAGATCCATTTTCCGGATCTACAAAAAAACACACAGAATCATATAGTGATTATTAGAAAAGAAAAGAAAGATTTAAACATGAAGCAAAGCAAATGCTAATACCAAGACATCAGCTTCGTCAATTCCAGACTTCATCTCAGCAAGCTTCCCATTCTTCTCTTCTGCAAAAGGCACATAACAACTAATCAAAACCTCTACTCTGGTTTTAAGGCACCACAAAATGTAACGAATAATCTAACATGTCTATGAACTTTAACATAGACTGAGAAACAAATGAAGAACCAACTTAATAGACTTCTGCAGCTACATAACTATCTTGAGCTAATAAAGTTTTCATCTTCAATCTCAACAATTACTTGATTCCTCCACAAAATTATTAATCCAATCCAAATATCTCAACATTCTCAAATGCTACAGAACTCATCAGATCGTAAACAAGCTAAAACGATTAGTAAAGAACACTAGTCCACCAGCTACTTTCCAACTACACCCAAATTTGGAATAATCAGACGAATTGAGATTGGTATTCTAAAATCAGGGAAATTTAAAGGTCGCATTCAAAATAATCTCAGGATCTAAATGCGAAAGCGTCTAATTGCTTTACCTCCGTTGGGAAGAGGCGATGCAGAATGACATTTTCTGGAGAGATTGGTTGAGAGCTCGCAGTACTGACGCTCGTATCCTTCAAATACGTCGCTCATCTTCAATTAAGAGTTTCGATCTGGAGAAACTTCGAACTGATTCAAGAAATTTCGTGGAACTTTTCTGTGTTCAAGCGGATTCTTTGATTGATTGAATCGGATCTGCGAGCAGAAAAAAAAAAGTGCTTGTTTTTTTCTTCCTTTGACAAGAAGAAGAACCAAAGCGGTGCGTTTCATGTGACACGTGTCAGCCACTGTGTGCTACCCCATGCCGCACTCGATACAAATGTAGGTGAGACAAACCAAACCGAACCAATCTGATGGGAAAATACCTAAGATTTAGTAATCTACACAAATTTATTCATCCGGTTTGGTTCAAAGAGAAAATGTTTTAAGGTTTATCCGATTAGAGTTTTAAGTTAAAATTAGTTAATCAATCGGTTAAGATGTGATTAAATCCACTGTTGAACACCCAAACCATGTGTTTTATGCGTCTGATTACACATAGGTCCTGATGAAGTTTGTAATATAAATCTGTGATCTCTGGGTGGTGTAGATCAAAGGGTGAAGGAAACGATCAATAATGGTGGACAGAACTTTTGGAAAAATACAAATTAGGAGAGGTAGTAACCATCGATGTAATCAAAGTCCAAAGGCCACACAAGTAGAGAGTTGTCAAACTGAAGCCAATTAAACTCGGATGAGTAGCTAGCTTTAACCAAGATTACTCGTGACAGATCCTATGTCTCAGGAATCTACCACATACTAGGCTAAATACGAACCCACAAGATCCATGGGTAGAAACTCTAATCTGTTTTGATAAACTATGAGGGACTCTTTAATAAAACTTCATGAAATCATCTACACTGTCCACCTAGAGACCTCAGAGCCTAAGAGAGTCCCACTTGAGTAAAGATGGTGCAACAAGCAGAGATTCTCAAACTATATTAGCCAAGTTAAAAGAACCAACATATATGATAGAAATTCCAAGTGAGCTTGTTCGTTTACATCCATCCACATTCATCTACTCCGAAATTTTATTCTACAAGGTAAGATCCACCAAAACAAATTGGCCTCTTATAGCTCATTCTTGACCTTTGCATCCCCATTTGGTAACACACTTTGCCATTGGGCGGCCAACCGTTTTGCTTCCTGAATTTGATCAAAGTTAATTGTAACCTTGACTTACTGCAGATGTACAGACAATCACAGATAAGAAAAAGTGGAAGAGATGTTAACAACTAGCACGGATTTCTCTATACATATCGACTTCATCAGGAAAAGTCTGTTCAAGCTCCTCCACTTAGGTTTTTCTTGAGAGCCTAAGATGCTTCAGATGCTATGAAGAAGACAACTATGAAACAGATGAAGGAAGCGGAAGATATATTTCGGACACTTTAAATTGCTGACATGGAATAATATTATCTCATTTCGTTAAGTTCAATCAGACATAAATTACTACTTTATTTCATTTTTGATTAGTTTTGACTGATAATCTTTGCTTATAACGTATTTAATTCTAGTTTTTGAAACCGACCAGAGTGGTTTAATCTTTGATTTGTTTAATGCACTTTACTGTCTAACACCAACAGCTCGGCCAATTTGAGAGAAGAGTTAGTATTACACCAAGAAGTTAATTCTCGTTTTTTTTCCCACGCATAAGCTTTTTCTAAACTCACAACACTAAGCATAACAGAACCAATCGAGAAGGTAAGAGTATAAGAGAATCTCAGATGTGTATCATTTTCTCATCATCAGTTTTCCCACTAGGTAGTACTAAAATGCACGTTGCCGGGAAGATGGAGACTCTTCAGGAAGATTGAGTATTTGCTGAATCTGGTAATGAGCCTGCAAATGTTAATAATTAACATTAGTAGTTACCGGGAGACAATTTTATATACATCTGATGCAGAGTTACTACACAGTGATATATCTAGTGTAATCCAACCTCATAAGACAAATGAACTACTAGTACAAAGCAAGATAAGAACTTAAAACTTACCAGTTTGATGCGCCCTTTGATCTGTGTAATAACACCAGTAAACTCTTCTAATTGCCTGTGAAAACAAAAACCATTTATTCAGTATTAACATTCTGTCACTATAATGCATTCGACCTTGACAACTCATTCATCATATACAAACCATGTTTTCCTTGGAATTTACCAACAAGCAAACAACACTGTAAGAAGAACAGCCTAATTTTGATTTAGCCGCTTTTTGTGTAAACGAAGGCTTGAAGATGCAACAAACATAATTTTGACAACTTCGAGAAAAGCAGCAATGTGGAGCATAAAAGAAAAGATTTATCATACTTTTTAATTCTTTCCTCCTTCTGTGAAATATAGTCAAGAGCTTCTTGCCGGGTGAACTCCACATAAAAGCCAAGCCCTACATCCATGAATATGTGCCGAGTATCTGGCCTGAACTCAAACAGACATCCAAATCAAGTGTAAACGAAATCAGAAGCAAGCCGGGTTGAAATCATCTCTCTAAGTTTAATCAGCAGTTACAAACGTTTTCTGGTCAAATACACAACTTTAAAAGTTTACTGAATGCAGAAGAGTTTGTGCTATTGTGTAAATACATTAAGCTGCTTATGGAGATAGTGTATAACATTGTATGCAGACCGTGCATAACATTTCACAGATAATGGCTTGACTAAGATTAGACAAAAGACACAAAGCTATAAATGACGTACACTTCAGCTTGCATGTAAACTTCTGAACCTAGGTTTACCATTGTTTTGAGACTATTTACACCATTTTTCTCCAGAGTTTCTAGGTTTTTCTGCAAGTCAGAGCTAGAGTGAGAGTAACCGTTAAGGAAACAAGAATTTAGAGCTCACTAGAACAGCAAAGTATTGAGAAAGACTACACCAAGAATAGTTCCTCTGGATTTTAAAAAACACAAAACCAAGTGGAAAGCTGGCTGGAAAATGAATCCTTCATTTTTGATGGGGCTAAGACATGGGAGAAACTAACAAAATATTACAGATCATCTTAATGAGATGCACATTTCAGGTAGCAAGAGTCTTCCATATGCTAAAGGATACAGTACTTTTTGTTCTTCAAAGACCTTGTCCCTGAAAAATAAACAAATGCAGAGACCACAACGAATAAAAACCTAAACAAAAAGACTACAAATGAAATAGCATGCAAAGAAAACAAAGGAGGTAAATTTGAATACCGTGACGCAGTTGCATGTACAAGCTTCTGTTTTAAACCTTTATCAATAATCTCCTCCAATAACTGCAAGTCCTTTTGACGTCCCTCGTCCATTACTGCAACACGACCAAAACATATCAAGCTTAAGGCTCTAAGGATCGCCTTGTTTATTTAATGGAATTAGTCTAGAATAAGTTTCCGAAATCTTGATTTGTTAGTTTCAAAATCTAGAGTCACCTAACAATCAATATCTAAATACAAACCAAGAGAGCCTAGAACTTATACAGATGAAGCATTTCATCGAACAGGTGGTGAACACCCAAGAGAAAACACTAATCACACAATTTTACTGTAAATATGAGAATCAAACTGGTTTGATTCAAAACCAAAACCTATCAAGAGAACATTCAAATGGATAGAATCCGACGAGAATAAATCAATTAAAAAATAGAGATATAGAGAAGAGAAGGTCCAAGAGATATGACTCACGAGCAAGGTGATGCTAAAGGTCAAGACACGACACGATCGAACGAAGGTGAATCTGGTGATGACAGCGATGTTGAACGACGGTGATGATGGTGACGGCGAGTGGCGACGGTGAGGGAGACGGGAGAATTTCGGGTTTCCCTGGTTTTACAATTTTGAACGCTCAGAGTCCAAATTTATTTAAACCATGTAAACCGGTTTAAGATTACTTTTGGTTTTAACTTGACGTCCTTTGAAATAAAATTATTTTCAGAAAAGCCCACCTACTTTTAAAACATTCTATGTTGCTCCGAAGGTTTTCCAATCAATCTAACGAGAAGGAAATGGTGAAAACTGAAAAGCAAAAACAAAAAGGTGCAGAACTATGAACGAACTTGGGACGCTATAATCTTCAATTAATGTAAACATAGCAAACATATATAACCAAAAACCTTTAAAATGCAACAAATTTTTTTACTAAAACAAAAAAGCACAAGTAAAGCCCCATTGATATACATCTTCTTCTTCAACTAATTCACTTCCATGTTCATTCACCGAGTCTGATCCGAAAAACGCAACAAATCTTGGAAGCCAAAATCATTATTCAGTATCAACAACCGCAACAGTTTCCATGATTGGCTGAGTTTCACCTCTAGTAGCTTCCATACTATAATAAACTCGGCAGCTGAAGTAGAACACTGCACTCATCATGGAATCTATAAGTGTAACAAAGGAATACATCAACACCAAAAGAGGTCCTTCCCATAACCTCGAAGATCCATCTCCATAACTCACCTTCTTCACTCTGTGATCAAACAATCCTTCCACAAACGCCAATCCTACAGTTGATCCAAGAAATATCAACAACCCCAACTGAACCTGTCCTTTGATCAAATCATTAGCTCTCACCAATGCTCCTGTCCCTGAAACATCTTCCAGAACCGAGATCACGGCTGCGGTGTTGCAGATTATAATGGCGTTGGCGAAAACTACAGAGAATGCTAAACCAACAAAGATGGCTCCATAAACATTGAAATCGGACGAGAAGCCGAGAACAGAGAAGGAACTGCAGATTGCTACAAGAAGAACGCAGAAGAAAGTGACGCAACCAACAATCAGAATACAAATCCACAGGTAAGTGTAAACAACTCGTCTCCATAGCTTCTGAAACGCAACTAAGAACTTGCTTATATCGACTATTTCCCTCGAGTAAGTGCAATCAACTGAGTAAACGACAGCTGCTCTAAACAAGAGAGACAGAGTGATGAACAAAGGGAAACACATTGCAGATGAAACAGCTGTCTCAGCGAATTTCTGACAAGAGTGTTTGACAAAAGGCTGCAAAGGAAGACCACTTGACTTTGCCACTAAGAGAAGCTTCACTGTGAGTTTGTTCACTAAGGATTGATCAACTAAAAAGTTTGGTAAGAGAATAGCTGAGACAGGACAGATCAAAACAGCAGTAGTTAACATGAAAGCACCAAGATTGTACCGGAGGATTCGAACGGTTTCTCTTAGGATCTCTAACGCATTTGAAGAGTGAAATTGCTTGTGACTGTATGATTTTAGCTCTGGTTTCCGCAAAATCTGATTCCCTCCGAGATTCGTTTCCGTCTCCATTAGTATAGAGTTAAGTGGGTTTCAGTTGAGTTCGAGATTACATACAAGCAGCGCCAGATGAAATCGAAGCAAATTGAAGATCTTTTAGATAACCCAGATTAGCATATTGCCTACATATCAAGAAAGAGATAAAATTGAAGTGAATCATTTGATCTCATCATCGCGTTTAAAGCATGACAGAGATGAAATTCAGCTGTAAAAGTTATTGAAACAAAAGGGTACGCATAGCATTGAGATTGGGGGTTCGGATCCTACCTCAGTAGCTCAATTTTAGAAAAGGACGAATCTTGGACGAGATCTCGGCAACGTTGTAGGTTCATTTACACGTAAGATCGAAAGTATAGAGAGAGTTGAGTTTTTAAAGAAAAGAAATATATTTGTCGGTGGCACAGGTGAAAGCAGAACCAACGTGCATCTGTCCCATAGTACTACACAGAAGATAATCCAACGAGGAAACCACAGTAACCTTATTCTCCACCACCAACTTGAAGCTAAACCGGGAATTTACCTAACCCGGTTTGGAAATCGTGATTACAGATTTGGATCATTGAAAAGTTCGGTTAGGCCCAATAATAGCCTGTTATTCGATGGCTCTTAACGGGCTTCGTTGATAAGAAAAAAAAAGGAAAAAAAAACAGAGGAGAATCTTTCCTGTGTTAAGGAAATGGCAAGAACTAAGAAGTGGTAAGAGTACGATGAAGTTGACTTAAAGCGGGAGTGCACGCCTTTGACTACTAAAGACGAAAGCTATAGAGAGACATAATGGAGCTGAATCTACCTGAGATTCGGAGCGGATCAATTCGTTGCATTGTTAAACTCGGTTTATATTTTGATCCCAATTCTCCTCTCTTCACATCCTTTGCTTGATCGATTATTAGATTGCATTTTAGTTGTTCCGTCTTATGAGTTCGAAATAGGTTTTGATTCTGATTTGATCACAGAATCCAAAGATACCTTCTTTTTCCCTTTCCCATCAATCTACATATGTAGACACTATAACAGCAAAATGTATAATTTATCTGATAGGAGGTGCGGCGATTACTCGCAAGAACGAGCTGGAGAAGATTCACGATGAGAATTTGGAGATCGTAGCGTGTCAGTTACGTCAGGCTATGATTGAGGGTTCAGTTACGAGCAAGGTTATTGGAATGGATTGGAGCAAGAGACCTGGAAGCTCTGAGATTTATAGTGATGTGGATGACTTAGGAGATCAAGAGTCTTCTGAGTTTAGCAAATTTGTTGTGGTTCACGGCGCAGGTTAGTTGTTTCCTTTTTGGATATTGATTCGTTTCTGCTTTAGCTCTTATAATGAAGAATCAAAGCACATCTTTGATTACTTCTTAAAGACCATTTGTGTTCTTGAGCTGTAATTTAGTTTTTAAGGCTTACTCTGTGCTGTTAAAATCTGGTTCATTAGGTTCGTTTGGGCACTTTCAGGCAAGTAAATCCGGAGTTCACAAAGGAGGACTTGAGAAGCCTATTGTCAAAGCTGGTTTTGTCGCTACTCGTATATCTGTGAGACTGTCTGCTAAAGCTAATACTCTTATTGGAGCTATTCTTGAGTTGTTCTGATAGTTCCTCATTCCCATTCCTTTGCAGGTCACAAATCTTAATCTTGAAATTGTACGAGCACTTGCCCGGGGTGCCTCTTAAGTTTATGTTCTTTCTCTCTTCTGAAACTATGTTTTTTTGAGGAAATGATGAATTTTGAAGCTAAACCTTATGCTTTCTTGCAGAGGGCATTCCTACTATTGGCATGTCTCCATTTTCATGTGGTTGGTCAACGTCTAAAAGAGACGTAAGAGCCAACTGAACATCGTTTCTTTTTCCCTTTACATAGTTCCTGATCTGAAGCATGTTTGGTTCAGTTATAATGAGACTGCTACTTGCATTAGGTAGCTTCAGCGGATCCATCAACCGTAGCTAAAACGATAGACTCAGGATTTGTCCCTGTAAGTTTTGAATCACACCAGTGGCATTAGATAGGTTTCCCAAAGTCTCTTGACCGTAATTTGGACTGTAATTTTTTGTCCTGGCCAGGTTCTCCATGGAGATGCAGTGCTAGATAATATACTGGTAATATGCTCTCCCAGGATACCAAACATCTGTTTAGATTCTTGTCCTTTTAGAGTTTGAATTGTTGAAAAATCTTTTCCTGAACAGGGCTGCACCATTCTGAGTGGTGATGTTATCATCCGTCACCTTGCAGATCATTTGAAACCAGAATACGTCGTCTTCCTAGTATCCTTTTGATAGTAGATAAAAATCAAATTTTCTTCTCTGTAGTAGTGTATCTCCCTATTCCTATTCTTTGTTATCTGAGTAACTCTCTACGAAAGACAGACGTACTAGGTGTCTACGATCGACCACCTTCAGAGCCTGATGCTGTGCTCTTGAAAGAGATCGGTTTGTTCCAAGCTTTACTGTTTCCTTTTAAATTATTTTTCAAGTCTTGGCCTAATCCTAACCGTTCATGCAGCTGTTGGAGAAGATGGTAGCTGGAAGGTTGTGAATCCAGTGCTGGAGCACACAGACAAGAAAGGTACCTCAAAGAACCAATACTGTAAAACTATGGAATAAGTCTAAGGGTTAAACCTGTCTGATTTGAAATCAAATACAGTTGATTACTCTGTTGCGGCCCACGATACAACCGGTGGAATGGAAACGAAGATATCAGAAGCCGCTATGATTGCAAAACTTGGAATCGATGTCTACATTGTGAAGGTAGGTTTAAGACAACTTTTGTCTCAAACCAACTAAAACTCTTAGGTAAAGATGGAGCTTTTGATCACCATTATGTTTTCTCATAAACAGGCAGCGACAACTCATTCACTGAGAGCACTCAGCGGCGATTTGAGAGATAATGTTCCTGAAGATTGGCTCGGTACTATAATCAGATTCTCTTAGTAGAATAAACACTGATGCACATAATTCCAGTTTATCAAGAAAGAAAACATTTCACCACTTCTTGCTCTTTGCTAATTGCTGTTTGTGTGTATTATACCACCAGACTTTGTCAATGAATGACAATCGTGCGTTGTAACAACAAGCCTTTAAAACCTTTGGCAACTTATGTACTTATGTTTCCACAAGTGATCAAACAATTTCCAACACATATATTGTTAAAAAAAAATGTATTGGGCTAACACAAGCTCGAACACACAGCAATGGTTGATTGAGATAAGCTAAGCTCGACCTAGCCTGTCACAAATATCAAGCAAATGGTAACTAAGTATGCTTAAAACAAGCTTCGTGAATAACATTAACCACATACTAAGCAAAGGGTTTAAGAAAAACATCTGATAGAAAACTTTCCCTGTTTCAACACATACTTTTCAACAATCCAAAACCAATAGATACGGTTGTCTTGCAAGAAGAAGAAACACACATAACGGTCTAAATTAGGAAAAAGAAAACATCTTTTGTTCTTATAAGATTGACATCTGTTGCCAAACTGGTAATATAATATCGAATGATACTTTGTTTACTTGGCACCACCAACTTCCTTGACGGCACAGATCTGCTCCTCTCCCATGGAAGACATGACAGACACCACAACATCTTTCCCCTCATCAAATCCGCTCTTCATCTGCGTTCACCAAAACCCATAAATGTTTTAAGTATCACTATTCCAAAAGATGGAACACAAGCTATGTGTGAGAACGAATGAAAAGACAAGAAAATAACCTGAGCGGCAAGAGCATCATCGGTGGGAAGCTTGAGATCGTCCTTAGTGCCACCACTGTCAGTCAGAAGGCTAACCTGTAATGTAAAACAAATAAAAGTTACAAATTTTTCAAAAATGTTCAGGGAGAGAAACAAAGGTGGAGTGATGAGGCGAAGTGAGTATGAAGAAAACATACAAATCCATCCTCAGAGATATCAATCAACTGGTAATCAACACGGTTCACATGTGGAACCTGGAAAAAAAACAATCTTGAATTAGATCACAAATATCATGGAATATAAAGCGAATCTTAAATAGTTTTTTTTACTAACATCACAATTGTGGGAAGAAGGAACAATATCTTCAAGCTTCTTAGCAGTGAAGATATCAATGGCAACAAAGTGACATTTGGCGTGACCGTGCTTTCCAGTCTTTGAAGTCGAAACCTCAACAACCTATCAAATCATAGAAGGCCAACGAAAAATTAATATCGAATTCAAATCAAAAGATCTATCTTCTCTATACATATTACGTTTCTTAGATTCAAAAAGCACAAAACGTAGCTAATGTTTCAATAATTTCAATCTATGTTAATTTTCATATCGCAAAATTCCACAAAAGTACAGAGCAATCACCATCAACGAGCAGATTAAGATTCATCTAATAGCGATCTGAAAACCGTAATCAAACATAGAATCAAAACGAGCCACTGCGTAATACAATCCGAGAATCGAACTACAAAATCAAAGAGCTATAACAAACAAAAACGAAGATCTAAAATCAATATATCGAGATCGGGAACGATGTATAGCGAAAACAAACGAAGAGATGAAGAAATCGAGATCAGACCTTGCAGGGGCGGCCTTTGATGACGATGTGACCACCTTTACGGATGTTACCGGCTTGCTGAGGATAGGTCTTGGAAGCTCCTGATTCGCTAGACTCGAAGTGGTGCTCTTCGTCAGACATCTTTCAGCGATTCAGGAAGAGAGAGGTTTGTAGAAGGAAGAAGCAGATGAGACTGAGAAAAACCTAAGAGAGAGAAGTCAGCGAAGTGATGGGAATTTTTATAGAGAAGAAGAGGAAGGAGACCTTTCTAGGGCAACTGTATTATTGATCTTCTTTCTCATCCGTTGGATGCGAATTATATCAACCGTCCAGATTTAATCAGATTTATCCTTTCTCTGTTGCATCGCGTGCTATCCACGCGGACCCACATTAGCTTGCAGCGTCTAATTTCTTATACATTTTCTTTTCTTTTTTTTCTTTTCTTTTTGATAAATATAATAACTTTTCTTTCCTCTACGAGAAGAAACCATCGAAAGGCCAGATTTTAGCATAAGGTTGGACTTTTCATAATACAACATAAAAACAGATTTAATAATCTACTTGCTAAGTTGTTATGCTCACTTCACATAAAAATTCTACATATTAATTTGAAGTGTTTGTAAAGATGTTTGTGAGTGATGAAAAACGTAAGTAGAGCAATGAGGAAAAAGTGAAACTCACTTCTCTTAAGCTTCCTAATAAGTATAGCTTGATGCAACACTCGAGAGATTTCCCACGATGCTAATTGGGTATTTTTGAAGCTGAATGCAGAAAGATAGACAAGAGAATATAGACTTATAAAAAAAAAAAAAAAAATTTAGTCGAAGCAAAGGGTAAAACAACAAGAAGAGAAGTGTGTTTCTTAGTTACATCAAAGAGCCTTCTTCTACTTTGAGCACCCCATACGATAACATAGCCTTCATTGTCACCACTAACAAATGCTCCATTGGACTTGTATGTGTGACAAGAACATCAAGTGAATCCGACTTCTTAGCAAAGATTATGAATTGATGCATAAACACATGCCATGGGTTGAAATTAATGTTGTTATAGTTGCATGATATAAAGTCACAATTTTCTAATTGCTAAAAATCAGTTTGTTTCATCTTTCCTCAATACCATAAACATGTGAAAACTTAACATATGACCATGAAGTTTGGTTAAAAATCTTCAAGTAAATTAGTGGTTTACCTCATTCATGAGAGTACACAATGAATGTTGCAACATCAGCATGTCTTCCAATCGTATCAACAGTTCCAAGATTCAAATCGTACCTACTAAACAATTCGAGAATTGGAGCATCGTGTCTAAGATGCATATTTTGATTAAATACTCAAAAATTCCATGGTCAACACAATTATTTATACAAAAATTAGTAACGAGAATATCATTCTCGTGCTTAGCAAAAGCCACTTTCATTATTCTCCAAAATAAACACACAACGATCAACGTTACTCCTGAGACCAATGCAATGCGGTAGCAATTTGAAAACGGTAGAAACGAGAAGAAGTAGCTTACAAAGTCCCAATAAGAATTAAAACCAAAAAAATAAGAAATAAGCTTGAGGCTATTTGATTCTTGAGTTCTAGACTATAACTGCTCATGTTTAAAGTCAAACCGTCCTTCAAAATGTCACTCTAGGCACAAAGCATTTTACGAGAAAATCAAAAGGCATTAGAGCAGAACAGTCCCGATAATGTCACAAAATTTCGAAAATCTCCACGAACATCTTGAAAAGAATTGCGTACTTGCGTGTGTTTTATTAGAAAATGGGCTGAATCGACCAAATCACTAACGGCCCATTGTCTTTCCAATGTTCCTCCTACTTTTAGCAATTAAACTTTTTTGAATAACCTTTTTAATCATGGGCCGAGAAAAGGAAACCTTTGCAATTATATAGGTCTAGAGTCTTTGTACAATGCCCCAAGAAAATTTAATACTATCTTCCTTAGGGAGTTTCATTTATAAGCAAGAGTACATTACATACGTAACTGATGTAATGCATTTCATTATGAGTATGATTCACTTTTCTGATAAACCAAAAAACTTTCATACTTCTTCCGCTTGGACGTACGGGTATCCGGGACCCGATTGGATCGGATCGGATCTTTCAAGTTTTCGGTTTAAGACTAGAGGTATTATTTGGATATTTCTATTTTTAGAGCATATTCGTTTCGGGCAATGTCATGCTTGAATTCAGTTTGGATATTACTAAGAAAACCGAAATTACTCGAAAATTTATTGGTTATGGTTTGGATCGATTATTTTTTACCCGAAATAACCCAAAAGTATTCGAAGTAACAAAAAAAATTATCCAAACTAACTAAAAAAGTGTTCTAAGTAACTTAAAAATACTCTAAGTAAACTAAAAATGCCCAAAATAATGTAAAAGTATTCGAATTAACTAAAAATATATTCGAAGTAACCTAACGAGTACCCGAAGTAACCTAAAAACAGTTCAAAATAAGCTAATCTTATGTTTTATATATAATTGTTTAGTTACTTCAGATACTCGTTTGGATGTCGGATATTATCCGAATCCAAAATAATTCATATTTTAGTATTTTTTGGATATTTCAAAATTTCAGATCGAGTTCGATTGGGATAGTTTCGGGTCGATTCGGATCGAATTTTTGGATCTGGTTAGTTTTACCCAGACCTACAGTTCTTCCATAACTTTCAACTCAATTATGTTAGTTCAATTTAATTTTGTTAGATGCTTTAGCCAATTTTTTTCTTTTTTGCTAAACATATTTGTATATTTAGTTTTATTTTGTTGCTTAATATATACAAACCATTTAACAAAAATATTTATACCCATTTGCCCATTTCGCAACGTTATATTTCTAGTCTTTTGCTTTATGAAAAATTCTTATGGTGTAAAAGTTTAATTTGCTAAGGGAGAGCATGTTATTTCCACACAAACTTTAGCGTATACGATTAGATCCACATAAAATTAAAATCTTGTTTTATATTTATCCACCACAAAATATTGCATCGCTTAATACACACAATATAAAAGTTCGAATTCTAAATCAACACAGATTTAAAGTTTGAATCTTAATTACCCATAATTTGTGGTTAACATTGATTAAATGATAACCAAAAACCAATTAACCAATTTCAACCTGATCTCTGGTTTGGTTTAGTTGAAATCGGATTGGCATGAGGTTGTTCTAGTCCTAGATATGTAGCTGTTAAAAAAATCATATGGAGAAAATGAAGAACTCCATGTGACTTGATCAATCTCATCTTCTGGACACTTAGGTAGACTCATTCCAGGCAATTCCCATTTCAAAGGTTTCTTAATTGTATCATTTGTTTGGTTTCCTTCTTCCTTATATGTTGCCTTTGAAAATGGGAAGCAAGTAAGCTTCTCAAATGCTCTAATGAGATGCATCACTTTACCATATTCAAGGAGACTTCATCTTCCTCCTCCACATTCTGGCTGGCATCTCCAATTTCTGATTCAGATTCTCTTCCATATTTGAAAAACTCTTCTTGTGAAGCCCGTAGAGTTTCATACGCAAGACATACACATTTCTTCATGTTTTCATTGGATTTAGCTCCACACTTAGTCCACAGATGCTGAATCCTTTTTCTCCTTCCCAGAATTCTTCTTCACCACCACAAAATCTCCTCTCTCTAATCCGATTCTATGGTGAGAAAACCGCCAGACTTGGATTAGGCTTCAATTTCAGATTCTTCTGCGCAGATTTACTTGATTTCGCGATGTGGAGAGCCGGAGATTCTTGCTGGAGTCGCATGTGTGACGTTGGAGTTCGAGTTCTCCGAGAATTTTGAAATCTCTTGAGCCTTTGATTGAAACTTGATCGGCTCCATCACCAGAGTCTCGAGTTTAGCGTTCTTCAAATTCGTCGACTCCATTGAAGATGAGAACAGAGAAATGATATGTGAATCAGTCACTCTTGAATTGGGAAGAAATCCACAGAAATGTGAGAAATTAGGGTTTTGGTTTGGAGTGAGACTACGGAAGAACGAAACAAAGAAGAAATATATTCTGGTTTGGTTTAGTTGAAATCAGATTAAAATATCGGTTAATTGGTTTTTGGTTATCATTTAACCAATATTTACACAAATTATAGTTAATTAAGATTGGACCTTGAATCTGAGTGAAGTTATACTATTGTGTGTATTAAGCGATTTTACGGTGGATAAATATAAAACAAAACCTTAAATATATATAAATCTAATCATATAAAGTATAATTAGTGTGAAAATAACACATCCCTCCAAATAATAATCATCTGTCGATTCATATATAGACAGAGCAACATGACATTTGAAAATTATCAAAAATAACACATGACATCAGATAAAATATGGTGATATAATGTAAAATATCATATTTTGTTTAAAATTGCGAATCTCCAACAACGTTTTGGAAATAAAATTGTAATCTTACCCCAAAATCATCTTCCAAATAAGATTTTAAAATCAGTTTGCAAATGACTTTAAAAAAAAAACTTACAACTCAAAGCCTATCACGTGTCAGGACTAAAAAGAATGCTTTTCTAGAATAGTGGCAGTTAATGTAATAATCTCCACAAAACAGCCTTTTCACTGAATATTTTGTTGAGTAAGAGTGGAGAGATTATCAACCAATCAGGGACGCCCAGAAACAAAAGTTTCTCTAACAATAATCCTGAAGTCGTTATTATCTACAAAGCCAGGGTTCTTTCTTTTATTCCCCACCCCAAACCTATAAACTTAAAACCTCAAAGTTGGCTCACAAGTGGGGCCCATTGGCTTTTGGTCTAACTAACTTTATAAATAATTGATGCTTAATTCAGAAATTAATATTATTGTTATTATGTTATCATTTCATGAGTATTGTTTATTTTGATCCGAAGGAGTAAAAAAATATATATATCATTTTTATTTTGAGCATGTGTATTTATTATTTTTTCTCTTAAGTACATGTATTTTAAGTAAAAAAAATTTAACACATAAATAGTTGTAAACTTATATTTTTATTTAATTTTTGATACAACGAAAACTATTATTTTCCAGTCAACGTATTAGTTATGATCTATTACATTAGACATCTTATTTTCGAAGTAAATGATAGTGGTATCGAAAACTGCAGTAAATAACAGCAGTAAGAGATATAATTATATTTTTAGTTGTTACAATATTAAGTAAGGTAAGTGAAAAGATAGTAGTACAAAATTATATTTTAAAATTTAAATTTAATTTTGTTTAGTTATTTGATTATATATGCATAGATTAATAAACATATATGTAATATATATAAGTAATATATATAGATATATATATATGTAATATATATAGATATACATATGTAATATATATATATATAGATATATATGTGATAATATATCTCACTTTCCAAAAAATAAATGATCATATAATTTCTGTATGTAAATGTATTTAAGTCACACGATAATATACTATTTTGTTATCTGATAATGTATTTTAGTTAATTTTTGAGCATGCATGCATAGAGAGAGAGTTTCACCTAATGTAATCTATTCAAAATTTGAAAATGTCAATTACCAAATTTACTCTTAATTGCATATTTACTCTTAATTGCATATTTACTGCAATTTAAAACCATTAAGGCAAATACTTTAATGTAAAACTGATTAGCTCATGAAAAAAGCAAGGAAGACGGAGTGTTGACAAAATATCATGTCACTGTTATTAGAACCCTCCTTTTGTTTGTGCATTTAATTTTATTTTATTTTCAGAAAACACCAAATCCGAGAAATTAATAAATAAGAAGAAAAAAAACAATATAAAAAAGCTCCTTAATCTTTTATTTGCTTCATTCGCTAAAGAATCTGAGAGATAGAAAGCCAGAGAGAAAGAGAGAGAGAGAGAGTTGGCCCAGCGGATCGAAGAAGAAGAAGACAGCCTTTGAGCTTTCCTCTACTTCAATGGAGTTTTGATTATTTGGCGCTCGCTCTTCTCTTCTTACTAAGATTTTTGATTTTTATATCTCCTTGATTAAAAATATTCAGAGTGAATCTCGGGAACACTTTTTATTTTTAATTGTTAATTTAGTCTCGATAGTATTGTCGCCGATTTAGGAGATTTTTCTCTGTTCAACTTGCGATCAGAGGATGTGGGTCTGAGGTATAAATCTCTATCATCGATTTTTATATTTTTTTGTTATTTTTATATTTCCGCTTAGTTGATTTGCCATTTCTGTCTCTTATCTAATTTTTTAATGGATTTTTTGGTTATTGTTTGATGAAATTATGTTTATTCATTTTAAGTCAGTTCGATTCAGATTCTAACTTCGTTATAAATGATCATTTCTACAGTGATTTTGTTCGATTCTTTTTTCTTTTCTTTTTCTGGTAATTGAATTAGTTTGCGTGTAATCTGGGTTTTAAGTAAGAGATTCGATCCTCTGTCAAATTCCCAAATATATTTTAGCTATTATCAACTCTAAATTTATATACGACCAAATCATTGACATATATATATATATATATATATATCATAATAAATTTACCTTTTCTGGATTATGCTGTATCTATCTATCTTGTTGTTTTTGAATTTTGTGATTGTAGTTTTTATATAAGTTTACAAATCAATTTAAGAGGAATTGAAGAAAACAGTCACACATTCCTCAAATGAGAGATCTCAATGAAGATTTTTTTTTAATGGTTTGTAGTTGGTCAGTGTATCAGTGAAGATTTTTCGATGAGAGATGTGACGGATTCATACTCAGGATACGAGATAGATTTCATGAAACAAACAATGCTTGAACACGAGGCCGTATTTAAGAATCAGGTATCTTCTACACTCTTCAGTTTAATCAAAATGGTGTTTTTATGTGTGAGTCTATTGTGATGTAGGTGCATGAACTTCACCGTTTGTATAGAGTTCAAAGGAATTTGGTCGATGAAGTAAAGGGAAATAACTTGAATGAAGATATGAACTTAAGTGATCATACATCTGAAAATGCAAGTAAAAGGCAGCTTTCCATATATGGGGAAGGAAGCAGCTCTCAACCTTGCAATGCTCGTTTTCCAAATGGGGCTAGGTTAAAGGATGAGGACGTGTTAGAGGTTAGACCTATGCAGGTCTGGAGAAGAATGATTGATCTTCAGCTCCCAGCTAATGAGTATCTTGATAATATTGATACCGGTGAGAATACAATCTACCCTTCATACAAACAGTCAAGATCAGGAAGAGGGGATGCTTCTCATCAGAGCAATTCTTCCGGATCTTGCTTGGATGTGAAGAACTCAAATGGCTTAGCTGACTTGAATGAGCCACCCAAATGGCAAGAATCAGAACCTGTTGCTCTGTCCAGGGATGTTATGTATTCTCATTATGGAAGAAGCAATGCAGATGTTCAAGGTCCTTGGTTGGAGAAAAATACAAGTCAAAATGGGTGGATTGTCCCTGAAGCAGGTGAGATTTTCTTAATAGGTGGCTAGTTAAATGCTCTTCACTTGCATTTGAGAATTTTGTGTCTTCCTGCTCCATGTATGTGTTGATGGCTCATAGAATTGTTTAGAATTGTGTGCTGATTCAGTAGTTAACCATTTTTGGCTATCTTCTAATCCTCAAATGTCTTCATTTGGCTGTGTTAATAGGACACAATAGGAGTACTCAGAGAGATCAGCTGCATCTGGCTTCACATTCTGTACAAGTACTTTCTAACAATGCATTTCAACATCAAAGCTATCTTACAACTGATCATTGCAAGGCAAAATTTTCCGGGGAAAGAGCATATCGTGAGCTAGAAATTCGATCAAAAAATCCTCAAGTCTCTTATGTTAGCTACATGGAATCAGGTGTGTCATCTAATGCCCCAAGATTACACAATGACTACCGACCTGACTTTTTCAGACCATGGAGCCATTGGTCTTCATCATGGGAGAACCCTATGAGCAGCTCACATCAGAGATCTTACCCATTTCAAACGAATCCCTACATGAATTTTGATACAGATGCAAGAGCAGATTCGAGTTCTGAGATGAGAAGCCGTGTCTCTAATGGGCTTTATCAAGGATTATCGTCAGGGTCAAAGCAGTCTTTCTTTAATTTCCCATCACCCGGCTTTAAACCAAATGCTTCTTTAGGTGAGGTCATGAAGAGCCAGAGTTTTGAAAGCCTTCAAGGGCCAACAAAGCAGGAACACTCAGCTGGGTTGCCCTGGCTAAAACCTAAGCCCCTTTACAAAAAGGAAATATCCAACGGCTGCTTTGATTTGAATGCTTCAACAAATCAATTCATGGATGGAACTGACACAGGGGACGACCTGACTAGTGCTTCTTCTCAGAAAGGTTTGCAATCTGCTTCATACTCTATTAATGCGAACATGGGAAGAGTTGAAACGATCAACCCTCAGAGTAGTACAAAACTTATTGGGGGCCCAATCTTTGATAGGCAATTTATTTCCAAGCAGGAGCATATGCCCCTTATCTCTCATTCCTTTTGTGTTGCTGATCAAAATAAGGAAGTAAATCACTTGGTGAAGCGAGACCTCGATATCAACTTGCCATGTGATGCCTCGGATTCTGTTGACCAGCATGGTGCTAAAGCCTTTTGTGTAGACAAGGAAGAAGGGAACAAAGCTGCCAACTTCAGACTCTACATCGATCTGAATTCATGTGCTAGTGAGGATGGTGAAGTTTCGGACTTGCATTCCAGTCTGAGGGTGAAAACAAAAGCAAGAACTTGGATAGATTTGGAAGCCCCCCCTGAGAATGAAGAAGAAGGAGAGAGCTCGCTGGGGAAAACAAATGAAGAAACTTGGAGATTGATGCAAGGCCAAGACGAGAACTCTGTGGATGAACTCAAAAAGGTAGCAGCGGAAGCAATAGTTGCCATCTCATCATCTAATCACCGACGTCATCCTGATGATGCAGCTTCCTCTTCAACTGATGCTGCGAAAGACACTCTCTCTTGGTTTGCAGACATAATCACTTCTTGCACTGATGAGTTAAAAAGAAAGGTTGATGGTTCTTCAGAAGTGAGAGACTGTGAGGGTTACCGGGAAGAATGTTCTTCTGGGGAGATTGATTACTTTGAAGCCATGACCCTGAATTTACAGCCAACGAAGGAAGAAGACTACATGCCAGAGCCATTAGTCCCTGAGAATCTGAAATTTGAAGGGACGGGTATTAACCGGCCAAGAAGAGGACAAGCAAGACGAGGAAGACCAAAGCGGGATTTCCAGAGGGACATTCTCCCTGGACTCTCTTCTCTATCGAGGCACGAAGTCACTGAAGATATCCAAATGTTTGGAGGGCGTGTGAAAACCAGAGACTACACTTGGAATTCTGGAGTGGCTGCTCGACGTAACCCAAAAAGAAAACGACTGGTCAGTAACATAAGCCAAGCTCCAGTGTTCCCGTCAATGGTGCAGCCAACGAATGAGAGTGTATCAGTGGTGGGACTTGAAGACAGTAAGCTCACAGGATGGGGACAAGCAACAAGAAGACCAAGAAGGCACAGGTGCCCTCCTGCAGGTAATCCCACAACCGTGATCTTAACATGATCGTTTCAGGAAATAATCGGAATTTATCAAACCTTGAAAAGCTATAGAGGGGTATAAAAACAGAGATTATAACAATCATTATACAATAGATTGATGTTAATTGTTCTCACCAATGTTGGGGTGATTTGTTTCTATGTATATCTTATCTTCTGTAAGATGGGCTAAACATGATTTGCTTTGTATTATAGCCTCGTTGGTTATAATACAGATAGGTAGATATGTTAATTGTTTTCACTGTTTTATGAATGAGTTATGATTCTAAGAGTGGCGGATTAAATGTTTTGATGATTCAGAGAAACACATCAAGCTGATCATTTTCAAAAGTTTTACAACAACACTTTTGCCTCACTGTTTCTTTCGAATCGTTCTATAAAATATTCGTGGGTTAACAATGTATATGAAAAGAATATCAAATAATTTCACAAGGTTTCATGGAGATGAAGAAATTAGGACAAAGAGAGCAAATTGTAGTAAATTTGGGTAAACTTCACCGTTCAAACCTTTCCTCCCAGAGTGTTGGAGCTATTCTCGCACGGGCATTGGATCTTCAAGATGTTCCATGGAATTATGTGTTAGTTATTACATAAACCTATCTAAAATCAAGGCCTTTTGTTTGAAGAAGTTATAATAAACAAATGACTTTAGTAATATAGTCTTTTTAAACGGAACCAAGTATAAAATGCTTAAACAATAATCAACCTTAAAAATGAAAACCAGTTACTTGTTATTCAATCAAATTAAGTTTAGCCAAACCAAAACATAATGATTGATTCTAAACGAAAATCAAATATAAGGGAGAGTTCTGTACCAAATACGTTAAGACGAATGCTTTAGACATAAATATAAATTTTGAGACGTGAATTGCTATTATTCGATAGAGAAAGTAGTAAAGTACTACATACGTCACATTTAATTGGTGTCACATATGTAATCTACCCCAAATTAGATCAGAAAGTCCAATAAATATGTTGTTTCTTCGTATATTTTACCATGGTTTTGTTTTATGTGAAGAAAACACATAAACAAGAAATTATAGTTGGTGTTTAAAAGTTATTGACTAAATAAAATTATAGAGGAACACTCTTTTGCTTCTTAGAGGCCAAATGTGGTCCTTTTGCTTTCTTTTTCCTTCTCATAATTGTTTTACTTCCCTCTTTCACTTCAATTATCATTGAACTCTACCACACATTTCCTTTTTATATTTACTCCTTTTATCAGAAACATTGAATTATTAAGGGTTTCTCTACGGAATCAAAAAAAAAAAAAACTCATTTTTAGTGTCAATTTTTTTGAAGTTTTACTTTCCACCAAAAAAAATATATACGGGTCAATTCCGCGAAAGCAAAAGTAATACGCAGTATGATTTGTGGTTAACTGGTCACCACCGTCAATTTTGTAAAATTATGAGAAATCATATCTCAAATCGAAACACTCACAACGAGAAATCCAAATTTATTCTTAGAATTTTTTAAAAATCTAATGTATGTAACCGTAAAAACTCTTTAAAATTACATTTAAGAGTTATATTGCGTATTTAAATTTTTACTTCCCGAGATTAATTTATAGTTTTTAGAGGTATATGATTAAATTGTTAAAAATAACGATTTAGAAGAGTTTTTTTTTTTTTTTTTTTTTGCAGTAAACCAAGTTATTAAATCAAGGGACTATAGATGACTCTTGTCTTAACAATTGATTTTTTTTTCCTCGTACTAACTAAAAATCAAAAGCACCAAGTTTGATATGATTATGAACAAGTAAAAAAAATTTGATTTACCTTCCGAACCAAAAGCATTCTTGAATCTGAAGCAAAAAAAAACAAAGTAAATAGAAAGCAAACAATAAAGAAAAGAAAATCGCTGGTTTTGGTAACTAAATCATTCATTCATCAATAGGAGCAGGAAGATTAAGATCAATGAGTGTATGCATCTCATGAGCAACTTGGTGCTGAATCACCAAAGTCCTGTGTTCTTGATTCCCAATGAAATGTGATCTCTTGTGACCACCTAAAGCTTGTCCTGATTTAAACACCCTGAAGCAAATTGGACACTCATGACCTTTGCTTTTCTTCTTTATACCATTTGGTTTCTTAACCATTGGAGATTTATTATGAATCTTGATATTTCGGTTTGTGTCCGCACACGAATCAGTTTCCAAGCTATGTTCACCACTGTCATACACTGATTCAGTGAACTCATATTTGATTTTCTTTCTACCATAACAAGGAAAGCTCCTTTTGCTTTTCCTTAGATCATACTTTGTTGAAGAACGACCTGATCCTGATCTTGATCCTGACCCTGACCCTCCAAATCTGTTCAAGTTATTATCTTGAGTTGGGGAGCTGTTGAATCCTGATCCAGATCCCATTACAGACTTGTTCTTGAAGAATCCATCAACAGAAACATCTGAATCCACCTTCTTTGGTCCATTCCTGAAGTAACCAGAATCAGAATTATCTGAATCATAGATAATATCACCATTATCCTCAGCAGATCTCAACTGGCTATTATCAACTCCAAGTTTGTTTTCCTTACACAACTCTCCAACATTCTTCATCTTTAGCTGTTCTCCTGTAGATGGCTTAGTTTCAAGAATCACAGAGTTGTTGTCAGATGAATCAGAGCTATGTCCTTTCTTGAAACTGGAATCCCTAGACAACATCATCAGAGACAATGCCATTTCCTCTTGTTCAGGCTCAATCTCAGAAGCATCAGAAGAAGCTGAATTGAATTGATCCATGATACCACCAACTACAAAACCAGCTTTGTTCTGGTAGTGATGTTTCACAACAGCTCTCTTGGATCTTCTTCTGATTGGAGAAGAAGAACCCTCAGTATCAGATTGGCTATCCATCACAATCTTCTCTCTCTCAGAGTGACAAGCCATGTGACCACAAAGAGCTTTAGAAGAAACAAACCCTTTACCACATTCTCTACAACAAAGAAGTAGTTGTTGCTGATGATGTTTCAGAGCCATCATCTGTCTGTGATCCACAAAGCTCTTGTTCTTTTTAGGATTCTCTCTCAGAACGTAACTAGATTGACCTCCATTTTCATCAATCTTGAGCTTATTAGACTCATCTTCATCTGAATCAAGTGAATTCTCATTCATGTGAGTTCTGATGTGACCTCCAAGTGATTTACCACAAGCAAACCTCTTGTTACAGTACTTGCACACAAACTTCCTCTCTTTGTACTGTTCCATCTGATCAAACACACAACACAAGCAAAAGATCAGAACAAGGCAAGATTAGTGAGAACCCATTAGTGTAATTTACCTCAAATCTTGAAAGAAAGCTCCCAGACGCAGAGAAGAGTGGGAGAGAGAGAATCAAGCAGAAAGCTTGATACTTTCCCAGCGATCAGATTTTGTGGATGTAACAGAAGTCTTCTTAACTACAGATCCTACCATCAAGCTAAATACAGCACAAAAACAGGAAACAAATTAAACTGACTTTGAAATTTCCCCAATATCTAAAGTTAGCAGATTTGCTTTCTTTTAGAGGTTGGGAATTATTACAATAATAAGATTACAATATGCATTTTTTTTTTCCATTTGACATTAATAAGATTTGGAGAAATGAGTGAATACGTGACCATAGTCTAGGCGGATTTCGCTTTAGACTGCAAGCTATACACGCATTATCTTAGTCTGTTTTGGGATAAAAGCAACCCAAAAATAAATGTAAGAAACTATTTTTGCTTAATTTAAGCAAATTAAGCAAACAAACGAAATTAGACGACCCGACACTTTTTAGCTAAGTCCATCTTTTTTGTTGTAATCAGGACCGGTCCGGTCCAGAGATTTGAAAGGCCCTAAATCCAAAAAGTTATACTCCCTTTGTTGCTAATAGATTTATGTTTTGATTTTTTTCACCCATATTAAAGAAAAGTAAATATTTAATTATAAATTAATTTATGATTACGTTTTGGTGGAAAGAAAAAATATAAACTATTACTTCCTATGCATGTGGAAAAAAACATAAAATAGAAAAATTATTTGTTTTTAATCTATAAAATTAATCTTTTAGGAACAAAAATAAAACCCAAAAGATCAATAATCTATTAGAAACAGAGGGAAGTACTAGAAATTTTCAATAAACATAGAAAATTTGTATCTTTATACTAGTTTATACTATTTTTTAATGCGGAGAAATTTTCAATAAACATAGCATATGAAGCCTACTGTGGTTAAAAAGGTTACTTACAGCTTACAGGATTATACATCTCCACCAACATACGTACGTTAGGTATGGGATAGGATACAAAAACTACGTTACGAAGATAAATAGAATAATGTAATTCTAAAAAATATGACATATTACCAAAACGTCTTTCATAATCAATACTATGTTTCATCTTATTTTCCATGTTTTTTTGCCAATAAGATTCATCTGATTCCCAAATTATAAGTTCTCCTTATACTTCCCATTTCTCCGCTATGCTAATCATTTTTCAAAACTTGTATGAATGTCATTCATTATTTTTATTTTTTTGTTTTATGCATTCATGGTTTTTTTCTGTTTTGTGTTATAAAGAATGTTTTCACATTTTTCTCCTTGTGGTTTTTTTTGGCCATGTTTGCAATTTTATTATTATTTTTTGGGTCAGCTCCAGGATTGCATTTCATCATCTTAAAACTAGTATAAATATAATTTATGTGCCATAAGTGGCAGTTAATAGTTTTTCTTTTTTTCCGCCTACAACTCACAAACTAAAATTCCAATAATTGTGAAATTTATGTCAACATTAACGCTATTTTATGAAATTTATGTTAAAAATTTGGCGATAGCATAAAGATTTATTAGAATTATTTATAAACAGTTTCTTTCACACTTTTCTTTTTGTAAAAGTAAAGATTTTTTTTTAAAGTTACATTAAAATTCTTACATGTTGCAGGGTTAGACTAGTGTGTATTGACAGAGACAAGCGAATTAAATATCTTTACAGCGAGATATCACACGAGATGAGAGCATGTATATATATGCGCCATCAAAAATTTAATTTTATTCATAGACCAATGGTATTACATAATACAGCTCCCAAATTAATGGAACTCATGCGTTTCTCCACCTCTTCTCTCCCAACCATATTAAAAATCCCATTTGCATTCATTAATTTAACTATTTATTTTATAAGCAGAAAAATAAAAGAAACCGTCCCTCGCAAAAATATACTATTTCCAAGATTGTTTCCACACTCTACAAAGCCTAAAAAACAAGCGTGGAAATAGCAACAGTAGTTCCCCCATAGCGTAGGACTCCATTACAAAATCAAGAGAGTATAATCAAGAAAGATCCGCAAAGAAGATCAAGAAAAACTCGATGAACACACATTTCTCTCTCGAACAAGTCCAAGAAACGTCAAGAAATGTGTTAATTACTAGAAAATATGTGACAAAGGTCTCTGTACATATGTATTATGTATAGAAACTTGGGGGATAGGGTTTTAGTTGTGAAGCGGGTTTGGACCGGAAGGGACGAGTCTTTTGTCGACGCCGTACCTTGGGTCAATCTCCGGCGGAGGAGGGGAAAGAATTGGCTGCTTCCGACTGCTACGGTGGATTCTCTGAAGCTCAAAGCACATAGAACGTGCGTACGGACGAACGAAGGAATCACACGAACGGTGAGGAGACACGTTGTAGGGGTGGTGAACCCTCGGGACGAATCGGTAGGTTGGGTAAAGGAAGTTTCTTGATGTGCGGTTTCCTTCGGTGACGGTTGCAGAAGCGGTGGAGGTTTTGAGAAGGAAAGAGACGAAGAGGATAAGGATCAAGATCGGACGGTTCATGTGAGTCGTCGGCATTGTTTGGTTTCCACAGAGAGAGAGAAAGAGAAAATGAGAAACTTTCTTGGAGAAGGAAAAGTTTAAACTTGAGAGAAAGAGGGAAGATATTTGGTGGAAGCAAATTGGGATTTTAATGCAACACAGAAGATACACATGAATCGATGTTATGACAATTTTTTTTTTAGTAAATGAGATGGCAAAACTGGTTATATAAGAATGTGGATGTGGGTCCTTTCCTTAGTTCGTTTTCATAGACATAAATACCAACCCGTGACTTTATTTTACATTTCTATCGATTTATTTCACTTTCTGTAGCATTTTTAATAGACGTACAAAATGATGGGTTCATGTAGGTAGGTATTTACATGAATGTGTACACAACCTTAATACAAGAACGTGTATTGAGTTGTTTCGTGAGTCTCAAGCTATCTCTTGGGTCTTTATTGGCTTCCACAGGTAAAACCATAATAGGCCTAATAAAAATGGCCCATTACATAAAGACTGTATGTCTTGGGTCTTCAACTTACCTATTAAACCACAAGTGTTATAAAATGTAGTAAAATGTTTTGGGTTATTTCCTCCTTTCAATTGAATGAACCATCTTAAAATTGAACATAATTCTCTATATTTTTTTGGTTAAAATCAAAAAATCATTATAAATGCAAGAGACAATGGCTCTTGTCTTGACTTTGATTGGGATTATGAATACAGAGGAAGGCTTATAAAGTTGGAAGAAAAGAACTTAAAGGTGACAGCTTTCTTTGAAGACAAGAAGAATCTCAGTAAGAAACATGAAAGCTGAAGATATACATCAACACTTGAAGTCATAAGAAAAGAATTGGCTAAGTGATAAACTTCATATGAACAAATCAAAAAGCTTTTGATTTACCTCCAAAACCTTAAGACATTTTTTAAAATCTGAAGAAAACAAGCAAAAAAAGGGGATGAAACACCAGAGAAAACAAAATAGCAGGATGAGTTCTAGTTCTAGTTCTAGTTTCAGGTTCTGATTCATTCATCAATATCTGAAGTAGGCACATTGAGATCGATTTGGTTACGCATTTCAGATACTTGGTTGTGTTCTTGGTTGGCAATGGTATGTGATCTCTTGTGACCACCTAAAGCTTGGCCTGATTTGAACAACTTGAAGCAAAATGGACACTCATGAGCTTTGCTTTTCTTCTTTCCCCCACTTGCTTTCTTAACCATTGCAGATTTGCTATCACTTGACCTACGAATCTTGCTGTTTGTGTCTGCACAAGAATCAGTTTCCAAGCTTTGTGCACCACTTTCATAAGAAGGCAAGACCCTTCTTCTTCTGCTCAGCTCATACTTTGATCCTCCCTCATAGATATCCCTAAATCTCTTCAATGAGTTGTTGAATCCATTGTTCCTAAGAGATCCATCAACGGAAATGTCTGATTCCGACTTCTTTGGACCATTCATGAAGTAATCAGAATCAGAGCTATCACCATTATCATCAGCAGCAGATCTCAACTGGTCATCAACTGTAACTTTATCTGTCTCTAAATCCTGATTCTTCTTCACATTGAAGATCTTTAGCTCCTGTCCTGAAGCTGACTTAGTCTCCACAATCGCAGAGTTGTTGTCAGATGACTCCGCTAGAGAGTTCACCACAAAGTTATGTCCTTTCTTGAAACTAGAACCACTCGACATCATCATCAGATTAAACGCCCCATTCTTGCTTTCTTGGTCAATCTCAGAATCAACAGACGAGCTCCCATTACTCAAAGATTCAGAATTGGATTGTTTCATTAGTCTCTTGGATCTTTTCTTGGTAGGAGCTGAGGAAGTCTCAGTATCAGATTGGCTATCTCTATGAGAGTGAGAAGCAATGTGAACACAAAGAGCTTTCAAAGAATCAAACTCTTTACCACATTCTCTGCAAGTAAGTTGTTTTCGTTTCTGTTTTGTAGCCATCATCTCTCTCTGATCCACCAACTTCTTCTTCTTGTTGCCATTGTAACCAACAGAATACTCATTCGTATGAATTCTAATGTGACCTCCAAGTGATTTCCCAGAAGGGAAGTTCTTGTTACAGTACTTGCACACAAAGTTCCTCTGTTCCCTCTTCTCCATTTCAAAATTTGATTCCTTCTCTTAGACAAATGACCAAACACGAAACAAACAAGAATCAACAAAAAAAAGTTCATCTTTAGAAAAACAAAAGGCAAAAGAACTCATTTTTATATCCTTATGAATTTACCTCAAATCTCCCAAGAAATGCTTCAGAAGCCGACAAAAACTGAAATTCCCCAAATGCTACAGAGAATAAAGAAGAAGCAAGCTTGATGCTTTTCCTTATGATCAGATTTAGGGATGTGACAGTTGTTATCTCCTATTGCTTAAGTACAAGATCCGACCTTCAAGCCAATAAACAGGGAGAAAGGTAAAACAAAGCTTTTGTGTGTAAATTTCACAAAAAAAAGTTTAGAGATTTGTTTTCTTTTCTTAGTTTTTTGAGTTTGTGAGCTAAAAAGAAAAGAAAAATCAAAAATTAAAAAAGAGAGAAATGTTGGTAACACGAGTAATCAAAAGGTCAGCTGCATTTTTGGATCTATTCCTCACTCAACTAACACATTCTCTCTCCATCTCTTCCGGTGTGTGTGTGTGTTTGTTCAATTCATGCATGGAACCCAAAATATATGTTAAAAAGGAGTATGACACTACAAGAGATAGGGAGAAAATAAGCAACTGGACGGTCAAGATCTATTTTGGTCACTTCCTGATATTTCAAAAAGATCACACATTTACAGTAAAGTTTTCAATTTTTTTGCAATCAAAGATTTGTTTCCTTATTAAAATTAAAAATCTTGAAGACTGAATTAGAACACTTCATTCGAGTAGTGGGTATAACAAACCATGGGGCCAAACACAAGAGATTAATAGAGACTTCTCGATGTCCAAACAATTAAACGTTGTCTTTGATGAGAGAATCCATAATTGGCTTCTGCCACATATTCTCCTATTCTAAAGCAACAATCTTTGGCATTGAATTTTGTGAAGTTTGTTTCTTTTTGTGTTTAACAATAAAGATTTTTTAAAATCTTTTTTGCCACCTACTGTTTCCCACTTTTTCTATTTAATGTTTTCCTTTAACCATACAATAGAAAATTCCTTTTTTTCCCTAAAACATTTATAAAACGGTGATACGATGATTTCTCAAGGCAATTTCTGTACAACTTTAAAGGTTCAAAGCAGAAAAAATCCTAGTGCAGATCAGAGAGATTCTGAGATTCTAAGTAAGGATTTTTGAGCAAGAGGGCCCCAAGACAAGTTATTAAACAGGCCCATTCACAAGATTCCACATCAGAAAACAAAGGCTGAAAATTCTTAATCTAAAAGTCTCTCTCTACTTTAAAAGGAACATTTGGAGGACCCCATAAGCCCCAAAAAATCTCTCCCACGATTCTGCAAGTTGTTGAGAATGATATTTTGCTTCATCACTTGTTTCTTGCCTTGTTTTCCCAGGATCCATAACCATAAATCTCCTCCATGATGCTCCCAGTTGGTTGAAGATCTTTGCCATTTGTTGAAACATTCCGACACATAGAAGCATCCCAGACTTTAGCGGCCATGGGATCATTACACTTCTTCAACTTTTTATGATGCTCTCCAAGACCAATCTCATCATTCTTTGCACAGTTCACTGCATCATGTGCAAGTTCAAAGGATGTGCACGAGTCATCTTCTACGTTCACTCTCTCCCCATTGCTCCCTGAAATTCTACCCATATCTTCAATTGTTGAATAAATCTTGTGCTCGTCGTCACAGATTCCAGTGCCATCTTCTCTACTATCAACAAAGGCATCACCATCTCCGCTATTACTGGCATCTTCTTCACCCTCTTCATGATGAAGTGGATACACTTTCTCAGTCCCTTGCTGGATAGGAGACTCGAGAGCAGAGTCTTCTTCATATTCTTCAACATAATGAGGACGTGAAGAGCCCCCATAACATCCATGCCATTCATCATCATCACTATCAATGTCCAACATCAATGTTCTGTTCTGGATGGCCCTCCTTCTGAGGACAAAAACGTTGAAGTAGTAACTAACAATCTCTTGCTTAGTTCGGGAAAAAAATGCAGCTGCCAAATGCTGCCAAAAATTCCGACCTAATGTTACAGGATTGGAATAAACAACCTCATGAAAAAGTTGTGCATCTTCATCGCTCCAGTTCCCTTCAACTTCTTCTCCCATATCACAGAAGCCAAGGTCTTTAAACGTCTCATATCCCAACATCTTAACTATTTTTTCTCTAGCTTCTTTAATGTGTTGTTGCACACACCTGATAGAACCCCTGTCCCGACAGACACAGAACTTTCTACCTTCCCCAACTATATCATCCATATGTTCCACTGTATTCAAATCCGGCATAGGAGTAACACATGTACCAGGCAGCTTCTCACCAACAGCACATACAATAATGTGATCT
Source organism: Cardamine chenopodiifolia (assembly GCA_963922655.1). NCBI lineage: Eukaryota > Viridiplantae > Streptophyta > Magnoliopsida > Brassicales > Brassicaceae > Cardamine > Cardamine chenopodiifolia. The sequence continues at coordinate 8,434,059 of OZ000459.1, forward strand.
TGAACCATCATGCCTGAGGGTTCTAAGGTCTTATTCTGACTACCTTCCCATTCAGGAATTTCAGCTTGATGACCTGGTCCAATCGGCACTTGCTTTCTAGCAGGTTGATCCAGGAGGAAAGAATAGAAAGTCTCAACAGGAGCAAATACTCTTGGAGGTATTTCAAGCTCAAAATACTTTACAGAATGGGGAGAGTGAGTTGGATCTCTTCCGCCACACCCTTTTGTGACCCATGTAAAAGTATCATCCATGTCATGATGACCCGGTAAAACAAAACTGGACTCTTCAGCATACATTTCACCATCAGATGATTCACCGCCTTGGGTCTTATAAAGGTTACCCTCATCCACTATTGTCCGGTTTATCAAAAGAGAACAGCAAATCACATAGGGAACTTTATCCTTTATAAAAACAAGATTAAATCCCATAAACAAGTTATTAACTACATGATATTTACCCGTGGCAACAGGTTTCTGGAAAACAGCATCGCGAGGACCAACTTCTTCAAACTGATTCAACTTATCGGTATAGCCAAGCTGTCTAGAATGTTTGAGCGGGAGCTCATGAAATTTCTCATCTTCAAAAGGGCGCTTGAATCCCATTTTCAACCTGCATAATGGGTGATAAAAATGTAATAAACTCTAAGGATAATTCGGAATATGAATCCTTATAAATAGAAGAGTAAAACAACAACATGCGCAAGATGGACAGTGAAACAAGTAAAATATAAGATTCGGATTCCCTCACACAGATGTAGCAAATGCATGCAAGCGACCTTATACAAACCGTATGTAGAATGCCTAGCTGTAAAAGTTCCTCTTTAGACAAACTATACTGTCATGCTACTTTAACAGACATGCACCACAACAAAGAATAACAGAAGTACTAATACTTAAAAAACAAATGTCCAGTTAACATGTATATTATTTACCTCTCTAAAAGGGCAAGCTCAGATATGGTTTCAGGCCAACTGCACAAAGGATGTAACCAAACTAGAACGCCACCAAAAGCTTAAGTGGGAAAAAATCGAATATCCCCAAATCAGAATTAACCCTAACCCTAGACTCCGGCTTAACAAAAAATTTAACCAAATTAAGTGTAGAATGGATACGAATTGATCAAATCTATACAAAGCAAGATAAAGCCCTTTGATAATTTACAGATCTGGCAAGCCCTGAGATAGATCGATATATAAGAACCCTAGATCTCAATCAAGGACGAAAAACACGACATTGACATCAAAATAGATAGGAATTTTTTAAGAAAATCGAGTAAATAGCGAAGGAAAACGATGGCTCAAGATATTAAACAACTAGAGAGGAGATCGATAACCCTAACCCTAGATTTCTTTTTGACAACCGATATAGATAAAAATTGCTATCAATAGAAAGAAGGAAACGAGAATTAGATGAATATACAGATCAATTGCAAGATTAATTGAAAAAAAATCCCAGTTAAACCAAAAAAAAAAGGAAAAAGAGATTTGGATTACGATGAAAAATTTTGGGGAAGAATACGATAGAAGATAATATCGAGAAAGGTGGACACGGTTCGTGGAGCTATTTTCTAAACAAAGCAGGCCCAATACACTAATTCGAGTTTGACCCGTAAAAATCCCTAAAATTGAGCTGGACCCCAAATTTAAGATCTGTACACTTTTTTATCTAGTCCTTATTGTTTTATAAGTTTTAAACTTCTTTCCTTATTTTTTTCATGTTACAGTGAAACCCATATTTCAAAACATAAAAGCACAAGATTTGTTATCGAATTTGAGGATTCGACCATCTATAAATAGTTCTTATCATGGTAAGCAAATAAACATTTAGAGAAATATAAGTTTTTATTCATATACTTTTCCAACTTAGGCAGATTCAGACACTTAATGTAATATTGGTCAGCTTCAGACGTTACAACAAGAATGAGGAATCAAAAGTATTATATAAAAAAGACATAAAGTCACTCGAAGTTGGCACCTTCATACCACAGCAGGCATGTCCTTGAGCCATGAATCAAGCGGCTTACCAATGGAGTAAACAATAAAACCAGCTTCACTGCATCAACAACGTTCCTACAATCAAACACAAAAGCAGATTTCTGCATATTGTCAAAGATTTTCTTGAAGTCCAAGGTTTTAAACTTGTCCCACTCGGTTAAGACACAAAGGCCGTGCGCGTCTTTAGTTGCCTCGTAAGCATCTGAGACAACATTCACTTGCTTGGAGCTACCTTCGGCTTTAATTTGCTGAAGAGGAACTGGATGATCCCAGTCAAACCTAGCCCTGGAAAGATCTCTTCTGATCTGTTCTTCAAGGACTTCTGGGTCGTATATGCTCAACTTGGCCTTGTCAGCAACTAGTCTGTCACAAACATCAATGGCTGGAGTCTCTCTCGTGTCCCCTGTGTCCTTCTTGAAAGAAAAACCGAGTATCGCGATTTTCTTGCCCGAGACCGTGTTAAACATGGAAGAAACAACCCTGTTTGCAAACCGGATTTTCTGATAGTCATTCACCTTTATGACTTGTTTCCAGTAATTAGCTGCTTCAGGCAAGCCGTTGCATTCACAGATATAGATAAGATTTAAGATGTCCTTTTGGAAACATGATCCACCAAAACCAACACTTGCATTCAAGAACTTTGGACCAATTCTAGTATCTGTACCCACAGCGCACCTTGTGTGACATCAGCACCCGTTGCCTCACATAGAGCTGACATTGCATTAACAGATGATATCCTCTGAGCTAAGAATGCATTTGCTGCAAGCTTAAAGAGCTTAGCAGACCAGAGGTTAGTGCAAATGATGCGTTCCACTGGAACCCAATGAGCATAAACATCTCTTATAACTGCAATGGTCTTTTGTCCAGCTGCAGTATCCCTACCACCAATTAGCACGCGGTCTGGGTTATGAAGGTCCTTAATTGCAGTACCCTTAGCAAGAAACTCTGGGTTAGAGAGAATCTGAAACTCTATGCCTGTGCTATTATGAGTCAGTATCTTCTCAATAGCCTCTGCTGTTCTCACAGGAACTGTGGATTTCTCAACAACGATTTTGCTTGATTTAGAGACATCAGCGATCATCCGAGCAGCACTCTCCCAGTAAGTAAGATCAGCAGCTTTGCCAGCACCAAGACCTTGTGCTTTAGTTGGAGTGTTGACTGAGACAAATAGAATGTCACTCTCAAAGACATGTTTCTCCACATCAGTGCTAAAGAAGAGATTTTTCCCTCTGCACTGTTTAACCACATCGTCCAAACCAGGCTCGTAAATAGGAAGCCGATAACTGTTTCACGCATTGATCCTTGGTTCAGAGATATCCACAACAGCTACTTCAATCTCAGGGCACTTAAGAGCCATCACTGCCATGGTTGGACCATCCACGCAGCCAGCTCCGATGCAGCATATCTTCGCCATTTCTGAATTTTTAAACCTCTCCTGATAATACAAAACCATTATATAGTCGACGAGAGTCAAATCATGCGAAGAGGAAACCAAAAAAACAGAAACAAAAATGTTAAATTTTCAACAACTAGATGATATTGATTTTTCCAGTAGATTGCTGGATCAAATTGCAAGTAACTCGTAATAGAAACATAGACAGACAACGAACTTGGATATGGAAAATCTAAATGCATGAATCGGTTTAAAGAGTGAGGCATAAGCATGATATCAAACATCTTGTAAGCTAAGATCTATGAATTTAGAAATTATGACAAAAGGACCTCAAAATGTAAAAGTTTTTGGTTGTATAATCTCGATCAAACAAAACGATCCCATCTTTGATATAAAGCGTTAACCACCGAGGAAACGAACAATAACAAACAATTCTCAAGATTTGAGCTTGGGAAAAAACGAATTCAAAATAACATAAGAAGAGAATGATCGAGAAACGAGATACATTTCTTAGGAGAGTTGGAAAAAGAGAGAAATTTACCTTCCGGGTACTGTTCCTAGAGACTTGAGAGTGAGCAAGGCAGAGAGAGATGGGGGCCTACGGTGAAGAATGAGAGAGAAAGGAAAAGAAGAGCAAGTTGCGGCGAAGACGATGGAAATGACTGAAGATGTATTCTCAAATTATAAAGACACTCTGACCCAACTTGACTTGCGCATTTCTACTTTTTATTTTGTTGCTTCACACACTCCTATACGCTTTATTTGTTCAATTATTATTATCCTATTCCTACCATTATGATTTGCTTACAACATTGACCGGCTTACATTATTTGAACCTTTTTTGGAGATTAAGAGCCACTTTTGTATTTAATCTCATGTTTTATGATTGTAAGTTTGTAACACTAGGCTAAATTGGTTAAATGGCTCCGTAAGCATACCACAAAGAAGCAACTTTTTTGAAATAAATATTAAAGAAAAGCTGGATTCTAATGCTATAATTAAAGGTTGTTTGTACCCATAAATTTTTTGAAAGATGAGTCTTCTAATAAAAATTAGAAAAGCCAGTTTAAGCAACTTCGTTTTCAATCATTCATTGTGGTCTTATCTTGCATATATTGAAGATACTACTCAGGGGTAAATGATTTTGTTTTTATCATCGTATATGACGACAGTCACGAAAGTTCAGACATGTAAATGTACGACATTATTTAAACTCTTCAAGGGTTTTCATCATCAGGCATTTCAAAAGGGTTTCAAAGTGTCTCAATGACAACTAACTTTCAATAATTTTGTGCGATCAATATATTCGTCTAAATCGAAATCCATAACTAATTAATCATAAAGTTTTGTATACATTAAGCGAGAAGAATAAAAAGGAAAATCAAGAAGTGGAGTTCAAGAAAGAAGTGAACCAATGAACAGAGTCCTTAGCATATCTCTTGAGATTGTCTCTGTAATCAATAAAGTAGAGACCAAACCTTGAACTGTAACCAGCTGCCCATTCCCAATTGTCCAATAGCGACCACACAAAGTACCCTTTCACATTGCATCCATCTTCTTTAATCGCAGCTTGTAAGCTCAAAAGATAATCATGATGGTATCTGATTCTTTTCGTATCCTTGATAGCTTCTTTTCTTGAGATCAGAATGTTGTTTGGATCGTCCATTCCTACACAAACAAACATCATTACATTTACAAACTCTCTTTCTTGTCTAGAAGGTTCTAAGATGTGTGTGCTTTACCATTTTCAGTGATAAAGACTGTAGGGTTTCCATATCTATGTTTGATGTAATTCATCAAGCTTCTCATCCCTCTAGGCACTATGTACAACCATATCGAACTTGCCTATCCGCGACAACAACAAACACAACACCAGCTTAGAAAATTACTATTGTACTAATCATTTTGAGAGAGATATATAACTAAGTCAAAAATACATATCTTACCCTATCTCCAATCGCGCTTAAACCCTTAAAAGCTGAAATTTAAAACAAAGATTTATCAGTAAAGTGTTAAACACTCATGACAAGGGGTTAGTGAGGGAGAAGTATGGTTTATACGTAGAGTGACGGTTCCAGAATCAGAAATGGCGTCGTTTAGAAGAGTGCCGATGAGATTGGTGTTGTTGTTCCTTGCGTAGTACGTTGTGTAATGATTAATCCCTACAAAATCTAGCGAACCCTTAATCAGAGCGGATTGAGATCCTGTAAACACTGGTAGTCTGCTTCCGACTCTGCTTCTCATCGAACTCGGGTAATCCCCAAACATCAACGGATCCAAAAACCTAATTAAGGTCATATAAGATATATCACATTGTATAAACTATGTAACATATTGTTAAGTCGTGAAAGTTGTGTAAACATTAATTATACCAGCCAAGTTGAAAGTCTTGAGCTCTTTGTGCAGCTTCAATGTCCTCTGTCTTGTTTGACTCCGGTTCATACCACATTACATCAAAAGCTATCCCTAACGAACCTCCTTGCTTTGCCTAACATAATTTATACATCAAAACTAATCTTATTTTGATTTAACATCGTGTTTCCAATATAGTATATTGACTAACCTTGTACTTTTTTCTGTAGATATCAGAAACGGTGGCGTGAGTTAGAATAACATTGTGACCGACGATGTAAGGCTCGGTCGATGAGTTTCCGGCTCGACAAGTGAGCTTAAAAAGAACAGTGCAACGGCCTGGAGCTTGTAGCCCAACGTCATAACCTTGTATCGCGAATGTGTGTGGCTCGTTGAATGTAATCCAGTGCTTCACTCTATCTCCAAAACTCTGGAAACAAACCTCTGCATACGCTGCAAAATCATTTCTGCAAAAAAAAAAGTTTTGCGAAATTAAATTCTGTCTATGAAACATGAATGGTTATATATTTTTGTATGGAACGTTACATGATTTGTGGGTTCAGCCAACCGAGGTATCGATCATGGAGTGCTTGAGGAAGGTCCCAATGGTATAATGTCACGTACGGCTCAATCCCTACAACCACAAGTTGATTGATTATTCTCCAAACGCATAAATCTAACAACTCTGAATTTGAAATTACTATAGACCTTAAAATCATGCAATAAAAATAATAAAATACCTTTAGCAAGTAACGCATTAATGAGTTTGTTGTAGTGATCGATTCCGGCTTCGTTTATTTGTCCCACGCCATCTAAAAACCACACATCATATTATCATGGTTAATCCATCAAAAAACATTTCAAATTTCAAACTTAAGAATATATTTTTTACGTAATATCATAAACTTACTCAATCTAAAGTAAGTTCAATTTTGAGTAAAAAAAAACTAAAAATGATTAAAGAAAAAACATACTTGGAAAGATGCGGGCCCAAGAAATGGAAAATCTATAAGCGTCCATTCCCATGTTCTTCATAAGTTGTATATCTTCCTGCCCTCACATTGTATAACTCCAATTAATTAAAACTTACATCGTTTCTATTTTCTTTCAAAATGTATACATATTGACAGTTTTGTTAGTTTATATAAATCGGCTTTACCTCGTAACGATGGTATTGATCAACAGCAACATCAGCGTTGCTAAAATCGGTAATTTTACCAAAAGTGTGGGAGAATGTGTCCCATATCGTAGGACCTCTTCCATCTGCCTTCACTGCTCCCTCGTGCTGCACCAATTATTGTTGATCATTAATTTTTATACCAAGGTCCATAATTATTTGTATTTTTATTTTGGGTAACACTGGAGTCAAAATTCCAGGCAGAAAACAAATAGAAAGTTTCCGAAACATTAATTGGGTGTGCTTAGTTAGGTGAGAGATTGTGAGAAAGAAAGACTTTGGTTTTACTTGACTTTTCATATGCTGGATTGACAATATCCAAATTACAATTTAAAAAGGGAGAGAAAATATATACAGCTGAAATTTGAGAAAATGTGTAAAAGAATGAGTCGTTTGTTTGAAAAAAATATTAATTTTTTTTGGAAAACCGAAACCACAAGAATGGAAGAGCAAGTATTGGCTGCCCGTGATTGATACATATGTATGGTCTTGTTTACGCGTCATGCACCGATTCGAAAATTGATTCATGGAGCACATTTCAAGAACAAAAACAAATTTAACACACGCTTCAATATAATAAATAACTTATATGGTACATGTTATTATATTAAATAATTATATGACGATGAATTTGCTGACAAAAAAAAAAAGATCACGATGAATTTACAGAGGTGGTAAAGTTTTTTCAGATACTGAATTGTGTTTTAGTATTAAAAAAAAGTTTTAGTAACATGTGGAATTGTGTTTGCTTGAAGCACAAAAACATATCATTAAAAAAAAACATATCACATCACTGCATATACGTGAATAATTTTGTTTTCAGATTCCGTTAAAATAAAAAGGCAAAGATAATAAAGCAAAAATAAAAATAAAAATAGAAAAAAGAGAGAGGAGAGGAGAGGGGACCTGAAAAGCGGAAGAAGCAGTTCCGAAAACAAAGCCCTTTGGAAAACTGCTTCTGGAAATGTCCGCACAGATGCATGTCTTATCCATCATTATCATCATCATCGTCATTACCATGATAAATCTCCTTGAACCCATCTCTTCTTTCAATCTTCTCTTCCCCAGTTTACGTGTAGATCGAATGAAACTGTTCCAAGATGAATAAGAAAGAAGAGAGACAACAAGAAGGAATACATAAAAAGAGGAATGCGAGTGAAAAAGGTTATGTGAGGAGTATCTATTTATAGGATGGAAAAGTAAGAGATATAAAATATTTCGATATCGTCAATAAAAAATGAAGATTTCGAACTTTTATGAAATCAAACAAATAATAATTATAATCACTATTTCCAGGGGAAAGAAAACAACTTTAAAAGAAACACATGAAAAGTAGAAGAAAAGAACATGAAAAATCTGGTCCACATTGGATAAATTTGCTGTTAAAGGATATTGATCGAATCTTCTTTTGTTAATTATGTCGTATGTTTTAACTAATTTTATCAATTACAAAAAAAAAAGTTGTTGCATTAAACTTTTTGATGTAAACAATTTAACTTTACACCACTTATAAGTTTTTATTATTTTATTTTGTAATATGGTAAGATACTTAATATGTTTCCGAAAATAAAAAATAAAGATACGTGTTGACTGGCATGGAACGACTTATGGGTTAAATATTATTTTCTTAACATTAATAAAATTACCACCATTGTTGAGATGTTGTCTATTGGTAAGAACAGGTCAATATTTTTATTTTTTACACCGTACTATTTGCTCTATGATTCGTAGACATCCAAATGTCAAGAATGAGAACGATATTTTTATTTTTATTTGGTTTAAAAGCATAACGTATCTTCGATATACAGAGATAAACAAATTACGAGCAGATAAACGCATTATATTTCTCATTCCAATCTCAGGATCCCATGATTTCTCCCTTATATTTGGAAAAGTTAATTTATGTGTAGATCAGATTTGGAAGGGTTTTATAGCGTCAGATAATGTGAGAGTGGATATAAGCTGTCACTAAGTAGCTTTTGAGCCAATGGTATATTAAACTTTGTTCTTAAAGGAGCCAGAAGTTTGGCTCGGTGAATTCGAATCTGTTTGATAGAAGTTACATTTTTCTTAAGAATTTTTTTACCGAATAACTGACCCCAATAACAGAAATTATAAAACCTTTGTCCAGAATTTTCGTTAAAGAAAGAAGAAAAAAAAACTATAAGAAGCCGCCAATAAATGAATTAATATTGTTTGTGGTTGTGTTGTGGGCCCATTTTTTATGGTATACTTGTTCCCATTTGCTTTTCTCAAAGAATTCTCTAAGGACTCCGAATTATATTTTTCTTGTATCACTTGGCATCTTTGTTCTTCTTCGTGTTTACTTTTTTTTTTTTTTCTATTTTTACTATACAAAGGAATCTATGTTCGAGAAAAACACCGATAACTTATTTCACTAATTACACGCATTCAATGTTATAGTTCCTATGATAAGCACACCATTCCATTTGAGTAGGACATTCATTTGATTAATTAATAAAGAAACTAACAAGTGGGAATAATTAAGAGTGACTCGTAAAGTCATTGAATTAATTAATTGCTTATTCTTAACTTCTCACGCGACAAGTATGACGTATCCAATTATTATCGCTTACACGTTTATAGTATTATTTGCTTAGACACCATATTTTTTCTTTAATACAAGAAAGTGGATGGAAGATTGCGGGAATAATCCGTGCCTTAATTATCATAAGTAAAGATATGCGTTTGTTACATTCACACTAACAAGTCAACGACCCACAACATACTTCCTTCTTTCTTCCTCTGTTTTTCCGGTGCAGATGCAATTACGCTACCCATTTACACACTTGTGTTCACACACATATCCCTACTCCATTCGTCAATGATTTTAAAAAACGATCTCTTACGATGTTAGCCTAGGTAGGGTCTAGAAACCAGACTTTTATTATGGGAAGATTCTCCCAGCGCCGCGAACCAAGCGACGTCGTTTATGAGCATGAGCATGAGCATGAGCATGAGCATGAGCATGAGCATGAGCATGAGCATGAGCATGAGCATGAGCATGAGCATGAGCATGAGCATGAGCATGAGCATGAGCATGAGCATGAGCATGAGCATGAGCATGAGCATGAGCATGAGCATGAGCATGAGCATGAGCATGAGCATGAGCATGAGCATGAGCATGAGCATGTTAGAAGAAGTCGGTGTGGAATTTTTTTTTAACAATTTGTGAAAAACATTTCGGCCAGAGCAACATATGGTGTTTTTATAGGTTATAGTAACACAACTAACAAGTGACATCCATAAGAGTTAGAGCAGAGCAGAGCAGAGCAGAGATGTATCTGGTCAGTTCTTCCTTCCCTCCGACAAGATTATGTGATACCCGTGCCTGCAATCACCTCACAGTCACATTCATCATCCACTAAACAAAGCCAAATTCAGATTTTGAGATCGAAGAAAGAATGAGATAGGATGTGGACATACGTTGATTTGAAGGGTGCACTGGTGACTCCAACAGGTGTGTTGAAGGCCACATCTTGGAATGGACCAGCCATCTTTCCCCTTGGGAACCATCCAAGATCTCCTCCTTTTTTCCCTGATGGGCACTCTGAGTACTCTGCTGCAATCTGAGATAGTTGCACACAAACTGAGTTGATAATCTCCACCATACATTAATCATTACACACATCTAGCAATGAAGTAGGAGGTGTTGAAATGGGTTTTCAGCAGTTATGTAGATGTCATAGCTAGAAATGAAAAAACTATACTATCTGAACTATCTTAGACTTGATGTTTTAACTCAAAAACAAAAAAAAAGAAGAAGCAAAACTAGGATTTCACCTTTGCAAACTCAGCAGGAGGAACCTTGTCTCCGTTGCTCAACCAACCATCCTGCAACTTTTTGTAGGCTTCGTTGATCTTGCCTTGCTTTTCGCACAAAACATGTCTTGCTGAAATAAAACCATTGCAATGTTGAACAACATTTCTATGCTTTTGTACAACAAAATGCTAAAGTTGTAAGAGAATTTTTGGATCCATAAATGTTTACAAAGTATGTATCACACAACAACACAAGTATTAGACACAGATATGAATTGAAAACATAAACCTTTAACATAAGTGCACGTCCCAAGACCATCAGCGGCTTTTCCTCCTTTGCCTTTACCCTTGGAGGCCCCTTCATCACTGCCACTTGCTTGTTTTCCTTTACCCTTCCCACCAGCTTTTGCGTCCTTCCCCATCTACTTAAACACAGCAAGAAATAAGCCATCATTAACCTTACCATTATCTTCAGATTTCAGTGTTTTTAAACATAACACACATCTCTTAAACCCTGGAAATTGAAAGCTTTAAAACCATAAACCCTGAAACACTCGAATAGAAACTCAACGTAGATTTAAAGCCAAAAACAAGTGATTTGGAATCTATACTGGAAGCAGATTAATAATTGGTAAACGTGTTTAAAAAACGGAAATTTTGAGGCAATTAATCAAATACTTGGTAAGCTAAGATCCATCAAATTCAGACTGATCACAGAGCAACAAGATTGCAAATTAAAAAAAGAGTAATATCAGCATTTGGACCAATCGAAACGCAAGGAGCTCAAAATAGAATCAGTGCGTCCAAACAAAGGATAATATCTCAAATGGAAAAATAATGAATCTATAAAGATGTAGTGCAAATAACCCAATTCCCAGTTTTCAATATCTATAGCCTCGAAATCAGAGAACTGACCAACAATTAACAAAACCCATCTTCTCCATCGGAGAAAATACAAAGGAAACTATATCTCTTGAAACAAATAGACATTGAAAATTGGGATGAAATATGATTGAGAAGCCAAAAAAATTACAAAAACGAGAACTTTACCTTGAGGTTCTTCTTCTTTCAGATTGAACGATCGAGCAGAGCAAGAGAAAGAGAGATTTCTTTGTTAAGTCTTTGTGGAATTAGAATTTAAACCCATACCCACTCGTGGATGTGGGCTCAGCCCATTTACTAGTGCTGGGCTTGGATTCTTTTAAGAGTTAATTAAAAAAATGGCATTCGGTTTTTCCATTTTACTGTTTAAGTTTCGGTTTTTGTCTCAAGCATGGTGAAATTACATCTTTGCCTTTAGTTTTATTAAAATTTATTTTTTCCATGTATTTTTGTACACAAATTCATGTGTAATGAATTTGTCGACGAGTCAATAATATTTTGATAACTAAGCCATTTTGTTTAGATTCTATATTTCCAATTTAGGGTTTACTTTTATTTTGGGATAACTAATACACAATGTTTAGATTCTCTATTTATAATAAGGGTTTATTTTTGCGTTTGAATTCCTTATTTATAATATAGGGTTTAATTTTGAGTTTGAGTTATCTCTAGGGTTTAGTTTTGAGTTTGAGTTCTTTATTTATAATTTAGGATTTAGTTTTATAATTGGGTAGAGTTTAGTTTTAAAGGTAAACACAATTTACTTTTATGTTGGGTAACTAAAACACATTTTTTTAAGATATAAAGATAAAATTATCATGAACAATACTAATTTCATTTTTAAAATGGCAAATGCATTTTTTAAACAGTAAAATGGCAAAAAATGAAGATTCATACATTTTTGTGGCAAAATATGAATGCTCTCTTCTTTTAACTAGCACCAAATGGTAGTGTCACATATGCTATATACAGTTAGACACCAAATTATATCCATACCGTTCATTTTTCTTAGATTTTCGAGTCAAATGTTCATAGGTACAAAAACGCAAAGGAGCTGTTTGGCCATGTCTTAACTCTTACAGGACGATCATGTAGAGAGAAAGTTGAAAGGCTGAAACTTAGTAAATTCCATTTATTAAAGCCTTCGATATATATATATATATATATTTCTATTTCTCGTAAGTTTGATCGCGCCAAAAATAAATAATTACAATTACTTTCTACACATAATTAAGGCATATATGCCATCTCTGCTTCAATGCTAGAGCTGTTTTCCAACTTTGGGTCTTTAGGGTTTTCAGTTGAAGAAGAGAGTGTGGGTTTTTAATCCATCTTTTGTTCAGAGTAAACCACATTGTTCAATTTCAGGAGATGGAGCAAACGAAGATTATGAAAGATTGTGAAGTAGAAGTCAGTTCTGAAGAGGAAGGTTTTGAAGATGCTTGGTTCAGAGCTATTTTAGAGGAAAACCCAACTAATTCGGGTCACAAAAAGCTTCGTGTTCGTTACTTGACGTTGCTCCATGAGGATGGTTCGTCTCCTCTAATCAAACACATCGAAGAGAGATTTATTCGACCTGTCCCGCCGGAGAATCAATAGAACGGCGTCGTTTTAGAGGAAGGTTTAGTGGTTGATGCTGATCACAAAGACGGATGGTGGACTGGTGTGGTCATTAAGGAAATAGAGGACGACAACTATTTGGTTTATTTTGATTCCCCACCTGACATTATTCAATTCGAGAGGAAGCAGTTGCGAGTTCATCTTAACTGGTCCGGTTCAATTTGGGTCCGACCAGATATTAAGTACGAGGTTCAATGTTTGAAAAATTTCCGGGTAGTGTATGCTAAAGCAATTCCTTTTTATTTTTATTTATTTTGCATTGATCTATGCAGAGCTGTCCTCTGAGCAGAGCTCAAATGTGGTGAAAAATTCTGCTGCTGTTGTTGAGGAAACGCAAGCAAAGGGTACACTAACGAATTTGCCTTTTGCAAAGAGGTTGCCATTTTGGAAGACATGTGAAACAGAGGAGGTATACAAAACAGTACCACAGAATCCTCATTTCAGCCTGTTGGTCGAAGTTAAAGAAGATATCTGTGAATGGTCTGCAGTTGGTATGATGGTGACTTTCTACGGGTTATTAAAAGAAGTCAAAGATCTCCAGCTCGATGATTCTTCAAACAAACTAAGCAGCCTTAGTAGTTCTTTTGCCGAGCTAGAGAAGCATGGTTTTGATGTTGCAACCCCTCAGTCACAGATCAAGAAAGTGTTGTCTCTCCAAAATGGGCGAGCAAAGAAAGCAGAGAAAAGAAAATATCTTGAGAAGAAGATTGAAGTTGAAGAGATTGAAAGGCACAAACTTGAAGCAGAAATGGTCGACTTAGAATGAAAATTTTTGGAGCTAAAGAGACAAGAAGCGGTTGTGAAAGAGAAGAAGGAAGCGGCGGACAAAATGATTGTTGAAATGAAATCATGTGCAGAAACCATTGATCAAGAGATTGAAGATATGGAGTTGCTCCGTGGTAATAAGTTAAAAGAAAACAAAACTATGAGTGACCTCTAAGTCTTATTTGGGTAAATGAAAGTAGATGTAAGTAATAAGATTTGTCTAAGATCTTTAGCCCTTATGGTTATTGTTGATGATGAGTTAGGTTTTAACCTTCTGATGGTTATAATGTCTCTGTATTTTGTGATTTTAATCTAAACTAAAAATGTTGTGCGAATTATTCTGATCTTAAAATTGTTAAATTATTTCTTTGACAAGCATAAAACCCCAAACATCAAAGCTAAAAGAACACGCTGATTTCACATCAATGTGCCCCGTCAACAAGACAGTGCAAGAGCTTGAGAATATAATTGTCTTTAATGCTTAGAAGTACTATAACATTATCAAATAGACGACATATTTTGCCAGAAGAGATTGAACAAAAACAACTCAAATAGCACAACACAACTTTTCTCACTCATTTGCTTCACAGCTTATACCAACACTAACTCAGGCTTCCCAAAATTCATATGGCTCTCTGTTCCTTTATCAGTATCTTGGAGCTGTACCAAAAAAACCACAAAAGTGGATTTACATAAGCTAATAACAAGTCGCTTATATTCAAATATCATTGTAGAAAGGATGCTATGATGCATACCTCCACCGATTGTTGCTTCAGGAAGCTTCTCTATTGAGTACTTGCGCCGTGTCACAAACATGATCGGCACACCAGGAATCTGTAAACGAACATAAGAAGGTCAACTACCAAAGATTTCACCCATGGATATCAAAAAGCAATCATACCACACTACGATCTTTACCTTGCGAATCCTTCGCTTTAGATCTCTATCACAAGTAGCCACTATGAAACACTTATGCTAGTATATTACAGAAGAAACAAACAAACAGAAGATTAGACTACATGCATAGACAGAGCATCTCCTTAAGAGAAACAGGACACAGAGATAAAAAAAACCGGAGCTGAGGCATTACCTGAGTAACTCTGTCCACAAGACAGTCATCAGCATATGTCCCTTTGTGTATACAAGGTAGTCTTTCAAATCGGGGATCCTTGGCAATCCTACCAAATCATAAATAATAACCAATTAAGAATCTAGTAAATCGATCCATGATACAATTCTACTGAAAAACTCTTCTTTGAAGTCTAGAAACTTAACCTTAGAGCTACTCGATACTTCTGACCTAACTTCTCCAGCTCAGCCATGACACAGTCAGTGATACAAGGAGTGCCTTCAAATCCGAAACAATTCACTGGTTAAGAAAGTTAAAGAATATAGCATAACTATAAAACTAACAAAGTTTAAGTAACTCACATTTTGCGTACAAACAGTCCATCATTCCCTTCTCAAGATCAATCTGATTTTGCAACATAACGACAGGATTTCAATCAGGTCCACCAAGGCAAAAACTCAACAAAAATCAATATTTTTTATCATACAAATTCCGATTACAGCTCTATTGTAAATAATGCAACTGAGTTGTGTATTTATTACCTTATTCTGGATAGAGAAGTTGATGAAATTGGTATCCACCAAAACCCGGTAAGGAGGAACCAAACTAGCGTTGTGAGAAAAGAAAAGCCCTGAAGGAACATTGGGACTTATACAAAAGAACACCCAAAATCACAAACCAATATCCAAAATTCTAAGAATCTCCCAAAATTACGAAAGCACATAAAAAGGCTTATAGCTTACACATTTCTGGGAAGCTCCGTGAGGTCCTTCTTGCTTGGATTTAGAACCTCCTCTTTGTAACTGAAGATACAAGTACCATTAATCAAACCCCCCAAAAACAAACAAACCCTAAAGATATCAAATTTCCAAGGAAGAAGAATCGTTACTTACTTCTTCAAAGCTTTGTGGCTAATCAATTTTTTCATTACAGCAAACTTTTGAGGTTTCTTTGCTCTTCCCATCGTTGAAAGCAAAATTAGGAGAAAAACACTAAAACCTTGAAAAGGAGCAGATAGAAATGGAGGCTAAAAGGGCAGAAATTGCTCTCTTTCAAAACAAAAGACCACCAAAACTTTAGGTTCTTTTCTTTCCGACCAATTTCTCGAATACTTTTCAGGGCAAAAATTTAATCTATTATATTTTTTATTTATTTTTATTTTTAATTAAAAAAATAAGAAATTACGATTTTATCTTTAATAAAATTTTTGTTTCGATTAAATATATTATATATTTGTAATTGCGAGTGATACCAAAAAAATCTAGTAGTTTAGAATATTTAAACCAGTAGTACGCGTCTAGGATTCGAATCTATTATTTGTGGTATAACTTATTGATATAGTTGTAATTAAATACAAGTAGATATAATTTTGTAAAACCATTTGAGAAATTTAAATATAAGATAGTAACGAACCTTATACTGAAGTAAAGGATTTAAATATTATTTTTGGTATAATTGGGTATTTTATGTATAATTATATTTAAATTTTAATTTAAAAATTAAGTAAGAAATATTTTTGGGTTTCTATAAAATTAAAAAATATAAAAATTATTTTTAAATGTTTGAAGGTTAAAATAGATTGATGAAAAATATATTGATTAATTTGGTGAGTTGAAAAATACACGAGAAAATGGTCATTTTCTTGAAAGAATCGAGCTGAGACAGTGAGAAAGAAATTGGTGTTGGCATTTTAAGCATAACCGAACCGAACCAAATCAATTCGAACCGACTTGAGCTAATTTAGCTAAAGTGTGCTTCGGCCCATATACGAAGTATCTCTCTTACGGCGTCTCAGAGTCAGAAAGTGTAAGCAAACCGAGGAAGTGAAAATGGAGGATGATGAAGAATCACCGATGGCAATTCAAATCAAACCGGATATTTCTGTCGGAAAGATTCTCTCCGTAGAGGAATCAAGCGAGGTTGTTTCAGTTGGTGTCACTGTCATCACTGGCTATCTCGGCGGTGGAAAGTCCACTGTAAGCAATGAAAAAGTCTCTTTCTTTCTCCATTTCTAAGGTTTTTGATTGTTGATTATGCTGTTATGTGATTGATTTTGTCTCAGCTTGTGAATTATATTCTAAACGGGAAACACGGGAAGAGAATCGCTGTGATATTGAATGAGTTTGGGGAAGAGATTGGAGTTGAGAGAGCTATGATAAACGAAGGAGAAGGAGGTGCCCTTGTTGAAGAATGGGTTGAGCTCGCTAATGGCTGTATTTGCTGCACTGTTAAGCATGGTCTTGTTCAAGCCCTTGAGCAGCTTGTTCAGAGAAAAGACAGGTGCTTTGTTGAGCTCGTGAAATCCCCAAATTTATTATCTTCTTTGTAATTTTCTAGGCACAGTGACATATTCGTGATGAGCACAGTGAGAAATTGAAGTAATTTGTATTGCAGGCTTGATCATATATTGCTGGAGACAACTGGTTTAGCAAATCCGGCTCCATTGGCTTCTATTCTTTGGTTGGATGAACAGTTAGAATCAGAGGTCAAGCTTGACTGCATTTTTTTACTGTGAGTAGTGAACGCGTAATCTGATTTACTTCTCCTTTGTTAAGCTTGAAAGCTGCTCTTATAATTCTCTTATCAAGTTATCATCTTGTACACAGCAGAGAAAGTTGTAAGAAATAGATAAGTGATTCTTTCGTTTTCTGCTTACCTCTTTGTAGTATATATGTGTCAAATTGCTTACTCTCTCACTAGTTCCAGTAATTTAGTGCTCAGGCATTTTTGTTCCTAATACCTTTACTGACTTAGCTGCTTGAACAGGTCGTGGATGCAAAGAATCTTCGTTTTCAGCTCAATGAGCGTCGTGACTCATCCTCATTTCCTGAGGCTTTTAATCAAATAGCATTTGCGGTAATCATCGTGTCACAACGAATAAGAACACTGACATATTACCTTCTGCTTCTTACATCTCATCTCATCATGGCGAGATTATTTAATCGTATTGTAGGACACGATAATAATGAACAAGGTGGACTTGATTTCTCAAGAGGAATCTGATGAATTGGAGAAGGAAATCCATTCTATCAACTCGCTCGCTAATGTCGTCCGTACTGTGAGGTGCCAAGTTGATTTGTCCAATATATTAAACTGCCAGGCATATGATTCAACTGTTAAGTCTCAGAAACTTCTCTATTATCTGATTTTATATATATATATATACCTGCTCGATCGTTATTTGTGATTTTGACTGTAGTAATTGAACCTTTTCCCTCATCACTGTCGCAATTAGCATTTTAGCCGTCTGGAATCCCTGCTAGAAGCAAATAAATCATTAACCACAACAGACCTTCACGATAGTGGAGTGAGGACTCTATGTATCAGTGAATCACAACCTATAAACCTTGACAAGGTAGCAATTCATAACATTCTTGGAGAAGTAGTTAAAAATAGTGTTCTTTGTGATACACCAGCTTGTTCTCGGTTTGACAGGTTCATTTATGGCTTGAGGAAATTCTGTGGGATAAAAAACTGGAGATGGATGTATACCGTTGCAAGGCTGTGTTGAACATCCAAAACTCAGACCAGCTACATATTTTGCAGGTAGTGTGGTCATGAATTGAAACATGAGTATGGTCTTGTGATCCTCGGGATGTCCTTCACATTGCTTCTATGTTATTGAATATTGCGAGGAAGAGGACCGAGCAAACAAAATAGTATTTATAGGTTATATCTCCTTTTTGCATCATAAATACAATTATTGCTCCCAACACTCTGTTCTCTCTGCTTGCTGATTCATGTAGTTGAACATATACAGGACACAAACTGGACGAAGAAGTTCTTAGAAGCGGATTAAGAGATTGCAGACCCTAAAGAAAAACCCTAACTTGCACTTAAAACCAGATTGGTCTATACCATTTTGATTGTCCTGTATCAATTGTTGATTTTGGGAGTTAGAAATTGTAATTTTAGCATTACAGTGTGTGAACTTACATTACAATCTTATAAGTGATGCTGTAACAATAACAATACCTTCTACCCCACACTCGTTTAATCTAAATTTCAGACAACCATTGCTTTCCAAACAAAGCATAAGTGTGTTTTTGCAGAAGAAACTGAAATTTTTTATTTACAAGGTCAGATTGTTGTTATGACTGAACTTCTCTATCTTTCCTCCTCTCTCTTGTAGTCATCTTCTCCCCATACCTTTGGAATATGTCAGCCAAATCAAACAAGCTCAATTCTCTAAGTTTCTTCGCCATCTCTTCAAACATAACCACACCTTCCTCATTGGAATAACAATGTAAGAACTTGCTATAATCAAATCTAGGAACTTCGAGCCCTCTCTTCATCGTTCTCTCAACATACTTTGTAGTTTCCAACCGTTTCCCCACCTTGATCATACCTCCAACGAATATAGTGTCGAAATTCACTAACGGGTCTGGTCCTTTCCTTCCTCTTCTCCCCAAATGTCCTTGCAGCAACATAAGATACGTATGCATTATCGGCTCACACCCTCTCTGTATCATCTTCCTGAAAACCTCTGTTGCTTTGTTTGCACGTTTAATCTTCACCATCCCTTTTATCAACGCATGATAGATACTAATATCCGGATTTTCAATCGCCTCGACTATCTTGTATGCCTCTGCAACTCTTCGTTTAACCAACAGCCCATAAATTATCGACGCCCAAGTTAAGTTATCCACCTGTACGCCTCTTTGACGCATTTCATCAAACACGTTGCGTGCCATAGCAATCCTGCCATTCTTGCACAACCAATCGATCATAATCCTGTAGAAAGATCCATCCAAGTCTCCACCTCTTTTCGAAACCATCACGTAAAAGACCTTCGAAGCTTCATCAAACTGGTTTTTCTTTAGAATTGTTTCCATAATCTTTTTACCAGCTTCAATATCCACATCAAATCCTTCATCCATCATCAAATTCCAAAGCTTTACAGCTTCAATCAAATCACCAACATTGCAGAGCCCTTCAATCATCGTCCTATAAGTCATCTCATCAGGTTTAATACACTCTTTCAGCTTACTAACAACAAACTTAGCTTCTTCCACAAGCTTCTCCTTACACAGAGTCTCCACTGCCCTATTTAGCGTTTGCAAATTATACAAATATCCAAACTCATTCATCAGATGGAAAAAGTTAACACATTTCTTCAACTCTCTAGCAGAAGCAAGTGTTTTCAACACAATCCGAAACGTCTTATCATTAGCCAATCCTTGTTTCCCTGTTTCTTGAGCCAATTCCCAAAAAAGATCCATGTTTCTTGATTTACCGATAATGTCAAGCATCTTATTAGAGGTAGTGAAGGTGTGGGTGAAATCAGGGTGGTGAGTCAGAGAATAAAGGAAAAAACGGTGAACCGGACGCCATGAGAGTGGGAAATTGTTGCAGACTTGGAGGAAGAACTCGTGAGTGAGTTGAAACTTCGTGGAGGAAAGCTTCGAGACGAGACGTGAATCAGGCGAGTTCTGTTGCTGGTAGAGAATTGTACAGACTCTGAGGAGATGGTCCTGGTTTATCGGCGTGATGGTGGTTGGAGATAATTCGGTATTGAATCGGCGGTTAAGAATGAAAAATCGCCGAATTGGGTTTCCGATGTAAAGCATCCTCCGACAATGAACGACGGCGATGGGCATGAGTTTTCCGACAAAACACACTAGAAAAAGGAGAAAAAAATCGACAAAAGTGAATATTAAAAAAAGAAATAAATGAAAATTAGGGTAAACCGCAACTGAGCGTTATTAAAAATTGGAGATGCGGGGGATCGAACCCCGTACCTCTCGCATGCAAAGCGAGCGCTCTACCATTTGAGCTACATCCCCAATTGTTGTAAATTATCATCTTTAACTTAAATATAAACAAATCTGACATATTACACGTTGTAATGAAGCGAAAAGTTCGTTAAGTTAGTTAGAATAAATTGCGCAGCACTTAGGCGCGCTCGGATCTAAAGGTTGAGATTCAGTCTTCTTCCGCTATTCGCGAACCATCTTCAAATATTTCTCTATTTCCCTCTCTTCTCTTCCAATCATTTTATTCTTTATTTATTATCTCAGCGAGGAAAACAACAACAACCAAAAAAAAAACAGAAATCAAGATCTCTGTTTTCCCAAATTATTCAGACAAAATGTCATCATCAGGATCCGACAAAGAAAGAGAGACCTTCGTCTACATTGCTAAGCTCTCCGAACAAGCCGAGCGATACGACGGTAACATATTATGCCTATTTTAATTACATTTATAAGCGAGATCTATATGGGAATTAGGGATATAGTAATGAATATGCAGAGATGGTGGAGACGATGAAGAAAGTGGCGAGAGTCAACAGCGAGCTGACTGTGGAAGAGAGGAATCTGTTGTCGGTTGGTTACAAGAACGTGATCGGAGCAAGACGAGCCTCGTGGAGGATAATGTCTTCGATCGAGCAAAAGGAAGAGTCCAAAGGCAATGAATCAAATGTGAAACATATCAAAGGTTATCGTCAAAAGGTAGAAGACGAGCTCGCAAAAATTTGCCAAGACATTCTCAACATCATTGATCAGCATCTTATTCCTCACGCTACCTCTGGCGAAGCCACTGTTTTCTACTACAAGATGTGATAACTAAAACACTCTTTTCTCATCTGTAAATGAAACTTAAATTTGATTTGTTTTTTTTAAATTTTGTTAGGAAAGGAGATTATTACCGTTACTTGGCTGAGTTTAAGACTGAGCAAGAGAAGAAGGAAGCAGCTGAACAATCGTTGAAAGGCTATGAGGTATCTTAATATGTTCTTTCTCAAACACTTGTCGATTAGGATAATTTTGGTCTGATAGATATATTTTTGATTAGGCTGCAACACAAGCTGCAAGCACTGAGCTTCCTTCGACTCACCCAATTCGTCTTGGTCTTGCTCTTAACTTCTCTGTTTTCTACTATGAGATCATGAACTCTCCTGAGAGGTTCTCATTCATTTGTAAAAACATTGATTCCTAAATAAATATTATCAACTTTGTTGTAATGTGGTTTCTGGAAAACTGTTGCAGAGCTTGCCATTTGGCAAAGCAAGCCTTCGATGAGGCGATTGCAGAGTTAGATACTCTAAGTGAGGAGTCGTACAAGGACAGCACTTTGATCATGCAGCTCCTGAGAGACAACCTCACCCTCTGGACTTCTGATCTTCCTGAAGATGGAGGTGTGTTTGAAAATCATACAACATACATGATGTCTCAAAACGTTTGAGCTTAAGAAATGGTTTTATTATGTTTTCAGGAGAAGACAACATCAAGACCGATGAACCTAAGCAAGAACAGGCTAAGCCTGCAGAAGCCACTGAGGTAATTCACCTGTAAAAAGGAGTCTGAAAATGTTCTTGTTGGGTTAACCTCATGTGGTTTGTGTTTTTTGTTTGTTTGTTTCAGAACTGATTAAAGGTTTTGGAAGTTGAATGAGATTAGATTCGATGCCCAAAAGGGGGAGGCCAATTCCTTTAAATTCCATAGCTTGGTTTCATCAGGAAGATGAGATCAGAGACTATTGAAACTCAATCCCTATATTGTTTCTTTTTTTGTACTACATTTTTTGTTCTTTATTTTGTTGTCAATTTTCATGTCATCGAGTATTTTATGTTATTCAATTATATTATGATCAGATATGCTTTTGCTGTATATACATTTCCAATATACAGATCAATCACATGTACATTCAAATTTGCCAACAAAAAGGAACAAACATCTGAATGTCAACATGAAAAGAGCGAAACCGCAAAACAAAAAACTTGTTACGAGTAAACTCTTAAGAGTATAAAAGATCATTAATGTTGATGGTTTTGTAGACGTTAAAACTGCATAAATGTACATGATTTTTTTTATCATAAGAGCTGAAGACAAATCTAACCATATACAAAAAGATGGGAGAAGATATTATTGTTCCTTGCTCTATTATTGTTCTTCCTTATCAAAGTAACTCTGAGGCAATGAAAATTCTTCCTCGTGATTCAAAATGTCCATGTCCTCATCATCTGACTTCTGAGAAATTCCAGAGGTCCCCGATTAAAACTATTAGCCCAACTCCAAAGCAGGACATAACAAGCAATGCTTATTTGTTGTAATTACTACTCACCAGCATCTCGATGTTGTAGAAACGATCCAGTAGCAGCAGGACCTCATCCGCTGTGAAATGTCTTTCAAAGCTAAGGAAAAGAATAGTTGACAGAAAGACTTAATCAATAAGGATCACATCGATTGAAGTATGTAAGAAACTGAGCACAAACCTTCTTCCGAGATACTCCATCAGACCATAAAGAACAAAGTGACGATGTATGCCTGCACACCATCATAATCACATTAGTAGAAAGCAAGAAACCAAAGAACTGATCATCAATGTCCAAGAACAAGAGACAATGCAATTGACTATCATCCTAAAATGATTCCCTTTGGTGATGGTTTCTGATCACCACCATGAAAGAGAAGAAAACATATGAAGTTATCTTGATTGATACGAGAAACAAGCAAAGGATCAAGATTTTGCGTTGTGAAAACTTGCCTCGGAGTTTAATGGGAGGATAGATTTCAAGAGCTTCTAATAACCTCAGCTCCAATTCAACCTGAGACTGCTCCTGAGAATCCAATCCAATAAAAGAGGAAACTTTAAAATCTCAGAACAAATAAGGAGTAAATGGCAGAGCGAAAGATAAAAAAGAGAGACCTTGGAGAGAGAGGAAGCGGAAGAAGGTAAAGCTTTACAGGGAGAGTGTACGGACATGCCGTCTTGATCTTCTTCTTTCTCTTTACCTCCGCCACTTTCGTCTGTTCTTCCACCCATCTTCTTCTTCAATCAGTTTTCTGAAATTTTAGGGTTTTTTTTTCTCTTTGATCCCCAAAAATAAGTTGAAATGGTTTTCAAAGCTGTTTGTGAATTGTGAAACAGAGCTTCTTCTCCAACTACTTTGTTGGATCTCTGAATTTGGGCCGACCCATCTTCAAGGCCCTTGTCTTTGTGTATCATTTTTTCACTTCTCACAATAACTAAAATACAGATGACAATAGTTAAGCGAAAATGTCAAACATAGCTATTTATATACAAGAACACGCGTTTCAAAATGGAAACTGTTATTATACCAAAATCAATATTACAAAACTAGTAGACTCAGATAAGAATCATAAAATAAAAATAGGAAAAATCCAAAAAGTCTCAACTTTATTGGTCAATGCCATAACATTTGTCGGAGACTAGCGATTCTAAACCAAACTCTATTGGTTTCCCAAAAAAAAAACAAGGGCTATGTAATGAAAAAATCAGATTAGAGACTCAGAAAATATAATGAAGCGATATACAGCAATGAAACACTGGGGCATGATGGTCCATAACTTCAAAAGTCGATGAGCCTGTGCTTCATTCCTCACTTCTCACAAGCGGGTTCGTCATTACAAACCATTCATTTGGGATTTTCAGTTATTTAATGCACGGCCCCTGGAGTAGTCTATGTTGAACAGCATGTTCCTGCGGTTCTCGCTTCCCATCCTGATCTGAAACTTCTTCGCCAATGCCTCCACTTGATCATCGTTTTCGTAGTCCATTTCCCTTACACATCGCCTTCTGAGCTTTTTCAATGTCTCCCTTGAGGGTTCAAATCCAGCATTGATCTGTATAATTGAAACATGTATTAGTTTCTCATAGCCATGCAAATCATTCTCTCGATAGTGGTTAGGTTTGTTTTCAGTTATGGTTTACCATGTTATCAATGACGGTCAGAGCTGATTTCGGATCCCGGTTTATGAGATGAGCATCAACCAGCAATGAATACGTCCGGGCATCAGGTTTAACACCTATGCTAACCAAATGCTCGAATACATTTGTTGCCTCAAAAGTCTGTAAAAAAACAAGCTCGAGTTGTTAGGCCTAAATGTTCATCCATGGGACTAAAAATATTAGAGAGAATGATGTGACATGGAAACAGCACCTTCTTGACCTTTCCAAATGCATATAGTAAAGCATTGTACGAATCAATATTAGGAGTCAGCCCAAAAGAAGCACTTATTGCCTCGAAAGTCTGATAAGCACGATCCAAATCCCATGTGTTTGCACAGCCAAGAATTATACAGTTTAGAGCAGCAACAGACTTATATGGAGTATCACCTTGACTCAAATTCTCCAACTGAAAGTATACCTGGAGGATTATGTGCCATTGCAAGGTCAGATAAGCTAAACATTATATCTACTTAATTCCAGCACTCTAAAAGGCATTAACATTCAGACCATGATGCTCAACTCTGATTAAGAGGTCTTCTAGAGTTGTTCTATTAATTTCATAAGTTTCCTACGTCAATTAGTAAACTAGACAATGACCCTACATCAATTAGTAAACTAGCCAATTCTTGTTGCTGAGAAAATGTAGAATATCTACACCCTCGAAAGGAATCAAGGTATACCTCATCCAATGTCCCAAAACCTTTCTTAGCGCAGGCCACAACCAGCGGGTATAAGGATGTGAAAGGTGAAAGCATTTCCTCCACAACTTCTTTTTCAGAGTCTACATATGCAGATTCAAATTCATGAAGCGTGGTGAAAGATTTTTGCAGATTCCCCATAGATGCATAGGCATTTATCTTTGCAATGTATGATGCAGGGTTGGCTGCCTTTCTCCCACGCAGACTCTGTTTCAAAATTGTCCACGATCCTTCCACTAAAGTTGAACTACAAGTTCTAGCAGCAGTTGCAAGACCTGCTACTACCAACCCTTCATCAACAGAAAGAATAACCAAGGGCCTGGCCATTTCACCCCTAGTGATCCACTTGAACATAAATTCAAACGCATAAAATGCTAATTTGCTATTATCCTCTTGAATAGCAACTTCTGCCATATAATTACACAGTATCCAGCTAGGGCAAAGGGACTTGTTCCGATCAACAGCCTGCGAAACAAGAAAACAAATATAATCGATAAAAGGGACAGCAAAAGCTCAACTTTCAACCGAAAAATAACAAAAACTTGTCTGTACCTTACACCTCTCGATGATGGAAACCAGTGTATCTGTCCTACCTTTGGCTACACAACTACGAACACATTCAGTAAAGACTGTGGTGGATAACATATAACCAGATTTTAGTGCCATGTCCATAATTTTCATGGCTTTGTCATTCTTCCCAACTTCAAAATGCATTCCAATAACCAAATCATACGATTCATCATCCGGAAGAGCTTCCCTTCCGGACAGCAGCATCCTGACGAAATCACATCAAATCATGACACATAAAAATAAAATAATACTCTACAATTGCATGACACACGCCTCAGTGACAGCTTTAAAGAGATAATAACCCTTTGATTTATCAGCAAATATAAACCTTTCAATCATGTAAATTTCTTGTTTTGCACTAGTTCTACGCTAAACTCCCCATAGAAACTACAGTATATGACAAACTAGCTAATAAATCTCACTCATTGGACAGTAATTTAACAACAGTGTTCATTGCTGACAAAAGTATTCGTCTTTATCATTGTAGAGTACACAAAAAGTAATCTTTCTCCAAACTCAGTGGATCTAACCGTTCAAGCAGCTTCTGGGCAGCTTCAGTCTCTCTTGCTTGGTGCATAGCTTTCAAGACTAGATTATAAGAAGCTGTATTAGGCTCCACAGAGAAGTCATCCATTAGCGAAACCAGATCGAGCATGTCACCAGCTGAAGCTCCCATCATCAAGTTAGCTCGAAGGTAAAGATTATAAAGGTTAACATCAGGCTTGTTCGGCTTCCCATTCTTGTCAAGCGATCGAACCCAAAACTCAAAAAGCTGCTTCATATCAGACCAACGCTGCGACGCAGTCCAATCAGCAAACATATTCAGCAGCGAGTTCATGTCAAGCGTCTCAGAGAGAGCTCTGATTCGAGCAGCAGGAGCTTGATTTAGGAATCCTAAAGGGACTAGAGACTGGTTGAAGGAAGGAGTGTTTGGGATCGGACTCCGCCAATTCTCTTGATAAAGAGGACTTCCCGTTGCTGGATTCGGTGGAAGCGGCGTTGAGTTTGCGTGGAGATTTGATGTGTCGTGATCAGTTGATTCGGTTGCGAGCTGAGGATCTTGAGAGAGGAATGGAGTACCGGAAATGAGTCTGATGGGTGAATTGGAGGTGTGGTGATGATTGGGTTTTAGGGTTTTGAGGAGAGAGCTACGGGAACGGGTGAAGAGATGAGACGCCATTGTTGGAAGGATCTGTTGAGTTACAGAGTTGGGGAAATGGGTTTTAGGGTTTTCTGAGTTTTGAGTTTTAGAAACTCCGGCCGTGACGAACTGTTCTCGATGACACAGTGGCATTTCTGAGATTACTCCACAAAAATGATGTCATTTTTTTTTCAGGAGTTGTTGTCTTGGGTCTCGAAATGTTTAAGTCTCTTAGTATAAAGCCCAGCCCATTAATACATACAGCCTACACTTTTTCTTCAACGGAAAACACATGTCTATGCATTGTTGAATTAAATGATTTTGAACGGCCAAGGATTTATATTTTCTGTCATATTATTTTTTATGGTCGACGTTAGGGTAGTTTTCGTCCATTATTAAATGGCGATTCACGTAAATTACAAGTTTAAGTGAGATCTTTCTCTAGGGGTTCTTGTCCTCCCGTATAACATGTCTCTCGATGGTGTTGCTTTCTAAATGGTGCATGGATGATAATTTTTAGAATTTATTTTTATTTTATTTTTGTTAAAGAGCTTGATAATTGTTTAGAATTACTCTATTAAAATTTAATATATATATGTGTCAGAATGATCTTTACATGCATGCATTAACAGCCCTCATACGAAATGTATCTTTGTCTCCCGAATCTAGTAGACACGCCTATACCTACAAAGTGAACGAAGGTCACCTATCACCTCAGGATTCTCAGCATCAAGCTTTTCCAACGAAAGACCACACGCCCATGGCTTCCAACCCGGAACCCTACACCTGAAACACGGAGTTAGAAAAGATAAATATATATTTTCGAATTTCAAATAGTAAAGAGAGGGACGTTGAACCTTTAAAGGTTATCTAAAAATTCAAGTGACAAGATTATATATCTTGACAATTCTTACACTATTTCTTATGTTTTTTTTTTTGTTGAAGCACTACTTCGTGTATGTTAAATAGACAAATACTTTAAATTTTATTTACCCTAAGTTATAATAAAATACAGAAAAAGGTTATTCCTTACGTTAGCGGTAGCTGACGTTTACGGCTATTTTTGGTCGTCTTTGTCATCAACCATTGAATTCTCGTATTATTAGTGTGAGTTTGTGAATTTGCAAACGTGTGCATCTTTTGTTGTCTTTGGGGAAAGCTAGAAATAATCTATCTAGATCCTAAAAAGTAAAGTGAATAATGCATCAGATGTACGTAAATTGAGGTGGCAAATTAGTAAATAATAAAGCTAATATTTTTCACATAAAGTCCACACTACAATATTATGTGCGTCGACCGACCATTCACACAATGACAAGACGACAACTGTGCTTTTGACCTTCTACGCAGACCCACATTGCTTTGGCTTCTCAAAATCTAACATTTACAAGTCATCACACAATAGCATCTGAACTACTTTTAACTAGGCCCTAGGGTATACTCCTTATTAGTATCCAAGAAATATCATAACGAATAGACATAGTCGATCATCGTATCATCAGGATCTCTCTCTCTCTCTCTCTCTACCAAGCACGCAAGTTTGCATTTGTAGCACTGTCAGGTTTAGACAAGTTCGATTTTGGTTTTAGTAGTCATGGCGGTTTTGCTTCCTCTGTTTCTTCTCTGTTTCATGTTTACCTATACAAGTAAGCTTCTTACTATTTCCTCAGAATATTTCTTTGTCCTTTGGTTTTAAGTCTCAAATTGGTTCTGACTTTTTCGCTTCTAGGTTACGTTTTCATTGTAATGCTACGCACTCTTTAATACATCTTTTTCTCCAGTTCATCAAACCTCTGTTTTTCTAGATTCTGTCTTTTGCTTATTCTGATCCGAGATCTCTGTTTTATACAGACGCGGCGGTTTGTGTGTGCAAGGACGCGAACGAACAAGCGCTACAAAAGGTGATAGACTACGCGTGTGGAGGAGGTGCTGACTGTGCTCAGATTCAGATGAACGGAGCTTGTTATCAACCAAACACCGTCAAGAACCACTGTGACGTCGCCGTTAACAGTTACTACCAGAAGAAAGCTTCCACCGGCGCCACATGTGACTTTAACGGCGCCGCCGTCATATCCACCTCCACTACTTCGAGTATTCCTTTCATTAAAACCCACAACTTCTTTTTCATCAAACAATTATTATTTTTGCTGATTTTTCTTTTCTTTACTCTGTTCTCGCAGCTACTTCAAGCTGTTTATCTAGTTCCGGGTATGTTTCACTTCATCTCGCCTTAAAGCTTAGATTTAGTTCTTTTTTTCCGTATGTTTAAGTAGTGTTCGGTGTTGTCTTTAGATGAGTAATGATTCTATTAATGTGTATAGAATCTTTACTACCAATTTATTAAAAAAATTATAGGAATTGTGATGATGGTTTAAGTGTGCTTATCAAAGTAACTCTTTTGCAGCTCCAACGGAATCCCCACCACCGGAGCTCCATTCACAAGCAATTCAACCACCGGAACTCCCCCCATCGGCAATTCAACCACTAGCACACCCGGTTCCGATGATAGGCCGACTTCATCTTCTCTTGCATTTCCTGGAACTAATATGGGACCGTCCGCAAGCATTAGCGGTGGAGAGGAGCTCTCCATCCGAGGCACGACGATCATCTTACTAACTACCATAGCTGTCGTGGCTTTGCGGGTTTAGGTGAGATCATCTCAGATGATGACAAGGGCGCTTATTTTGATATGGACGGCTGAGATTACGCCAAGTATAAATGGCTACAACCTTTCTCTTTCTTCCACTTTTTTCTTCCCACTTTTCTAATCTTTATAAAATTGTCTCTCGTCTTTTATTAATATTTTGGTTTATAGAAACCTTGATCAAGAGCTTTTTCTTGCTTTCTTTTGTAAATTCAGAAAAATTGAGATGTTTCATAGTATTCTATGAAATTAAGTATGTTTGAGTTTATATATATACTAGTATTAAGCCCGTACATAGTACATGTAAAAAATATTTTTTAACGTATTTAAAATTTAATTTATTGTTGCTGTGCAAAAAGTAATTATAACGTTATTGGTAAATTATATTAAAGATTCAAACAATAGATATTAAACTTTTAACATTTAAGAGTTCTAAGAAGAACACAAGTGAACTGGAAGAGACAATTCCAAATATATTTTGATAACTGGTTTAGAATCCGTTTTTATTAGATTTAAAACAGAATTATTTTTGTTCTAGTCGGTCATTTATCTTTTCTCGTATTTATCTTCACCAATAATTGATCTTGAATGAAAAAGAAGAGTGATATGTGTTTTGATTAGAATGGAAGAGAATGAGGTTAAAACTGAAAAAGTAATATACGATTTTTTAATATGTGAATAGAAGAAAAGGAAGTTAAAAATAAAATGAACGTGGGAGAATGGTGCTATAAAAAAGGAACGATGAAAAAAATTAAATCTGATTTTTCTTTTTTTGAACAACATATATTTTTTTATTGTGTTTTTCACTAAATAAAGTTTGCCATGTAACAGATTTTTATTGGTCAAATGACTTATGATTTGTCAGATAAATGATATATCCGGAAAAGTTGAGATGCTCTTTGATTTGTAGTATTATTTTCTTACCTATAATTATGCATTTCATGTATCGCATATCAACTTGAAGTTTACAATAGATACGACCTAACACTTTCTCAATTTATGAAATATGAATACTCAATTGAACACAGTGAAGAGTTACGATAAAGGAATATATGTTACTGCATTAACTTATTATAGTTCAATAGTATGATTTTGTTTCAAGGGACAAAATACTTGATTATATTGATATGTTTTCAAATTTCTATGACATATTTTCAAAAATAAAATATATCATTTGTCCACCAAGTATATATTAGGTATTTAATTACACAATATCCATTAATACTTGGTTATATTGATGTTGTGATTATTTCCAACATCAATATACACTTATATACCTATAATTATGCGTCTCATGTATCGTATATTAAGTTGAAGTTTACAATAATTATGACCCAAGTCTTTCTTAATTTATGTTCGCAATTTAAAAAAAAAGGATCAAATTTGATTAACTTATAGTTTCTACTCGTTGAGCGGAGTGAAAAACTACGATTACGGTCCCACTATAGTTCAATAGTATGCCTTTGTTTTCATGGACAAAATACTTTGATCATATTGATATTTTTTAAATAGTTTCTACGGCCTATTTTCAAAAATAAAATATATCTTTTGTCAACTAAGTATATTAGGTATTTAATTACACAATATCCATTAATACTTGGTCATATTGATGTTGTCGTTATTTCCAACATCAATATATACTTAATACATATAATTATGCATCTCATGTATCACATATCAATTTGGAGTTTACGATAATTATGACCTAACTATTTCTCAATTTATGTGCACATGTTTTTTAAAGGCTTAATTTTGATTGACTTCTAGTTTCTACTCTTTGAACGGAGTGAGGAGTTACGATTAAAGAATATATGCTATTACATTAGCTTCAGTATAATGGTAAAACCACAATCCATCTTAGAGGTTCAAACCAAACTAAGGACACCGTCTGGATACTACATTTTTTTTTTGTAATTATCGCGTCTTCATTACATTTTTTACGTTTTTGTTTTCATCCATTTGATCGTTTGAAAAAATTTTGGTGACTCAAGGAACGAATTCATTGAACTTTACAAGAAGTTTCACAGGGACAATTCCAATGTTGCTGCTGTGAATTCCTTGTTATTTTTATACTAGCCTTGATTGTATTCTCTTTACTGACAAGCTATCATTAGGTTGCACAATCTGCTTTACACCGTTGGGACACCTTCCCACTGGCTGTATGTTCTACTAAACTTTTTAATGATCTTGAATGTCTCCTTTTTAAGTAAGTTTAATACATGGTTTAGCAATAATTCAGCACGAGAAACTTTATTTTGCTGAGGCTGATAGACAGTGAAGATATTATTGCAACCTGTTTCTTTAAATGCATCTCTGTTTTGTGTCCAAAACATAAGAACTAATAAACTCTAAACTATCTACAATATGAATAGAATAGGCATATTATGTATAAAGGAATGAAAGACTTACAGTCCAGTAAGCACATTAGTTTAGGTTTAGTATTAAATCTCAACTTATTGGTCTATATTATGATAGGTTTTAAGCTCTGCAGTTAAATTTTAGATTACTAATTTTTCGTTTACCTAATTAAGCCATTTAAGAAATGACCTACAGATGACAAATCTATGTTATTGACCTAATTGACTAAAAAAGAAAGAAAAAAACCAACATTCGAACATACGGAAAAAAATGATAAGTTTGAAACTAAACTAACACTGAACCATATGCTTTCAAGGTATATATAAATTATTCTCTTAGAATTTGCTCACAAAAGAAAAAAATAGACTTTTCTGAATTGGTTTCATATTTTTACAATCATTTTGTGTGTGCATGACAAAATTATATGCATGATTCAATGTTGCTGACTAATATGTGCCTACGCACAGGCACAGCTATTGTGCTCCACTGCCGCTGTAATGAGAATTGTAAATATCTCTCATTATCTATCTCTTTCTATATTTGAGATAAACACTCATGAAAACTTAAAATTCAGGAGTCAGGTCGTCTAATCTAATGTCGTTGTTGCAGGTTACTCTTTCTGGTGGAATGCTATTTATTCTTTTTGGCATCCAGTTGCTTCTTACTTCTGTTGAAGCATGATGCTTTACAATCGTCTTTTATGGTATAATTCTGAATCCTAAATAAATTTCTTATATTCATCAATTTTATTTCGACGTTAGTCTTGTGTCCTGCTTACTCTAATGTTTTTTGTTGTTGTTGTGTGTGTGTGTGTGAAAAATGCAGGTTTGTAGAATAAACTGAAGATGAATAACGTCTCTATCCAACAACTAGTTTCTTAGATATTTTAACCTTCATATTTAGACATTTACGTAGTCACAAGTGATAAAATTCAAGTAACGATAGTAACTTTTGGGAATTGGCTTCGTTACTTTCGGTAGACACAAAAGGCCAGATGGCAGTGTCTTTGACTTCGGCTGGAACCAATGTCTTACGAAATTATTGTAAGATACAAATATGAAAGATAATTGTGGATGGAAGTATATTTTTCTTTATTTTTACTTTCTTCAATCCTTGTCATGTTAGCCACGTGCGGAGTTGAATATCACAAAAACATTACCTAGCAAAATTCCGCCAATTCCTCAAAATCCACAAACTGTTTAGTGTAGCAAATATTCATATAGTGAAAAACTGAAAATATTGAAATGGGCTGAAGCAGCCATCTGATCTGACTTCAACAAAGTTTTGGTAATCAGTTGTTATTTTCTTACATTTATTTTTGGAAACATGTGGATTTTGAATTAGTTTTATGTGAATGCATATGAAGAGAAACCCATATGATTTGTAAGTGGTATCAGTAGGCAAGAATTTGATTCAACGGGATACAGAATATGGTTTTGTTTTATCATCAAATAACAAAACTAATATAAAACAAAAATTTGAAAGATTAGGACAAGTGTGGATGATGGCACATCTAAGATCAATGTGAAAACAAACAATATATATGTCTTATATTTGAATAAGAGAAGCAAATGACATATTTATCTCTCTAACTGGATAGGCCCGACCATTTAATATGATGATTTATTTCTACACTTTTAGTTAGATGATCAAGTGATCAATAATTTAGTGTATTGATCTATTGATTGATTCAGCATAGTATAAACCATAAGTAGAGTGAATACGTGACAATGTTTCCAGTCCGCCAATTGTTGACGCAATAATATGAACATTCCTACGATAATGGAGATCTATTCTACTAAAAAAAGTCATTTTAGATATATAAATAAACTATCTAGAGGTTGCTGCAGTCTTGGAATATGACCACCTACTAGGTCTGGTGATTGACAAGTTGAAAAATTATGACAACAAGGACATTTAACCCTATAAAACTAAGTTCAAGAAGTGCAAGAGGTATGCAAATAAACTTAGAAACCAACATACGGTCGAAGGAACATACGTTTCCTTGAGGTAATTACAACAAATATTGATTTGATCAATGTTTATATTTGATATCACGTGAGTGACTGAATATGTTTTTGATAGTTTGATGTTTTCTTAGTTATAATTCTTTTTGAAAATTTAAACAATTAAAATTTACAAACATAATTTAAAATTTTCGCTTCATGCCACCAATTATTGGACTACCTCTACACGTGGGATGCTTCTAAATTCTTCAAAGAAGACGATGCCAAATCTCTCTCGGATCTTGCTCAGGTCTGTTGCCCCATTGTGTTTTTTCACTTTTCAATTTATGTTTTTTCTTTCTTCTTCATATTATTATTTTATTCTTTTCATTTGAGTATTATTGAACCAATTTTATTTTCAGGCTTTTCATCTGCTGAAAATCAACAATCTTGTTGGTTTAATACAACGGACTATTGCTGGCAAGATCAACAACAAAAAAAGTCATCAAAATACATGTAACATTTAATATTTGGAACAACTTCAACGTGTCTAAAAAATCGCATAGCTGATGGAAACATCGGTGAAATTTTGCTTTGGATTATTTTCATTTTCCAAACCAAAAAGATAAATATTTTATTATGGAAGATTTGATCGCTTGTTTGTCCGAGAGTGAGAATCAAGTGGACAAAGTGGAAAGTGATATTGGATAGAATA
Source organism: Cardamine chenopodiifolia (assembly GCA_963922655.1). NCBI lineage: Eukaryota > Viridiplantae > Streptophyta > Magnoliopsida > Brassicales > Brassicaceae > Cardamine > Cardamine chenopodiifolia. Next base: position 8,468,858 of record OZ000459.1, read on the forward strand.
TATATCAAAAATAAAAACAGTTAGTTACCTTGTTTGTTTTTCCTCAGATTTGAATTATTTTTAACTTAAATAATTGGGTGAACAAAAAAACTAATAATTAAATAATTAATTTTCCGGTTAATTATGGGTTTTGGTTTATTATCAAATAACAAAAAATTATTGTAAGATAAAAAAAATGTTGAAAGATAAGAACAAGTGTGAAATTGATTGCGGCACACTGAAGATTAGGGTGGAACTAACAACTAGTGTTATTGAATAAGTTACATACTTCTCTCTCTAACTCTGCTCTGGAGTCCCCGCCGTTTTATCGAATTTATTCCTACAGTTTTTAATTAGATGAGCCAATGATATATAGAAAATTTTTAGTTATAATTTAAACTTATCATTAACATTTACTAAAAGACGTGATTCCTCAATTCCCATTTAAAATGTAAATCTATATCTTTTTTACTACAAACGCAAAAATTTAAATTTGATGTAGTGTTTAATTAAGGACTTAATTGTAATATTCTCTCCTTCTAGCTGTCGCATCAAGCAATATGGCCATATGGGAATCAGAAATACAGTTGAATCGGTGGTATATTCTTTCGCCTGATTCATCCAAGCTCTTCGTTGACCTCTCTTCCACAGATCCTTCATCTTAACTCTGTACCAAGGTAAACAAGAAACACTTCAACTCTGTGTTTTTTTTGGAGCTTTCTAGTCAAACTCTGGATTCTTCATCAATCCTGAATTTATCCCATGCCAATGATTCTATAGCTGACCTCTAGGGTTTTAATTTGGGAATTGTGGTGAGTTTCTATGGTAATTTGAATCATGACTAATTTAGGAAAATATTGATGAAAAAGGTTGATGATGGTGGGTGATGAATTTATGGTGGAGAGCAAAGGAGGAGCAATAGCATGTATGATGCTTTCTCTGCTTTGCTTAGGCACTTGGCCTGCTCTTATGGCTCTTCTTGAACGCCGTGGTCGTCTCCCACAACATACTTATCTTGATTATTCCATCGCTAACTTCTTTGCTGCAATCTTCATTGCCTTTTTGTTTGGTGAAATTGGTGGAACTACACCTGATGCACCAAGTTTCATCACCCAACTCACTCAGGTTAGAGTTTCAAAGGACTCTCATAACAACTATATGTAGAGTGTTCTATATTCAGATATCTGATCCTGCTGCTACAGATTCAGGATAATTGGCCCTCTGTCTTGTTTGCAATGGCGGGTGGGGTGGGTTTGAGTTTTGGGAACCTTGCTACTCAGTATGCTTTAGCTTTTGTTGGTCTCTCTGTTACAGAAGTGACAACTGCGAGCATCACCGTTGTTATAGGTGCATTCACTTGTGTGCTTTTGTTGCAACAGAAAACTCTAGATATCGCGGACTGACACACAGATTGATGCGTATTGTGTTGTAGGCACGACTGTTAATTACTTTTTGGACAACAGATTGAACCGTGCAGATATTCTTTTCTCTGGTGTTAGCTGTTTCTTGGTTGCTTTTTGTCTTGGTTCTGCTGTTCACTCTTCCAATTCTGCTGATATAGAGGCGAAACTCGGAAATGTCTCAGGGGATTGTAAAACTGGGAACCATGAAGAGTGCCAGAAACTATTTGGAGGTGAAGTTTGTTTCACAGTGTGGCTTAATTGTCTGATAGTGTTAAGAAGTCGACTCAGGCACTCACTTCTTTAGTTTTATAGTAGTAGAAGAAGGAGAAGAAGAAGAGATGGAGAAAGATAAGGAAGGGACTGCAGCATTTCTTACAGCACTCGAAAACACAAGAGCAATCAAAGTAAGGACATTTCTCTTGAGGTCCTTGTTTCTCATGAGTTTGGAGGCAACAGCGTGAATCAATCTCTATGTATTTCTCTTGGATTCAGGTGTTTGGAAAGAGCATGTTTGTTGGTCTGGGAATAACTGTTTTTGCAGGCCTTTGTTTCTCATTGTTCTCACCACTATTCAACCTATCAACAAACGATCAGTGGCACACTCTAAAACAAGGCGTTCCCAAGCTGATTGTCTACACCGCGTTCTTCTACTTCTCACTATCTTGCTTTGTAATCGCCATCGCTCTAAACATTAGTTTCCTGTACAGACCCGTGCTCGACTCACCAAGATCTTCCTTTAGGGATTACCTGAGTGACTGGAACGGGAGAGGTTGGGCTCTTACAGCTGGATTGACTTGTGGGTTTGGTAATGGGCTTCAGTTCATGGGTGGACAAGCTGCAGGATATGCAGCTGCAGATGCTGTTCAGGTAACACAAACACTTATATAAGTTATATTGGTTGTGTTTTGGTGAATCTTGATTGATATGTATGAGCAGGCACTTCCTTTGGTATCGACTTTTTGGGGGATATATCTGTTTGGGGAGTATAGGAGATCATCACCACGAACATATGCTTTGCTTGTTGGAATGCTGGTGATGTTCACTGTGGCTGTGGTGCTTCTTATGGCCTCGGCTGGGGAAAGAGAGACACGGTATACCTAATTAAAGAGTGAAATCGGGTTGACCTAAAACATAATGTTGTTGTACATTGTGGACCTGTGGTTACTTCAATTGGTAGGGAATGTATATATGATTGCTTTGTAATATTCGTTAACGTCCTTGTACATATATTAGCGGAGATTGGATGGGTTTCCTTGGAATTTAAGTAAAAAGATTGTAGAAAATTGAACTCCTAGTATAATGGAATTGAGGATAGGAATAATATTCATAAAAAAGAAACCGCTAGAAAGAGCCACACGCTCTAAACATTTATATATTCCAAACGCTACTAACAAGAAATCAAGGTTAACCTAAGCTCAAACGAGTGGACAGAGGACATTAGTCACATTACCCATCCGCTGCAGAATTTAAGTATAAAACGGATTATGGATGACTATGTGTAGCGGATAACCCCCAAGCTTATATTCGCTACTAAGCTCTAATGAGTTTACGACGTTTAGATAGAATTGTCACTAGTTCATAGGTAATTAACGACGAGCTAATTCGTTTTAATCTAACGATGTTTTTTACGACGTGACAAGAATACGTTGTTGTTCATTGCCTCCCTAGATATGATTCGTCAATTTCAACGAATTAAGTGTGTTAAGTCACATAAACTTTATGAATAATATACCGAAAGATCAATATCATACTTAATCAAAGACATTCTTATAAAAAATTTTAAGTAAACGAATGTTTCATAAATATTTTATAAAAACAAATAATTCTAAAACATCACAAAACATATTAATTTGAAAAACAAAATTAAAAGAAACAAAAAGACATAACTTACAATTACAACTTACATGTGCAAATATGCAGGATCAACTCTACTTAAATGGAGTATTGATCATAATAACCACAATATAATGGTACATACAAAATTATAGTAATAAAATAAAAAGACACATAACGTATCATTTAACCAAGACATGCACATGCGTGTAAATGTGTTGTCATAGTGTTTACGCTACTACCTATATTCAAACCCATGTAATATATGTTGTTGAAAAGAATCGTATAACCATTTGTGTATTAATTATTGAGGGAAAATAATCGATGTTTCTGCTATTTGAAAAGTCTATTGCACGTAACTGTCAAAAAGAAAAAAAGCAAAAAGTCTATTTCAAACTTTTCGGCCATTTAAAAATCATTAGTAATTTACAACAACACAAACGTTATCTATTAAATTTTGAATTCAAGGAGGTAAAAAAAAACCAGGAATTGGAAAAGAAGAGAAGAAAATTCGGGGTATTCTAGACATATCTTTTGCATACAAATCAACAAAATTTAATCGTAGTCTTTTCAATAAAAGATAGGTTTCTTGAAAATGTGAATGGAGTATCACCTTACGTTTCCACTTATAAAATCTCGTTTCCAATCTCTGTACTCAACTTTCTTCCACTAATGAAATTTGCAATATATATACACTAGAAACCATAACATACCACCTACAATAATCACAAAACATTGAAATAAAGAAGTTCAATAGGTGCGACTATTGAGTTGTAATTTCGAATCCTCATACTGTACGTTGTAATTTTGTTATCTTATCCAAAAAATAATGGATATGATGATTGAAAAAGAACATTCAAAGTCAAGCTACATTTTGACAAAAACAAATTCAAAGTAAACCTATATGACAAAAGAGGAGTCAATTTTAAATAAACTTTCTCTCCAGATTATTATTCTATAAACTAAAATCCTAATCGAGACATAAGATATACAAAATAAAAATAAAAATGAAGAAGGCACTCTCTGTTTTGTGTCTTGCTCTTCTTGTTTCTGTTTTAGAAGCAATAGTAACGAAACCAAATATTGGAAACTTCATCGGATGCCTTCAATATCAAACTAGTCCACAGAATTCAATCACCGATGCAATCTTCATCGCCGATAACACCACCACCTTCTTGTCTTCTTACTTATCCTACACGAAAAACAAGCGGTACTACAGCCCCAACTACGAAAAACTACTAGCCATCGTAGCGGCAAAACATGTATCTCATATTCAGGCCACGGTGGTCTGCGCAAAGACTAACGGTATACAACTCCGTATCCGAAGCGGCGGTCATGACCTCGAAGGCCTTTCTTACAGGTCCTCTGTTCCATTTGTCATTCTCGATATGCACAATCTCAGGTCCATTACTGTTGACGTGTCGAGCAAGAAAGCCTGGGTTCAAGCTGGTGCGACCTTGGGAGAGCTCTACGTAAAGATTAACGAGGCGAGCCAAACGCTAGCGTTCCCAGCTGGCGTGTGTCCTACGGTAGGAGCAGGAGGACACATAAGCGGTGGAGGGTATGGAAATCTAATGCGAAAATTCGGAATCACAGTGGATCATGTCATTGATGCTCAATTGATTGATGTGACCGGCAAGCTCTTGAATCGAGCTACCATGGGAGAAGATCTCTTTTGGGCGATTCGTGGCGGTGGTGGTGCAAGTTTTGGAGTTATCCTCTCTTGGAAAATCAACCTCGTCGAGGTTCCAAAGATCCTAACAGTGTTTAGGGTTAACAAAACATTGGAACAAGGAGGCACTGATGTTCTCTACAAATGGCAGCTTGTAGCTACCAAATTTCCTGATGATCTTTTCATGAGAGCATGGCCTCAGATCGTAAATGGAACAAAACACGGCGAGAGAACCATCGCTGTTGTGTTCTATGCTCAGTTCTTGGGTCCAGCCGATAAGCTGATGGTAACAATGAACCGGAGGTTGCCTGAACTAGGGCTAAGACATGAAGATTGTCACGAAATGGGCTGGTTTAACACGACGTTGTTTTGGGCCGATTACCCAGCCGGTACACCGAAGAGCGTTCTCCTAGAGAGGCCGACGAATCCAGCATTCTTTAAGAGCAAATCGGACTACGTCAAAAAGCCAATCCCACAAGAAGGGTTGGAGAAGCTTTGGAAGAAAATGTTGAAATTCAAGAATATTGTGTGGATGCAATTCAACCCTTACGGCGGAGTGATGGACCGGATTCCGGCGACCGCCACAGCGTTTCCTCATCGGAAAGGAAACATGTTCAAGGTTCAATACTCTACGGTATGGTTGGACGCAAACGAGACAGAGACTAGCCTGAGTATGATGAAGGAGCTTTATGAGGTTGCGGAACCGTACGTGTCAAGTAACCCAAGAGAGGCGTTCTTTAATTACAGAGACATCGATATTGGAAGCAATCCGAGTGGTGAGACAAACGTTGATGAGGCTAAGATCTACGGAACTAAGTATTTCCTGGGAAATTTGAAGAGATTGATGCGAGTTAAAGCTAAGTATGATCCTGAGAATTTCTTCAAGAACGAACAGAGTATTCCTCCTCTTCGTGTAATGTAGTAAAGTTACTCTTTGATTAGATTTATTTATCAGTGTAATCAGGAGCGAATCTCTAGGGTAGTTCTGAAAATTTATGGGGGAAACTGTCCCTCCCAAACTCTATGTAGATCTGCCACTGAGTGTAATAAGTTATGTGGGCATGTTATAGCTTTTGTAGTTTTCACTATTGTCTCATTTGCATGTGATAATTTTGTTATATTTAATCATTACTCAATAAGAAATTTCAACAAATCAAATTTCCTAACAAGGAAGGCAAAGTTGTTGGTGAGGTTCTAAATAAACCAATGATAACACCGTCTTCCATCTTAGTGGATCAAATCGCACCAAAGAGACTGTCTGATTACTGCATTTTCATATCAGATTCGTCCTCTTGATCAACTTCCTCAACCTCATATTCATCCCTTGATCCTCTTTCTCATCCTCATCTTCAGATTTGTCGCTTTCAATCTTAAAAACCTCAACCTTTTCTCCAACTTCTACAATCTGAAACAAATTCGGAACATACACTTTCTGAACCTGAAATTCATGAATCTATACAAATTACATGGATCTATAGATATTCTATAAGTGGACGATAATGCTGTCAACTCCGATGATGACAAGATTATCAACGCCAGTAAAGAGTTGATTGCATCGAATGGTTTTCTCAAAACAAATTAGTAGAACACTATGTGGGAATTCACCTTGAAGATTCCTCTAAAGTTTACAACACGCCAAGTCCTCAAACGGATCACCACATATTGTAACAAGCATGTCACCAAGGCCGGTCCGCAGGACAAACCACCCAAACCACCGGTTAGGGCATCTCATATAAGAGTAGTTTGGGGACCACTTAATTGTTTTTTATTTATTTTAGCTTAATGATCATATTTCTTTGATATATCTTTACTTTTCTTATGCTTACTTATTTCTTTCTTCTGTTTATGTTTTCCTTTTTCTATTTTTCTTTTCATTTCTATTGATTCTAAATATTCTTAGATTTTTTAGTGTTCTAAAAAGACTTGCACTCTTGTTTTCTTCAACGATTAAGTGAATATTTTAAAATATTAACTTTTTCATTTTTATTTCTTCTTAAAATCAAACAACTAAAATTTTCATGAATAATTGGTTTATGACGATTATAGAAATGACTGGACTGACTCTTCAAGTAGGATGGTTCTACGTTCCTCAAAGAAGACAATGTCAAGTGTCCCATGGATCTTGTCCAAGTCCGTTGCCCCATGTTGTTTCACAGTTTTCAATTGGTGTATTATTGTTTTCATATTATTAGTTTTTGTGACCAAAAGAGATTGGAAAATTCTGATATCTTATTACATGAATAAAGAAGGTCTATATAGAAATACAAAGACGTGGGAAACAAATATAATTTGGAGAATAAGTAATCTACAACCTTCTAGAGTATGGGAGTTATAATAGACATCCTACCATTAGTGTATATTTTTCATTGGAATATTATTGAACCAACTCTCTTTTCAGGCTGCTCGTGTGATGAAAATCAACAATCTTGTTGATTTGAAATCGATTTATTACGGAAAATGCACACACAAACTCTGTAGAAATATTTTTTTGAAAACTCTACTCAACAATTGTATAATAAAATTGACTTTTTACGAAAACTGCACACAAACTGAAACCTTTTTTTCGAAAACTCTACTAAACTATTCTATTATCATCTATGTGCAAAATTAAATCTCAAACAACTCTACATAATAATTTTTTTTTAAAACCTTATTAATTTATTGATGTAATAATTGCGCGAACCTAATTTTTCAAACAATTATGCCGTTTAACTTTTTCGAACAACTCTATCAAATAAATGTATATTGAAATCGATCTAATAATTATATGAAAATAAATCTGTGAGACAACTCTAAAATTTTTACAGAAAAACTATGCATTAAAATTTGTGAAATAAAAACTCTGAAAAATAACTCTTCCCCAAATCTTTATGAAATACTATTACCTTAAAATTAATATAACTGTGGTAAATAACTTTTCTAGAAGACTTATGCACAATAACATTATAAAACAACTATGCACATACGTATTCTTTTTGTAGAACTCATCGTTGTAAATCTTGATTAGTTTGACACAAATAGAAAAACTTTAACAACGTTGTTTGCATTAGAGAAAACAATGTTGTTATAAAAATTATTCTTCCTAATATTTTCTTAAGATTATGATTTATAATTTTAGAAATTTAATTTATTTTTAAAAATCATTAAGAAATCTAACATTAATCTTTAATAAACTGAAGGGTATTTTTGTCTTTTTAAACTCTATATTTTTAATTCTAAAATATTTGACCTATTTTTACAATTTCAATTTTTAATTATTTTTCTTATAATTTTCTGAACATAAAATTGTAAAACGCAGGTAATGTGCCGCAAAAAATTGTATACCAAGGGTTGGCCCTGCCCGGTTCGTTTTTCTTTAAGATTTTTTCAAAAAACAAAACGATGTCATTGTAAATTAGATTTTTGTCCATTAACGGCGTCGCTTCAGCTTTAATATCTTCTTCCTTTCAAGCGAGAATACGAGCACGAGTGAGACCCAAATCGAACCTTGGTCCTTGGATTTATCCGAGAAAGAAAAATCCTAAACCGGTTATCACAGCGGATTCGGATTGCGTTTAAATCGGTTCAGCTGTCTGGGTTTTTATAACGAACCTAATAAGTGCCAAAACCTAAATTGTATAGAACTAAAGATGTTTTTGCAGAAGAGTTAGGACACGAGCACATCATCTCTTCAAGTTGCTCTTCTAAATCGAGCTCAATCTGAACTACTTCTGTTGTTCAGTTTCTTGCCCGCTTCGGAAAATTTTCGCACTACATTGAAGTAATCTCGGTGAATTTTTTGGGATGCCATCAATGGCGCAAGGAGAACTCAAGAGCTCTGCTAAGCCGAACCCTAAATCTCCAACTGCTTCTCTCTTCAGGTTAGTCTCTTACTTTTTCTGTTATGATTTCCAGCAAAAAAAGATTCGATTTTTCATAGTGATTTGTGAATTTGACTTGTCACAGCATGAGGCAAAAGATAGCAGAACATAGAAAGTCTCTTCCTATTGCTTCAGGTTCGAGTTATATTTGGTTCTCTCTTTTTCCAATTTTTTGTGATCTTTCCATGGCTATGGAGACTAATTTCTGATTGGTGACTGTCTATCTTAATACAGTGGAGAAACGTCTGATTGAGGAAGTTCAAAAGAATGATATTTTGATAATCGTTGGTGAAACCGGTAGTGGGAAAACTACTCGTGAGTAATTTAAGAACTGATGCTTATTCTCAAGTACTTGCTTCTGAAAATAAAAGTGAATGGACAAGTTATTGATTTTCATCATATGTTTTTTTTCCCTCACATGAAGAATTGCCTCAGTTTCTACACAATGCTGGATTCTGTCGAGAGGGAAAGATGGTAGGGATAACACAGCCAAGGCGTATTGCTGCTGTGACTGTTGCTAAAAGAGTAGCTGAGGAATGTGATGTTGAGTTGGGCCAAAGGGTTGGCTATTCCATTAGGTTTGATGATACTACTTCTAGCTCAACGAGGTTGAAATACATGACAGATGGATTATTGTTGAGGTAAACAAAACCAAAACCATATTGTAGGCTTGTAGCATAGCTTTATGAGATCTCTTTTTTAACAAATATAAAATCTTTTGTCAAATTCTTCAGAGAAGCGCTGCTGGATCCGCATCTTTCTAGATATTCAGTTATTATTGTCGATGAAGCCCATGAGAGGACGGTTCATACTGATGTTCTGTTGGCCTTACTGAAAAAAGTACAGCGGGCTCGGTTAAAGCCTGTTGGTGAGAAAACTGAGTTTGGTAATATATCATCAGAAGTAGAGACAAAAACAAGGGATGAGATTGGTCCTCAGCAGAATGGTGTATTAAGAGGTTGTCAAGGTAGAAAGGTATCTCCGTTGAAGCTGGTCATTATGTCTGCTAGTTTGGATGCACGTGTTTTCTCTGAGTATTTCGGTGGTGCCAAAGCTGTTCATGTGGAGGGTCGACAATTTCCTGTTGACATTCTTTACACTGTTCATCCTGAATCAGATTATATAGATGCAGCCTTGGTCACCATATTTCAGGTTATTGAATTTGTGACCTCTATCAGCATTTGGGGGATGGAAATTTTGAAATTTTTAGTAAACTAATTCTGTGTCTGATTTTTTAATTTAATTTTTTAGATTCATTTGGAGGAGAAGCCAGGTGACATACTTGTTTTCCTCACTGGGCAAGATGAGATTGAATCTGTTGAGAGACTTGTCCAAGAAAGACTTCAGCATTTACCTGAAGACAAACGAAAACTACTGCCACTTACTATCTTTTCTGCTCTTCCATCAGAGCAGCAAATGCAAGCTTTTGCCCCAGCTCCGACTGGTTTTCGTAAGGTTAGAGAAGTGCAGCTATCATATGCTTATGTTTGGAGATTTGGTTGTCAATTGTGTTGAGATGATAATAAACCAGTTTGAGGTATTTGCAAAATGTTAGGTGATTTTGGCGACAAATATAGCGGAGACATCGATTACAATTCCTGGAATAAGATACGTTATAGACCCTGGGTTTGTTAAGGCACGAAGCTATAACCCAAGCAAAGGCATGGAGTCACTTGATGTTGTTCCAGCATCAAAAGCACAGACGCTTCAAAGAAGGTACCATGTTCTACATTCATATTTTCTTGTCATTCAAGATGGTTTGATGGTTGGCAAAAGTTAGGACTTATACCTGCAATTATATTTGCTTTCTTTGGCTTTTACTTTAGTGGACGCGCAGGACGTGAGGGTCCTGGGAAGTGCTTTCGTCTTTATCCAGAGAGGGAATTTGAGAAACTGGAAGATTCAACCAAGCCAGAGATCAAGAGATGCAATCTCTCAAATGTCATTTTGCAGCTGAAGGCTCTGGGAATTGATGATATAATTGGATTTGATTTTATAGATAAACCTTCAAGGTACTTCCTTTTGTTGTGGATATCTCTGCATTTTCTTATACTGAGAATAGTGGTGATTTGGTTTGTTGCCATAACTTTCAGTCTTTTAGGGACGTTTGACTCATAGCTGAAGTTTCTATTTTCAAATGTTTTTTTCATAAACACTTTGTTGATCTAGATTGTCATCTGGTGTTAAACAGGGGTGCAATAGTAAAAGCATTGGAAGAGTTGCGCTTGCTTGGTGCCTTGACGGATGATTGTAAGCTAGAGAATCCCGCTGGCTACCAAATGTCACGGCTCCCATTGGATCCTGTCTACTCCAGAGCTCTTATTTTGGCCAATCAAATGAACTGTCTAGAGGAAATGCTGATCACTGTTGCAGTTCTCACTGTGGAGTCCATATTTTATGATCCGCGTGAGAAGAGAGAAGAGGTGAGTATACCAGTGGACCAGGAGATATTCACATTTCGTTTATATTAACAGTTCATTAAAGTAGTTGTTTTTATTTGTTGTTTCACCAGGCAAGAGCCTCAAGAAACCACTTTGCTAATGTTGAAGGGGATCACCTAACTTATCTTAGTGTTTATCGGGAGTCGGACGAGTTCTTGGAAAAGAGAAAAGTTGCCGGCTGTGAAAAAAAAATCGATAAAATTATGAAAAAATGGTGTAAGGAAAACTTTGTCAATAGCCGTTCCTTAAAGCATGCTCGTGACACATATAGGTTGGTCATGCCTTCTTCTTAGATAGCTACTTTTGATTTTATTATATCCCTTATGGTGAATTATGATAATCACACAAATGCGTCTTGCAGGCAAATTCTTGAACATGTTGAACAGATGGGTTTTACTGTGTCTTCATGCGGAAATGACATGCTTGAGTTTCGTAGATGTCTCGCTGCATCGTTTTTCCTTAAAGCAGCACAGAGACAATTAGACGGAACATACAGGTAGGTACCGTTCTTGGTTCATTCATGAATTTAACATGTATTTACGCCTATTATGCTCCGTTCTTATGCTCACAACAAAACTTCCATTGTCATCTAATGACTTGACAGGGCTTTGGAAAGTGGTGAGGTTGTCCACATCCACCCAACTTCTGTTTTATTCCGTTCGAAACCTGAATGTGTCATCTTCAACGAGCTCATGCAAACCAGCAAGAAGTACATCAAGAACCTCACAAGAATTGATCCCTTATGGTTGACTGAGTTGGCTCCTCATCATTACAAAACGGCAGAGTCAATTTAACTCGTCCTCTTTGCTTATAACACGGTAAAACACAACCGATATCTCTCATCAGTTTTTGAAGTTGTAACTTGGAATAGAGAGAAGATTTGCATCTTTGTTCCTCTGTTCCTAGAGATGACAAGTTGCAGACTAAAGCTTCTAATGAACAAGAAAGCAAAATCCTTGGTTCTTTTTGTATTTATCATTTCTCTCTCTGATGCAGATATAGCTGTTTCTATTCTGATGGATGGAACACTGATACCATTGAAGACTGACGCTAAACATTAAAGAAAAAAAAACTCGTTGGATTGAAAGAAGATGACTTTGTGGCTGAGCTTAGCATTACTTTAGAGGAAACAAGACAACCACACATAATATATGCTCTTTTATGGAGCTGGAGACACCTAACATTTTAGGGAAGATAGATGTGTTTATTCTTGTATCTTGTAATAGATATAACCCTTTTTTGGCTTTTGCCTGCACTTGACTCGTCTTGAAATTCAAAAGAATGTGCTCTCCATGTTCCTCCCCTAACATCTGTCTCTCCGTCTTGGCAACCAAATTTTGCTTACATTTAAATCATTTATTTATAATAAATTATTGTCTTATTTTATGTCAAAATACAAATATTCCAACTTTGAGCATAGTTATTCTCAGATCCTCAATACCAGTCAGATTTAGTCCAACAAATAATGCTTTGAAGTACTTGTAACCTCAAAGTCTAATGCAGAGAACTTTGTCACGACGTGAAGGTCTCAACTGTTATCAACAACCAACAGAGGCAAGCACGAACATCAGAACATGTAGTATCTATAAACATTCTCTTCTTTGTTTTGTGGAGAAACTTACACAGAGAAAATTAAAAAAAGATGGGGAACTCATTCACATGCATATCTCACGAGCAAGAACAACGTCCCAAGAAATCCTCCGGTGGAGGAGGAAGTAACTCTGGGAAACACAAATACGTGCGTCGTCTTTCGCTGATGCCTTCATTTAGAAAGCGGACGCTACTTCATTCGCTCTCTTGCTCTGGATCATCCTCAACTTCGTCTTCCAAGAAAGGTGGGATAAAAGCTAAGAAGAAGGTAAGAGAGAGACATCATCAAGATGGACACGACAAAGACTCTCATATTCAGGAGCAAACCCTAGCAGCCACTAATCTTCTCTTCAACCAAACCCCTCGTAACAGCAACTCTGTTGTTCCTCCTAGTTTCAGACGGTCCACTTCTGTTGTCTATCCCTCGACTCAGCCCTCTGGCACCAGCTCAGGACCTGTTTCCGCGGTCCAGACTCCTAAGAAGTCAACTGTTGGATTCGTAAGAAGCTCTAGCTCTAGACAAAGGTCCAGTACCGATCCCATGATCAAACCTAACCAGCTCGTAGACAAGGCAAGCACTTCGCTTAATAGATTACTAATGAATAAGCTTAGTATATATAAGACACGTTTGGATATTTCTTTGCATTAAACGTTAACATATGATATTTGTTTTTCAAATTAAACATATAAACAAATTAGTTGGTTAATTCTAAATGCAAATAAAATGAGAAACTCTGTTAACATTTACAGCTTGCAAGATATATTATGTTAATTAATTAAAAATATGAATAGTAATGCAAGCAAAACATTGGCCTTTTAGCAATCGAAGCTTATCTATGTTGTGACATGCGTATATGTAACAGGAGCTAAATAAGATGGAAGGTTCGGAGACAAAGCGGTTCGTGCTGGTTCATGGAGGAGGATTCGGGGCTTGGTGTTGGTACAAAACCATAACTCTCTTAGAGAAACATGGTTTCCAAGTCGATGCCGTTGACTTGACCGGTTCAGGTGTAAGCTCTTTTGACACCAACAACATCACCAGCCTCGCTCACTACTCCAAGCCTCTCCTTCACTTCTTCGAATCCCTCAAATCCACAGAGAAGGTTCCAACTTTGTCTTATAAAACCAGTCTTTTATAAATGTTAATGATGAAAATTACAGCAATTAGATAATGTTTAAGAGTGTAATTAATTACAGGTGATTTTGGTGGGACATGATTTTGGAGGGGCTTGTATGTCGTATGCGATGGAGATGTTTCCTACTAAGATCTCCAAAGCTATATTTATCTCTGCTGCTATGTTAGCCAATGGCCAAAGCACTCTTGATCTCTTTAATCAACAGGTACCGTTTCATTTAGAATTAATTAGATATATAGCCTAATTTTTTATAAAGAATGGCGCGATTAGGACTAGGAGTAATAGCAAAATCGTAAATAAATAGATTGTGGCATGTTTTTAACAAACAGCGTGATACTATATAAAGTAGTGTCATTGAATAAAATATTGTGATGTTTGTTAAAAATATATCCAAATAACATCCATTTGCAAAAATGACGTGTACTATCAACTTTAACCTATTTGCAATTAGAAGTGTTTTAAGCTATTTATTGCATATACCTTTTTCATTTTATTTTGTCTTATGTTTTATTTTCGGGTCAACTTTTGTAATTCCTTTTTAATTGCATTCATGTGATTTATGTAATCTTTTCAGCTGGGGTCAAATGATCTGATGCAACAAGCCCAAATCTTTCTATACGCCAACGGAAAAAAGAACCCTCCAACTGCCGTTGATTTTGATACATCTTTGCTTAGAGACTTTCTCTTTAATCAAAGCCCTCCAAAGGTTATATTTTCAACCGAACCAATCTTGAACCGGTACAATTTGTTTGATTACTGAACCAACCTTTTTGTGGTATAGGACCTCGCATTGGCTTCGGTATCCATGAGACCGATTCCGTTCGCACCGGTCGGCGAAAAGATTCACGTGTCAGAGAAAAACTACGGCTCTATTCGACGGTTCTACATCAAAACCATGGAAGATTACGCTGTACCGGTTCCTCTCCAGGAGGCGATGATCAAACTGAACCCGCCAGAACAAGTTTTCCAGCTCAAAGGCTCTGATCACGCACCGTTCTTCTCTCGGCCTCAGTCCCTGAACCGAATCCTCGTCGAGATATCCCAAATACCGTTCAAGAAATCTTCGTGATATCGAATGTTATCGGTTATCATTTATTTTGAAACCGGATACAAGTAAACCAAACCGGTTATAGGTTCCCGTTATTTTAGAGATTGTTTTTGAAAATTGGTCTGAGCAGTGAGCAGAACAAAACCCAATTTGGGACCTTTGATCTTAATTTCTTATTATGTTGTCATTGATTCCCATTTA
This sequence comes from Cardamine chenopodiifolia, assembly GCA_963922655.1. Taxonomy (NCBI): domain Eukaryota; kingdom Viridiplantae; phylum Streptophyta; class Magnoliopsida; order Brassicales; family Brassicaceae; genus Cardamine; species Cardamine chenopodiifolia. The sequence goes on from OZ000459.1 coordinate 8,484,021, forward strand.
ATCTTGATATCTTTTTCTAAAAACAAAATCATCTATCTGGTAATCATCTTTACTGTTTAATAATTGGATTAACCAGCAGTGCTTTGCCAAAAAACTTGAGTGATGATGACTAGTGCTATGTTTGAACTGTTGCTGGTTCATTCGTAGCAAAATGGATCCCAACTATTGTTACTTCCCTCTCATTGTCTTCAAGTGAGATCCAGCTTGAAGGTCTATGTTTTAGTTTTTGCCTTGCTTTGATCTTATTGCCTAGGTAGTGATATGTAATGAGTGTTATTAGCAGACCTAGGTCTTGTGTATACGCATACACCTACCAGTTCTACTTCTATCTAATAATATAAGGAATGTATAATCAGTCAACTTGTGATTTCAATCTCTTTTCTACTTACAGTTTGCTACCAAAATGACAGTATCTTTCTTCTTCATCTCCAGGTTTTACATGTTGAGTTCATGGGGACTACCTAATTGTTAGGTCAAATATGAATACAACGCTGGTTAAGAATCACCAACATTATCACCTTATGAAGTCAGAACCAACAAGATCTTTTTGAAATGGATAGTCCTGTAGCGAGCGCATTGACAATTTCAAAATTTACAATTCAGAAGTAATACGCATTACAGCAGGTCCTTATATTGCCATGAACTTGAGAGGAGATCCATTAAGAATGCAGAGAATAAAAAAATCTGCAAGGATGTGTCTTTCACCACTAGACTCTAGAGTTTTAGCTACCAAACTTTCAGGTCAACCGAAAACAGATTAGAAGTCAGATATTCTCATGGCTCTATAAAAAAAATCCAGCAGTGTCTCATACACTTATAATAAAAGAACCATCAAGGAAGATATTTGCGGTTGACAGGGATCCAGAATATAATTAGAGATTCACAATGCTACTTCGCAAGCTAACTGGTTCCAAGTAAGGAGTAAGCAAATATAGACTTCTTACATGAAGATTGATACCAGCAAAAACCAAACCATCCATTAATCATATCATTAATTTGTGTACTGAAACATGACCCCAAACTCAAAATCTAAAGCCTTCAGGGATTGAAAGGTGAAAAAATAATATCGATCTATCATATCTGTCATTCAAAATCTCTATATAATAGGGAGCTCTCGTGCAAAGTTGATTCCCCAGTAATTCAGAGCATCTCAAGGCAAGAAAGAGACTACTTCTTGCGAGAGAACAAGACACTAACCGCTACAGAGATGGTGACAATGGAGACAGGAACAACCCAGTACTGCTTTGTCAAGTCAACAAGCTTCTGAACAGAGTCTTTTGTCTCCTCTTTCTTGTAGATCTTAAGCTCTGGTATCTCAGGTACAGAAGATTCATCTAGCTCGCCAATAAAATACTTCTCCATTAGCTCCCTTGCGTCTTTGCTGTGCCCAGCGTCTTCAAATTCATCCGTTGCATCTTGGCCTTCAAGAACAACACGTTTACTTGGATTAGAGACAACAACAGATCAGTCATAAGCAAAGATGGAAAAGAAGACGAAGAAGAAGCTACCAGTGACAGCAAGAAGCACATCATCTCCTCCAGGATGCTCATCCATATACGAAGTTACGTCATAGACCTGTAAATGTTCATCAGTATTAAGCAAAGAGAAAACCATATACAGATATTTTCTCAAAGAACCCATCACACAAGACCTAAGTAATTTTCTTGGGGACTAAGATTTTAGAGTCAACCCATTATCAACAAAAAGAAGAAGAAAATTCTGATTAGCTCAATCTAACTACATATGAACATTTACACTATTCTTCATCAGATTCTATAGACAAAAAATTACTCAAGATTCCAATACATGTACCCTATTGAACAAGGATTGAAAAGAAATACTGAAATTAGAAGAACGAAAAATTGGGAAATAGAGGAGACCTTGCCATCGATGACGACCCAGCAGTCATCTTTCTTGTTGTGAATTGCGGCTTCTTCCATGGAGTAAAGCTTGGTCAGAGTCGGCATTTTCTTCTGCAGCGAGTAGCGAGCTAAGATCTTTGATTTTTCTCTTTTTATTTTTATTTTGGGGTTTTGGTCGACCACGCAAGGATGGGAAGGAGAAGAATAGAAAGATAAAGAACCCTACCACTAACGACGTCGTTTTCTACTTAATTTCATTTTTAATAACTTCATTTTCTACTTGATTTTGCTTGGGAAATTGGCAAAAATGTCTATTAAATTCACTGAAATTATAAATGTGGAGAGAAATTCTCAAAAAGTTGACCACTTATATTGAGTCACAGAAGACTGAGAAATGTGAATATACATGATTTTATCAAATACCCTCTTGTATGTATTTTTTTAAGTAGATAATAAATCCTCAACTTGTATTCGTTAAATTTACAAGCTTTGAAAACTAATAATAGCCAAATAAAGCCTGTGTATGGCAAACCTCTTTTGAAGTTATCCTTGATTTTGATTTTTGGTTTCCTTTTCCCGATGGCAATAAACCAGAAGCTGTCCATCTTCACTTGCTATACATATATTTCTGGATTCATCTGTACTTATGCATGAAACTCTTTTACCTGACCAAATCCAAGTATCAATCAGAGATTTTGAGAATTGGCTTCGTTATTTTCATGGATATGAACAGATATAGTTAAGACTTTAAATCAGTGTTTACCTTTGAAATCATGGAGAGAGCCAAGTTTATCGCCAGTGGACAAGTCCCACAAATACACAAGTCCATCAAGTGTGCCTGCTACTCCATGACCAGATACTGTGCCAATTACATCAGCCCTGTAAACCACATATCCATAGCCAATGAACCATTCATTCATACACCTATATTTGTCATACATTTCTCAAACCACAACTACTTTTCTCGGGACATGGAGAAACCAGAGGAGCCTAAGAAAGAATATATGCAGGCAACGAAAGAGATGTGTGATGATACCTCGGATCCAATTGTCTTCCCAATATGACTTGGTTTCTCACAAGCAGAGCCAGTCTCCAACATCTACCTGGACTTTCTACACTGTCACATTTAGCGTCTGAGTCAACATCAGTAGAGACTAAAACCCAGATGGCCGTGTCTTTTACTTCAGCTGGAGCCAATGCTTTGTTGTTGATCCCTTTTGCGAACCACAGTTTTGTTGCAGCTAAAATCATGTCAGTGTGATCCTCGATTGTAGAATGACTATGTACAGGGTGCCATGCAAACAAGCTGGTTGGGATGAACTCAAAGATCATATTGCTGGGAGATACAAATCTTGATACTAGGCTTCGCTTTGAAATATCCCTACATCGAGAATAAACACAAAGTTAGCAGGCTACAACCATGGGGAAAGGAAGAAGAAGTAAAAGCAAAGTTTGTTGATCCTCATCATTCCTTAGCAAGAATAATGTTTTGTAATTTAAAAAATAGATGGGCAGAAAGAAAACTTAAAGATAGAGAGAGAGAGGGAGCAGAATACCATATCGTAAACTCTCCAATACCATTATGCCCGATAACGAGATGAGGACATTTTGGAATCTTCTGCAGTTCCACGATGCAGGAAGATATGCAAGGATTTGCGAGTATAACGAATTCTTCGGACAGACCTCTGCAAATTTAGAAGAAGGTAACATTAGCAGAAAGTTCAGTGATGATCCAACCTGCAGCTCCACAGAGAAGAAGGATCTGAAAACTATTTTAAGAGAAGAGCAATAAACTTTGATGAGAGCACCTCCAATGCGAGTTCATGGCCCAGACAATGAGATTTCCACTTTTAACAGCTGCGATGAGATAGTTAGGATCGGACACCACCACGCATTGCACATTGTCATCTGCTTGAAGCTTTGTCACAAGAGAAACATGACCAGTTTTCACCTGCACAATCCTCACTACATTCTCTTCAAAGCAGGCTGATGTACAAATCAAACAAGAGCAATCAATATCCTTCTTCCTGAAAAAAAAAAGAGTAATCCCTTAGCTGATATCTTTATTCTGTATCCCGGTACCGTATAAAACAGTAAAGAGAAGTCCAAACCTGCAATAAGGTGTTTTGATGCTGCCACTAAAAATAAGATGCTCCCCATCTGGACTGAAGTGCAAATAAGATCTCTCTAGTTTTCTCTGTGGAAACGTAACAACAATCAGATAGCTAGAGAGGACAAACCAGATATGGTAGTAATCATGCAGTTTAACAGAAGAATCTAAGAAAAACTTGATGAACTTGCATTTACACCAAATTGGTCATCCACAATGGGGAGTATGGCATGAGTGTGACCAATGACTGAGGGAAATCCTTTGCTTGGTGTTTTAGCTGATATCTTGTACATAAACAGGGTTCTAACTCTATCTTCTGTAGCAAAGCACAACACACAAATATAGATTTCATTCCCAACAGACTTGAGTAATACTGATGAAACAGGCATGGGATGAAAGTAGCAGCCAAGCAGCTCAGCAATTTTTTCCATCTCATTGTTGATCTTTACATCTCTGTTGAGCTTTACACTTGAACTAGCTGGAAAATCCTGCACAGACGTGCTTTTCTCGCTAGTATTTTCCTCACACTGAGACGTTGTACAAGGTGGTTCAGAGACTTGGATGCCCAATGCTTCACCAATATTGGCTTGAAAATCCTCAACTTTTGAAGCTGGAAATGAGGATGGTGGTATACTTGCATTTCCAAAAGTATGAGCTGACCTCATATCTTGTGGTACCACACATGCCTCATTGCTTTTCACCAACTCAGGACCCTGGTTTTGTTCTGTTACATGACCGCTTCCATTGCCCAGTGGATTTGATCTATTTGATACAGAGTTGGTAGACGAGGTAGGCTGAAGCTCCAAGGTATGTGGGGTTTTAATAGGAGACATTTTCCTTGCGGAATCATCATCTCCAGTATTTCTGCAACTTTTTTTACTTTCAGAGGATGAGTTTCTGTTTCTTCGCTGTTGACTGGTTGAGAGTCTCTTCCTGCTATACACCTTATGTTTTTCTTTTCTGATAGAACCAACTTCAATAGGGGTAGTGCCAACCACGGAACCATTACCTGTGGGCAATTAACTTGTGTTATATTAGACCGTAGACAGATACAGTCATGCAAAGCATTCTGGGGGTGGAGGCAAATGGTGATATTGATAAATTTAGCTTACTACCTTCAACAGAACAAGATGTACTATTTGGCTTATTGTTCTCAGACTCAGAGTGGTGTTCTTTTTGCAACAAGTTTCCTTCTGCTGCACAGAGTTCCTCAGATTCTTGGGATAAAATCCTGTTAGTTGAACTGGTGCAGTGTGGTATTGACATGGACTTCCTCACATATTTGTCTTGTTTATTTTCTTCCAAAATAGTACTAACATCATGTGAAGACGAGCTTATGATCTCAATAGTCTCCAAAGCAGTAACCGACAGATTTGGATTTACTATTGCAACCTGTTCCTCGGCTATTGGCATTTTGGGACGATCTGCAGGATAGGATTCCTTGGAGGAAGGGATGATATGACCACTCCTAGGAGAATTCAAGTGAGATTCATCAAAACTGTCGGGAGCAATTGACATATTACTTGGAAAATCCTGGATGGAATCTGGATCAACTTCTTGCATATTCTCATCATCTCCACTGGATGCTCTTATCGACAGTGACACAGCTGCGAATTTTGAAGAGGAATTATGGACTATGGGATAAGAGATAAGGGAATACTTCAAGAATCACAAATTTTGTGCAAATATACTGCGAATCTTAATCTAAATCAGTCAGTTCCTAGGGGTAAGCTATACCAGTACCTGAGGCATCATCAAGTTGGCTCGTTTTGCAGTTGTCTGAAGGATTTAATCTGGAAGAGAGTGTTTCTGACATATCATTTTTTTGGGGCTTCTTACTTGAGGCCCTCTTGAGCAGTGGAATTGCTTGAGGAAGTAGAAATGACAACATTGATTTGGCAGTTTCCTGATCAGCTAAATCAGGATCATTATTTCTCGAAGTCATATTCAAACCAGAGTCAGCTAAATCTTCTGTATTTGGTTCAGCTAAAAGCCCTTCACGAACTACCATGTTAGCAAGCATCAATTCTTCTTTTTGCTGGCAACCTGTAATATCATCCATTTTTGGAGCAGAACTTATGGTGTTATCTGCAAGAATCGGACAAAACGGAATTCAAGAAAAGATGCAGCCATAATGATTACAATCTTATTCTAGAAGTTACAATCTTCTTCTAGAAGTTACAATCTTCTTCTAGAAGCTGCTATCTTGGGTATTAAACAAGTAAGAATGAAAAGCTAATACCTTGCAGGAAATCCAAGGTATCAGGTGCACAAAGATTGCAACCAGTCATATCTTGGCTCTCATGCAGAAGAATATCATCGTTGGGTTTGTTTTCCTTTTCTTGCAACCCATGAAGCTGCAACATTTAAGACTCATTTTGTTCAAAACAACTTTTCTGGAGAAAAAACTTAGCAAGTCAAAGACGCCAAAATAACCAAAGAGAAGAAAGCTTTCGAGAAAAGCATACTAGAAGCTCTTATGGCTATCTAGGATAGACAATAGCCCTGAATGAATTACCTCTTCAGAAAATTTGGATAATGGCTTTGATTTACAGCTGTCAGGAAGCAGGTCTGTTTCTTGAATAGGGGCGACTACTTTCACTTGTGGTGGATTTTTTGATGGTAGATATGAATTTTCATTTGTAGCATGGGTAGAATGCAACTGCTCTGGTGGTTCTACTTGCAGGCCAAGTGTCTCCACTTCTCCTTTCGCTGAACAGATTGACACTGGTGCCGAATTTAAAATCTTACCACCAGATAATGAGTCTTGGAATCTTGGCTTTTTATGGCCATCTTTAACTAGTGAATTCTGGTGTATTATTTCAGGCTTTCTGCTTCTTTTCTTTCTAGCCCCTGGCATGTCCAGATAACATAATAAATTTGGATTTGCACACATGGCTGGCCTTTCATCATCGATCCTGATTTGAGAGGCCCTACTGCTGGAGCCAGATTCTACCATTCCATTGGTATTGGTCACAAGTTCCCGGAGCAACCTCTTAACCAACGGGTTTTTGAAGCCAAAAAACTGTAACAAAAAAAAATCATAGTCATCTTAGATTGCAAGCAATTAATTAGCCCAATCACAGGGGTAGGATCAGAATGACTACAAGCAGGTGATAGTACTAGTGACCAATACCCAAGGAAGGAGTGTAAAGCAAAAGATTTGAAGAATTTTTAGCTAAAGTAGTACGCTCAACTTTTCTGGCGGGTATATCCCAAGTATTATGGCTTTTCTTATGTATCAACTCAGAATTGAGAAGTCAGAAATGCAAGGATAATAAAGTAAGAGCGTAACGACAAAAGAGAGGCTGTTTTTGAGCAGTAGAAGGCAGTATAGGCCCCTTATCAGAAAGAACTAAAAGCATGATCACAACTTATAGATCCCCATATCTTAATTGTGTCTTCTTAATCCGTTTAGAAGAGCGCTACTTATACTATAATGTTGCATGACTTATAACAAATGCAAATCAAATGATCGTGCCTGTAAAGCTCACAAGAATACAAATTGTATTCAAGTGGCCAGCAAGAACATACAGACATTTTTGGAAAGGCAATGACACAAATTTGATTTTAAAACATCTATTATATTGTAGATTAGACTTGGTTATAAAAGTAACATCCAAGATGGTCTAAAGAGGTAACAAAAAGAAACTGAGATATACCTCCATGCCGCTCATCTTGCATGTAAATCGTTTTCCATGCCATATTTTTAAGTGAGAGAAGCCCGTCTTCTGGAACTTTCCCCATGCAATATCTGGGGTCTGCCCAGTCCATGATTCAGCCAAATATCTAATCTGCATCAATACAGTAAGACTTTGCTGCATTCTAAAAAAGTATGCATAACCTTGTAAGATTTATATGGAATCAGCAACACACCAGAAACAAAGGTCCTTTGGCACCTTCTTCAATCTCCATATAATATGTGTTCCCATTGTGAGCTCGAACAGCTCTGTAGCCCACAGGATAAGGGAAACGATCTTTGCCCTGATGAAAAAAAGAAGGTAAGTAAACTGAAAAGTTCTGCATACACCCATATGTATAAGTTGTACCAGAAAATCTAATGTTGTTTAGGAACCGGGAACAGTCAAATTACAAGTTTGCTTTTCTTAGTTGATCTCATATTCTCAATCTACACTCTCAGCTTAAGGATTGATCCTCTATCCTATGTAGTATCACTAGACGTAAATTTAAATCAAAATTGTTCAAAATCAGAGATCGTAGTTCAATCTACTGTTCATAGATTCAGAGATTGAACCATTACTGTCAAGCTACACAATACTATCGCGATTCATTGCATATCACCACCATCGAAAATTCTCAAAACCGAGTAAATCGCTGTCATCGAAGTCAATCAGATTCTACATTTCTTCTAATTTTCTAAGAACTAGATAGTTAATACAGAAATTGAGAGATAACCAGAGTTTCGAGAGACGAACAGAGAGAGCAGAGCAGAAAAACCAACCCTAGATGAACTCCAGTACTTCTTGTCCCAGGAGCCACTATAGAGAGCTCCGACGGAGACGATTTCTAGGTCATCAGACTTTCTATCTTCTGAGGTGGCTCTTAGACTCGCCATTGAAACTCCAAAAACACGAGATCGCAGCACCGGAGAAGAAGATCACGACGCCGAGAGGAATTATGCTTTTTTTTTTAATCGAGTGTCGCGGGAAATAAAATGATTCCCTCCATAACTATCAAACTTGAAGGCCGAAGCTTAAACGGCTTATTCAAGATCTGGTATTAATGGGCTTTTGGGCCTTTAGAACTTTAAAAGGCTAACGACTTTGAAGGGGGTGTAATGAATAATCATTTTAATTAATTTGATGTATTGGACTAATCATTTTAAACAATGTTATCACTAGAGCTCAAATGGTGAAGATATATAGTTCTCCTCTGAAGCTCAGCGCCTCCTTTTGTTTGTTTTAGTGTTTTTTTTTTTTGGTTTTAAAACATAGAAAATAATGCACCTTGAATACTTGAACTTGGGTTGTTCTAGGGTGGAGGAGGAAGCAACCCACTAAACCATGAAAATACTTTTTTATTTGTTTTAGTGTTGACATCGCAGATTCAAAGATCGTAGGTTTCCAAGAATTTTGAGTACATTACCATACAATGAAATAAGGTCCGCATAATTTATCAACTTTTTACATCAAAATTTATTAATTCTCTATGTCTTATTCATGGTTTTAGTCGAGACTTCATACAAGTTAGACCAAAACCCCTATGACTAATACATGGAATAAAACTTTACATCCTATATAAAAGGACATATTTACAAAACTATTAATACTTTGCTACGTCTCAATAATAAAATTAAAAATAAGGTTCACTTTCAAATTCAACTGTTTTCTTTAACAACGTTTTAAATATCTCAAAACAATGCCTGGTTTTTATTCTTGTGTCACCGACTTGTCCGTACAAAACAAAAATCAAAACATTAACATAATTAACTAGTTTTTGAAGATCAGCACCACAATATCAAATTTTCAACGTCTCACTCACGAGCAACCACAAAGAGTTGTTTTCCCATGTTCTTACCTTCGAAGAGTCCTAATAGAGCGGAAGGCCCATTCTCAAGTCCTTCGGCTATGTCTTCGACGTATGTAATCTTCCCTTCTCTAACGTAAGGAAGCACAAAATCCAAAAACTTAGAATATTTGTCGTAGAAGTCACAAACCGCAAACCCTTGAAGTCGTATCCTCTTGTAAAGGATGGTGGGTAGGTTGTGTACGCCTTCTGGATCCATTAAATTATACTGTGAAATCATTCCACACACTGCGATACGACCGTGCAACTTCATGTTGACGATTACTGCATCTAACATGTTGCCTCCCACGTTCTCAAAATATATGTCGATCCCTTCCGGAAAACACCTAATAAGTTATCTTTTATATTTAGCCAAATATTGTATGTATAATTTTTCTATCTATATAAAAACTAGAGATGTATTTACTGACCTCTTTATGGCAGCACTAAGGTCCTTCTCTTCTTTGTAATTGAAAGCATCATCATACCCAAATTTGTTCTTGAGCAGATCAACCTTAAAGAAGCTCCATAAAGAAGGATAAATTAATGATAAAATCACTTTCTTGATATACATTTAAGTTTGATAAGTAATGTAGAGTTTAAGTACCTTTTCTTTACTACCGGCACTACCAACGACGTAACAACCCATCAACTTTGCAAATTGTCCCACGAGCTGACCAATTGCACCAGATGCAGCTGACACAAAGACCGTATCTCCTTTTTTAGGTGAACCAATTTCGAAAAATCCAGCATATGCAGTCATACCAGGCATACCTGTTCGATCAAATGAAAACAATTAAAAACACAGAGATTTTGATTTTCAAATGCTAATTTCTATTTTTGCATATTTTCTTTTAGTTTTTTTGTTCTTATATTTTTATAAAATATATTTTTTAATTTATTATGTTTTTTTTTGTAAATGTAGATGCAAAAGAAAGTTTTTAATTTGTGTTTAGTGTTTTGTTATTATAGTTAACAAATGAAGTTTTGATTAAAATATTAAGGGTTTTGGTTCAATTAAAAGAAAATACACACTAATTATAAGAGCTTACGTAAACATTAATGCCGATAAACAATAAGAGGAAATAAATGGTTGTGAAACTCATATACACAAGAAAGGTAGCGCAACCCAACCATCTCCTAAGTTTTGAACAAATATTACTAAATTTGTTAGCCATCCAACCAAAATTTTACATGTTTGTTAGTAGAAACTACTTCACTAACTTTTGATAACATATTATAATTAATCCACGACCAGAAGATAGTGATCTATGTTTCCATGCCTAATTACACTCGTATATAAAGAAAACAAATATCAAAGCATCACATAGCCATGCTTTTTTCGCTACCAAACTAAGAGTGAGATAAGATACCAAGAAGTCCAGTGTAGTAAGATAATGGAACATCGGTGTGGTTGATCTTGAAGTGTGAGTGAAGAGTTAAAGTAATAACACTGTACTCCTCCCATCCAACTAGTCCCCAGAGTAAGTCTCCCTTTTTGTAATCTGGATGCCCTGACTCTATCACTTTAGACACTCCAAGCCCAATGATTGGCTGCACACACCATATTGAAATTATCGTTAGCATGAGGTAGAGAAGAAACAAATAAAATAAAACTCCCAATTAAGAAAACTTCAATTTTGCTAGAGACATAATTTCTACGAGAACGTTGCAGTTAAAAGAGACAGCATTGAGAACAATTTATCCGTAATGAATACTAATACCAGTTTAGTGTTACTAAAATATTTAACATATTAGAATCTCTTGCCAGGCTCTTCATATATAATGTTGTCACAAGAAAAATCGCAACATTATCGGAAAATAAAATTCACTCACTGACATACATGTCATCTATATAATAATATTTCTGAAACTAAAAAAAAAACTTTCAAATCCATCATTGATTCCAAAAACAATAAGAGGTAACCAATGCAATAAACACAAGAAATGCATATCTTAAAATAATTTGATTCCAATTTCAATGGAAATATATATCTACCTATATATATATATATATGTGTACTTTCCTCGTTCGTACCTCGCCGGGAGTGTACGGTGGGACGAGCGAATTAGCCAAGGGATCGGGCTTTCCCATGCAGATGCGCATATAAGGATCGCAAGACAAGTAAAGATTTTTCACCAGAATGGACGTGGATCTCTCCGGAAGGCTTAGATCGATGGTATTTGTGGTTATTTTAAGATCGGATTCTTTCGGGAATCCACTCACATAGTCTGGGAATATGATTTGCTTATTGGTCACCGTCGCTGCTTCTGTGTTCGCCATTTTATCCTATTCACTTACTTTTGATCACTAAGATGATTTCTTATTATTGTCTGCTTTTTTTGTAGGTTTCTCAATGGTGTGATCATACTTTTGTGCTTATAACATTTTATTTCTCTGGCTCAGTCTTTGATCCTATTGCTTCGGGAGATAAATAAGGTAAATATTGACTAATATTTCTTGGACAATAGACAAAGATTAATCTTAATTATGAGATAAATGAAAAGAGCCTTTATACTAATTACCCATGAATTTGTTTTTCATAATTAGTTATATAAATATGAGCACTTTTATTTGCAACATTCAATTGGATTGGGATGACACACGCAGATCTTTTAAAAGAAGTAGCATGCTATTACCGCGAATGGCATGCTCTATATACATAGAGAAAATATTATTTCGTTTAGAAAGATAGCACACAATTTTGTTATATCATGTTATCAGATTGTGCGTGATTCAATAAAATAGCATAATTGTGTAAAATGCGAGGTATATACTGGTCAAAACGTTAAAATATTCTACAGCTCCATCGGAAATTCCGACTAATTTCTGAAGTATATGAAAATATCATGATTTTTGTCTATGTATACATAATAGTAAAATGTGATTGAAATTGTAGTGTAAATAGCCAAACATTAATCTAGATCAATATGATGAATTTCAAACACCAGACTACCTTTAGATTGATGTCTATATTTATAATTTACCTTTCTTATGGATTTCAGTTTTTGTATAGATTTTTTGTTCACTACTATTATTTTAGTATTACAATAAACTCAAAACTATGAAGAAGAATTATCCAAGTTGTAGTTGCAACTTTTCAAACATACATAAGATATATTATAATGGGCGCATATGTAAGAAAGATGTCGATAGTGGAGATCATCGGATGCTGTCGCCAAGGGCACGAGATTTAGATTCTTTTAGTTTTGCTCTAAATGTTCTGTTTTGGTACTTTTAATTCCTTTAGTTGATTGCTTCTTATCTCTTTTTTTTTTCTGCTTCTTATCTCCCATATAAGTGTTGTTATAAATAAATGGGAATCTCAACACTACCACACCACATTAGAAGGCATCATTTTGTTAAAATTGTCTTGTGCTGACGAAGGGAGCTTTTGATAAGCTCACTATTGCTATGAATTATTCTCACGTATCTCATTCCGATTCTTCATTCCGTTGGGTCTACATACATACACTACATGCATTAATTGTGTAATACAAGTTTATCATTTTGGCTCTGCTCAATTAGTGTATAACGGTAGGATCTTACGAGGTAAGAAAAAAAAACATTTAAACTTATTAACAAAACAAAAACAACTGAACTAATATTATTAACAGATAAATTACTCTTTTTCTTTTTTAGAATATGACTAACGAATTTTATTATAAAGAGATAAGCAGAGCAATAAAAGAAAATTTACCGTAACAAAAACAACAACAAAAAAAATTCGAATCACTACCTGTTTTGTTCTGATGAATGGAGAGGATATAAGCCCATTCCGTAATTAAAGATTTTACATGGGCCTAGAAGGCCCATAATGTATGATAAAATATTTATTTTCGTCAATAAAATTATCCGATTTATTAACAGTTCGTTTATGTATCAATATCATAGTCTGATTGATTGCTCAGTGAGCATCCAGAAACAAGAGGCAGTCAAAATGGATACCTCCGCCCATTGAGAAAGTTTTGTCAGACGAAGAAAGGGCCAATTCTCTTTATCCTTCTATATTATTGTTTTTTTATTTTTATTTGTTGAAACAATTTAAATATAATAGGAGGATAATATATAAAGAACAAAAGTAGAAAAAGAAAAGATGGTATAAATCATTCTGGAAAACTATTCCACATGGTTTCATCACGAAACTGGGGGTACCTTTACATTGTACATTGCTGACACAATCAGTACACAGACAATATGTTATGTCAAGTCTTGTTTCATCATATTTTATCAAAAGAATATTCTTCCATTTTTATTTGTGTGTATTCTTTTTATATATACTTTTTTTAATCCGTGTGTATACTGTATATAAATATATAGTGCATGTATCATTGCAAAAGGACAAATTGTTTGAATTCAAGTCTTAAGTTTAGAACCTCGACGTCTTTTATTATGCGCGACTCGAACATTTTAGCATAACATTAAAACTTCAATTCAAACAAAATTATTTACTTTACTTTTTTAAATATATATATGTATATAAATTAGGGTTTTTAATTAGTAAAAGAAAATGTTAACACATCCAATATACTTTAATAAAAAATTTCGCACAAAATTTTCAAATAGATTTGTCTTTCACTTTATTTTGTCAACGGCATAGCATACCATTGCATTTGCAATTAGTATGTCTAATATTCATGGTATTTTATAAGTTGAGTCTCAAATGAGAAAACGACGTAAAAGATTCATTTTTACTATCCTTTTCAGATAGCCGTTGCGACTGCATTTTATATTGTCCTGAAGGGGCTAAACTATTTAAATGGGTATAGCCGAATAGTACACCTAATATTTTATTAATTAGGCATTAATCTATAAGAAAAAACATAAAAACAAAATCTAGAGTGGGACAGAGCCCAAAACCCATGGCTTATAGAATCAACTACCATCGCATCCCTAACCTCAGTTCATTAATTAGCACGATTTATAAATTCAAAATATTGGGGATTATGATATCGATCGAATACTTGGTATTTTAAAAATAGTTTGGTGATTAAACCAAAAAAGTATGGGTAAATAATAAGAGATTCTGCAGAATTAGACTTTGAGCACGAGACACATTATGACACGTGAGGGGATAAGATCGTCGTATAGCTCCCAACTAACACTGAATCAACTTCACGTTCACCAGTCCTCTGCATTTAGTCGGCTGCACGACCCTTTTTTGTTCTTCTTCCCTTCGTGGAATCAATTAGTTATTTTATTTTTAGTTTTATCTTCTAAATATACTACTATCGATTAAGCCTTTTTAAAAAAAAAAAAAAAAACACTACAATCAATTGTAGTTTAGTATGGCTTGTAAATAAAATTGATAATTTGTATTCATGTTTACAATAGTTTTAATTTCTTAATCGTCGTCGTTTTATAGAAATGTAGTTTTGGAGCACTAGCTAGTTTTCTTCAGATTTTCCAGGATATCCATAAAAGTTTTGCTGTCTTTCCTTCGAATTTTGTTCGTTTATATCCCAAATTCCACAATGATAGCATTGTCCACATGAATGCAGCGTCATTCTGCTTTCAGAACCCAGTCACATTGACTCACATCACTAGCTATAATATTCTTTTTTTTTTTTTGGTGCAACCTCCCTTGTACTATACTTATGTTTAATATTTTCTGCAAGAATAGTTTTTGACAATTTTATACCATATGCAGGCATATTTTAGAGAATGTGCCCACATGTGGATTATGATAATAATCCGTAACTAAATTAATAAGATACATGCATGATGTATCTATAATGTAAGGCATATTTTAAAAAAAATAATATTCATGTAATAATAGTTTATCCCAACATCCTAGCCTAAACCTCGTAAAAAATGGACTATTCGATCGATTTGTGTTTTTTTTTTTGGATAAGATATTCGATCTATTTGTTAGGGATACTCGAGTCGATGCAAATTAAATCGAAAAGCTTGAGGTGGACCTTTAAGTTCTTCAAAAGAAAAAAAGAGAGTGAACAACTTTCTTGAAACAGTTAAAAAAAACAGCGTGGGGTACAATTAATTGAGTTATACCTGTCGGAACTAATCGTTTCTGATATGACCGGTTATCATGAGAGAAATATTCTATGCAATGCTTCGCTTTTTTCAAGAGTTTTGATGTCAAACTGACAAAAATAAACACTCAGTTTTTTATAGCTATATTAAACCGTTTGAACATATCATCAAGGAAAAAGGTTAATTTGTGTAGTTTACTCTTTGGGGAAAAAAATCTTTTTTCATTATATACATTTTTTGTTAAGTGAGACTTTGTTTACATTTTAAAGATCACAATATCGAGTAAAGAAATTCAACTTACATTTTAGTAATCAAAATGATAAGACGAAAACTATTGCCCTCCAAAAAAACACTTGGCTTCTTTCAAATTCATTTTAAGGCAGATTCGAAGTAATAATCAAAACAAAGGCAGATTCAAAGATTGAAAATAATATATTAATACGCCTGCAGACGAATAAACAAATATTATATGTAGTTGCTTATGTCAGAAAATATCTATCATGGCCGTTGACTGATCTGCACCTCTACTAGATCGTGCATAAACATGATGGCTTACAAAAACAATGGTGGTTTTAAATATATGACGATATTTAGGGTTGGGGATACTTAATATCGTATAATTTGTACTTATGTATTTAATTATAGAAGGATCGTAATTTTTGAAATTAATATCTAAAATAATTTTGAATATGGAGTAAAAAAGGTTTGATTGAGTGGTAGAAAACGACATCTTATCCTCGTACGTACTAAGCAGATATATATATAATATTTGAGTGGTAAATGTCTAAGGTTTAGTAAATACATTTTTTCACAAAATCCAAATTAGCTCGTCACTACATAAATAAGCATCACGAGCCACATTAGAACAGCCCATATTATCTACTACGCGGAAAGTTCAAATATATCTAAAAAATAGACGTTAGAAAAATCCGTCCCATGATTGAGGCTTGAAAAAGTAGGAACCGACCTCAATCTCTCCATATGTACCTCTTGAAGGTAAAAAACCGTCAAAACTTGATCTTGCCACGTTTACTCATCTTTAATTCGTTTATGGTTCAAGAGGTATAATGAATAGATAACTCACTTACCAAACTTGTTTCCAAAAAGAAAAAGTACAAAACATGCATCGTCTGGCATCTACAACATGGATGTAGGATGCATACGTTAGCTATTGCATGTTTAGGAATATGAATGACATACATATTGACATATACAACCATGAGTACCCAAGAGTCCAAGACAACCTATCTCCGTGCAATCTGAAAAGTGGAAACATATGATCCAGTATTAACCTTTTTCACTAGACCTATGCAATGTTTTTGGTTTACCATGTATACAAATATTAATAACGTAGGAAAATTGCATAAAATAAGTTAAAAGCACATTTTGATTGCATATCTACATTGACAGAAAATGCCAATATCTCTTTTCAGTGATTATAATTAATGTTGGTCAATACATTTGTCTAGCATAATAATAATTTCGGGGTGCGACTGATAAAACATTAGAGTAAATAAATGGGAATAGAAGAAAAGATAAGAGGGAAGAAATAGTAATTTTATTGTTTACTCAACTTTTAAAGAAATTTAGCTGAAAATTTAACTCTCATTTATTTTGATAGATAACTTTTTCTAAAAATAAAAATAAATACAGGATAAAATTCAATTTAAAGGAAAAAGTTAATTTGAAGTTATCAGTCACCTCACTCTGCAAAAAATCAGTATCTAACTCGGTACAACATTTTACGAATATATTTGCAGAGGTGTTTTCCAAATTTGTCAAGTTTGTTCATAAAATAGAATCAATAGAATCAAATAATGGCTCAGATTCTAAATCTGAAATATCTTCTAATGTTCTAACAAATTTAAAAAGAGGAGAATACTTCAAATATAAAGCTAAAATTAGAATTGAAGAATGCTCTAAACGTAAAAATTCAGAAAATTTTCAAATACAGAGAAACCTGAATCACATAAAACAGAAAAAGAAATTGGAATATTACTATACAAAATCCTAAGCTACCGAGAACAAGGAAAAGAAGTGGAACTTTAAGTTAATTAGAATCAGAGCAAATGTATACAATCATCTTGAAGATAAATTAAGTATATTTTTTTGATGTGAAAGAAGATTTCTACGTATAAAATCAACAAGTTTTATGTTTAGTGAATCAAATATAAGTTTTTGTTAAAACAGATATGTAGATCCATTGTTTCTTATTATTGAAAACAATAGTAAAATTATAGATATGTTTGTTTAAACACTAGTCGATATGTAAATATTCATATGTCTATACTTAATATATAAACAATCAATGGTAAAAAAATAAAAATTTATCAGCCAGTAAAAAACAAGATAATGATATTTCAAAATTATAGTGAACATGATTATGATCTTGTTTAAACCACGATTTGGATTACACATTCAGATATATCAAAATCACTTGGAGAATATGTCAGTCAATTTGGGAAGTCGGCATCATCAATCACATTCCAAATTTGGGAACATAATTGGTCCTATCAATAAGGGTAATTTTGGTAATTCGAAATAATGATTTTCCAAATGCTTTAATCCTATCATTTTGCGGAAGAGACTAAACCTGATTGAGATGTTTGACCCAGCCACGTCAAAGCTCTAATCGATAATCTCCACGTCATCATTTTCTGTTCCTTAGTCCCCTAAAGGCTGGTGCTCTAATCGTACGTTCCTCATTTTTCCAACATTATTTCCAGAGAATCGACGGCTGTAGTATTCCGTTCTAGACCCTTCGAATAACAAAGGCAGAGAGAAAGAACCCAAATCTTTATTTTATTTACTTACCTGATTTTTTTTATAAAAAATTTCTTCTTCTTGGCCCTATTTTTTAACCATGGTTAGTTTTTGACCCTTGGGTTAAGCGGTGGGAGGGGTTAAATGTCTGTGTTAAGTGGTGAGGGGACGAAAGAGATGGGAAGAGAAAAAAAAAGAAACAGCTTCAACCTTCAAGCGAGACCTATCTGAGTCGACTCGGACCGAGTTGATTTTGGTTTTTTTTTCCTCTACTGGATTCGCTTTCGAGCTCATCGTCTCCGTTAGCTGTTTCATATAGCTCATTATCTCTATCGATTTTCTTGCCGCCTCTTCCGCATTGGTTTCTCACGCCGGCGCGTCATTATCACGTATCGTCGAGTCTGGTGAGTCTTCTCTTGCTTTCTTATTTATGTAGATTGTATTGTTCTCTTGAGGAGAATGGTCTCGACTACGTTTTCAATTCGTTATTTTGTTGTCTGTTTCCTGATTTTAATTTCTAGGTCTTAGATTTCAATTAATTTCGATTTTTCTAGGTCTTCGGCTTTACGTTTTTTTAATTAGTTCAGTGTTCTGTAATACGGTTTATTTGCAATTAATGTTATGTTAAATATACACCAAATCAAATGCTTCTGTTACTTCCATATGCTAGTTTTAGACGATTTGCCTTTTGGTTATTTTTGGGGATCTATGTTGGGATGAAAGTTTTGTTTTTTTTTTTTGTTTCTTACTAATGTTTAATTCAATTCCTCTTTTTGCAGATTGTTATGTTCCTGTCATCTGAGCTTTAAACTTTGGAAGCTCGTCGTGGAGTCTAATTCATTATTGAGTTCAAGGATTGGTTTGGTTGATGGTCCTTTGTACTGTTTAAAGAGTTCTTCCATTTGCCTTTTGGTCTTGGATTTAGACAACTGTTCTTCTGCAGCCATCTTCGACTGTTAGTCGCAAAGGCTGTGAAGTCTAATTTTTCTGATTCGATCTCTATACTCATGTCACGTAAGCTTGACAGTCCTATTCAGACACAAATGGCTGTGGCACTTGTAAAGAGCCCCTTGACTGGGGAATTTCGTGAATTTAATAAGGTAGGGATGAAGTCACCTGTGGGTCGTAGACGGGTTTTTGTACAAACAGAAACTGGTTGTGTACTGGGATTGGATTTGGATCGTAGTGATAACGCGCACACTGTGAAACGGAAGTTGCAGGTTGCTCTGAATTTCCCAACCGAGGAAAGCTCATTGACCTTTGGGGATTTGGTGCTTAAAAATGATCTTACAGCTGTTAGAAGTGATTCTCCTCTTCTTTTAACTCGGAACAATTTTCATAGGAGCTCATCGACTCCATGTCTTTCTCCAATGAGAGCTGATCTTCAGCAGCATAGAGATGAGAGCAGTCCTATTGAGATTCTTGGGAACTCGGTTTGTTTCACATTTGTGAGGCAAATGGCCAAGGATATTACTAAAGCAGTGAAGAGGGGCATTGATCCAGTTGCTGTCAATAGTGGGCTTGGAGGGGCCTACTACTTTAAGAACTGCCGTGGAGAGAGTGTGGCAATTGTTAAACCAACCGATGAGGAGCCTTTTGCTCCTAACAACCCGAAAGGTTTTGTTGGTAAGGCGCTTGGACAACCTGGTTTGAAGCGCTCGGTACGGGTTGGGGAAACAGGCTACAGAGAAGTCGCGGCTTATCTCCTTGACAAGGATAATTTTGCAAACGTTCCTCCCACTGCTCTTGTGAAAATCACTCATTCGATCTTTAATGTCAATGATGGTGTGAAGGCAAGCAAGCCAATGGAGAAGGTGTTGGTTAGCAAGATTGCTTCTTTGCAGCAGTTCGTTCCTCATGATTATGATGCTAGCGAGCATGGAACATCCAGTTTCCCTGTGTCAGCTGTACACCGTATAGGGATTCTTGACATCAGAATCTTAAATACAGACAGGCACTCGGGGAACCTTCTAGTTCGGAAGCTGGATGGTGTTGGGATGTTTGGCCAGGTGGAGCTAGTTCCAATTGATCATGGTCTGTGCTTGCCTGAAACCCTAGAGGACCCTTATTTCGAGTGGATTCATTGGCCACAGGCATCCATCCCATTCTCTGAAGACGAGCTGAAGTACATAGAAAATCTGGATCCTTTTGGAGATTGTGAGATGTTGCGAAGGGAACTTCCAATGGTACGAGAGGCCAGTCTTCGTGTTCTTGTTCTCTGCACAATTTTTCTCAAGGAAGCTGCTGCTTCTGGCCTATGTTTGGCTGAAATTGGTGAGATGATGACTAGAGAGGTTCGTTCTGGAGACGAGGAGCCGAGTGAGATTGAAGTGGTTTGTCTTGAGGCTAGGAGTTTGATTGGAGAGAAGGAAGCTGAGTCCCCAAGATCAGACGTGGGGGGTGATGTTGAATTCCAGTTTGATATAGATTGTGAGGAAGCAATTGATTGTACGAAAAAACCAACATTCCCACTTGGACTCACTTTTGGAAATGCTCGTAGTCAGTTGTCAAAGGTAGAAGAGTCAACAGAGGAAGAAGAAGAAGAAGACGACAAAGAGGAGGAAGAGAATGAGAGAGCTGATCTAGAGAAAATGCCGGCTATTACCAAGCTTTCAATGTCTCTCAAAAGCACTCTTCTTGGTGAGAAGAGCCAGAAGTATCAGAAACACCCAGGAGCAAGAGTGGAGAGCACATATGCATCATCTGCACACAGGAGTGCAGACGAACAGATCCCAGCAAGCACAAGCTTTGTGAAGCTGTCGGATATGAGTGAAGAGGAATGGACAATTTTCCTGGAGAAATATCAAGAGCTGCTTTATCCGGCGTTTGCAAAGCGCAAGTTGATAACTGTAGGACAGAAGCAGAGGCAGAGGTTGGGGACTTCGTGTCAGTTTTGAGATTTCAGAGACTGAAGATAAAGGAGAAGAAAAAGGATCGTGTAGAGTTGTGTTTCTAAGGGCTTTACTTTGATGGAAACACGTAAAGGTGAAGGGATGAGTAGAGCGGCCGTAGTGTAAATAGTCGTTGGTTCAGCTTTTAGTGTGGAGGAGACTTGAGAGATGAAGAGAATTAGTCTCATTTGTCTTTTAATTTTCAATTTTTTTTCATTTTTTTTTAACTTGTTAAACTCTCAGGGTCTCGGTGGTTTCTGCTGTCTCGTCTAAATCCTGTATACCCTCTTTTGTTATATGAATAACTTGTAGATTGGAAAAAATACAAAAGAAAAGAAGAGAGCTTTGTTTCATTTTATTGTTTTCAAACTTTCATATCATCGTCTATCTTATTTTGGTCCTCCTTGTCAACATCACTAGCCTGAGTCTTCAGCTCATGATTTTGATGTCACCGAGCACGAAACACCTAGCTTCCCTGTTAACTGTTTGGTTGCGAAGTAGAGTTAATTCTGATTGATCATGGTTTTCGCTTTGCCCTAGGAATCAATCCTGTTCTCTGCAAAGGAGCTGAAAATTGTGAAATGTCGCGAAGGGAACTATCAATGGTACGAGGGAGGCCTGTCCTTCATTTTCCTTAAAGGAGATGAGCATAGTCTAATGATCTTGAAGGGCTTTTTTTGTAGAAACTAGGAGTTTGATAAGGGAGAAGGGAAAGAGTCTAAAAGGTCAGACTTTGATCATGATGATAAGTTCGAGTATGAGGAAACAACAAAGATAGTAAAGATAGTTACAGATTATTTGAAAAGTTCACTGCAGAGGTGGAGGACGAGAACGAAGGCAGCATTTCTATATTGCTCATGCGGCTACCGAGAAAATATCAACAGTTGAAAAGGTTGCAATGTATTACAAAAGCAAGATTTATGGAAACAAGACAGCGAGTATAAACAAACCAATCGAAGCAAGCATGAGCTTGGTGAATCTGCTGGGCATGAGCTTGGTGAATCTGCTGGGCATGAGCCAAGATGATTGGTAGACAAATACCATAATTTGCTTTGCTTTGCATTTTCAAAGCGCAAATCAGCCGCATTAGGATGTCAGCAGATTGATTTTTGCTGCAATTTTGATATTTCACCTTTTTAGTGTTATCACAAGACAACATATCAACACAACCAGCATGGCGGCATATATAAATGTATCTTCAAAACACCACTATTATGATGGTCATGTTGCAAACATATATTACATCAACATTTATCTTCCCTGCATCGATTTATATGTACACAAAAGAAGCTGAATGTAGCAGTTCATTACGAAATGTTGTTGATTCTTACTCTTGATTCTTTCCTGGAGGTTTTCAGATTAAAATAACAAGATCTGCTTCCTCCGCTGTTTCGTTTTCATTCTTTTGTACAAAGTCAATAAAATTCTCGCTCGCATCTAATGTTATTACAGCAGCCAAAAGCTGCGTACAAAGTGAAGAAGAAACATCTACGGCTCCCCCTTCATGTCGGCTGTAAGAGGAGATAAACTTGATAAGCTTTAGCGGTTTTTCAAGTATCTGGTTAACCGCAGATAGGAGAATATCGGACTTTTACTTTCACCTGTTGTGTCTTCATGATCCAGGCGCAGTACCACTTTTATGGTTCATGTGGACAACATTGTGGTGATCACTTTCGTATCCATGTGTTTCCTGTTCAAAACTCACTAACAAGATCAGATGAGATTGCAAGAGAAAGAAATGATTCTGCAAAAATATGTTTATTTGTTGGAATATTATGGTGCAACCAAATATATATACCTGTCGTTTTAATTGTCCATTCAAGGGAGACATTGGGGAAAGGTTTGGTTGTATGAATCCTGTTTGAGAGAGATGTGATAGAGGAGGATAGAGCATCGACATGTTTTTGAGGAAATGTCGGTGCAGATACTTGAAGGGCCTTCATGAAAAAAGAAACGAACATCCTTATGAAAGCACATTGCTTCAAATAATAGAAAAGAGAAGTTGGTTCCTAAAGTATCTTACATCTTTTGCAAGTAGGCTTTCGAGGTTAAAGTCGAGCATAGGATTCACTGTCGAAAGTTTCATCGATAAAAACTGAAATAGATGGAAGAACTAGTTACCACAAAGTGAGATTGCTATTCAAGTTTGGAAAACTCCAAGAGGAAACAAAGATAAACCTCGATCTGGCATTGAAGTGATTGCACATAGTTAATGATTTCATCGAGCATAACTACCTTCCCAGTCACCTACACAACAAATCCAATGCCCCCATTCATATGAAAAGAAACAGCTTTAGCTTTCTTTTTTGTACATGTAGAGATCAACAAGCTAAAATGAAAATGACTTACCTTGTCGCAACCCGGTACAAGATCTTGCAAGAACTTTATCCTTTCGCTGATTTTTTTTCTCCTTGCCTATAATCAGAAGTATAACAAAATCAATACCACACCTATACGAGAACAGAAGAGATTTGCTTATATTCATCTTAGAAAAGTATAATGCTTACTCTTTCAGCAAGACTGTGACTATTTGTAGCGTGCCCTTTTCTTGCCCTCATATGAATATACCCACTCTTTGGAGGATCATTGTTAGCATTTGACTTTGGACTTTGTTCATCCTTTTTCTTTTTCTCTTCTTTTTCTTCACCAGATTGCTGAGTCCTATGTGATTGATCAGGTTCAGAATCCTACCAAAAGATATACTATCAGCAGTTGAGAAGAGCAATGAAAAAAATCACAAAAGAGTAATGCAAATCTTCACCTTCCCAATTCTTTTCCTCTTCTTACTGTTAAACTCCTTGGAAGATGTTTCCAAACATTTAGGATAATCATGACCATTACCACCAATAGATTGAGAATCCTCTGATCCATTGGATCTGTCTTTCACTACCTTAGATGCATCCTTAAGAGGTCCATTACCTAGCTTGGAACCACTTTCAATCTGTGTGTCTTGAAGAAACAAACCAACTGATTCTGGAACTCCTAACGATTGTTGGCTCATCATCATTTCACTAAAACTCCCACATGCGAAAAACGAAAGCTTAGCAGCACGGTCAATGTATCCTGAATCTGCAGGAAACTGAGCCATGTTCCAACCCATTTCAAGAGGTCTTCCAACATTACCTCTAAAGGAAATGGAACTTGCTGCATCTGTGTGGACATTGAAACCATCATCATGCAAAAGATTTTGTCTGAATGTATCCATCATCTGAGAAATTGGATTCTCCGGAGAGTACGAAATTGTTGGATTAGAGACAGAGATTCTCCAATCCACAGGCGTATTATCACAATCCCTCTTCTTTGCTGCAAACTCGTCTTAGTCACTCATGATCCATGTCTTTTAATTTAGTAAAGACCAATTTTGATCATATGAAACTCATCTTCTACAAAAGAACTGAGAAAGTGAACACACGAGCAAAACTAAAGAGAGTTAAGAAAAAGGAGTAGATTCAGTCAAAGGAAGAAAAAGGACCATACAAGTACGAACTCAATACAGAGAAAGAATAAAGTAAACATAGTTATGTTTCAAAAGGGAATTATTATTCGTGGCAAAAGCGTCAGAAGAAAGAGATACCCACTTCAGATTCTGTGCCACTTTTTGTATAATTTTCTTACTAAAGCTTTTATCGAGTTATGTTTCAGGTCTCTAACAAAGTAGTGTACTTAGGCTTAGAACAGTTTTTTTTTTCCTATTACAAAAGAAAGATCTTTTTAGCTTGTACTGTTTGAGAATGAATTTAGTTGGTCAAAGTTATTTTTCTATAATGCTTTCCCATATTGGCGATAATCAAATTAATGTTAACAGTGCTGATGCCTCCACGAAATACATGATTAATTGAGCTGTGCAACATGTAGAAAGAAAACATAAAAAAAACTATACTTACAAAAACTGAAACAATCATGTTGTACATTTTTTTCTCATGGTCAAAACAAAGCTTTTGTTTAGTATATTATTTGGCTGTTGTTTTTTCTTTCTCTTTTCATCTTATTTTTTATTTAACCAGAGTTCTAACCTAGTAAATCTGCAGTCTTCTAATCGCGTTTTCTCATGAAATAGAAATTGAGTTATGTATTGAATTGACAATCCAATTGATGTAAAAAAATCTATTTAAATATATAACTTGGAAAATGTATTGTGCCTTTCGTTTTCTATTCTTGTTGATGTGAATCAATCAATCTTTTTTCTTTTTCTTTTTCTTTTCTTTTGATAAAAAATCAATCAATATAAGATGACGTTTACAATATATGTAGTTATAGTTATGTACATACCAATAGCAAATAATACACTACCTTTTCTTATAGTGAGATATAATAAGCTTTCCATTTCCATATGTCACATTCACGATATTATATCAATATTTTCTCAAAAGTCGGTACTCGGTAGGATCAAGTATCAGGTCCAAGTAGTTGAGCCTCTACCCAATCCAATTTTTTCATATAACTCAGGTGTGGATACTGTATAAGCATGTACAATTTGCACACAATTATTTATAAAAATTAATAAACTTTTAATGTATTTAAGGTCAAATATAAAAAATTAACATGTAATTAGGACCTATATTTCAAATATTGAACGGGTCCAAAAATTTTATGCTACTTTTGAACCGCCTCGAATATAACTTATTGTACAACTTGAAAAAGTTTTTGATGATTAAATTTACCCGATTCCTTAAAAAATAATTAAGTTTATTCAATAGTTATAAATGAAAGAAAAAAGCATTGATCATTTAGAAGGAAACACAACATCAAAAGCAACAAATCAAGGTAAAAATGCACATGAATATTTAAGTACAATCAAAATTACATTTCTTATATCGAATTCTCGAAAGGTAAAGATTTTAAACTGTACATTACGATGGTCGTCACTTATTAATTACAATCTTCTTGTGATCACTTCATCATATATATGGTTAGTATATTGGTGGAGGGGGAGAGCTATAGCTATAGCTTGGAGATGGCGGAGAGTTGTAGACGTAAGACGGTGGTGGCTGAGAATTGTAAACATATGGTGGAGATTTGTATACATACGGTGGTGGACTGTAGACGTAGGGAGGAGATTTGTAAACATATGGCGGTGGGCTGTAGATATAAGGAGGTGGCGAAGGAGTCTTGTATACATATGGTGGTGGACTATAGACATAAGAAGGAGGAGAATTGTATACATATGGTGGTGGACTGTAGACATAAGGAGGAGGAGAGTTGTATACATATGGTGGTGGTGATGGTGAACTATAGACGTAGGGAGGTGGTGGAGGAGAATTGTAAACGTAGGGAGGTGGTGGGGGGGAACTGTAAATATACGGCGGTGGTGGTGGAGAGCTATAGACATATGGAGGAGGAGGAGGAGAGCTATATATATATGGGGATGGAGGGGGAGACTTGTAAACATATGGTGGAGAACTGTAGACGTAAGGAGGTGGTGGTGACTTGTATACATATGGTGGTGGTGGTGGGGAGATATAGACGTAAGGAGTTGGTGGTGGGGACTTGTAAACGTAGGGAGGTGGTGGTGGTGGACTGTAGACGTAAGGAGGAGGTGATGGTGAACTGTAGACGTAAGGAGGTGGAGGTGGAGGTGGAGGTGGAGGTGGTGGACTGTAGACATAGGGAGGTGGTGGTGGTGGTGGACTGTAAATGTAGGGAGGTGGAGGTGGTGGACTGTAGACATAAGGAGGTGGAGGTGGTGGACTGTAGACATAGGGAGGTGGTGGTGGTGGGGGACTGTAAATGTAGGGAGGTGGAGGTGGTGGACTGTAGACATAAGGAGGTGGAGGTGGAGGTGGTGGACTGTAGACATAGGGAGGTGGAGGTGGTGGACTGTAAATGTAGGGAGGTGGATGTGGTGGACTGTAGACATAAGGAGGTGGAGGTGGTGGACTGTAGACATAGGGAGGTGGTGGTGGTGGACTGTAAATGTAGGGAGGTGGAGGTGGTGGACTGTAGACATAAGGAGGTGAAGGTGATGGACTGTAGACATAAGGAGGTGGCGGTGGTGAACTGTAGACGTAAGGAGGTGGCGGTGGTGAACTGTAGACGTAAGAAGGTGGAGGGGGAGACTTGTAAACATATGGAGGTGGAGGTGGTGGACTGTAGACATAGGGAGGTGGTGGTGGAGAGCTATAGATGTAGGGAGGAGGAGGGGGAGATTTGTAAACATATGGAGGTGGAGGTGGAAAGTTGTAGACATATGGAGGAGGTGGCGGTGAAGATTTGTAAACATATGGAGGAGGTAATGGGGAGCTATATATATATGGCGCTGGAGGAGGACTGTTGTAAACATATGGTGGCAGCGGTGGAAAAGTATAAACATACGGTGGTGATGTTGGTGGAAAGTATTGGGCACTTGTATGCGCAAGCATGGAATACAAGGCCAAGACGAACATGAGCAGAGATGGCCAATTAGGATTGGCCATGTCTGTACTCTTTGTCAGTCTAAGACTCTCTAACCAATATATTTTTGAATCTGTTGTTAATAACAAGCGATCGGTTTATATAGCAGTCAAATTTGCAACTCGTATGCTTGTTTATTAAAGGTTATTAATGTTTTTTAGTGCAACATGGTTATGTATTTTAATAAGTCAAATTAACTTGAGAATTTCTTAAGGTAAAAATCAGGAAGAAGTCTTTGGTAGCTACCCCTTTCCATATTCCAAAATTGGATGGGTAAACTTTGAAGTTGTCAATATAAACTCGACGTCATTAGGGTAGCTCTAATAGCCATAAGGGATAAGTAAAAGAACTTTTCCATATTTTCTACCAATTTGCTTGGAAATAAAACTTTTCAATCAGATTTCTAATCAAGTTATGATAGCTTATACGATTCATGATTTAATGTCCATCACATATACGCATGACTAGAGAGGAACTACACATACAGAAACATTTAAATTGTCTTAATATTCAATATTTATAATTAACCTTGCAAAACCTTTGCTTATGTTCTAAAACCACGCTTCAAAATATGCTTCACTTACTCTTCCAAGATGTGTCGGTTATTTTCTCTCTATAGTATATCATAAGACTATAACAGCTTGCTTGTAAATTCAAAATCAATTATGGACAGAAAACTTTCATATATTCTACATATTCTATAGAATATAAACAATTGGAAAATATTGGCAAACATGACAGAGGAAACGTTTTGGTTTAAACTTGAAGTTGTCAATGTAAACTCTATGTCATTTGTGGAAGAATGTTTCCATCATGTTTTGTTTATTAAATTCTACAGTTTTCTATCTTATTGTCGGTATATTGATCATAATTAACGTTGATGTGATATAGTGTTTACTAGAACTAGATCGCTCGCTAATCACGTATATGGACTGGGTTCCAGAAAAGCATTTAGTCTTTCGAATTGAGAACCGATTCCAAGCTTTTATTGATAACTAAAAATTGGGAACATTGTTATGAAAGCATGGTAAGGTTAAAGACGAGAGCCATTACCTATAGTAAGATCTTCCGATTCCTCAGAGGAGTGTCCAAGTGGGAAAAGAAAATGAAGCACGTACGTTCTCAATGAAGCCATGCACATGAAATTCTGAGACGTGGTATAGTATTTAAGAGCTATAAGAAGTGACAAAATCTTGGAGGTTATAATACAAGTTTATTTCTATCATAAGAAATAAACAGGTTCACACATCAATTAGAGATAGTTAGGTTCTTATGTCTTACAAAGAGAGCCGATGTCGGGTACTCCTGAACGGAGTTGGGTGAGAAAGACTAATTCATGAAGTTTCGATGTCGAACAAATTATATTTTGGAAGTAATTAACCGATGGTAACAGCGAACATTGCTGATTATAATTAAATTTAAAAATTATCAATGTAATTTATAACTAATGTGATTATTCTTTTTTATTACATCAAAAAGTCGGTGATGAAAAATCCGTCACTAATATCTTTAAAATATTCTTTATCCGCATCTTTAATTAGTGTTTTCTTATATCTCGTTACCACCTTCGCCAAACCATACTGATATTTTATGATGAAGTTAAAATCTATAGTAAAAAATGTTAGGTTAAACACAATTTTTTGGTAATATTGAACTTCTAATTAATAGGCCACCTCTTATAAATTACCGAGGGTTAAACACTTCTACTTAAACAATTCTAACTAAAAAGCTCTTAAAAGAATGTACACCAGTAACTTAGTCAAAT
Organism: Cardamine chenopodiifolia; assembly: GCA_963922655.1. Lineage (NCBI taxonomy): Eukaryota > Viridiplantae > Streptophyta > Magnoliopsida > Brassicales > Brassicaceae > Cardamine > Cardamine chenopodiifolia. The sequence goes on from OZ000459.1 coordinate 8,513,323, forward strand.
TATTTGCCTTCTAATTTCTCGCAAATACCAAGAATTTTTTCTAGCAAATACCAAAGACATTCCTCTAAAGTCTTTATTAAAAATAATAATCTGAAACTAATTTTTGACGAATTAAATAATAAACATGATTGCTCTAAGAAGCATTCATAAACCTCAGTAAAAAAATATTCTAGTTGTTGTAATGGGGGCTATATAAACTGCTTTCTTTCTATTACAAATTCAAGTTAAAATAAATCAGTTGAGAAGTAAGAACAATACTAACAAAAGCTGAGAGTAGAGACAGGAGCAAACAAGTTCAATCGACATGGCCAGTCCTAAGAATTGGCCATCTCTACTTATGTTGTTCTTGGCCCTGTATGCCATTGCTGCTCATACAAGTGCTCAGTACACATACTCTCCACCATCACCACCACCATACGTCTACAGTTCTCCTCCACCCCCTCCGTATATCTATAGCTCTCCACCACCTCCTCCTTATGTTTACAAATCTCCCCTGCCTCCTCCATATGTTTATAGCTCCCCACCACCACCTCCATATGTTTATAGCTCTCCTCCACCTCCACCTCCTTACATCTATAGCTCTCCACCACCACCTCCTTATGTTTACAAATCTCTCCCTCTCCCTCCATATGTCTATAGCTCTCCACCACCACCTCCATATGTTTACAAGTCTCCACCACCACCTCCATACGTTTATAGCTCTCCTCCACCTCCACCATATGTTTATAAGTCTCCAGCACCACCTCCGTACGTCTACAGCTCTCCACCACCTCCTCCTTATGTTTAAAAATCTCCCCCTCCTCCTCCATATGTCTATAGCTCTCCACCACTACCTCCATATGTTTACAAGTCTCCATCTCCACCTCTGTCATATGTTTATAAGTCTCCTCCTCCTCCTCCTCCTTACGTTTACAGCTCTCCACCACCACCTTCATATATTTACAAATCTCCCCTTCCTTCTCCATACGTCTACAAGTCTCCACCACCTTCTCCATATGTTTACAAGTTTCTCCCTCCTCCTCCATACGTCTACAGCTCTCCACCACCTCTTCCGTATGTTTACAAATCTCTCCCTCCTCCTTCATACGTCTACGCCTCTCCACCACCACCTTCTTATGTTTACAAATCTCCCCCTCCTCCTCCATACTAGTACAGCTCTCCACCACCTCTTCCATATGTTTACAAATCTCCTCCTCCTCCTTACGTCTACAACTCTCCACCACCACCTCTGTATGTTTACAAATCGCCACCACCTCCTTATGTTTACAAACCTCCAACGCCACCACCAAGCTATAGTTATAGCTCTCCCCCTCCTCCAATATACTAAAAAAAACATATACATGATGAACTGAGTTTCAAAAAATGATATTTTCGTTTAGCGATCAGCCATCATATTCATGGAATAAAAAAAATCATTTCTATATAGTCATATATAAGAATTGTACTTCTTTGGTTACAAACCAGGTGCATTGTTGTTGTTCGATTTCTTCTTTTGATGTTGTTGTATTCTTTAAAAGATCCATGCTCTTGTCGTCCATTAATGGCTATCTCATAAACTGAATAAATCCATTAAATAAATCCATTAGTCTTGCCGTCTTGCGCATCTTGAAGTCTACCAACCATGTTAATGCTTAATTAAACACTTTCATAGTTCTACAATATAAATATGGAAATTGAAAGCTTATACATCTCAGTTTCTTTAATAAAAGATTACTATAAGATTGGTATACAGACGGTATTCGGTATACCTATATAACTAGAAGTCAATATAAGGATCGACTCATTCTCATAAAAAAATGGGGTACGATGGAGACGAGACCTTTCTCAATTATGAATGTTAATGCAACTAGTATTGGGTTTCACAAAAACCGTTAAATTTTTAATTGTTATTCGTTAGTTTTTTAAAAATTTCCCTTATATATTAAAGGAAATTTAAGTAAATGGATAATTGTAAAGTATAGTTTGCATAGATAATGTGGAAAGTATAATTAGAAAAATGAATATTTTAAAGGTGATGTTGGACAAAGTTCGACTATTTTACATTTAAAGAAAGTGGAGTTTGTTAAATAAAGAGTCTACTTTATTGGTTTAGTAATCTATATATGTTTTAAGTTTTTTCGTAGGAAATTGTTATTAGCAGGTATTGCCCCACCGAGTTTGACCCATATATTAAAGGTTCAGTGAGTCTAAGAAAACCGTCGGTCTAAAGTGAGGTCTAAGGTCTAAGCACCAAGCTCATCGAAGTTGAAATCCAGTAAGAGAAGCAAAAAGCCCACATGAAATAGATGACTTGATCACTAATTAGTAGTTAGCTCGTCTAGACAAATTTTGAATGTGACTTGATCATGGGTTGGTGAGTTCCAAAGAAAGTGGGAAACTTGCTGAGCAAATATATCGGGGATGATCTACACGGATGCCCTTATCAAAACAGAGGGAAGAAGCCATGCGAGGGATCCCCACTTTTTCTGACCTAAGAACTCTACTTTACATCAAGCTAGCCATTTGTTCTTTTTGTCTAAGATTTATGTAATTTTGTGGTCATTTCATCATCAGAGCCGGCACGGGTACAAGCAAATCAAATTTGTGCTTGGGGTCAATACTTTTATATATTAATTTGGGCCAATTCTTTACAATAGATTCAGAGGGTCCGTTTGGTCACAGATTCAAATTCATGATTTTTTTTCTTGTGTGAAAAGATTTTGCTTATATAGGATCGTTTCAAACTCAGGACCAGTTATATTCATCATCAATAAAAAATAATCTATGCTTAATTTTCTCAACAAAAAACTTCATTGCCATTTATCTCATCTTGACACTTCACCGTGTATTTCTTGATTGTGGATTTCGGTATCCTCAGAAACTAATATGTTTTTCCTTATTTTAATAACATTTAAGAAAAAACAATAATTTTTTTGTGATATATTTTTCAAAGATAATGTACTCTATCATAAAAAAAAGTTATTATAATAACATGGAAGTACAACTTGTATAATTTTAAAACTAGTTCCAATAAAAAAATTTCAACAAATTTTGAGTGGAAAAACTATGGAATAAGACAACACGTTTATAGAGGGACCACGAACACATAAGATGACCGAAAAATGAAGAGAAGATGAAAAAAAGGAGATCATACATGCAATTTTACTTATAAAAAATGCGCAGGAGGGAACTCAAAATAAAAATTATGAGTCACCATAATAGATATTTAAAATTACAATATGTAAGAAACATGGAACTAGTGTTTACAAATTCAGTGATAGAGAATTCAGAAAGAAACTTCTTAACTGACGTTGAAGTTAATTAATTGACAACTTCTAACTCTACTACATATTCAAATTTAAGTACGGTAAGGGGTAGTTATCAAAGACATATTCTTCGCTACTTTTTCTTTACACAAAGTCTGGAGCTAATTTGACTTAGTAAACAATAAACACAATTGCTCTAAGAAGCATTCATAACCTTCAATAAACTAATATTCTAGTTGTCGTAATGAGTCCTATATAAACTGCTGTCTTTCAATTACTATCCATTCAAAAATACTCGATTGCAAAGTAAGAATCAGACTAACAACAGCTAAGTCTAGAAACAAGAGCACACAAGTTCAATCAATATGGCCAATCCTAATAATTGGCCATCTCTACTTATGTTTGTCTTGGCCTTGTATGCCGTTGCTATTCATACAAGTGCCCAATACACATACTCTCCACCATCACCATCACCATACGTTTATAGTTCACCACCTCCGCCATATGTCTATAGCTCCCCACCACCACCTCCATATGTCTATAGCTCCCCACCACCACCTCCTTACGTTTACAAGTCACCACCACCTCCTCCTTACGTCTATAGCTCCCCACCACCTCCTCCTTACATCTACAAGTCTCCCCCTCCTCCGTATGTTTACAAGTCTCCACCACCTCCTCCATATGTCTATAGCTCCCCACCACCTCCTCCTTATGTGTACAAGTCTCCACCTCCTCCTCCATATGTCTACAGCTCTCCACCACCTCCTCCATATGTTTACAAGTCTCCACCACCACCTCCATATGTTTATAGCTCCCCACCACCTCCTCCATATGTTTACAAGTCGCCACCACCCCCTCCTTATGTCTATAGCTCCCCACCACCTCCTCCATATGTTTACAAGTCTCCACCACCACCTCCGTATGTATATAGCTCTCCACCACCACCTCCGTATGTTTACAAGTCGCCACCACCTCCTCCTTACGTCTATAGCTCCCCACCACCTCCTCCATATGTTTACAAGTCTCCACCACCACCTCCGTATGTATATAGCTCTCCACCATCACCTCCGTATGTTTACAAGTCGCCACCACCTCCTCCTTACGTCTATAGCTCCCCACCACCTCCTCCATATGTTTACAAGTCTCCACCACCACCTCCGTATGTATATAGCTCTCCACCACCACCTCCGTATGTTTACAAGTCGCCACCACCTCCTCCTTACGTCTATAGCTCCCCACCACCTCCTCCATATGTTTACAAGTCTCCACCACCACCTCCGTATGTATATAGCTCTCCACCATCACCTCCGTATGTTTACAAGTCGCCACCACCTCCTCCTTACGTCTATAGCTCCCCACCACCTCCTCCATATGTTTACAAGTCTCCACCACCACCTCCGTATGTATATAGCTCTCCACCACCACCTCCGTATGTTTACAAGTCGCCACCACCTCCTCCTTACGTCTATAGCTCCCCACCACCTCCTCCATATGTTTACAAGTCTCCACCACCACCTCCTTATGTCTATAGCTCCCCACCACCTCCTCCTTATGTGTACAAGTCTCCACCTCCTCCTCCATATGTTTACAGCTCTCCACCACCTCCTCCATATGTTTACAAGTCTCCACCACCACCTCCGTATGTCTATAGCTCCCCACCACCTCCTCCATATGTTTACAAGTCGCCACCACCCCCTCCTTATGTCTATAGCTCCCCACCACCACCTCCATATGTTTACAAGTCTCCACCACCACCTCCGTATGTATATAGCTCTCCACCACCACCTCCGTATGTTTACAAGTCGCCACCACCTCCTCCTTACGTCTATAGCTCCCCACCACCTCCTCCATATGTTTACAAGTCTCCACCACCACCTCCTTATGTCTATAGCTCCCCACCTCCTCCTCCTTATGTCTACAAGTCTCCCCCACATCCTCCATACGTTTACAGTTCTCCACCACCTCCTCCTTATATTTACAAGTCTCCACCGCCACCTCCAAGCTATAGTTATAGCTCTCCCCCTCCTCCATCATACTAAACTAACATATTCATGATGAATTGAGTTTCAAAGAACAATAGTTTCGTTTGCTGATCAGCCATCATATTCATGGAATACAAAAATCCCTTTCTATATGTCTAATATAAGAAATGCATTTCTTTGGTTATAAACCAAGTGCACTTTTGTTGTTTGTTTGCTTCTTATGATGTTGTTATACTTTTTTAAAAAATCAATGTTCTTGTCGTCCATTTATATCGTCTAATAAACAATACATTTTATTGAAACAGTTAAAAAATTCCATTTATATCTCGAAGTTTCTCAGCCATGTTTTTTTTTTGTTAAGATTTCCCAACCATATGATTAATAAAATATTTCATAGTTGTACAATATGATTATGGATATTATTATGGATATTGAAAGATTATATATCTCAGTTTCTATTAGTTGTTAAAAAATGGTTTCTATTAAAAAGATTACTATAGGATTTGTATGCATTATACCGGTATACCTATATAACTAGAAGTCAATATAAGGATCTATTCATTCTCATAATAAGAAAAGAAAATGTATATTAAACAATAAAAATGTAGCGAGGGAGAGGAGATTTTTATCGATTATGAATGTTAATGCAATTAGTCTTGGATTTTATAAGAACCGTCGATAAGTTTTTATCGTTCATATTTTACCCTACATGTTAAAGGAAAATTTTCCCTCATATATTAAAGGAAATTTAAGTGAAATATATATGTTTAAAGCAAAATAGGTAGTTTAACAGGTGTAATTAAAAAATGCATATAAATTTGTTATTTAGGTGAAGTTAAAGTAAATTAACGATTTATTTAACCTTATTAAGAAAGTGGATGATTTCTTAAATAAAGTAATAAATTTAAGATAAAATCAAATATTTTGATATTTCTTAAAAAATCATTTACTCGATAAAAAAATAGAAGTAAGAAAGAAAAGCCAAAACGTAAAGCAAATTTAAAAGCTAATTTCAATTTATAAAGTACTTCATTAATTTTGAGTAAACACAATGGAGCATGATAACATCTATAAAATGGATGACGAACATATGATTGAAAAAATGGAGAGAAGATGACAATAAAAGGTAGATGGGGTAAATATAATGTAATCCAAAATTGTTTTAAAAAATGGGAAGTTGTAGACGTTTACCTATCGAAATAACAAATTAGAGGAACAAGTACTTCTCGGTTTAACAAATGGTAACACCATAATAAATTATTTTTGGACACTTTTTCAAAGCAATGTGCACATTTTTGTCATTTACCTAGTTTCTCTTAAAGTTATCAGTTATCAGTTATCACCATTAATTTACTAAATTCACTCGAAAAAACAAAAAAAAAGTTCAAAATTAAACATTTTGACCAATTTTCTAACCGACTTCATAATTGAAATTTGACAGTTTTCATGTAGTGGGAGATTCTCAAAATTATGAGTCACCAATCACCATAACATCCACATTTAAAATTACAAATTGTAATATAGAACTAGTGTTTACAAATTCAATGATAGAGAGTTTGGAAACAAACATCCTTAACTGACATTGAATTTAAATTGATAACTTCAAAGTCTACAAATTCAGATATGAAATATAGAAGGGGTTGTTACCAAAGACTTATTCTTCTCTAACTATTATTCTTTAGAAAAATATATTTTTTTTCTTTAGACAAAATCGATTTTTTCTTTAGAAAAAGTTTAAAACGAATTGAACTTATTAAACAATGTAACATGCTATTTTGTTAAGAAAAACCAATATATACAACGCTGTTGCTCCAAGACTCATTCATAAATTTCACTTGACAAATATTCTACTTGTCGTAATGGTAGCTATATATACATACTGCTTGCTTTCTTTCTATGATACGGGTATAGTTCACCACTCTTTTATATGATAGATGGAGAATTCCAGAAAAAGCTTTGATATCTTCACGAAAGGTGCGGCAACAATGTTCATCATCTCCAAATTCGATGACTCCATTCATCGCTCGCGATTGTTACATATTAGGCAAAAACATACAAAATAATTTCACAACTAACACAAATTCCTACAAATTTTCGTTGTTAAAGTAGCGATGGAGTTCTTTAACCATTTTCGAAGAATGTATTAATAATTTAAGTTTGTCGGTAAAATGTGGATTGATTTTACAACAATTATTTTTGTCAGATTGCTTAAATCCGGATCCTTTTTTATTTAAATATAGTGTAATACTTGGCCCAAAAGTAAACGTATCATCGATCGCCAAATTACACTACAAAAATAAAATAAAAATGTTACTACCCTCCCACATTAAAACGACATGCAGTTATTTATCAAAGTTATAAAACGACATAAACAGTAGAATAACCAACTTTTAAAAAAAAAAACACCCGACCCGGTTCTTAACTTAACCTACCGAGTTGTTGTCTTCTATAAAATCGCTTCCATGAAACCCTAATTCACAGCCGCGACGCGAGTACCGTCAAGGCGTCAACATTTCTGATTTATCATCATAATCATTCATAGATTTATTCATAGGATAGTATAGAAAAGATTTTTGATTTATGTGTGCTTTGCCCTCCTCTCTTCTATGAAGAAAGGTAGGATCTTTTGTTTTTTTTGCTTGCAATAGTATTTGCACCGTATAGCCCCTTGCATCTTCGAGATTATAGATGCGAGGAACAAATTCGAGAAAAGGGTACTCAATTGGTGCTACGTATTGGCATTTACGCTTCTTTGTTGAGATGTTCAATTGTTGAATATCTCAGAAATGCGTATTGGCCATTAGAAATTTGGATATTGTGCGGCTAGTTTTTTTTTAATTCATTCCTTATTGTTTGCTCTGTTGAAAGGAAACAGATCATGATGATGAGAAAATTTGCCTCTGAAGTCAAATTCATGTTGAGATATTATGACAACCTTCAAAGTTCTCTGACTTGCTCTGCTTTCTCTTTTAAAATCCGTTTTAATTTGTTTTTTTTTTTTTGGTTTCTTGAAAATGATTAAACTTTGCTATGCACCTAAGAAAATCATAGTCTGTATAAACTTATTTAATGTTTCAGACTACACGAGCATGGTGCTATATAAAATTTCTTTCATGAGTTTTTTCATGCCATATTTAGCAGTTTGCTTTGATATATGGCTCAACTTTTGAAGAAAATATTTGTTTTTGTTTTCGTATCTGCGCCAAAATATACAAAATCTGCTTTCTTGCCATGAGTGGCTGATCAAGTAGCAACCTGTGTGTTAGAAACAATTGAATTTTGTTTCTAATCTGAGAATTGAAATGAGCACGTTAAATTTGTACCAAACCGAGATAGAAGAGTAATGCAAAAACCAAATTGGTTTGTGAATTTGACATGTGCTTTTCAAAGCATAAAGACCTGTTTTAGATCCAGCGCAGAAAGACATGATCTAATAAGTTGATTACTAGCACCTCCTAAAGGCTAGAGAGACAAAACCCATCTCAAGGTTTTCTAAATCAGAACCATCCAGATGAAAAACTCAAACTAAGATTAATAATAGAAGATAATCCCCGCATGAGAAGTTGAGGTAAAGAGGATGAGAAGACAGGTACTAAAAAAAAATGATAGGACGTAAGTAAAACATACAAGAAGACCAATCAATTTGGTTCGTTACATTGAAGAAATAGATATAGAAATTCGATATTTTCAACCAAAAAAAGAAAAGTAAGAAGTTCATTATTATTTTTGTAGTCCTTGCTCGTTTAATACACTCAGGGTATTGAACTTCTTTCTTTTCACTACATCTATAGTTCTTGCTCATGGCCTTATTACTGAAGGTATTAAGGTAAGCAGATTCCCATTATGACCAATTGGATTAATGCATCACCATATATGCGTTATCTACTTGTGAACACATCTCATTGCTTCTCTTCAGGTGGTTTCTGCTGGAACAAATCCCATCCAAGTTGCACGAGGTATTGAGAAAACCGCAAAAGCTCTTGTTTTAGAGCTCAAGTCAATGTCTAGAGAGGTGAATGATCCATCACTTTTTAACCCTTGAGAGTATTCATGAGAATGGAGTTAATGTGGTTAATCTCATGTTTGCAGATAGAAGATCATGAGCTTGCTGATGTTGCAGCAGTTAGTGCGGGGAATGACTATGAAGTTGGAAACATGATTTCCAATGCTTTTCAAAAAGTAGGAAGGTCTGGTGTAGTAACAATAGAGAAATGAAAATATCTAGTGAACAATCTTGAGATTGTGGAAGGAATGCAGTTTAATCGCGTTATTTATCTCCTTACTTTGTCACTGATCGAAGGAAGAGGCAAGTTGAATTACATGATTGCAAGGTCTGAAACCTAGACCTCTCAGTTTTTTTTTCTTTCTTTTTTCTGGTTTGCTTGGAAGAGCAATGGCTGAGAGTATAGCTGTATTGTTTTGTTGTAGCTGCTCTTGGTTGATAAAAAAAATAACAAATCCAAAAGATATGTTCAAGATATTGGATTCTGCTGTTATAGAGGACTTTCCAGTTCTTATAGTTGCTGAAGATATTGAGCAAGACGCTCTTGCTCCTCTTATTAGGAACAAACTAAAAGGTAACCTGAAGGTGGCAGCTATTAAAGCTCCTGCCTTTGGTGAGCACAAGAGTCACTGCTTGGATGATCTTGCAATCTTGACTGGAGGTAGTCAAGCTCCATCTTCATTCAGGGCATAGCATATAAGACTTTTGCTTTTGAGTATACTTTTTCCCTTTTTTTTGTTGTTGTTAGTACTGAATCACTCGGTTATTCTATCTGCGTAGCTACCGTGATCAGAGATGAGATGGGACTGATCTTAGAGAAAGCTGGAAAGGAGGTCTTAGGTGCAGCAAAAAGGGTTCTTGTAACTAAGGATTCAACACTGATTGTTACAAATGGAATCACTCAGAAAGCAGTCGAGGAAAGGGTTTCTCGGATTAAAAATCTCATTGAGGTCCTATTATCCATGTCTCTCATTTTGTTAACCAAGTGACTTCTTTGACAGGAACATTTCTCACGTCTTTCATTTGATCATAATGTGGAATACAGAACATCGAGGAAAGTTTTCAGAAGAAGATCCTCAATGAAAGAATAGCCAGATTATCTGGTGGAATTGCTATAATCCAGGTGACTTTGTAAACCACTGATACCAAAACACAATCTGATCATGTTGAACTAACTTCCAAAGGCCCTAGGTAGGTGCACAGACACAAGTTGAGTTGAAGGATAAACAGCTAAAGATTGAAGATGCTCTGAATGCAACTAAGGTAACTCCAGTCAAAACATGGGATTCCCGTGGTTGAGAAATTGTCAGTCCAAGAAACCTGACCTCTCAGAATTTAGTCAGCAATTGAAGAAGGGATTTTAGTTGGTGGTGGTTGTGCTCTCTTGCGACTGGCTACAAAAGTGGACAAAATCAAAGACATCCTTGACAACACAGACCAGAAGGTACTTGTTTTAAGACTATGGAAATGGAACATCACAATCGAGCTATTTATACTTCTTAAACATCACAGAAGATGTGATATTTTTTTCTTTCAATAACCAGATTGGAGCCGAAATATTCAAGAAAGCATTAAGCTACCCCATAAGACTTATAGCCAAAAACGCAGGCACAAATGGCAATATCGTAATAGAAAAGGTATTTAATAATGTCCTCTCTCTAGAACCAGTCCTAACTCCAATAACAAACTCTGAAATCTGCAGGTCTTATCGAACGAAAACACGATGTACGGTTACAATGCTGCAAAGAATCAATACGAAGATCTGTGTTAGCCGGTATCATAGATCCAACTAAGGTAACAGCAGGGCCAACTAAATTCCCAGATTGAGCTATATTTGATGTATATTTCACATTCTCATCTGACTTTTTGTCTGAAAATTGAAACACAGGTTGTGAGATGTTGCTTGGAACACGCTGCATCAGTGGCTAAAACGTTTCTGACATCGGATTGTGTTGTAGTTGAGATCAAAGAAATAAAACCCAGACCCATCATTAATCCACCATTGCCTACTTCTCCAGCTACCTCTTCCATGTTCCCTGACACGAAATTGCCAAGATTTCCTCAAATTATGCCGAGAACTCGAAGCCACTTTCCAAGGAAGTAGTCGTAGAAAACTGTCTTACTTAAACCACACAACATGAGAAGTTTTGTCACATTTAATTAAATTAATGTAATCTCGTTACATTACTCAACGTGTATATATAATATGTCTATGTATTACACGATGTTTTCCGAAATTGCGCTAAATGTCATAAGCTATGGTCATCTCATAAACGTGTCAAAGCGAGGCTTCACTTCTTCACTCGAATCATATGTAATCATCCCTGGAACAAGAAATTGTATCTTAGCTGAGAAATACAAGAGAGCTGAACAACGAAGAGATCGAAGAGTAAAGACGACGAAAGCTAAGATGGTGCTTATGATGTTAATGGATATAATCGTTGCCGGAATATCTCTAATGATCGGATTAGGGTTCTTCGCTCTCATCGCTTCCATCCTCTGCTCCGTCGCCTTCTTCCACCATGCCAAAGCCGCTTCTTGATAAATCAAATCAAGTAATTAAAATTTTCCTAAACCCGAATCTTCAATCGAGCTAACAATTATTTCAAAATTTAACTTTTTAAAGTTCTCTGCAGAATCAGACAGATAATTGAACAAGGAAGACGAAGAGCTCAGCTTATACAACAATTGTACTACTTAAAGAGACATTGTAATCTTGATAACAAAAAAAGAAGAAGAGACATTGTAATCTCTGAATTTACGAAAATTAATATAAAGTTTTAAACTTTCATCTCTTGTTTCTCTGTTTGCGTATAAAAACCATTCCTCGGATCCCATCCGGGTCAGAAACGAACCCAAGCGGGCGATAAAACCCAAGAACTCGGGGCTCCGAATAAAGAGCAATGTTACAGATCCCTTTAGCTTGCAAATCCTCAATCAACCGCTCCATCACCGCCTTCCCAAGTCCACAGCTTTGAAACGAAGGATCAACCACCACATCCCATATAATAGCATTGAACACTCCATCACCCGTCGCTCTCGCAAACGCCACCGGCCGCCGCGTTTTCTCGTACTCCACCCATAGTAACGCGTCTGTGTGCTCCAACGCCACTTCAATCTTCGCCGTGTCTCGCCGTGGGAATCCCACAGCTACAAAAACCGAATTTAGCTGATCTAGGTTTAGTCCTTCTGCGGTTCTACGGAGAAGAAAGCCTCTTGATTTGAGATCATCGTCGCTGATTGAGTAGCTTGGTGGCTTTCGTTGCTTCACAGTTGGAAACGCTGTTTGTGATGATGATTGTGTGACTGCGTTTTGTGGGTTTAAGGTGGATCTTAACCGGAGAGAAGCCGGAGGAGTTGAGATTGTGCCTCCGAGAAGCATGGTAAATACACAATTGCTTGCTAAATTGTCAAATTTTTGCTTGATTTTGTGAAAGAAGACAAAGGGATGATGATGTTTTTGATTTTCCTTGAATTGGGATAAAGTGTGTGTGGTTGTGGATAATGGAAAACTTCTCTAAGCTTTTACTTTTCTGTTTTGGAGTAAATAAAATTAAAAATTGAATTTAAAACCAGTACGAAGAAACTCGTGGCTGTCGGTGGCCATTGTCGTTTAGGTAGTTGAGACTCAAAGAGTTACTCTTTTTGGCGGGTGATTTAGTGGCTTGAAATGAATCTTAATTAGGATATTTTTTTTTTGTTTTGCTTTAGTGATCCTGCTTGTTCTGAGTTTCTGAGTTCTTAATGATAATTCTTATGGTTAATCTTAGATTTGATCACTGGTGATGCAAACAAGTAGTTAATGATTGTTCTTGATCCGTTTTGTGTTTAACAAGTTTAAAGGTCTCTGGGTCTCATGAAGCCTTGGTGATTTTGGGCACTCTCTTAAGCTTTTCGAGTAGTCAGAATTATATAATTGGGTTCTCCATGTAACATTAAGATAAGAAACTGATAGAGGCTAGGGACTGGAACTTTTGTTGTTGAATCGTTATAACTCTGGGATTAGAGGAAGTTGGGAATGCTCTTACTTCGATGTGCTGGTTGGATTTCAGATTGCTTCTCTTGTGATCCTGGAACCTTTCATTAGTTTATTGACCCGGTTTCTTTTCTTGAAGATATATGACATCTTGGACAGAAAAATCTTAAAATTTAGTTGTTTTCTAATGTTACTGCTTTGAAAGGCAATAATGATGATGGTGGTTGTTTGTTGTACCAAGACACTGTTGTTTTTGTTGTCCAAATGCTTTTACTAATCGTTCTTGAGGTCATTGTCAACTAGGAAGAGGAATGTGCACACGCTATTGTTGACATGAATGCTGGGTTCATCGCCTTTACTCGTTAAACTCGTCTGTCCTTCAATTTTCCTGGACGTGAAATTGGTAGACCAAGTTTAGTGTTTTATGCATTTACCAAGCAACAATCTCTCATGTATCTCACGTTTTGTGGGTCACATAATTAGGTTGAGACGGCCCATCTTTCGTTTTCATCTATCTGTTTATTGCTCCTACGTGCATTATAATCGATTGGAGATTACAAAGTTGAAAGCGACCTGAGAATAACATCAACGTGAGGGTCTTCCTCTTCTGGAAAGTTGCCAGCTAAACTCTCTTTGTTCTTTTCTGTTCCCATTAATTGTGCCTCATTAAGCTCTAGAGCTCAATTGATATATTTACCGTATTTTTTGTCTTCCAGGATCAAATCGCATCTTGTTAGATCAAGGGCTGATAAAGCTATACCTGTTGAATTGCTCTTGTAAGGATTTGTCTCTATCTTTTGGTTGTATTAATTCTCAGGCACCGTTTCCTAAACTGTTTATTGTTATTGTTCTCTAATAGATAACATGCCATGTTTGTTTAACTTTCTCTGATGGGCTAATACTTGTATTTACTGTTACAAATGGTACCGTTTCCTAAACTGTTGCTTGAGCTACTATGAATGCAACTATTATTGTTCTCGTAATGGATAATATGCCATGTTTGTTTAACTTTTTATGATAAATAATTTTGGATTTACTGTTACGGATGGTTCTACCGTGTTGACAACGTGGGAAAGAAATCAGAACAGGTTCATTTCTGATCTTTTCTAATAACTCCTTTCCTGATGTGCAACTAGTTTCTAAGAAGTGGTTACAAAGAGTTTGTAGTAATAGAAAATGACATATTTTGAATGATTGCAATTTGTTGTTTTGTAAAAGAATCATGTGAAGCTCTTGAAAGTAGCAGAGCTTTTTGTTAGTAAGCAATGCTCTGCTGTTAGCTACTTGGGCCACACATCATAGGAACAATATTGGCAACCTTAGAAACTACTGTTTTGTCATCAACCGCTTTGTCCTCTACCATATGCGTTTCTTACTCTTTTGAAAAAGATGATTAGGATTGCGTAAATTCAAAGCCAAAGATTGGTTTAGTAATTGATTAGTGTTGAGAATTAATCAGGAAACGTTGGTTTTTCTTCCAAGAATCACCATCTTGATGAATCCTGTGTTGAACATGCATATCAATCTATGCTCTGTTTTTTGTGTTAGAAGGAAGTAAGAACAGGATACATTTAATATAACAGGGTTCTAACGGAGAACCGTGCAGATAAATTATTTGGGACAGTTTCTACAGAAAAAAAAAACATATTCCGGCAAAAGAAAACAATGCAACTAGCTACACATGGCTTATTTAAGGCAAACAACAGGATTGGTGAGAGACCTGAAACATCTATCTTCATTACAGGATTTGGATTCTATGTGAACCCACCCATATCATCTTCTCTTTCTCATCGTGAGTTTTATTTGGTTTTGCTCACCTTGCCTCTACTCTGGACATGCCTAGCTGCACTTGTTCTTGTTCTAGACTTGAGCTCTGATTTTTCTCCTTCGTTGCTTAATGATTTCTCTGTGTTTTGGCGTTTTTGATGGTAGACTTGTTTAGAACCATTCTTCCCAGCTGCATGTTTGTTGATGCTCTTCAGAAGCTGATTACTAGGCCCCGAGGATGCATCAGAAGCCATTGAATCATCACTCTCTTCATCACCATCATCTTCACTACTATCACCATTATCGTTCTCATAACCATCATCAGCCTCTTTTACCTGTGAATCATCTTCATCATCATCGACAACAACAGGAGAATGGTCATTTCCACGGAAGGCGTCTTCTATGTACATAGTCCACCCTGACTCACAACTGCTGTATTCCTCCTCAGAGCCTCCATGGTTCCTCAGAGACTCCATGGCTTTGAGCTGCAACACAGAAGAAAAACAAAACCAAGGTTTCAATATATGCACACACACACACACAAAAGATCACTTTCTTTTTCTAGTTACGTACCTTATTTGTTTCAATCCACTTCACCAATTTACTCTCTGATATAGGCTCTGTCTCTGTCTCTGTCTCTCTTTTGTTTTGCTCTTCCATCATCAATAAATATAATTTTTTGTTTTGTTTTTTTGAAGTATCAGGAAAAGCCGGAGCCTATAAGAAGCCTCGTATAATTGAAGAGCAGGAGTAAGTTTCACCACATGGAAATCCCTAGCACCATTGTTTTCACTCACTTGAAGCACTACCAGACAAAGCCATTGCAGATATATATCAAAGGAAGAAAGGTTAGTGCCTTCTTCATTATAAAGTACACTCTCATATAGAATTGAAAGCCTATGCTCTTCTTTTTCTATATAACTAAATATATCTATAAACTTTTCTTTAAACAAATATTTGGTTCCTAATAAACCGTAATCTATTCTAGAGTCAGGACACATCAATATCCACAAAACAAGAATCATTCTTCTGTGCTCTGTCATTAGTGATGTGTAAGTAAAGCTCATAGCTAGGTTCAAACTTGTCCTTTCCGTTCTCTTCTTAATTGATACAAATCATATGGTATGATAAGTTTTAACTTCTCTGTACTCTGTATCTTCTCTCTATGTATCACTAAGTTTTAACTTCTCTGTACTCTGTATCTTCTCTCTATGTATCACTGGCTATCTTAAATAGAAAAGATCAGCTTTTGAGGTGTAAATCAAAAGAGACCCACCTCAACAAACAAGAAGGAATAAAAGAAGCATTTACTTAATTAGGTTAAGAGCTGTTCCTCTTTCTTATTCCTTTAATACTCTTCTTCCTCCTCCAATCCTCTAGTTGTAGTTAAAATTGTTGCAGCCTTTTTGCTTCTTCTCTCATTGTATTTGAAAGGTAAATTCCAACTGGATTTTCTTTGTCAATTTTGTTTTTATGGCAAGGACAAAACAAAAAGAAGTAACAACTGTCACAAAAAAATAAAGACAGGATTTAGATATACGTATTGTTTTGATATAAATTGTCTTCATTGCTTTTTCCTGTTTCTCTGGCGTCATCTTCAAATGTTCTCCGATGGAGGGCCTCTTGGTGACAGCTAGCAAATTCAAGTATGTGAGAGTCCATAATTACTAAGGGGTTGTTGTGTTTTGACTTTGACTCACCTTTGAGTAATGTAAACAAAGATATTTAGCCTCGGGATTTATTTAAGACATTTTTGAGTCTCATAAGTTCAAAAAAAAAAAAAAAAATCTGAAAGTGGGTCTCACGAATTTGGAGAGATGTGTGTGTTAGTAGGATTTATTAGAGTTTGTAAAGATCGTCAATGGCTGAAAAAATGGAGTTGGACTCATTGGATTTTCTCATGTATGTCACTACTGTTGTCACCGATTCATTTATTTGTATGTTTAATTTGAACAAGTCGCATATTTGAAAGCATCATCAGACATTGGCTTGAACTAGTTGATAACTTGGGGTGGCAAGTCGGTGGGAAAAAGGAGTGTGACGCCTCTTTCTTTCTTTTTTTTTGGTTAATCACTTTATCTACCAGTGCATGTTGGACTAATTGTGAAGGTTAATGGTTAATATTTGATAACAAATGGATGAGTATACGGGTTTATAAGGTTGTTAGCTCTCATCTTGTTTTTTTCTACGCAAAATTCTTAACACAAATGTATTTATAATTTGAATCAGTTATCCGTTGGATGTTTAGGATAAAGGTTCGTTTTGTTGTTGGTAAATTTTAATCACTAGTACAACCAAATTGAATTACATGAATACGTTTGATAGATTGGTTGAATAAAATAATGTATTTTGTTGTTTTCTAAAACGCTTAAAGAATCATGTGTCTTTAGCACCAAAATCTTTTAATGCCACTCAAATTGTTTCTTATACTTTGGTGGTTTATTTATTTTGGCTTTGACATTGAATGCGTATTTCACCGAATGATCTACAATCTTTACCATCTTAGTAATATATGTATTTGTGTGTGTATATATATCTCTTCTTTGATAACTTTCTTTTTCATTTGAATTAGACACATCCCAGCACTTCTGGTTACTTGCAATATTGGTTGGATAACCATCTCATCAATCAGTCCATTCATTCCAATAGATTTATCTGTTCAACTTTTTCCTAATGATTATGGTTTTGAAAAGTTAAATAGTTGATTAGGGAAATGAATCTTATTAAACTAAAACCAAAAGAAAAAAAAACTTATTAAACTTCCTCGTGTCAATTTATTAAGATTCGGAACATGCCCTTTAATCGTCAGCCACATCATTCACGTCACTAATAAATCCACTCTTATTATATGTTTTGAAATTAAACCTAAAGCGTGGAATTGTCGCAGACGACTATTTCTAGAGTGTTAGAATTAGTAAACTACGAATGAGTTGAGTTGGACTAATTAAGGACAGGTTAAAGACAACTCCTAATCCTATGTTAGAGTTTAATTAGATTGGCCTACTATTTGTGAAATCACAAGTTACCAAACTTGGTGGGTTTAGGTTTAATGTGAAAACAATTAAGAAGAGATTTGATAGTAGAAAAGAGAAGTTGTCGGCTCCCCCCTGCGGTCCTGACGAAATCACATTTGTAAATTTGTTAGTAATAAACACAATCCGACATTCTTTGTTTACGTAGTTGTACTCTCTCTCACAGCTGTACCCATTTTCACCAACCAAACTTAATCTTTATTTTCTTCTCTGTTTATGGTTTAATACATTTAATATACAAGGAACAAAACAATCTCACCAAGGAACTTTTATGTAGAATATTAGTCTCGGGGTTGGGGCATATAAGCTCGGACAAATATCAATGTACCAAGAGTTGAATCAAGAAGTCAATGTAAATAATGGCCTCGAACAAGTCGCTACATTTATTATCTTTTATCAAATCCAACTTTATCAAAAAGAAAAGTCAAATGTAATTATACTTCTTAAGATTGAAAACTGAAGCTCGTCGGGTTAAACCGGTGTCGGTACAACGGTTTATTCAGTAATGATGGCTGGAACAAGGTTGGGCGTGGTTAACATGATGCCTTTCTTTATTCTCTGTTACAAAAAGTAAAGTCAAGCGGATATAGTTTCTTTTTCTCTCCATTTTAGGGTGGGGGGGGGGGGGGGGTGACTTCCACGAATACCAAGAACAAGAAGTGAAAACACAGAACAATGTTTGGCCAAACACGTTGTTTCTTGTAGGAACTCCACTAGATGGATCTGAAACTCTGGAATTGGAATTGGGATCAAGAATCTTACCCAGCTTCTTCTGATTTCTGGATTCTTATCTTCTTTGCTCCCTTCTTCCTTTTTCTTCGCTTAATCCTCGACAGCTTCATATTTGAGGTAACCCTACTAGTCTCTGTTTGTTTTCCATCTCGTAGTATTCCTTATGACTTGGGTACCAAGTAATCTCTCATGAGAAACCTATCTGAGCGTTTCACAATTGCATCATAGAGAGTCGCTAAACGGCTGGTACTTCCTAGAGGACACTATGTTGATTTAAACGAGAGAAGAAAGAAGATAGTGAAATTCAAAGAATCAGCTTGGAAATGTTTGTGCTCTTTCTCTGTCGAAGCTTTTGCTCTATACGTCACTTATAGGGAGCCATGGTTTAAAGAAACAAGATGCTTCTGGTTGGGACCAGGTGACCAGATATGGCCTGACCAACAGATGAAGTAAGACGAATGTACAAACTTAACTTAATGTGTTACGTGAGATGCAAGAAACTGTCAAGTATGCCTCAAACCCTGATTTCTTGTGAGTTAATTATTGGCTTTTCGCAGGTTGAAAATGAAGGAAATGTATATGTTTGTTGGGGCTTTGAATGTATATGCTTTTTTTGCTTTGTTCTTTTGGGAAACAAGACGATCTGATTTCATAGTCATGTTAGTTCATCACATTGTAACTTCATTCCTCATCATCTTGTCTTACGTTTTCAGGTACTCCAATGTACTAATTTAAAGATATCAACGGCCAACCTTTTCTGAGTCCACCAAACTTTAACTCTAATTAACTTCCTCTTTTGATTCTTTTCTTTACTAGATTTGCTCGTATAGGTTCAGTAATATTGGCTCTTCACGATATCAGCGACGTGTTTCTAGAGATGGGCAAGATATGCAAATACAGCGGCGCAGAAACAATGACTAGCGTCTCCTTTGTCCTATTTTTCTTGTCGTGGATCGCTCTGCGACTCATTTATTACCCTTTCTGGGTCTTATGGAGTACCAGGATTATGTCATAATTAAATCCTAAACCCTAAGCTCTGTATGTGTTAATGTATACAGTAGGATCTATTTGTTTTTTTAGTTGATATTTACGAATATGTGGACCTATATATATGCAGCTACGAGTCAATAAAAGTGAAACAGGACTGGGACAAGAAGCATTTGATGGAAACTGGACCATCCAGTATGGTCTTCTACTATGTCTTCAACACACTTCTCTATTGCTCACAGATTCTTCACATCTACTGGTGGGTCTTGATATGTCGTGTTCTCATCAGACAAATCCGTGCCAAACGCAAAATCGATAAAGACATCCGTTCTGGTCAGATTTATATATGCATACATATTAATTTAAACCAACAACTTAATTATCTTGTGAAATTCTATGTAACAGGGAAATTATATCTTAACTTATCTGTCTATATCTATTCTTTGCAGATTCTGAAAGCGAAGATGATGAACACCAAGATTGATTGTAGACGTTTCAAGATTGATCACATCAGTGATGTCAACGTGTGTGATACATTCAGCGAATAAAAACTATAGTATATGATCAAGCAATATAGCCTGTAACCATCCCAATTCATTTGTGAAGTGAAATATTTGATCAAATGTCATCTAAACTGAAAGTATGCATTACCAAACAAAGAATCACAGATAAGAGAATAATCAAGTAAATGAATCAGATCCATAAATCAGAAAACATAATCCAATCGAACTCGGAGAAAGCCCAAACAATAACACGATGTACGCAACATCGTTTATCCACTTTTTGTTTGTTTGTTTCATAGACATTTTGACCCATGATTGAGTTACACAAATTTAACATTTAGTGAGATGGAAATATCAATATAACATCATGGAATTAATCTAATTATGAATCAACTAAGAGAGCTCTAATGGTCTGTCACATCCGCACGCTTTACAAACATAAGCAGAGCTTTTCTACACAACCAAAAAAAAAACTAATCTAGATTTGAAAGACAATCAGATAGATTCTTCAAGTTAGATAAATTATGCTTCTTTTTTTACGTTGTAGCTTTTCTTATGAAACCTATAATATATTTTAGAAATTCAGTAAATAAGTTTACATTCAGGATAAAGTTGAGATTATGAAATTATAAGATCGTTAAGGTAAAACAATGTTTAATCTCCGAGATTTTTGTTTATTTGATAGCGGATAAGATTGTATAGTTAGAGATAAACTATAGATTTCCGAAAAAGAAAAAGACAAATATTATTTTAAGAATTATATTCAACCTATTATATAGTCCAAAAATATTCAACATTCGTAACTATATCCGTAATTAACTACAAAATTAAAAATTTAGAATAACGGTCCCATGAAAGACTCCTTTTGTTATTTCATAATCATTATGCTTTCTTAAATTAGGGAAATGCCGAAAGGCGGAAAGGGTAGCCGTATTATGTAATTTATGTTCGTCCTTTTAATCATATGATTCACTTTATTTTTAGTTTTGTTTTCTTACCTCACTTTTTGTTATTTCAGAGTACACGAGAAACAAATTGCAACATTTATGACGTTAAATTCGAATAATAAAATTAAATAAAAAAAATTTAGATTTGATTAAAATAAAATAAAATTTTTTTATTAGATATTCGTTTTTATATCATATCTTTATTAAAAAAATAAAAAATTTAGATTAAATCTGGATAGTAAGATTGCGAATTCGAATTTGGATATTAAAAAATTATTGTACGAACTAGATTAAATGCACAAAACCGTGTTTTCTATAGTCATTAAATTTGAACTGTAGGACCCACATGAAAAACTAGTGAACCTACTCGTAAGTGAGAGAAAATTAAAAAAGTTGGGTCGTGATGATAGCATGTGAATGCTAGTGTACGAACTCCGAAGTCAGAGAAGCAAACTGCACTCAAACATGTGGATCCTTGTCACATTGTCATCTATTTACTCGTAAGTCATAAGCCTAGGTGCTTCCTACTCCTTGCTCTTTTCCCCTATTTTCTTCCAATTTTAATTGAGTTTACTGTTTTAATTACATATCACATTTTGTGATATAAAATCATATCGATTAGTAAATTTATGAGACTCGGTCTTTCTAGCTACTTCCGAATAAATGTTTAGCGGTTTTGGAGTTACTGTTTACTATGTAATGCCTCCCTTTGGAATGGAGATGCCAAATTCACTTGAGTATCAGTTTGCATATATTCTAAATGAAAGGTAACGAACAGTCCAAAAGGAGCTCTCTTTAGTGATTTGGATGAAAAAATTAAGGCAATATCAGATTCACTAAATTTTTATTAGTCACATCTTTATAATTTAATACCATTAAGCGCTTCAATTTATCGGGTTAACATTCGTTAAATTACAAATGTCCAACGTTCACAATTTGTTAGTATGAGTATATTAAAATAAAGTTTTTAATATTTCATGTACTATTCGATAGCTAAAAGAATATGTGTATTTTTCTAGAATTTATTATTTTAGTTGGTATATTTTTAGGAAATTATCTAAAATTTTATTACTTACGTGTTTTTGAATTTAAAATCATTTCTACGTTTCTGTTTAGTTACTTAACGCCCGTTAAAATGCAGATATAAAACTTTTAAAATTTGTTAGTGTGAGTACTAAATAGGAATAGTTAAAGAATTAATGTATTATTCAGAAACAAAAGAAATTTATATATTTTTCTAGAAGATAATACTTAGTTGATGTATTTTTATAATACTTTCCCGAAAATTATCTAGAAGTTGATAAGTATGTATTTACATTAAACATGTTAAATTTAGACTTTTATTTGTTTATAGATGCAATTTAAGTGGAAATAAATCTAGAAGAAAACAAAAGAAATTAAGATAAACAAAAGTAACGACGCACAAAATTTTATTCAATGGTGCTACGGAAAACAAAAAGGTCAAAACGGAAATAAAATTTTTAAAAAAAAGGAGACAGAATCAAAAAGTATTAAATTGGCTCTCAATTCATTCTCTCAATGTAACATCTTTTGACAGATTTTCCAGAAAATCGGTAAAATTAGCTCAGAAAATATCCTCTGATTCCTTATTTTTTGTTTGTTTTATTTTCCGTGTTAAATTGAATTGGGACTAACTCGGAGCCCCAAATCGGTGTTAGTAGCCAGATTTTTCTTTGTGAGTGCCACACAAACTCGGAGAAATCGGCTTCAAGTTTTCGATTTTGGCTGTTACTTTTCGCCAATCTCGTTTATTGTTTATGTGTTTTCTGAATTTCTGGGTGTTAAATGCATCGGGCTTTCCCGTCTTGTGATCTCTGCTCAGATATGGAACTGTTTGATCGTTTCTTCTTAATGAGTTTTTGGATTCGATTTTAGCTTTCGCTTGTATCTGCATTTTGATGATTATTTTGATATCTGCTAATTGTTTCTTCTACTTTTGTGAACGTTGTTTCATTGCGATTAGAGTCCTGTGTTTCTAACTTTTGAATGTGTTTGTTAGCTTAGGTTTCCAAGTTGTGAGCATAAATTTTGTATTCTCAATTCCAATATGTTCTTTTCTGCAGACTGAAATGGGTCAAGACATCAATGGGATCGAGTTTCATCAGAAGAGACATGGTTTGTTGAAAGATCAAGTTCAATTGGTTAAGAGAAGAGACTCGGTTCGGTACGAAATAGTTCCAATTCAAGATCGTTTGTCATTTGAGAAGGGCTTCTTTGCGGTTATCCGTGCGTGCCAATTGCTTTCTCAGAAGAATGATGGGATTATATTGGTTGGGGTTGCTGGACCTTCTGGTGCTGGAAAGACTGTATTTACTGAGAAGATACTCAATTTTCTGCCAAGTGTTGCTGTCATATCAATGGATAACTATAATGACGCCAGTCGAATTGTTGATGGAAACTTTGATGGTAAGAATTTTCATCTTGATATATATTTTTTGAAGGTCTCAAGAGGAATTAAGTCTTATGTATCTATGGAGTTATTAACATTGTTTTGAAATCTAGATCCACGGTTAACGGACTATGATACATTGCTCAAGAATCTTGAAGATTTAAAGGAAGGAAAGCAGGTTGAGGTTCCTATTTATGATTTTAAGTCCAGCTCTCGTGTTGGATACAGGTAATGGTTGAAGTGTTCGCTTGATCATCAATTTTTTGCTATATCTAGACAAACAACCCTTTGGTGTCCATAGTCACAGAAGTTGGATATAACATTCACATCAGCATGGTTAACATTTCTATTTTGTTTTTGGTTATTCCAATGAAGACATTGTTTTTAATGCCATACTTTTATTTTGTTAGGACCCTTGATGTCCCAGCTTCTAGGATTGTGATTATTGAAGGAATCTATGCTTTGAGTGAAAAGCTGCGACCGTTATTGGATCTTCGTGTGTCTGTTACTGGTGGAGTTCACTTTGACCTTGTTAAACGGGTTCTCCGTGATATACAACGTGCAGGCCAACAGCCAGAGGAGATCATCCATCAGATATCTGAAACAGTTTGTCCTCATTTCTTTTCTCTCCTGTGGCGATTATTGGTTTCCTATGTGAGCTGCTGATGGTTATAGTAACAACTTCACTGGTTATGCAGGTATACCCGATGTACAAAGCTTTCATAGAGCCAGATCTCCAGACTGCTCAAATTAAAATCATCAATAAATTCAACCCCTTCACTGGTTTCCAGAGCCCTACATACATCTTGAAGGTTTGAAAAATGACTTGATTTGCCTAACCATCTGATTGTCTACGTTTGCTAAGCTGAAGCTCTTTTACTATTACTTTTTGTAGTCAAGAAAGGATGTATCTGTTGATCAGATCAAGGCGGTCCTTTCTGAAGGACATACAGAGACTAAGGAGGAGACCTATGATATATATCTTCTTCCTCCGGGTGAAGATCCTGAGTCGTGCCAATCATATTTGAGGATGCGGAATAAAGATGGAAAGTACAACCTCATGTTTGAGGTTTGGCCCTTCAGAGTTCTCTTTCCATGTTTTCATCAATATGACTTTTCAATTTCTGGAAAGCTGACAACCTTCTGATTCTGTAAATGTTAAGATGCTTATAGTTATCTGGGAATAACTGTGGTTCTGGTTTTGATATCCAGGAATGGGTTACGGATAGTCCTTTTGTCATATCCCCTAGGATTACATTTGAAGTGAGTGTTCGCCTTCTTGGTGGGCTAATGGCATTGGGATACACAATAGCAACTATACTTAAAAGGAATAGTCATGTATTTGCTACCGATAAGGTGGTTGTGAAAATCGACTGGCTTGAGCAACTGAATCGTCACTACATGCAGGTCTGTCTATCTAAACTCATTGACCACCATTTTCTTGAGAACTGCTAAAGAAAATGTATATAGTTTGATCATCTAGCTTTATGATGACACTCTTGTTCCCTAACTACTATGAAATGTGTTTATACAAAAGTATGACTACAAAATTCTAATTTTGTTATAATCAGGTGCAAGGTAAAGATCGGCAAATCGTACAGAGTACTGCAGAGCAGCTAGGATTGGAAGGATCATTCATTCCACGCACCTATATTGAACAGATCCAGCTGGAAAAACTAATAAATGAAGTAATGGTATGATTTGCTGCTCGGGTTAATGAATTTTGCTTTAATTGCATTTTATTTGGGGTCCTGATTGAAAGTCCCATTACAGGCCCTACCAGATGATTTGAAGAACAAGCTTAGCTTAGATGAGGATTTGGTGTCTAGTTCAAGCCCAAAGGAAGCACTCATGCGAGCATCTGCAGATAGAGTAGCCATGAGAAATAAGAACCTCAAAAGGTACACTTCTTTTGAGGAGTGTATGAGAAAGCTTTGTTACTTCCAACACATGTGTCCTTAGTTATGCCATTTATGATACACAGAGGCATGTCACATTCATATTCAACCCAAAGAGATAAGAATCTGTCCAAACTTGCTGGTTATTCTTCAAGCGATAGGAGATATGAAGAAAGAAATCACGACTCGCCAGCTAACGAGGTTCATATTTGTTCTCTTTCATTCCCTCTTGGCAACTTTGAAGTCTTCCTTTCAACTTAAGGGTGCACTTTTCTGGTTTTCAACTATTTTTAGGGGTTTATGACTCAGCTTTCAGAACAAATATCATCTCTCAATGAGAGAATGGATGAGTTCACTAGCCGGATTGAAGAGCTAAATTCGAAGCTGAGCTGCAACAAAAACTCTCCAACACAGCAGAGCATAGCACTCCAACCCGAAGTCTGCAATGGGTCAGCTCCTACTTCGTATTTCATTTCCGGTCTGGACAATGGCTGCTTGACTAATTCCATAATGCCCCATTCATCATCATCCTCCCAATTAGCCAAGGATTCACCATTAATGGAAGAGGTAAGTAACCTCACACATCTCTTGTCTGGAATTTATTATATTGCTTTGAAACGCTGAGTTGCTGGTTCTGGTGCAACTAGATATCGACCATTTCACGTGGACAGCGTCAAGTGATGCATCAGTTGGATAATTTGTGCAATTTGATGAGGGAAAGCTCAGCAGAAAGGTCACGCCTAGCAAGAACAGGGAGCAACAATAGCAGTAGCGGAGGCAGATCAAGAAAAAGCTTCATCTTGTCCAATGTGGAATCTAAGAGGCTCCCTCTGGTGTTAACCTTGACTTTTTGCAGCATAGGTATTGTAGTGATCAAGAGCTACATTAACAAGCGGCAATAACATTTATAACCACTATGGATCTTCTTTCTTTTGGTATTTTCTCACTGGAGGCGTTTTGTGAGCTTCCCTGGTTCGCTACGTAGACGATGACACCAATTCTCTTCCCCTAAATTAGTCGTTTGGAAGACATTCTCGATTAATTTATTCAATAAAAGTTTAGTTTTTAGCTTAGCAGTCATTCTTTTGCAGTTGAACACACGGAGAAGGTTACATATACCAAATACAAAAGCAACTTTATAAACATATAGGTAGACTCATCAAGAAATATACTCATTCCAAGGAAAAAGCAAGAGTTGCTGAAATTAGAATGTATTTTTGCAGCTACTCTTTTTTCCACTCTTGAACAGAGATACAACAATCATTCATAAAGACAATACCAAATGTTCCTTTGATCATCAGTCTTCTCCATCGACCGATGATGGATTGTTGAGATGGCACCTCCTTAAATGGAGTAGTCAGAGCCGTGCCTAGGCTTATAGAAGCCTAAGACAAATTTAAAAAATAGGACATTTCCAATATATTTTTAATAAAATATAATATATTTTCAAAAACATAAATTATTCAAAACAAAACAATAATCTAAAAAAACTAAAATATAATATCTTTATCTTATTTTCAATAAATTCTTTCACCAAAATTTTATAATCAAAGTTTTTAACCACTTTTTTTTTTTATGGAAATGATAGTTGGGCTATTTAATCTTTGATAGCATATAAAACTTCATTATCTTTAACTTTGAAAATTTTCTTTCAACCAAAATAATTAAAACTAGAATCATCAAAACAATATATGAATTTAGATAACAATATTCCACTTTCAAAATATTCAATATTTTGACGAGTCGACTTTTTGAAATTTTGAAATTTTTTGTTTTTTTGTTTTTTTGGTTTTTTGTTAATTCTTGATTTTTTAAAACTGTATATAACTAAAAAAATAGTTTTAATTACACACGAAATATAGAAATATAGAGCTCCAAATGACTATTCTTATACACTTAACTATATTTTACATATATAAAGCCTAAGATTTTTATATATTTTGGGGACACGCCTCAGGACAAAGTACCCACAGGTTTGAATATTCAAGTAAGTTTTTTAACTTCAAATAGTGAAATGATAAAATACAAGACTGCCCACTTGTAAGATGAGGGGTAAATCGAAAAAAATATTACAGGGCGTAGAGAGAGCAAAATCTAATTATTGACAAACAGTGAAAGGCAGAGAGAGAGAGGACTGGTGAAAGTAGACACACGGCCTCTTCCTAAGATAAAATGTATCTGTTCGACACGTACATTCACAATGCATGCATCAAAGTTCAAAAACATGTCGGCTTTTTCTTTTATAAAATAAAATGTAGTTGGATCTCAAAAGGGCCGACACCGGTTTAGATATGCCAATTAACATAACACCAGAATTGCAATGACAAAGCAATATACAACCCATGAAAATAGATTTTGGATCTGAGACCAAGAGAACAATATAATACAATGTTTTTTGCTTCATCATAGAAGGTGATGACAGATGATTTGAGTCCATGTACCCATTTTAACCATTATATATATGCATATAGACACCACCACCTACTTCATAAGTATTACATTATATGCTCCACCGGAATTGCTCCAATCATGTTTGGATTCTCCAATGGAGCTGCAAAAATATAGGAGGGAGCTGAACAAAGATCCTGATTCCAATCATATAGCTTTGTCTAACCAAGCTGGTAATCTCAACGAAGATTTCATTCCGAGTCTTGTAAGGAAGATCGAGTATAGGAGATGGAGCAACAACACAAAGAATCCACTGTTTAGCAACAACTGTTGAGAATCAAAGGAAAGGTTTCTCAGCTTCTTTGATTTCCCGAGATAAACAGAGAGAAGCAAGTTAAAGAGATTGCTTACCACTGTCCCGAATATCATATAAATGAGGCTCATTGAAGACATTATGTTCAGGCCCATGGCCGTGAAAACATAAGAGAGAGAGGCGTGGATGTTAATTGTGATCTGCAACAACAATGCCGTGGTAATACACAAGATTTTCTTTGGATGAAAAAGAATGAAGAGGGTTTTGAAGGAAATAGTGGCTTACCACAGCGAGAATGTTTTCTCTTATTAAGAAGGATTATATCAGAACATAGCCTATGAGACCCAATGCATGAACCTACATGGGACGAAATAAGATAATACAAGTAAACAAGGAGAAATAAGGAAATGCTAACTGTTTTGGGTAATAGGAGGAAGCAAAAAAAAATTCACCATTGTGCACAAGAAAATCGAGAGACGCCAGCTTGCCCCTATCCTGAGAACAGAAGAAAATTCTGAAAATATAGTGGTAAGCTGAAAATAAACTACTTCCATAGCTTCATTCACTTTCTTGAAGAGTAAAGACAGGAAATAGTAAGATGCATATTAGTTGGGTGGAGCAGTTTGAAGTTTGTGTTGCGGTTGAGAACTAGAAACTGCACAAGATAGAGACGAGTGTATGAATTCACATACCTCCACAATGATCCCATTGCAAGCCCCACAAGACCATGAGTAAGCTAGAAGAGAAATCCCCACAAGTTAAGCAATGGTCATGCAATCTTTGTGAAAGGGAAATAATACACATATAAGATTAAGTAGCAGGTTGAAGATAAAACTCTGATTGGAAAATTAGCAAAGAAGAGGCTTACAGAGTAAGTTAATGCTTTGACCGGACCTGATAATATGAACAACAGCATAACAGTAGCAACCTGAGAAATAAACAAACACCACAAAGACTTGAAATTCTATTAATGTAAAAGAAAGAAGAATGTTCTTAACAAATCATAGTCTTCCTGCCACCTGAAACATTCCATCTTATCGAAGAAATCACAACTGGCAGCGAGAAGAAACACCCAAAGTAGTTCTGCATTCAAAAGTGTAACACAGACTCTGGTTAGAAGGAATACGTAACTTCTTCTATGAGATGTTCATCAAACTAACGATCAAACACATAAAAGAACGATGATTCACCCTTTGTTTCCAAAGTTACATTTTTTGCAACACATAAGTCAACACCATATCCTAACGATAATTATAGAAGCTAGAGAACATCTGAACTTAATCCTCTGAGATTTAAACTATATTCATAACAAAAAGAGAAAGCTTTAGAACATTAAGGCATGGCAATCGACCAAATATGCAATTTCCAGAAAGAAGATAGTACACTAGATCATCTACTTGAGTTTCGATTCTTCAGCAAACATTAGCTTCAGTGGAATACATAGCTCGATATCATTGGTTTGTTCCCTAGAAACCCCAGAATTCGACTGCATATGAACAAGAAAATCTAATGCTAGGCGACTAGCTACAACTACAAACTCAGTCAAAATGAATTAAAAGACCTCTATGGCTAGAGAATTGCTGCGGAAGTAAACAAGGCCAGTGACAGCAGCGAATATTGCACACTCCACCAATCTCAGCGTCTTCTGGTAAGCGACTTCATCTCCTTCCTCCACCGCTTCTTTTTTCCTTTCATCCTCTTGATTACCTGAAACTGAAGCACCAGAGACGCTCGAGAGTGCGAAGCAGCTTCAGTTGGAGATAGAAACGAGAGAGATTCTCGGTCTTTGTAGAGAGAGTGACAGAGAAGACGAAGAAGAAGCAAAGGACTGTATAGGGGCAAAACCGTAAAATTGAGTAATGGTGGACAGGTAATTCACAGAACGGCGAAGCTCCCTCCCTTCTCCTCCGTCTCTCTTTGATTCTTGAGATAAATTGCTCAATTGAAATTAGTTGGTTTAATAAAAAACCGAATCATACCAATTTAAATCGAAGGTATGATCCGGTTTGGTCTTTTCGTCGCTTCTTTCCTCTTCACCACTATAAAGGCTTCTTCGACATCAAAATCTAGGAAGACCTGAACTGACTCCCATTTCCGCTTCTTCTCCAACATTTTTATAGCAGAGCGAGCGGGAAATTGAAATGGAGTGAAGCAAGATAATTCTGAAACTCTCAATTTCTCGATCTCATTTGGAAATTCCGTTGATTCATCTCTAAAAGTTATTGAAAAATCGAAAACTATGGTGGTCGACCAAGATCAGCAATGGCTGCTTGGTTGCTTATCTGCAAGTCTTGACCCTAACCAGAACGTTCGTTCCTTCTCTGAGACCTCACTCAATCAGGCTTCTCTCCAACCAGGTTCGTCACTTTAATCGCTTGGGTTACTTGTTGCTCTTTTTCTGGAATTTGATTCTGTTATACTGGATATTGGCTAGTTAGATTTTTCCAATTGAAACCATGAATCCGCTATGATAATCCACTGAAATGAATGTTTGGGTTTTTTAATTGAGAATGATGAACAAGTGAGCATCTTGTTAATGAATTAAAGAAGAAGATCATCATACTTCATATATTTTTCTTCTTTCAGGGTTTGGCAGTGCATTATGCAGGGTTTCTGCTAACAAGGAACTTTCATTGGGATTGCGTCAAATATCCTATCTCATAGCATATATTTGTTATCACCTAAATAATCCAGCAGTCTCTCTAGAGCTTGTTGATTGATATGATGAAGTTGTTCCATTTTTTTTTTTTTGCTTGTGAAGTTCTTAACCTACTGTTACCTAGCTGCTGTCCTGTTAAAGCAGTTCATTAAAAAACATTGGCGAGAGAATGAGGAGGGTTTTGAATATCCTGTTGTCTCAAGTGAGGAAAAGGTACTCTCACCATCCTTTTTTATTGTTTGGATTTCCTGCTGTTGATAGTTTGCATATGTTTGGGAAACTCTTTTTGTTGTGCTATTAGGCTCTTATTCGAGGACTACTGTTGGGCTCACTTGATGACTCTCATAGAAAAATCTGTACGGCTATTAGTATGGATATATCGTCAATTGCCACATATGATTGGCCAGAAGAGTGGCCTGAGCTAGTACCCTTTCTCTTGAAGTTGATTAGCGATCAAACAAACACTAATGGAGGTATATTTGCGTTCAATTTCGTTTGCTATAGAGACATATTCTTTTTATCACCCATTTCTTTCATGAGAACATTCAAGGGGTTTCCTTAGGCTGAATTTTTTTCCATATTCAACAGTTCATGGAGCTTTGAGGTGTTTAGCTCTTCTCTCTGGTGACTTGGATGACAAAGATGTGCCTACGCTGGTACCTGTGTTGTTTCCTTGCTTACATGCAGTCATATCCTCTCCTCAGGTTTGTATCCTAATAGTGATACGATCAAAATCATGCTGAATCACGTTTTTGGCATGTCAAGTCTCTTGAATGAAAATTTTAGTGAAGAAGGCTCTTATGAAGCTAACTCCTTTGTATTATTTTTCAATTGTATGTAGAGCTATGACAAGTATATTCGAGGAAAAGCCCTTTCAATTGTTTATTCATGTATATCTGTTCTTGGAGCAATGAGTGGTGTGTACAAGGTACTTTTTAAAAAAATATCTGATTCTATACTTATATTTTGAGTGTGTTTTGCTTCAGCTACTTCTGTTATCAGTTGACATATATAAGGTGTTATATTCAGACAGAAACTACTACTTTGGTGACGCCTGTGCTTAAGATTTGGATGAATCAGTTTTCACTAATATTGGAACATCCTGTGCAACGTGAGGATCCTGATGATTGGAGTTTAAGAATGGAGGTTTGTCTCATCTTGTAATAAACTACCGGAGTCATATAGCAGGCCCCAGTCTTTTTGCTGATTTTTGCTGCTCTCATTAGGTCTTGAAGTGCTTGAATCAGTTTGTACAGAATTTCCCATTTCTCATCGAAAGTGAATTAATGGGTATGTTCCCGTGTGACCTGTGTCCCTTCTTTATTCATACATACGCATCTGATGCCTCGTTATTGAAACATAATATCCGCAGCTATTATGAGGCCATTGTGGCACACATTTGAGTCATCTCTACAAGTCTATCTTCGATCGTCAATTGAAGGTGTTGAAGACTCATATGATGGAAGATATGATTCAGATGGTGAAGAAAAGAGTCTTGACACTTTCGTCATCCAGGTAACTTGTCAATTTCAGTGATCAAAATTTGTTTTTCTTCAAGGTCCTAAAATTTCTGAATTAATCTTTTTGTTAGAGCTGGGGCATTTGCTCATAAGTGGTGACATTTTAATGAGTTTGAGACCTAACTAAGACTTGTTTCTGTGCAGCTATTTGAGTTTCTGTCAACCATCGTTTGCAGTAGAAGACTGGCAAAGGTTAGGCCGAAACTTTTTCTGTTTTCTTTTTGTCATTTTGGTCCTATATTGCTTTGAAATTGGTTTCTTAGCCAAATTTCTATGACAGGTCATTGCCAGTAATGTCAAAGACTTGGTATATCAAACTGTCGCTTTCCTGCAGATTACAGAACAACAGGTAGGGATGAATTATGCATCTTCTGCCTACACAATATATCTGACTGAGTAATTGTTTTGTTGTGCCAAATGCTCTTCTCCTTTGTTTAACAAATTTATTTCTTGTTTATTTAATCGTTTAATGGTATCTCACGGGACCAAGTCACAGACTGTTGGAACCTTTTCATTTGTAGTTGTTATTTGTATCGCGACTGTTGGGGCCATACAACTATTGCTGTGCCTAAATATCGTTTGTCACGTAGCTAGCTCAGATACATGATAGAATCTGATGTTTTGTTTTATCGAGCTATGTCATCCCAAAATTTGGCGATTGAACTTGTCCAAGAGGGGGAGACAGTCAGAGTGTCTCAATCTCTCCATTATATTACGTCTCACAAAATTGCACAGAATATTTTGTTATTGGTGCTAGCTTCCTATATGTTTGCTTGCAATAGTTTATCTGTGGTTTACATGTCAAACACTGGAGATAAGACATACCTTTATTCTTTGTCTCATATGCTCTCTCCAGGTTCATACTTGGTCCATGGATGTAAATCATTTTGTAGCTGATGAAGATGAGGGTAGCTACAGTTTTCGTATATCAGGTACGATGTCTCTCACTCTTCTTATGTCAAATTCATATGCTTACACTTAGTCAGTGACAAGATTCGAAGGTCGCATCACGTATGCATATGCAAAATTTATGAATCTGTAACTATAGAACCACCTGCTGCACCACAGGAATACTTCTGTTGGAGGAAGTTTTCAATACTTTTGGCAGCGAAGGGATCAATGCTGTTGTAGATGTTGCTGGAAAACGGTTCCAAGAGTCTCAAAGTCAAAAAGCAGCTGGTTCTCCGGCCTGGTGGAGAGTAAGTGCACTTAATTTCTCTTTGTTCGTGTATTTCTTGAAAGGTTTGACAAGCCATTGTTTCTCTGATGTTTTAACATTGTCACCAATACTGTGCATTTCTATTTCTTTTTCTCCCTGTTCAATTTTTCTTTTTAACTTTACACCTTTCTTTTATTTTTTCCATTTGTTAGATAAGAGAAGCTGCTCTCTTTGTTTTGGCTTCTCTTGCCGATCAACTTATTGAATCTGAGGTTTGTGTTTTCCATGGCAATTTAAGTACGAAAAAAGTTACTTATGCTGGGAAACATGTTATCCTTAATATTATAATCTTTTCAGGATTTGAGTACTGACCCTACCAATTTAGCTAAATTTGTTGAGCAATTGATTATGGAAGATACTGGAATTGGTAGGTATCATAAAAACAACTGCTCTAACATATTTTTCTCATTTGTATTCAAATTGTTGTACGTGACTGGAGCCTTTATTTAACAGGGTATCATGAATGTCCTTTCCTTTTTGCCCGTATATTTACAGTCGTTGCTAAGTTCTCCTCTGTGGTAATTTCTGATTTTCTTTTCTCCCTAAAAAGTTACTTTAATCTGGAATATATGAATTGAATCTTTTTCACGTTAACCAGATCAATCCTGGCATTCTGGAGCACTTCCTCAATGCTGCTGTTAGAGCTATTAACATGGATGTGTATGTTTCCTACCCTTCTGCTGGTAATATCTTTATCATCAAAGATAAAAATTAACTTACTAGTAACCATTATAAACAGGCCACCACCTGTAAAAGTAGGAGCATGTCGGGCACTTTTGCAACTCCTACCTGATATGAAACGTTCAGTTATTCTGCCTCAGATCACAGATTTATTCTCATCTCTCACTAATCTTCTCCATCAGGT
Organism: Cardamine chenopodiifolia; assembly: GCA_963922655.1. NCBI lineage: Eukaryota > Viridiplantae > Streptophyta > Magnoliopsida > Brassicales > Brassicaceae > Cardamine > Cardamine chenopodiifolia. Next base: position 8,547,769 of record OZ000459.1, read on the forward strand.
AAATTTTTCTACTTACTACCTTTCAAACTAGCGCATATGTCTGTTTTTCTTTTGTGTCACTAGAGATTTTAATTCTTTTATTTAGGCTTCAGATGAAACTTTGGTTTTGGTACTTGAAACTCTTCAACAAACAATTAAGGCTGGTAAGTAGACATATTTACTCCTTGCAAAAAAACTTTTGGAATCTTGTTATGCAATGGTCCTCACCTATATCTTATTTTCTTTGTCATTTGCTAGGCCGTGAAGCATCAGCTTCAATAGAGTCTATTATCTCTCCAGTGATTCTTAATGTGTGGGTGGCACATGTTTCAGATCCTTTTATGAGTATCGATATAATTGAAGTCCTGGAGGTAAATAGAGTGATTGTGGTTATCATTCATTTTGTTGTTAGAATTGCAATTTGCGTAGTTTGTTTATGTTAATCTCTTACCATTGCTTATATCATTCTAAAATGAACAAAAAATTTACTATCTCTGCGGTTAATGTCTTTCCGATGGCTATCACACAGGCAATAAAGAATTCGCCTGGCTGCCTTCATCCACTGACATCAAGGATTTTACCATTCATCGGACCAATTTTAAATAAGGTGCTGTGCGGAATCATGATTTCGGACCTGTTACTTTTCCTCCGTTAACAATTTTCTTCCCTGGTTTCCTTTTAATGACATCTCTGTGGTGATAATCAGCCACATCAGCAGCCTGAAGGATTAACGAGTGGATCCTTGGATCTCTTAACTATGCTTCTTAAGGCAAGTTATACTAACTGGATTTTCATAGTACGTGAATAATTTTTGTGCTAAATGGACAGTATTTCTCGTGTTTTACTGACTATTTTTCTGGTCATATATAGGGTGCCCCAAGTGATTTAGTGAAAACTGCATATGGATTTTGTTTTGATGCTGTCATTCGTATCATACTCCACAGTGAGGATCATAGTGAACTACAGGTGATAAACCTTTCTTGGTCTAGTTTGCTTTATCATTATCTATCGATAAAGGATCACTTAACACTAGCCTTTTATTTGGTCAGAATGCTACAGAATGTCTGGCAGCTTTTATATCTAGTGGAAAACAAGAGTTGCTCACTTGGAGTGGTGATTCCGGTTTTACCATGAGAAGTTTGCTTGATGCAACTTCTAGGTACAATTCTTCACTTACCTTTTGCTTGGTTTATTTCACGTCCACCAAAAGCTGAAGGCATACTGTTTTGTGTTTTTTGCATTTGCTTGTATGTTGTGCAAATGTGAATATGTTGGCAACACGTTCATGTGAAAAAAATACCAGTGTTTATTTTCGCGTACACGTAGATAAATCTATTCACCATAAAAGATCTAGTCTGAGTCGCCTGCAATTGTTCTGTTTTTAAGAGTGGCCTTCTGAATAGATATGGTGATATATCTAGATTTCTTGGAATGATTTGATAAATTGTTTTGAGAACTTTGGTTTGTTGATTCCTCTATGTTTTTGCAATCCTTTTTAAATGTACATCTTGTCTTTCTTTGCAAAATCGATTTCTCAATGTTGGTGCAGGCTTCTCAACCCTGACCTGGAATGTTCTGGATCTCTCTTTGCTGGGAAGTACATTCTGCAGCTTATCTTGCACCTTCCGTCAGAGATGGCACCCCATGTCCGGGATCTGGTTGCTGCTCTTGTAAGACGGTTGCTGTCTGCTGAAATTTCGGATTTCAAAGGCTCGTTGCTTCTGATTTTTGCTAGATTGGTATTCTTCACCTTTCAGTTTAATGGTTTTATCATATTAATGGTTCCTCTCTTCTTTGTAAGATGCTGTTAAGGCTCCAAAAGTTCATTAACCTTTTATCCCCACCCTGTGCTGTAACCATTGATTTTGCAGGTCCATATGAGTTTTCCAAATGTCAATCATTTTATCAATCTGCTTGTTAGCATACCTGCTGATGGCCATGAAAATTCCTTTACCTATGTTATGACAGAATGGACTAAACAACAAGGCAAGCATCTCTATTCGCGTTATCTAGTTGTATGATTCTATTTGTCTACCTGATGCATCACGATAAGGGGTTTCTAGCCATTTCAACTTATGGTTGGTTAAGCATCTATATTCAGGGGAGATACAATGGGCATATCAAATTAGAGTCACAACTTCAGCTCTGGTTTTGCTACTGTCCACTAGACATTCTGAATTCGCGAAGGTCAATGTCCCAGGCAGTCCGATCCAGGTCTTGTGCTGTACTCATCTGTTTTTTTTCCTTAAAATTCAATTTACTCTCAGCCTTACAGATATGAGTCTATTTCTTGTATAGTCGAATGGTGGCATAACCACTCGCTCAAAAGCTAGATCTGCTCCTGAACAATGGACCATTATCCATCTACCCATGAAGGTATGTTTTGTTTGATTCCTTAGCTATATGTTCCAAACGTACAAGCTGCAAGTCAGAATACGTTGGGGATGTACAGTTCTGTCTTGACTCATTTTGATGCCCTCTATATTTCTTTATTGGTTATATCCTCCTTTCTTTTCATCATTCTGGTGTACATTCTTTGGCTCTGCAGATACTGGCTTTAGTAGCTGATACATTGATTGAAATTCAAGAGCAAGTTTTGGGTAGTGAAGATGAGGTGATTCTGCTTCCTTGAGCTCTTTTTATTTCCTTTCCCGTCTTCAAATTGAATGAGATGCTAATTCCTTAATTTGGAGTAGCAGGATAGCGAATGGGAAGAAGTCCATGAAGGAGACGTTAAAGCTGAGAAAGACTTGCTACGTTCAACTGGTGCCTCTCTATCCAGCAAACCCACATATGACCAACTTGAAGCAATGGCTCGTTTTGAGGTCCTTTTTCTCTTTTACCTCTATGGTTATACCATTGAACCTTATCACATCAGTGTTAACCATTGATTCGACAGAACCAAGACGATGATTTTGATGACCTACTTGGTACCGATCCCCTTAATGAGGTGACCTCTTGTGTTCTACACATGTTTTGTATATGCTCCAAGTCTTAAGATTTTGATTTGTTTAACCAAGTTTCTTTATCTCTGCAACAAACAGATTAATCTGGCAAGTTACGTGGCTGATTTTTTGTTAAAGTTTTCGAGTGAAGACCGGCTTCTGTTTGATAATCTTTGCCAGGTTTGGTTTCTATCCTCTAAATAACCTATCAATATTTTGAAACTTAATATGAACCACTTGGCTTGTTTTCAAAAATCTGTAGGGTTTAACAAATGCGCAAAGAAACGTGATCCATACTGTACTGAACCGCTAGGTTTGGGGCCATCATAATCCACAATCCATGTCTTGAGTGTTGTTTTTTTGTCAGTCGATTGATTCTTGGGCAGTAAAGGAAGTGGTAGCATCCCTTTTGTAAAAGCGTCACTTTACACAAAGTACTTAAACTATGTTTCGAATTTCAAAGAAAGAGAATCCTCCAGTTTCATGTTTGATTCTACTGCAAACCGTCAAAATTAACTTTTAACTTCATAAGATTTTAGGTTTTAAGAAGTTCACTTAATAAGTCAAAAACTTTAAAACATTTCTTTGAGGAAAGCTAGACGCTTCGTCGGTCGTCCATTCTTGTGATATGAAAACTTTTCAGCATTTACTGAAAAATCCTAAGTCTGATTAATGTTTTTGTTGAATTTTAAAACTTTCTGATATATTACGTAACAATAAAGAAAGATCAACTCCACTATTTTGTTTGATCAGCGGAGAAGATAGAGCGACAGAGTTTCGCTTTTGGGTTGTGCTTTTACTTTGGCATTAGAATGCTAAAGTTTTGAAGCCCGTGGAAGTTGTTGGGCCTGGCTCTTTTGGTTGCTGACGTCACGACGTACACAAACCCGACCCGACTCTAAACAATCGGCTTCTCTCTCTCTACTAAGATGAGAAAGCAAAAACACTGAAAAAAGCAATTCTAGTTTTCATAGAATCGATCATCTATGGCGGTGATTAGTCCAGCTACACGTATTGCGCCGCCGCTTAACCGGCCTTTTCTCCACCGATCGACACTCCTTTCGCTTCACTGCACCTCTAGGAAATTCCTCTTCCTCAGAAATCCCACTCCGAGCTCGACGATCGTCACGGTCCGGTGCCAGAAACCTGTTTCCGACGGTGTTAGCTCTATGGAATCGATGAATCATGTCACTTCTGTTTCATCTTCGATCGATTTTCTAACGTTGTGTCATCGGCTTAAGGTGTGTGTTGAACCATATAGATTATATCAATTTCCGAAATCGAAACAGTGGATTGAGATACTACTGCATTACAGTTTTTCATCTCTGAGAGAGTCTTTCAATTTTGAAATTGGAGTCTTCCATAGGTAGATAGTTATATTATATATATACATTGGTCAACATTGTCAAGTAGTGAACTTTTTTGGTGCGCTTTTGTGTAGACAACAAAGAGAAAAGGGTGGATAAATCAAGGGATAAATGGAGCTGAATCAATTGCTGATCATATGTACCGTATGGCTCTAATGGCTCTGATAGCTGGTGATCTTACAGGAGTTGACAGAGAAAGGTTAGTGTTTGCCTCAAGTGTTTCAGTTTATTTATATGATAGAAAAAGGCTATTGTAGGTTGTATAATCAACTCTGGAAGTTCTGGTGTATACATAACATATGATTTTCCTATTTTTTTAATAAATGACCTGTAGAGCTCCGTTAGGGATGATATATGTACATTTCTCTTCCCAAAGTAATTGGTTCTATGGAATGTCGTTATCTAAGGAGAAACCGAGAAAGAGTTGATAGGCTAGTTAGTGAATTGAACTTTATCTGCTACAGAAATGGCATATTCGTGGAATTAAGGCTGTAGTGAAAATGTTTCAGGAGTAAGATGACAAATGTGAGCAGCTAGTATTGTGAAATTTATTGAAAGAGTTACAAAAGTGTGCTCTAAGCCCCCTTTTTAGTATTATATTGATATTTATTATGCAAGAGTTAGGTATGCTTATAAATGTATGTCATTTCTATCAGACGCATTCAGAAAATTGAATACATGATAAGATTGATTTTTAAAAGTGATTTAGCACTTGGCTTGTCCTACTATAGAAATATAAATTCCCCTGTTTTCTGGCTTTAGCTTATTGTATCTTTCTCCGTCTGCCTTCTTTTCCTTGGCATCTTAAACAGGTGTATAAAAATGGCAATTGTGCATGACATCGCTGAAGGTAAATACACACTTGATCCTTGTTTTCCAATGTAAGGTTCAGTTTATTCTTTGTTCTTTTTTTTATTGAGACCTGATCTCTGCTCCTAGTTAGTTAAGTCTTTATTTCCAAAAAATACAGGGTGATTTGGAGGATACAAACTTGTATAGTTTCAAATACCTGAGTAGGGTAGGATATATAACAGATGTACTTGGATTGGTTTGTGCACTTGTTATTTTCTATGGAGACGGAACTAAACGTTGTGTTAAGAGCTTTCTTTCTCTCAATTATTAATGCTCTTTTTCTGCAACTTAAACCCTACAAATTGACAAAGCCTCACCTCGTACTGGCTTCTGAACAGCTATTGTTGGAGATATTACCCCATCTGATGGTGTGCCTAAGGAAGAAAAGAGTAGGAGGGAGAAAGCGGCTTTAAAAGAGATGTGCAAAGTTCTGGGTGGAGGCCTGAGAGGTATATATGCCTCTCCCACTGTCATCATCCAATGTTCTGTTTTCCAATAAACAAATTCATTTCAAATTTCAACATGCAGCGGAGGAGATCACAGAACTATGGCTGGAGTATGAGAACAATGCTTCTTTAGAAGCAAATCTTGTAAAAGACTTTGATAAGGTAATTATGGGTTTTGAGTTTGCAACCATCGATGGCTTTAACTTCTGTTGGCTGTTAATAGTCACAACTTACATAACACATGTATACACTTGGGTTACACTGACGTGTGTCTTTATTGCGGTGTAGGTTGAGATGATTCTCCAGGCACTAGAATATGAAGCTGGTAAGTCTCAGTCTTTTATCTTTCTAATCGCCTGTGCTTGTTGTTTCTCTTCCACACCCAGAAATCTGACGTGACGTTTGAACATCATGGCAGAACACGGAAAAGTGCTCGACGAGTTTTTCTTATCAACAGCAGGTAGAGAACCCATCTCATACGCTCTTTTCGCTTAACAGTGGTAGACGTTAACTAAATTCATCTGGTTTCATCAAATACATTTGCTCCAATTTCAAATGCAGGCAAGTTTCAAACCGAAATTGGAAAGAGCTGGGCAGCTGAGATCACCGCGAGGAGAAATTGTCAATTGGCAAACAGACAGAGATAGTAAATCCAGTTGCATCTTACCTTCTATCTACCTCAACTATCAACAATCGAATCTCCCAAACTAAGCAGGAATCCTCTTGAACCAAAAGGTACAAGCCTCTACTGAAATTTTCAATTTTGTTATGCAATGAACACAAGGTACAAGTCCTGGATTTTTTTCAACTTTCCTTTTGGTTGCTAGTTAAGTAGTAGTATTAAACTTGTAGACATTTTGGTAAACAAGAGTCTGAACACAGGATACACTTGTTTCTGAGAAAACTGGATCAAAGTTTCTTATCATAATCCTAATCTGATTCTGATGTAGTTACAACTTAATTGAAACATGTCACTTATTACTCTTTGTTAAAAAAATATGTATACACTTCTGGGACCCCACTTAAACGCGTGAGCATCTTCATTGTGACTGTTAATATTAAATGAATGTTAGAAGAGAAGAGAGTCAACAGCTACAGATTCTGCAAAGATCTAACTTGAGACACCAACTTTTGCCACGTGTACTAATAATTCTCTCCCCTCTTCTTCTTCTTCTTCTTCTTCTGCAATTAATTTGAGGAAGGCGTGCATGTCACACACTGACACAAGTACTGATGTGTATACAAAGCTATGCATATGATATATATATATATATATATTATATGTACTTTATTCAACCGACACAATTTTTGCCAGCAAGATCCTCCATTAGCTCTCTCACCGCGTTGTCAAGAGTGAGTCAGTGACTAAGATATTTGGGTGAATTTGACACTGTTGTTTGGGTGGAATGTTCCTTTTTTGTGAGGACCGTAGATATTGAAACTTATAGATTTTACGTTTTTACTAATAAATTGAACTTGTGTGATAAATTAAATTAGAAGAAAAGTGGTAGTATAAAACAAAGAACATAAAGTCATACTGTCTAAATAATTGGGTTCCACATTGCTATTTGTTTCTTCTTCTTTTCGGCATGTAACTGATGTGGACAAATGACAATGGTCCCAAAGTTCTCAATGTCACTTTCACAAATTTTAATATCCACCAACGAGTGAACTATTATTTTTCGATTCTGCATAATTTTTAGGACCAGTCGTACATATAAATTGTGAAATATTTTACCCATACCACAATGGATACTTTATTTCTTTCACTTTCATTTTTATATTTAGTTTCTTTAACTTATTTTAATGTCAAATGTATTAATTTATATGTATTCGCATACGCGGTTACGGAGGTAAGTTTAAACAAATGCAAATATAGCGAGATTGAGCCAAAATTTCATTTATAATAGTAAATCTGTTTTGACCGTTGATTTGACTTTGCAGTAAAGTATTCTTTCCTAATGCATATTTTCCTTAAAAAAATTCTAATAACTTTCTTATGATTTTTCTGATGCGCACAATATATTTTTGATTCATCATCCACCTTTTCCTTCTTAGTTATTTCTTTTTCTTCCACAAAAGTTTAAAGCTTCAGAAACCAATTTTGCTTTCTCCAAAAGCGCAATCTCAGTGAGGTGAAAAAAACGAGTTTTTAAGACAAACGGGAGAGAGAGAGACTGAGACAAGTTACTTTCTTGGCCATTAGCTAAGGCTTTAATGGCTAAAACTGTAGAGTTTGGTTTTGACTAGCAGACACTTTTTTGTTGTTGTTATGAATTGTTCTGTTGACGGAAAAGCTTTTAGACAGATCTGAAGTTGTGTACATTTGTCATCTAATCAGGTAATCTCGGTTATCTGGAATTTTTGATTTGGGAAGGTTACTTTGGTGTAGGATCTGGGTTTTTCAGTTGTCTGATTTGTGTTGAGTAAATTAGCGTTCAATCTAAAGACTAGGAACAGTGTTGTTGAGTGATGTGTGGTTTTAGTTGGTGAAGTTTGGTGCTTGGAGGTTACTGTTAAGAAAACTTTGGTGAAAATGTTAGAATTTGGTTTTGTGATTTAGATGGCAACACCAATACAGCCTCCTACGGCGGAGGTGTCACCGCCTCTACATCAGCCTTTGTCTCCCGGTGCTAATGCCACTTCCCCAACGAGACAGCCCACTGATGGCAATTCACCGGAGACTCCAAATGCTCCACCAGTTCAGTCTCCTCCTCCTCCAGAGACTCCATCATCACCACCACCACAACCTTCTCCCTCATCACCTCCACCAAATGTAGCTCCTCTTCCTTCTCCTACATCACCCACCCCGCCAACAAATCCACCACCACCGCCTGAGAGCCCTCCCACTCGACCTGTAACACCGCCTATCACTTTACCACCTCCACCACCATCAGTGCCGACACAGGAAAGCCCTCCTTCACCACCTTTAACACCATCAGTGCCGCCATGGGAAAGCCCTCCTTCATCACCATCAATGCCACCACCGGAAAGCCCTCCTTCATCACCTTCGCCACCTTCACCAGACCCTCCAAGAACTCCAAATCCACCACCTCCGCCATCAGTTCCTCCTCCACCTCGTTCGCCTTCCCCACCTTCCTCAAAGCGCGCTCCTCCGCCACGAGTTCCAGAAGGTCCTCCTCCGCCACGAGTTCCAGAAGGTCCTCCTCCGCCACGAGTTCCAGAAGGTCCTCCTCCGCCACGAGTTCCAGAAGGTCCTCCTCCACCAGATTCAGAAGGTCCTCCTCCTTCTCCTCCACAGGTTCCAAAACGTCCTCCTCCTTCTCCTCCACAGGGTCCAGAACATCCTGAGAAACCTCTTCCTCCACCAGGGAAAATCCCCTCACCTGCTACTCCAAGTCCAGCTCCCTTACCTTCTAATTCTTCTGTATCTCCAACCCCAGTATTCCCCAATTCACCTCCTCAAAATCCTGAACCAGGTTTTGATCATCCATCTCCAAACAATCCTACCCATACTATGAATGATAATTCCAGAAATTCGAATATTGGTACAGCGGCTGTTTTGGGTATAAGTATTGGAGTGGCCCTAGTGCTGCTTAGTCTTATTGGAGTTGTTGTTTGGTGCTTGAAGAAACGGAAAAAGAAGCTTGCCACCATTGGTGGTGTCTATGTTACACCAACACCTATGGATTCTTCCCCAAGATCAGGTATAATTTACAGGTAACCTTAATCTCTTCTGTTTTATTAGGGAAGTTTGTCTTTGCCATCCTTACATTGTCTTAACAAGCATGGCAGAAAGAAGTCTCCTTGTAAGTATTGATGGTTCAGATCTTATACAAGACATGTTACTTTTAACTAAGAGTTTATGGTTATTCAGAGATTAAGATAGTTTGTGTCATAGTTCATAATTATGGATATTGCTAGGTATATTAGTTTATTGGTATTTCTGGATTTTCATCTCCATGTCTTTGCTGTCCAGATTCAGGGCTTCTGAAGACGCATTCGTCTGCACCTTTAATGGGAAATCGTTCTAGCAATCGAACATATTTGTCACAATCAGAACCTGGTGGCTTTGGTCAATCGAGGGAACTGTTCTCATATGAAGAACTTGTCAAAGCAACAAATGGATTCTCAGATGAAAATCTATTGGGTGAAGGTGGATTTAGTTGTGTGTATAAAGGTTTCTTACCAGATGGAAGAGTGGTCGCCGTGAAACAATTAAAAATAGGTGGAAGACAAGGTGACCGAGAGTTCAAAGCCGAGGTTGAGACCATAAGCAGGGTACATCACCGAAATTTGCTTTCTATGGTTGGATACTGCATTTCCGAGAACCAGAGATTGCTTATTTATGATTACATACCTAACAACAACCTTTACTTCCACCTTCATGGTAAACAAGATTTCAAGACATATAATCATAAACACAAACCAGTGTTACTTATACTATCTTTCTATGGTCTTTAGCCGCAGGTACACCGGGTCTGGACTGGGCAACACGTGTTAAAATTGCTGCTGGTGCGGCTCGAGGACTAGCTTATCTCCATGAAGATTGTAGGTTGCTGCAACTCTTCCAAAATTTATGGAAAAAAATTCCCGCATCAAAATCTGTCCAATGTTATCTTATGGTTCTTGGGGACTAAAATATTTGAATGATCTTAATGGTAAAATTTGACAGGCCATCCTCGTATCATACACAGGGACATCAAATCAGCCAACATTCTTTTAGAGAATAATTTTCACTCTCTGGTATACATTCATCTGCTCTTCTGAACTGCAAAAGTGTTGATAATTAAAATCATGGGTTTTAGTAGTGTTTTGATCTCTGATTCTGTAGGTTGCTGACTTTGGCCTTGCAAAGCTAGCTCTTGATTGCAACACACATATTACAACTCGGGTTATGGGAACATTCGGGTAGGTGCTGGTTATGGAGCGAAACTTCTATATGTATATGTTGCAAATCCTGCATCTAATACACTATTGGTATATTATTTCAGCTACATGGCTCCTGAGTATGCATCAAGTGGCAAATTAACTGAGAAGTCAGATGTATTCTCCTTTGGGGTTGTTCTACTGGAGTTAATCACAGGACGTAAGCCTGTGGATACATCCCAACCTCTTGGAGATGAGAGCCTTGTTGAATGGGTACGGCATATATAAGCACTTAAACTTTTGAGAATGGAATTGTTTTCTCAGTCCGACGTTTTTGAATGTATCAGGCCCGTCCTTTGCTTAGTCATGCCATTGAAACCGAAGAGTTTGCAGCTCTAGCTGATCCCAAGCTGGGTAGAAACTATGTTGGTGCTGAAATGTTTAGAGTGATTGAAGCAGCAGCAGCTTGTATTCGCCATTCAGCTAAAAAGAGACCTCGAATGAGTCAAGTACAGACATTTTCTATAAAAACACAGATATTTATTCTCCTTTCCAAATCGAATTTCACTTAACAAGCTCTTAATTGGAACATTTTACAGATTGTGAGAGCTTTTGACAGTCTATCTGAGGAAGACCTCACCAATGGGATGAGACTAGGCGATAGTGAAATCATCGACTCAGCTGAGCAGTCTGCCGAAATCAGATTGTTTAGAAGAATGGCTTTTGGTAGCCAAAATTACAGTACAGATTCTTTCACTCATAGTAGTTATATAAGCAGAGATGAAAACGTGTAAATATCAGAAACAAAACACATTGTAGAGAGATTTTTCCTAGGAATAGATCTTAAACCAGAACCTTTCTTGATTAGCCGTAAATGTTTCGAACTTCAAATGAGGTTTCTCTGTTTCATCTTGGCCGAAACTATTACAAGACAGGGAGTTTGAAAGATCATGCGGATGAACACATTGCAGAGATTATGCATAGTGATTCTGCCGCAAAACATGACCATTTTCAAGCTTCGATCCTTATATTCAGGTCCTCAAGTTCGTCTTGTCTGAATCTGTGGATGAACAAGATGAGAAATGGGACAAAGAGTAAAATGTTATGTCGGACACAAAAGAGGTTTCATTTTTCTTATATAAAACTATTTTCTTCAAGCTGTGATGTTACTGCTTGTTATCACGTCCTCTCAATGTTATGCTAATAATAAATCAACAAGCTTCTTTATGTTATCACCAAACTTTTCATTGCGTGTGTCACTGTCACATGATACATCTGATCAACTGACTAATTTTGCCAAATTTAAGACGAGAAAATACTGATTTACCCCTTTTCTGAACCACATTCATGTTGGGGAATAGTCTCAAAGGGAACAAGAACTTAATCAGCTACAGTTCTTTTGACGTCTAAGGTTCCTAAATATGCCGGTAAATATGTCTCAAACCCCATGTGATACACATTCTGCAATATTTCTGTATATCTATCTATATTATCTCTGTAACCTTTTGGTTTTGTGCATATCAGAGTAATGGAAGAAGATTGTGGTGCATTTGCAGCAGACTGTGTTGTCCTGTCATGCTGTTGCCAGTGCCTTGTCTTACAAGGCAGTGTCTTCGTCTTCTTCAAGATCCCTCGTAAACTTGCCCGGAAGATGAAGAAGTTTTTGAACAGAAGATGTAGAAAAACCTTGCAGCCAGCAATGGAGGATAATACCAAAGAGGAGCATTGGTCTGGAAATGGGTTTGCTTTTAGTGAAAGCTCATCAAGATTAAATTCCATGGGAGATATTGAAGGAATGTTGCAGGAACTGTCTATGAACAAAGAATTCTTCTTTGGAAGCTTCTGGGGCCAGGAAGATTCTTCTGACTTCGATTTCAAATAGCAACAAAACAGACATTATACTCTTTGCATTTGCTTGTCACATTCGTTGTGTTTTTGAATATAGAATCCAGAAAAGAAGCTTTAAGGAACACAGAATAAGTCTCATTCCCAAAAGATCGGAAGAAGAAAATGTAACTAAGCAAAGGTTGTATTGTATAATCTTTACCTGCTCTTATCTTAACTAATATAGTTAGATGTTTCTTGACATACAAACTCTGTAAACACATGTTTTTTATTACTGGGCAGTGCCGCAAGAATAAGAACTTACACATTTATGCTATACAAACCAGTTAAAGATCCTCTGTTCTTGATAGTCTTGGAACGATCTACCACTTTTTTTTCCTCCAATCTGCAGTTTAATTGACCTTATTTACATCCTACAAAGTCGCTAAAACCCAAAACATCTGTAGAGATATAAATATTAATATTCTGGCTGATGAGATCTCATGACCAATGTAGGCTTTACTGATCTCTGCCTCCCTATTTCAAAGTTCCCAGAGTTGCTGCACTGATCCTCGTATCTAAGCAGCTTTATGGTCCCATGGGACATTGGAAAAAAACCTCATTTGAATAGCAGAGAAGATGAAGAAAGGCATCATTGTGGATAACACTACAAAGAGAGTGGTGATCCAGTAAGAAGGCGCAGGCGCAAGAGCTTCAAGAAAGACCATATAGGCGTCTGTAGATACTCTTATTGGAAGGGATCCGTACACAGTCAGAAAAAAGTACCATATAACCACGGATCCCCAAACGACGAGATGTTGGATCAGTGTGAAGTAACTGATCGTCAATGCCATCTGCAAACTCACGACCCACACCACACGTGTACATTGTTCCCCCTAGAATTTATCTCCCTGCGGTTTTCCCTTCGTGGTTGAAAGCTTGAGATTCAAGAGAGGTTTTGCAGAGGAAGAAAATTATTATTGCGCTGCAGAAGCCATGGAACATCCAGCTGAGTATCCGGCGCCAACTAAAGAGGAGATTCTGTACACCTTCTTGGTACAACACGGGGAACTGTGGCAGCACAAAAAGCAAGACTTTGGTTAAGAAATTCACTTGACCAGTGAAAAGATTAAGCAGCTGTTTAGATGTGAATGATTATATACCTTGAGACAAAAGCGTGCAGATACATCCTGGTCAAAGATGCCCAAACAAATTACAGGAAGAGACGAGAAAAGGACACTATATAGAGATAGATACCAGTCATTGTAAGCCGGTGTCGTTGAGAATGATGTGTATGCCTCATATAAGAAGAGAGTGAAACCAAATGTGATGTTCTTATAGAAGAAGTAGCAAATCTGCATATAGAGCAGGCAAATATTGAGAAAACTAGTCAGGATATAGAATAGTGACACTGAACGTCAATGTCAATCTGAATTTGTAGATTAGACATACCATTTTTGAGATCCGCCTGTAACACCAGTGCCCATGGACCAGTAACAAGCGCTCCAGATATCTGAATTGAGCAATGGCAATGTCGCTGGACATTACAGCCGGGAATTTTATTAGGATTAGTCAATAAAATTTTCTACCAACATACGCTGGAAATGGTTCATTTGTAATCCTTTCGTCAAACCTGCATTCCTTCCACGCCGCTGATTCCAACGCCTATATCTGCTTCCTGAAGCATTCCAACATCATTTGCACCATCACCAATTGCCAGTGTCGTCTGACTGCTTCCAGTTTTGACTAGTCTTGTTACCTATGCAATGTGAATCTTGAGAAAAAGCTAGGCAGCTGCTAAGTATGTGGCAGTTATGGTGAACAATAAAGTAAGAACTTACCAGTGCCTTCTGTTTTGGTGATGAACGGCAGCAAATCACTGAGGCACAACCAATGGCCAGCTCAAGAAAGATGTCTTTCATATCATCCTCCAGTGCATAAGCAAGTGATTTCCCATCAATAATTAAAGCAAAAGCCTCAGAGTTTCCACCAGACACTTGAAGCTGAACCTTTCCATTAGTTATCTGAAGCATGACATTTTCCTTTGAAGCCTGCAAGAAAATAGCCTTATGGATTCGGTCAGTTATGTAATCACTAGTAATATTACTCGCTCCCCATCAAATTTGTGTCCCAGAAACTTTTTATTACCTCTGCAATGGCATCTTTTTCTCCAGATTTTTCCAACTGCTGGATTTCAGGGGTCTCCAAGTTAATTATGATCTGCTTCATGTCTCGTCTAAGCAAACTACAAGCGAAGCTGTCAAAGATGTACATACACATGTGGGTTCAGAGAGTGAGTAAGAATGTATGCACAAGGCTCAAGAGTAAATACAATCAGGTTGTGCCCAGAAATCAGTACCCAATATTGATAGCAGTCTCCATCTTGTCTCCAGTCAAAACCCAAATCTTTATTCCTGCTTGAGCAAGCTTATCAATGCAATCAGGGACCTGGATAAGACGTAAGAGAGAAAAAGAAAAAAAGAATTTCACCTCCCTTGTTCAACTTTGGTAAATTCACCAACCTATAAATTGGTTCGCGTACACAATCGCAGAAGCTCTACCCCGTTTTGAAGTTTATCCTCAACAGCAGTAGCTCCAAGAAGAACCAAGTCTCTCTCGATCTTCTCTGTGACTTCAACTATCAGTGCTTCTCGATCAGCACTAACCGAATTCTTAGCTTCACTGATTTTCTTAGTGAACACCTCATATTCATTCTCATCGAGTTCACGATAGGCAAGTATCAAAGTTCTCAATCCAGCATCAGCATACTCGTTCACATGGTCCCGGGTTTCCTCTTCATACTTTCTACCGCTTCTGGAAAGTCTTTCAAACATGACACTGCGCCATAAAAGAAGTTGAAATTAAATTCGAAAAGATATTTATATCTGAGTTTCTAAAGTCGGGGTCGCATGCCTGTCTGCCCCTTTACAAAGTAAAAGGAATTTGCCATCTTGATCCCGCACTATTACTGACATTCTTTTCCTTGAGCTACTGAATTCAAGAACGTTCAGGACTTTATACAACCTGCAAAGAGAACCCTTTCACTAAAGTCAGAAACAGAAAGAAGCTTCTGATGGCATACAATAAATAGAGAAGATGTACGGACCTTTCAACTCGTTCGCCAGTTACCAGGTCTAGCTCTCTGACAGATATTGTTGTTTGAGTTCGAGTGAAAAATTCAAACCCAAGCTCCCTTGCTGCAATAGCAAATACTGCCTCGTCCGGTGATTCAGCCTCGTAAGAGATCTTTCCTGTATCTTCATCCACTTCAGGTATGACTGTATGACATACTGCCAATAATCGAAAGAATTTCTGAATGACATCAGCATGCGTTTCCGAGACCCAGTTTCCATTCATTATCCTTTCATCTCTAAAGTTGAATCCTTTCACTGCCGATTCTGCAGCAACAGCATCTTCGGTCCTACTTCCATTTCTCTGATTCACCAAAGCAGAAACCTTTCTCATACCTATAGCCATCTCCACCTCTGTAACAGCACGTCCATAAGCTGTCCCAGCAATAGAACACTTGATGAACTCCATGGAGTTACATGTCAATGTTCCCGTCTTGTCTGAAAGAATTGTACCCACTTGCCCAAGTTCTTCATTCAGGTTAGAAGTACGTGCATGTGCTGGTTTGTCAGCTTCCCCGTAATACATATGGATATCTTGATTGATGAAGAAACTCTGAAGAACTTTAACAATCTCTATTGACACGTACAAGGATATAGGAATGAAATAACTGTTTAACATTAACGCCGATAGAAAGTGATATATTGCAGCTATGGGCGCCCTCTTTGGGTCAAAGAAGATGCTAGAATCATCCGGTTTCAGAAACCATCTTTTCATTACGCCATTCTGGAAATCATCCCTTGTTGATATTCCAAATAAAACCGAACCAAAAAATGCCAATGAAACTACCATGAGGAACATCAGGTATATAATCTTATTCATCTTCCTCTCGATCATGCTTCTTTTCGATGGAGGCACTGTTGAATTCTGGACAATCTTTGTATCAGGACCTGTGAAGACAACAGCCCCATAGATATAGTCTGTATTCCTGAGTTTTGAGCCCCTCAGAAGAAGCTGCTGCAGTGAGAAGGGTACTTTGCTCCATTAAGCTCCATAGTACCGACAAACGAGTATAAATTCGCATTCGGGTCCTCGCATTTGATAAAAGCCTCAAAGTCCCTAAAATTGAGCTCTTCACGCAATGACAATGTAACTTCCAGTCCTTGTTTAAGTTTCAGATTTGTCTCTACATAGCAAACAGCATCCTCATAGCTAGAGGAAAGCAAGACAAGATCTGCCGGGAAAAACTCATTTTTCTCAACCTTCAATATATCTCCAACTCTTAGTGACTTCCATTCCGTAGGATGAAAACTCCCATTGCCTTGGTGCACTCCAACTTTTCTATTATTGACCTCAATATCCTAAAAACATAAGAATTTCAACAGAATGAGAAAATGTTTAGATCTGCAAATGAAAAGTAAAGTGATCCAAGCTAATGCCGAACTAAGGCAACTGTTCAGTGATACTCCAATTCCAGTTCTGACCAATGTAGCTTTAAAAAACCTAGAAGGACTCGGAACAAGATTACAAAACATGTTCAGACACAGAGCATTCTATTAAGATCATCTAATCCAACGCTAATAAATAAAAATCAATCAAAGTACCTGCTGTTTCCGGCGCCAATCTTCTACACCTTCTTTAACCATAGTAGCGAGAATAACAAAAGTCAGCGGAACAATGGCACTCACAGCGGTATAAGGTGCAAGGGGAGTAAAAGACAAGATCCCAACAACGAGGAAGTAGAAATTGGCAACTCTCCTAAACTGCTCAAACAACGATTTAGGGAAGAAACTAGTGAGAGTATACTTGGTGGTCCTCACATAGTTGTCACAGTAATTTCTTGAATTAGCTTGAGAGGAATCAGATTCATTACAGAAAACCACACGAGAGAAACCAGATCGTCCAATACGTGAATGGTCTGGCTTGAAACAAGCTTTAGCACCTGTTAATGTGCAAAGCTTGCTTAATTGTAACTTCCTTCTGCGTCTCTTTCCACTTCCTGCTGCCATTGTCTCTCAATTTCAACACCTAAGAATAGATCAAGAGACTGTTTTGAAGTGTTTTCTTACAAAAAGAATCAGACTTTCACTCTTTCAGATTCTCTAGAATCCTGAAATTTTATAATAATGTTTATTTTTAAGATTATTTTCTATACAAGCAAAAACGAACAAGAAAGGCCAAACTTTTGTTGAGTATCAAAAGCATTACACTGAAAACAAATTGAAACTTTATCTATAAAATGCCGATTGATTTTGCGAAACCGACGAGAACATTTGAAAACAAAGATACCCACAAAACCGAATTGTTCAAAATTGAATGAATTTTTGGGAGAAATGGATAAGAGAGAAGAGACAATACCGAGTTTGGGCAGAGGCTCCGAGAAAAAGCAGAAAAGGTCGTGACTGAATATGTCCGATGTGGTAGTTTATGAGTCTCTTCACCTCTGATTTCCCGAGAAACTGAAATTTTTTCTCGGAAAATCTGGTGAAGAAATGAGGAATCGAATGGGTTAAAGTTTAGATTTTGTGAAATGAGAGAAAGAAATCTGAGAAGAGAATGCTAAAATCTGAAAGAAATAAATTAATAATCTTCTAAATTGGGAAACTGGGGTTTTAATGAATGGACTAAAAGTCTTGGGGTTTTAATGCATGAACACGAATAATGGAAAATTTTAGTTTCCACATTTATAAGAATTTCTGATTGGTTTGACCTTTCGAAAGAATATTTCCTTCTTTTTTTTTCCTAAGACAAATACGAGGATGAAAGACACGGCGTATAAAATGCCAAGATTTTTCTTAAATTAATCATTAATCAACTTTGACAATATAGCAAATCAATTTCCAATAAATATATATTTGTTTTTCAATAAATTAGAGTCGAATGAGTCTGATGATCGTGCTAATAATGTTTAAAAACAAAATCGAGAGTTTTAACTTTTAAGCGCACACGAACAACTAAAGAAAAAAAACTTATTCTTCTGGACGAAGACAAGAACTAAGATGATTTGCCTGCAAAAGTGACATTTAACATATCTTTACTGTGAAGAACAAAAGTGAAAACGAGATTTGATTTTAGAATAAAAACCGATTAGTGTTTAACCTTCTTGGACAAAACTAGAAATGTGGTGAACAAACGAAGAGTAAATTCACAACTAAACAGAAGAGACAAGAGCAATAGTTAGAACTAAACGAGGAGATCGAGCTTCTTAAGGCTGCTAAGTATAGAGCCACTGGTAACGTACCAAGTGCAACCTTGTGGATGTTTCTATATACATTGTTTCCTCCGGTCATTGTGAGAATTCATATAACTTTTTACTATTTTTGCTTTTTGTGTTTGTGGTGTTTACGGTGTTTTGTTTATATAATTACACATGAATATACATTGGTGATTTTATGTGTAAAAAAAACAACATCAATGTGGGATTTTATCTATACGTTGGCACATGATACACACATCAACAAATCCCAACACGGCAACACCCATAATGAATCAGACAAATCCCAAGACACGGGTGGCAAGAGAATGTAGTACAAGTTTATTGTGTTTGATCTTACTTACTGTATAGTATAAAACTCTTCCAAGTTTTCAAGTCTTGGAACAAAGAGGCCAAAGAGAAGGAAACTTAATTGTTTGTGCAGCATGCAGCCGAATTGAAAACCCATGTCATGCTTTGCTAGCGGATGGTGCAATTCTAAATTGTATTGAACAAGTAAAATATGTTTAAACATGCGAAAGGCAGAAATCTTTAGTTAGTACAAAATAAATAGAAACAAAAGTAACAACTCAGTACCATGCAAGAAACAAACAAGGTAAATTAATCATCTCTTTCTCTCCTTTTGTGCACTAAAATGAGAAGATAAGAAGAAGAGCACACGAGTGGGGGACAAGTAATGTACCGACTATACCGGGACTTGCAGCGGCCACCTTCCCAGACATTTGGAGCTTCACCGAGACTCACGGATTTGAAGTATCCATCATCTCCGATGATGAAAGCTGTGTGATAACGACAGGTCACTGTAGATTCGTCTCCATCTACATCGACAGCAACTTTCTTCTCCTCATCAATAAAAAAACTCCCATATTCAGAGTGAAACTGAAAACCAGTGAGAGGTCTCATATCTACTTTCAAAATTTTGCTCTATCTTGGTCGTAAACAAAATCTCCAATATCTCAGTTGAATCCTACCGCTGATATAGCAGAGCGAGTTGTTCTTCTCTAATGCAAGAGAGGGTCACAGTGTCATCAAGATACGAGTGAAATGCGGTTCAAATCTCTCTCTTGTAAAATCAAAAATAGAGTTAAAAACTTAAACCTTCAAAATCTATATTCTCTCGAGCAAAAAAGTAGGTATTTATCTTCAAAGATGAACCACATTCATAATACACTAATCCCAGTCGAGAGTGACGTCAACCCTCCATGAATCAGAGCTGAAGTCGTAGATTTCATACCTAAAAGCGTAGTTCTTTTTATAATATTTCACATAACTATTCAAAAACCTTAAGATTTTATGGTTACGGTTTTTTTGTTGTCATATCTTAGAGCATATTTATCTCCTCTGAGTAAATTCAATCTAGGTCTGATCCATTTGTTTACCCCCGATAAGAGTTCCACACCACAAGCCCCGAATTGTCTTTAACAACGCATAACAATAAGCTGTCACAGTGAAAAAAATAGATATTTCGACGTGATTAAGTAAATCTACCTGCTTAATAGATAGATCAAGCAAGTCTTCATCTCCCTTGTCCTTGCGACAGAGATGATATCTAATTAAACAAATCTATTTATATATTTGAAAAATAAGTAATTTGAAAAAATATATTTATATATTTCCATATTATGTTTTTTAAACTAAGTTTCCGTCATGTTTCCATATTATGATTTTTAAAAATTATACTTTTGTTTTGTTTCTCCGCGTTTTCAAGAATTTTTCATTTAGAATGTTTTCCGGCGTTTTAAAGAATTTCCTATTTCTAATATTTTTCGCATTTTCAAGAATTTTCCATTAAACCAAAAACAGATTTCGGATGGAATTTTCATACAACTTAGCCATAAACACACTTGATTAATCGTTTAATTACATAACTACCAAAAGGTCACGAGCATAAAGTTAAAAGTCACAGGGTTAATTATGTAAATAAATAGTAATCATAATAACAATACGAACACAAGCGTTCAACTGGAATGCCTCGTAGGCTCGTTCGTAGCTACTGATTTTTGCCAAAACGCCGCATCGAGGTGAATTACGAAAACCCCCTGTACGTAGACACGTGGCTTTGTACGATTAGTTAGTAGCTAAAAGTCAATGAAACTACACTAGGCTAATATGGTCAGCTAGAGATATTTTTTTCTGTTTTGGGCTTTTTACGGGAATGGATAATCAAAAACGAGATGCTCGATCTCCCCCAAATTAAGAGTAAACCCTAATTGTATTTACACCTTTTTCTCGCTCTCAAAAGGAATCAGGAACTCGCGGCGTGTGTTTGCTTTACCCCTCTCTAGAATTTAGCTTTATCTCCTGAATCTCTCTTTGTTCTGTGATTCTTCGTGGTGTTCCGGCGAAGAGAGATACATACAGATTGGATATGGCAGCTGATAATACGGGCGCGAAATCGAGCTCCGCTGCTGATTCTTATGTAGGGAGCTTGATTAGTTTGACATCCAAGAGCGAGATCAGATACGAAGGGATCCTTTACAACATTAATACTGATGAATCTAGTATCGGACTACAAAACGGTACGATTCGTTTTCACTTCCGATGGAGGATAATTAGATGCGTAGTTTGATTTTGATGGTGTTTTCTCGTTTGTTCTCTTATAGTTTTTGTTATTCTTTTGAAATTTTGCTCCAATCTTGAGCTGTTTTAGCTCGGTTTGAAAGATATATTGTTATTGTGCTTGGAAATTCATGACAATAAAGTGCTCATGTTTACTATCTAACTTATCAAATTGTAATCAGTAAATTTGAAACTATTTGGTGGTGCATGGAAGCTTAGTCTTGGTGAGATTTAGATGGCCTAATGCTTGAATTTTATCGTGTGTAGTGCGATCATTTGGAACTGAAGGAAGGAAGAAAGATGGTCCGCAAGTTCCTCCAAGTGACAAATTTTACGAGTACATATTGTTCCGTGGAACTGATATCAAGGTATCCAATAGGATTATGCTAATGCTTTTGTGTTATCAGTTGCTAGTCTGCCCACTTTGGACACTAATTCTTCTTGTTGTTCGTAGGATTTGCAAGTCAAAGCTTCTCCACCTGTTCAGCCTCCTCCACCTACTATAAATAATGACCCTGCTATAATTCAGGTGAATGGTAGAAATGTTAGGGTTATGTTAGTGATTTTTTAGAGTCAAATGATGTAACCCCATCCTTCACTTGTAATTTTTTTTTCAGTCTCACTACCCTAGCCCAATGCCTACATCTAGTAGCTTGCTTTCTACCGTGAGCGGGTCACTGCCTGACATTAGTTCCCATAATGGACAACCTGGACAACATGGGATGGGATTTCAAAACTCAATGCATTTGTATCAGCCTGGTGGAAATCTTGGTTCGTGGGGAGCATCACCACAACCGCCAATGTACTGGCAAGGATTCTACACCCCACCTCCCAATGGGCTTCCTCAATTGCATCAACAGTCTCTGATTCGACCTCCACATGGGTTGCCAATGCCCAGTTCTCTTCAGCAACCCCTGCAATATCCTAACTTTAATGCCCCTCCACCTAATGGTTCATCAACTTTGCAGGGTTCAAGCTTGCCAGAACCACCCTCGTCGTTGTTTCCTTTTAGTACCAGTTCTCAAATTCTAGCACCCAGTTCATTGCCTTTCTCTAGTCTACCACCTGTGACGCTGTCTTCAAGCCTGCAATCTACACTGCAGTCAGCACCATCTCCTTCACTAGCTTCAGAGATGGCCCCTCCTTTGCTGTCAAACAAAGCTCCTATTGCTGTGCCTCCTACCCTACCTCAGGATACTAATTTTCTTCCATTTTCTCTACCAAGTACTAGAGCCACCGAAACAAGTGCTGGCCTTCCGCTGTCTAACAAACCTAGTGTAGTTACTGGTCCAATTTCTCTGCCGCAGACAACACAGTTGACATCTGCTCCTGTTACTGGAATTTCTAGTTCCATTAGCCAAGATAAGCCAAAACCTTTGTTGGTTACTCCTGACCAACTGCTGCAGTCTGGATCTGCTGCAGTCTCTTTGTCCCCACCCTCTAAAAATGCGGATAAAGATATTGAGCTGGTTCAAGTATCATCCTCATCAGCTGGGCAGGAACAATCTGTTCCAATTACATCAGAAGCCCAACCTCCAATACTGCCATTGCCTTCCTCTGCAAGGCCAACTCAGAAGGTTTTTAACTTGCATAAATCTCCAAAACTTTTTATCTACTCGTATGCCCTTTATATGACATCACAGCTTCACTTATTGATATGACATAGAGCCTTTAATTCTAGATAAGCATTTTCAAGGAGTAAGTAATGCTTTACATGAAATTATCTTGCATTTTCTGATGTCTGAGTTAAACTGGAATGACATATAACAGTTATATTTGCACCTTTTATCTTTCCATACTTTGTTCTTTCTTTGTTGAAGATGCATGAAAAGCTCTCTGGGTTCCTTCCTTGATGTAGTAGATTTCGTCTTCCCTGTTTTGCTTATAAGTCGTCATGGTTTCATGATTAATTGAACTTGTTCACTGAATTTTTCTCAGCCAAACGGGCAGTCTTTCCCAACTCATAATGGTTACAGGGGACGTGGAAGAGGAAGAGGAAGAGGAGCAGGGGTAGTATTCTTCTCATTTCTTTGTAGAATGTGACGAGGCATTTATTTGTTTTTACCAGGGGAAAGATCTACTAATTAATAAAGTTCGTCAACTAAAGCCACCTATGCTAATAGTCCTCCTTGTTGGCAGAGATCAAACCAGGTAATGAAGTTCACTGAAGATTTTGATTTCACGGCGATGAATGAAAAGTTCAATAAGGACGAAGTATGGGGTCATCTTGGGAAGAGTACCAACGGAGATGGTGATGATGATGCCCCAATTGAAGATGAAGCTGAGCTGCCTAAGATCGATGTCAAAGTAAGTGAAAGTAGACTTATAATCAAGTAAAGCCAATTCCCCCTCTCTAGTCTCATATACCTTAATTGTTTATTGGTGTAGCCTGTTTACAACAAAGATGACTTTTTCGATAGCCTCTCATCAACTGCCATTGACCGAGACTCCCAAAATGCAAGACCTAGGTTCTCAGAGCAAAGGAAACTAGATACTGAGGTACATTCTATATATTTTCAAACTCGAAAAGCAGACTGGACTTATTTAGTCCCCTACCGTTTTCGGAGATACTCAAGTTTCCAGAATGTTAAACCCAGTTGACTTAAAACTCGGTATTGGTATAATTGCAGACATTTGGTGAGTTCTCGAGATTCAGAGGAGGTCGAGGAGGGCGTGGTTATGGTCGAAACGGTTATTCACGTGGTGGTTATGGTGGACGTGGATATGGCGGTTATGGTGGGCGTGGTGGTGGCGGGGGCGGTGGTTATGGGTATGGTGGACGTGGCCAGGGGAGAGGCGTATCAAATCTTACTTCCTAAAAGTTGTGCCAATAAGGCTCTAAAGAATCAAAATCCAATGGGAGCTCATGCTTTATAGTGCTTTTGGTATGTGTGGCAATAAAACAAAAACTTGAGTCTGATGTAATGTTTCTGTTATAAACCCCCCTTGTGTGGTTGTCGAGTGTATCAATTTGATTTCCGATCTTTGTTTTAAGACTTGGTAATAGCGTCTTTATTTCAGTATTCATATTGTGTTCAACTTTTGTAGACTTGACATTTGTGAAATGCTATTTTTGCTTTTTGTCTTTATAGTGTCTTGCTGTTTAGTGTTTGTAGTAACTATTTGTTTAGTATGGTTGGTTACCCTGGACTTATATGTCAAACATTTTGACTTTAAGAACAGTAATAGCAGCCTTGAATTAAATGGGCCGAGTAAGGAGACAGAGAGGTCCATATACATATATCCATAATCTCTTCTTTTCTTAATCAAAAAATCATTTTGTCGGCAACTTTCTAAGAAGAGAGTGTGAAGAGAGCTAGTGGAATGGGAAGTGTGGATTCTTCAAGACTGTCACTGGTCTTGTTTGCAAGACTCTCCGGTTTAGTAGTCGCAGTTTCGGTTCTGTACTGGGCTCTCTTCCTCCCTAATCTAGGCCTCAGCTACTCTGTAACTAACACACTCCCTTCCTCGTTGATTTTAATTCAAAATCTCTGGTCTCTGATAAAGTATATATTTTTGTAGACTCTTCATCCTCTGCTGATGGTGATTGGCTTCATTCTTGTAAGTGGAGAAGGTAGTGATGATCCTTCTTTATGCCTTTTTGAAGATTTAATCTCTCTTTCATGAATACTTATAAAGAATTTGGGGTTTGATCTGCAGCAATTCTGATACACAGATGGTTGCCTGGTTCAAGGAAAATGAAGAAAGCAGTTCATCTATGGCTACAAGGGTTGGCATTGGCCTCTGCTGTGTTTGGGATTTGGACAAAGTTCCAATCCCAAAGTGGAGTTTTCGCCAATTTCTACAGTCTCCATTCTTGGATGGGTTTACTCTCTGTTTCGCTCTTCGCTGCCCAGGTTCGTCTTTTTCATTATTTACCAACCAATGTTACTTTTTATTCAATATAATATTTAAACATCTGAGATAGTATTTTATTCACCATCGAAAAAGAACTAGAATGCTTTCCAATAATTTTAAATTTTTTATTATAAAGGTCGGATTACACGTTACTATCATTATTGTTTTTCTCTTTTTTGAAAATGTTTGCCATCAATAATAATGTAAAGAATGACAGAGGACGAAATTGAATAGTGAATACCCAATTTGTCACGGAAGCTTTCAAGCTGACAAGATTCCCCTAAAAGACTATAAAACGAATTACTATATTTAACAGATAAAACCATTTATTATTGTCAGTTCAATCTATGTGCTATGTCCTACATATTTTATTACCAGTTGTACAAAAAATTTCAAATTATTGATGAAGTGTCATTTTCTTAAGGAGTCTTTTTACTAATTAGCCCTCACGACCGCGCAGTATCCTTCAAAAGGTGTCAATAGCATTTTAAGAGTAGCGGGATTTAAATGTAATTTGAGAAACCGAGGCATTAAGTTATCTGTATAACTGTATTTACGAAAAAGCCTCACAATTTTCTTGAGGGGAGACCAGTTTTTGAAGATTATTAACAATGACGTGGTCTTGCAGTGGGTGACTGGGTTCTTGAGCTTCTGGCATAGAGGAGAAGTACGGACTACAAGAACCACGTTTCTTCCTTGGCATGTCTTCCTCGGACTCTATACCTACGGTCTAGCCATTGCAACCGCCGAGACTGGACTGCTTGAGAAGCTGACGTTCCTTCAAACCAAGAGAAACGTCCCCAGACGCAGTCATGAATCAGTGATCGTCAATGGTCTAGGGCTTGGCTTGGCTCTACTCAGTGCCATTGTTATAACAGCTGCTGTTTTGCCAAAGTATCAGAGTCATTCTGGTAATGAGAAACTCGTTTATTCATCTCAAGATCGTCCCAAATGTTTGACTTCTTGAGTTTTTCTTTTCCGCTTTTTTTTCTTTGCTTTGGTTTTGGAGACAAATTACACATTTATGGTGTACAAAAAGAACAAATTAGTTCTTAGAAAATGTATTACCGCATTGTGATAATGAGACTTCTTTCCAGAAACTTGGCTCCTCCAACTTTTCCTTGGATCTGAGACGGTAAGTAAATTACTCGTCTTTGGTCCCCAGCTTCGATCAAGAGCTCAGAACCTCCCCTATACTGCAATTTCATCAAGAAAACCAAAAATCATTTGTAGTTCTTGCCTTCATATGAACAGAGATCTTTCCAGGCAATCACATTATGCCATTATCAATGACGTCGAAGAAAGGATAGAGCTTTACAAGAACCAAAGAGAGTCTGATGGATATGAGAAGGTTCTTACCTGGTATAGTTTGATTTCCGATTTTTCAAACCCGGGCATGAAAAGAGTCACCAATTTCTTTGTTGTATCAAACATTACTGGAGGTGTCAAGCTGCTTCCATGGTTTGCTGTTTCAGAAAGAAGTTCCCTGACAGTCGAATTCGCTTGGTCCAGCAGAATTTTGTCCCAGTCCAGACCCTCTCTAGTAAATGGAACCGATGCAGAAGCAAAGGGCAGCGGCACAAACTCTTCTTTTGGGATTTTGCTTGTCAGATGAGAAGAAGAAATAGCACACGCTCCAGAAGCAGGAGATCCTGCTTGTATTGCACAACCCCAATACCGTAATGCGGATTTAACAGACATAGGATTGTTTGGGTCCATTACAAGAAAACTCCTGAATCTCTCTGGATCTTTCAAAGTAGAAGCACCAGTCTGCAGTTTGCAAAAATCCATATGTAATTTTGGAGCTAAATTAGTTGAAGACAGTTGAGTTATGGAATAGATTAGATACCTCCAAGAAATGCTCCAAAGTATCCCACATTGCAGCACTTGTCATACCATCGAAAGGCGACTTCTTGCCACTTATGTTCATTGTCTCGTCAACAAATCTCATAATGGAAGGACTTGTTAGCCTCCCCAAATCAGTCTTCTCGGCCATACTCCTCAGATATTTCACATACAATCTGCAAAAAGCATGCTTCCTAAGGGCTGAACTAAGGGAAATAAGCACAAAGAAGTCAGAAAGAAAAGCAAAACTTAATGAGACCTTGTTTTACTGCTTAGACCTATCATCCGAAGAGTTTCCTCAGGACTAATGCCATCGTAAATTATAACGTCAAAAGTCTTCCCTTTGTGGTTCTTTCGAGTTGCTTGCCTAAAGAAACCAACAAGCCTCTCGAGTTCAAGCATCGAAAAGATGGAATCCATCCCTGGAAGCACTCCTAGCTCTTCTCCTACCACCTACTACGCAGCAATATCCAAAACAAATGAGGACTTAAAACCCCAATTTTGTCTCTGTCGAAACTCTCAGATATGAAGTTGTGTCACATACCTACCCCTTCAAGAACCCCTTGGGTCATATTAAGTTGAGCGTCTGCTTGCTTCAGCTGTTTAAGAGGTTCTAGAAGCATCTACAGTGTTTCCAGAAACAGTCGCTAAGTAAGTTCAAACCTTGAACCAGACATAAAGTATGCCAAAGACCAAATCAAAAAAAGGGACATACTTTTGTGGTTTCCAGCCTAATCACGGAGAGACTGTCATTGATCAAGGTAGGAGACGTCCCAATCTTGGTTCCAAGGAGGAAATCAGCAGAAGGATCTTGATTATGTACCACCAAGCATGTACTCAGCCCAGCCAATGCGTAATGCTATGAGCATATCCATTTTACAAAGACAAATTCAAAATTAGTTAGCAAACAACACATCAAAAACATCAATATAAGCAGAGATCAGATCAATACAATACTCAATTCTAACATTATAGGATTTAGAACTCAATGCCAACGAAATTTCAGGACTTCCGTCAAATTTGTTTCATGCAATTGACATCAGAGCTCTCGTCAAGATTGATGAATGCAATGAGAAAGAATGATTTTTTTTTACCTGAGCAGCCAAAACAGCGGCAGTGGTCTTGCCGGAGCCGCCTTTTCCGAGAAATGTGACGAATTTCGTTGGTTTCGGAGAAGATTCACCGATGGTATCGTAATAATCTCTAGAAGATGTTGCCGCCACAGGAGCTGCTCGACGCTTTCTGGAGAGTGAAGCTGCTTCAGTTCGCACAATGGGAAGGAGAGTGAGACTGGGGCTTAAGCATGTAAGAGAATAAGCGAGCAAAGACACCATTTTTTATGTAATTTCAAGAGATCAGATTGACCGGAGCTCTGGGGCTGCTTGTGATAAAGGAGTGACCGGAGCTGACACAACATGTGAACAACACACACAATTCACGTTTGCGTTCAACTAATAATTAACAAAAACGCCCTTTACGTTTTCAAACTTTTTATTTCATGGTTAAAAATGTAATTCCTTATTAGTTCCATATCAGGGGCTAACATTAGGTACATGTAATTTGATGGTCCATGTACTAATTTAGATTTCAATTTGCTATTGTGATTGTTTGATTTGTAATGTAAATCTAAAAACTTTTTCTAATTTAGAAACATGATATTATCTAGGAATTAACTATAAATTGATATTTATTATCCGGAGTAAGTTTATAAAAAATAGAAGAAGCCGGATTTTTTTTTTAAATAGCGGTTAAGAAAAATAAGAACAAATCAAACAAATTAAATGATGTATATATATATATATGTATATGTCGCCAAATGTATATATATATCTAAACATGTAATAATATCGATCCATGAGCATATATTAAATAATTGTTTCAAAAAGGGCCGAAAGGCTCAAGCCCAATCTTTCTTCGTTTTTAATTAACCTTAAAAAATGGGATACCGACATTGACAAAAAAAAAGTACCTACATCGTAAATACGTTTACCAGTCCACGACCGCGTGGGTAAACATCACTAATACGGCAACGTTTCTTTGCTACCTGTGATTAAGAAACTCTTACATCTCTTCACCAATAGCCGTTTTAAGAGTTTTGCGATTGAACATCACATTCAAATAAGAGGAGATTAGGAAGATCGATCTGATCAATCTCGATTGAACAAGATGGTACGTCTTATTGTTTTTCAGTTCAATTATTCTATTAATCGCTAGATTTATTGGGTGGTAAGTTGGGGATGAACCATATTTGTATGTTGTAATTGATTCTAGGGTTTGTTCACAAAGGTTTCTTCAGATTAATTTAAAAATCTTACGTGATTAGCTTAATGGATTAGCTGATAGTTCGTCGGTAATTTGAATTTTTCAATTGATGTTGGGTTCCTACGGATTTGAAACTTAAAAATCAATTTCGAAAATTTCCAGGTTTTAGCGTGTTATCAAAAATTTATGTATAATTCGGGCGAATCAAATCAATTGCTTCCGTTCTTTATCTTTAACCTTTTGCTTATTGGGGATCGTATCTGATTTGGTGTTTCATTGATTTGAGTTTCATGTGCTAATATTTTTCAATTTGTTCACTTTTGCAGTCGACTTTATCAGCTGCCAGAGCAGATAACTTTTACTATCCCCCAGAATGGACTCCCGATCAAGGTTCCTTGAACAAGTTTCAAGGACAGCATCCTCTCAGAGAGAGGGCCAAGAAAATAGGCGAGGGGATTTTGGTCATAAGGTAACGTAATCAAATACTATATTAGTTCATACCACCGACTGCTTCATTCCAAAATTGATTCTTTGGAAGGAAGATGCTACTCTATGTTGAATTCACATAAGTTTTTCATTTAGATTGTTTTCGTAATCATGAATAGAGATGAGGCTATGCCAAAAATATAACATCAAACTATTATGATGATCAAAAGTAGGAAACAATGTGTCTTAGGCTTGAGTTGTTGTCAATTTGTTGGTTTGGCTCGATGTTGAAGTCGATCCCTGGTGTAATTCCGTTGATCGATTAGAAGCTTTTTTTTTTTGTTGAATTGGCATGAGGGTACTCTCACTTTGGGTGAATTTTTCACACGTGCTTTAATTTTGTTCAGGTTCGAGATGCCCTATAATATATGGTGTGGTGGCTGCAATTCTATGATCGCCAAGGGTGTTCGATTCAATGCAGAAAAGAAGCAAGTTGGGAACTATTATTCTACAAAGGTACGATTGAGAGTTTTTCCTTTCTCTATGATCACTTAAATACAGGACCACAAAATTCTGTTTATGCTCTTGTTCGGAAAAAAAACATTTGACTGCACTAGTACATGTGCCCTGCATTGTATATTCTTTTTCTACTTGCTATAGAACTTTGTCTGAGGTTTATTCTTATCATGATCAGATATGGAGCTTTGCAATGAAATCACCATGCTGCAAACATGAGATAGTCATTCAGACAGATCCTCAGAACTGCGAGTATGTAATTACTAGTGGTGCCCAGAAGAAGGTTGAGGAATATGACGTAGAAGATGCAGAAACCATGGAGCTTACTGCTGAAGAAGGTTGTTTTTTTTTACCTCCTTCTACAAGTTTGCTTTTTAGAAGCTCTTGAGGTCTTTCAATAGCAAATCGTTTTTTATCCTTCTTATTTGTTCCACCGGCTCATTCTTGATATGATTTTATGAACTTGTGCAGAGAAGGGAAAGCTTGCAGACCCTTTTTATCGTTTAGAGCACCAGGAAGTTGATTTGCAGAAGAAAAAAGCAGCAGAACCGCTTTTGGTCCGACTTCAGCGAGTCTCTGATGCAAGACATGCAGATGACTACTCCCTAAACAGAGCTTTACGGGCACAAATTAGGGTAAGTTACAAGTTTTCAAAATTTTCTTGCTTGCAATCTTGTTTGTTGATTCCTCCTTTCTAATTTTTTGCTCGTTCTCCAGGGACACAGGAAACGTGTAGCGGAAGAAGAGGCTACTTCAAGAAAGCTAGGCTTGGGGATAAGACTTCTTCCGAAGAGCGAAGAAGATATTGCAGCTGCATCGAAAGTGATATTCAAGACCAAGTTTGATAAGAATCGAAAGGACAAACCGGCGCTTATCCATGCATCTTCCATCTTTTCCGAGTCATCTTACTCGAGGTCATCATCAAGCAAGAAAAGAATGGAGCTAGAAGCAAAGAGAAGGAAAATAAGCGCAGCATCAGCGTCAACTCTACTGAGAGGAGGATTCAAATCCAAGGTTTCTTCAGTTTCTGTAAGGAAGCTGTAGTTTTAAGCAACTGTACTTGAATCGCTGAGAAGAGAATCAATGTAAGAAAAAAGTAAAAGTCAACTTATTATCAATGAAGATGTTTCGACGCTTGGAAAATTGAATTTGATCCTGGCTTGATCTTGTGCTCTTATATTGTCAGCTTTGTCATTGATCTTTATATTCGTTATATACAAATAGCTCTATTATAAAGAGTATAGATCCAGTTCATACAGTATTTCCACTCGTATGTGTCATGTACATGAATGTAATTGCTCTTTTCAATCTA
The DNA here is from genome assembly GCA_963922655.1 of Cardamine chenopodiifolia. Taxonomy (NCBI): domain Eukaryota; kingdom Viridiplantae; phylum Streptophyta; class Magnoliopsida; order Brassicales; family Brassicaceae; genus Cardamine; species Cardamine chenopodiifolia. The sequence continues at coordinate 8,579,073 of OZ000459.1, forward strand.
TATAACTCAAATCATGTTATATGATTTGTGATCTCAAACACCTGTAAAAATCAGATCAAGTGTGAAAGCACATGGATAATTAATAAACACTAATTAAATATCGTTAGTTCGAGTGGAAAAGATGTGTACGTTTTCAGGCAAAAACCTTATCGTTGTATTATCATTATAAGTAAAAGTGCTTTAACTAGACCTACCGAAGATATCACAACCGTTGATCTATACGACAAGCGTGTTACGATGGAAGCCAACGAAAAGTCGTCGTATACTATGGATAAAATCCCTCACTCTTCTAGTACATAAACTGGCGCCTCTCTATCTCTCTCTTCTCCACTTTCCCAGTTATTTACGGGATTTTATTTTCTCAGAATCTTTTGTTATCTCTCGCAAACAATAATCGAGTTTTAAGTATCGATTGAGGTGTTCGAGGAAACTTTCAAATATTAATTTGACTTTTGTTAGCGTCGAGAGAGTTGTTGTCTAGGGTTTTCCGATTCTGCTTCTCTTTGTTCTCTGATCTTTTCTTCATCGAGCTCTCATGGCTGGGTAAGCACCATTTATTTCTCTCTATCCCGCTATGGGTCATCGAGTTTTTAGTTTAGACTTTAAACCTAAGTACGATTCCTGCTAATTGAATCCCGAGTATGGGAACGAAAAAAGTTTGATTTTACTCTGCTATTTTCCCTGCTATTGTAAATCAATGGAGCTCTGTGATTTTACTCTCCACGATGTAAAAAGTAAGCGAGAAAGGGTTCATTTGAAATCCACATTTGGTTCATTCATTGCTAGGGTTTTGAACATCGGGGTTTTTAAGCTTCTAGTACTATGATGCTTTTTCTCCCAGAAATTTTGATTGATGAGCTTGAGTTTCGTAGATCATACATTATTTTACTGAGGTTTAGTATCCTCAATGTATCTTATAGCATTTACTTGTATCAAATTTAAGTCTTTGCACCTTCTCGAAGTAGATATCCATGGTTTGTATAGTGGAACAGTCCTATGATACTTCTTTGTTTTTCAGACAATGTTTTGTAGCTTTAGATTTAATTTTGTTTTTATGTGACTATGTCTTCTTTAACCTGTATTTGGAAACGGCACTAGAAACTAATTCTAAACCTTCAGGTCTTTCATTAGAGCTATGTGTTTTGATATCATCTCTATGATCATTCTGTTTTGTCTTGAATATACGGAACTACTTACTGTCTTGACTAAAGGATGCTTTTCTTGCTGTATATGCAGACGATCATGGCTAATCGATAGCAACCGGATTGCAACAAAAATTATGAGTGCATCGGCTAGTTCTGACCCGCGCCAAATGGTGTGGAAAAGCAATCCTACAAGACATTGTCCAAAGTGCGATTACGTCATTGACAACAGCGATGTATGGTTTTCTCTTTTATTTCATTTGGCTAATCTCTAAGATTATATTTTCTTTGAAGTTGTAAACACAAGTTTTATACATTTCCAGGTTGTTGATGATTGGCCAGGATTGCCTCGAGGTGTGAAATTCGATCCATCTGATCCAGAGATCATATGGCATTTGCTAGCAAAATCTGGTTTATCAGGTTTAAGCCCCCACCCTTTCATTGATGAGTTCATTCCAACCGTCAGTCAAGATGATGGAATCTGTTACACCCATCCTAAGAATTTACCAGGTTAGACAATTCATGTTATCATCTGTTTTCAGTGATTAAAGAAGTTCTGAATTTTTTTTATCTCGCTTAAATTGAACTATATTAGGTGTTAAGCACGATGGAACCGTGTCCCACTTCTTCCATAAAGCAATCAAAGCTTATAGCACTGGAACTCGGAAACGTAGAAAGATTCACGATGACGATTTAGGCGATGTGCGTTGGCATAAGACAGGAAGAACAAAACCGGTTGTGTTGGATGGTGTTCAAAGAGGATGCAAGAAAATAATGGTTCTCTATGGCGGAAAAGCTGTGAAAACGAACTGGGTGATGCACCAATATCACTTGGGAATAGAAGAAGATGAGAAGGAAGGTGATTATATTGTTTCTAAGATATTCTACCAGCAGCCAGTAGTCAAGCAAGGTGATAAAGCTGAACAGGAAGTCTCTGAGGATATCTTTGCTGCAATGACTCCAAAAGCGGATCCTGTCACTCCAAAATTGGTTACCCCCGAGCCTCGACATGCTGTACGACTTTGTTCTGATTCTCACTTGGCGGATGACTATGTGACTGCACAAGAGGTTTCTCCCCATGACTATGTGACTGCTCAAGAGGTTTCTCCCCATGACTATGTAACTGCCCAAGAGGTTTCTCTTGCTGAGGTAAAATTCTTATTGTTTGCTTTCTATTGATAAGTCCTTGTGCTAGTCTAGTGGAGGAGCATTGTGATTACTGTAAGTGGTTTGTAGTTGATTGTCGCTGTTGTGACAGTTCAGCAACTATAGTTGAGATATTTAGCTACAGAACTAACTGATTAAAAAGAAGTCTAGGCAGGAGTTGGGGTTGACAGGATTTGTCTAGGGTTTGGGATTGAGAATTGGGTTGAGATTAGAGATTCTCTCGTTAATGAAGAATAAGCTCTTACTGAAGTGAATAAAGAAACAGTTTACGGGGTTGGACCTGATCACATTCCTCTGTAAATTTACAAATTATCGCTATTGCACTAATTGACACTTTTTCCTTTGTTTACTGGTACCTAAGACAACAGAAGCAATGTATATGGAAGAGGAGGTTCAGGGTATTCAAGCTACTTATGAAAGACCAATTCCCGAGGATGAGCATGAGCCTCAGATCAGGATTGAAAACGGAGAAAATGAAATGGTATATGATAAAGAAGAGAAAGAGAAGGATAAAGACGATGAAAACCAAGCTGAGGAAGATCCGACCTGGTTGGACAGTGGATCTCAGTTTATCTTGAACTCGCAACAGCTTGTGGAAGCCTTGTCTCTTTGCGATGATCTCTTGCAAATGGGATCACAGGACAGGGAAGAAAACACAAACAATGGAGGTTCAAAGAACAAGCAACCATGTTTTGCGGATTATGCACATCTAGGAACAGAAGATTTCAAACGGGATCTAGAGGAATGTCAGAAAATCGTTCTTGATCCCTCTAACATAGAGCTCGATACTCCACCTGAGTTTCGTCTGAGCCAGCTGGTAAACTTAAATCCCTTTCTTCGCTTTAAACGTTTTGATGCAGTCAGGCACAAAAGCCAAATATGTTTTGCTTTGTCTGTTCAGGAATTTGGATCACAGGAGAGCTTTCTCGCTTGGGGGACTGGAAAGACTGACTGACTAAACAAAACTCCCACGAGCTCGAGCTCGAGACTGTGGAATTCAAGTGATATTTTTTGGTTGGCAAAAAGGCGCGACGCTGCTGTAATATGGTAGTTTCCTCTGCGCCTCAAGGGCTTGGATTCAAACTGTTTCACTTTTTGTTTTCGGATTTAGTCTTTGGAACGTGTTTCGGATCTAACTTGCAATGTCAGTATGTAAATATTATGCTTTTGAGATTTTTTTGAGTCCAAAACCTGCATCTATGGATTATGTCCGATGAAACTTTCTCAACCGAACTCTTGTTTCTCGCTCAACTAACACCATGGCCAACCTCGGCCGTTTAAAATGTAAACGCAACGTTTGCGTTTGCTTTAAAGTGTTACCACAATATTGTAATAATCACATAAACCGCTAGGACACAATTGTGGATCTAGTGTGTTTGACTAAAATGCTGCTCTTAGCTGAGTTTAGTGTTGTTCACCACATAATATAATCATTTACTTAAATCGATTATCAATCCAATCAAATTTGCTTTCACAAAAAAAAAGATATTACATTTTTTCATCCAAGTTCAAACAGTAATAAAAAAGAACATATAAAAATAAACAACCTTCAACTATCTGAACGAGATGATTAAGAATCATTAACATGATCATCATCATAATCTTCACCATATAATGTATCCAAAATAGATCCAGCAGAGGAAGAGTCCGCCCCGATGAACTGGTCTAGTTTGTCCTCTCCCCACCAACTTGACGCATGTAGCGTACGACGACCCTTAGATTTGTCACCGGACTTGATAGCCGGTGACACGTGGCAATTACTGTACTTGGACCGCTCAAAATTTCCAGTGAACTTTGAATGGTTGGTAGGCTTTGATGGTACTTTTGTAAATTCTCCAAAAGCTGGTGGTGAATCCAACTGGTTCACGGGTTGGTTTGTGGGTCGTGGGTTAAAACCCGATGGATGATGATTCATCCCTGTCCTAACGAAACCGTGTTGACGACCTTCCCTCCTCATTATTGCTTAAATTGATTTGAGTTTTTATGAATTGTAGAATTACGAATGTGTGGATATATATAGGGACATATAATTGAGGAGGGGAATACCAAATATATGTGCTCCACAAGAAATTCTGAATAGTCAAACATACTTGTCCATCAACAAATTAATATTATATTCCTCGTCTGCTTTTTGTTTTTGACTTTTCGTGTCATTTTCCTTAATATTAAAGTTCTTGATTACGTTGGGCTCATTGAACTGTGGATATGTATGTGTCAGAACAATGGGTTGGGCTATTAGACCCATTGGATCTGAGGCCATAAGTTAATGGTCCTGAGATAAAACCGGAGTTGGTGACTTAGACCGGGTTTTGTCTATTCTTTAATGTACGGTAATGAAAACGACAAGTAGGCCAACTCACGGACGCAGAATTTTTTAAGTATTTTACATTTACCCAAGTCACGTTGTCTGATACAGTCACAATTTTTTTTTTTTTTTAACAGTCACTATGTAACGAACTACTAACCACGTTGCTCTCTTGTTCTTCACTCTACATTATTCATTGTAAATCAAGCTAGTAGTAATTGATCAATAGGTTGACCAAAATACTTAAATCTAACCCAAATAAAATTACAACAAAGTGGGCATCATGATCTTTCGGCTTAATCATCTCGTCAACTTAAAAAAGAGAGTTTATAACTAAACTAGGATTAGATCGGTTTGACTTGGTTACCAAATAAAGCATTAGTTGGGTTTAGTAGATTTACGGTGAATTTTAGGTGACGAATATTTGTCTGGTAGTGCATGGTGGCCACGTCACGGTGACTAAAGAGAATTTACTTCTTCACTGACGTAACTGTTTTTATTTATTCAACACTACCTACTTGTATTCTGTGTGTACTTTCAATAAATGTATATGCCAGATAATTGTATTATTACAAAATAATTAGGTTTTATTCAAATAATTAGTCAAAACCGAATATTGAAAAGAGAAAAATTGTAAAAAGCAGCCCATAAATATAGCGAAAAAGTGAAATAAATGTCTTTAAATGACTTAACTCAACTCAGTCCACCCGCTAATCTCGCCTTCATCTCTCTTTTTTGTATTTTTTTTTTGTCATCGTCAATCACAGTACACGCTTACATGCTCCCCTTTTCTCTTAACTCTCTCAAATCCAAATTCAACTAATTACAACAATGCCCTCCCTCTTCCTCTTTCTCTCCTCCTTCTTCCTCTTCCTTCCCTTCTCTATCTCTTCCCCATTCAGTACGTCTCCTTCTATCCCTCCACCGTCTAATTCTCCAGATCTGACTATAAACTGATTTCTTACTTTTTTTTTTGTATTTGCAGATACTTCATTCTTCATTGACTGTGGAAGTCCCGAAGGTTCCACAGACGCTTTCAACCGCACATGGCTTCCTGATCGATTCTACTCCGGCGGAAGCACCGCTGTAGTATCAGAACCTCTTCGATTCCATCTCATCGCCGAGAAAACAATCAGGTATTTCCCTCTTTCCTTCGGGAAGAAGAATTGCTACGTCGTTCCACTTCCTACTGGTCGATACTATATCAGAACTTTCACCGTTTATGATAACTACGACGGTAAATCTCATTCGCCGTCGTTTGATGTCTCCGTCGAAGGCACACTTGTTTTCTCCTGGAGATCTCCTTGGCCTGAGAATCTCCTTAGCGATGGCTCTTATTCTGATCTGTTTGCGTTTATCGGAGACGGCGAGCTCGATTTGTGCTTTTATAGTATCGCTACTGATCCTCCAATTGTAGGTTCGTTAGAAGTTTTACAAGTCGATCCTTCGTCTTATGACGCCGATGGGACTGGTCAAAATGTTTTGCTGGTTAACTATGGAAGGCTCTCGTGTGGCTCAGATCAGTGGGGTCCTGGGTTCACTAACCACACTGACAATTTCGGGAGATCGTGGCAATCGGATGAAGCTTTTCGCGCGGAGGATTCGAAATTGGTGGCTAGGTTGTTGTCTACTGTGGAGAAAATCAAGGGAGTGGATCAGCCGCCGAATTATTTCCCGATGAAGCTTTATCAAACGGCGGTTACAGTTTCAGGAGGTGGATCGTTGGTTTATGAGCTGGAAGTTGATGCGAAGCTTGATTACTTGCTTTGGTTTCATTTTTCTGAGATTGATTCAACAGTGAAGAAGGCTGGGCAAAGAGTGTTTGATCTTGTGGTGAATGATAAAAATGTGAGCAGAGTTGATGTATTCAATGAGGTTGGAGGATTTGCTGCATTTAGTTTAAACTATACTGTGAAGAATCTGAGCAGTACTACTGTGATTGTGAAACTTTCACCTGTTTCGGGAGCACCAATAATCAGTGGGCTGGAGAATTACGCCATTGTTCCCGCTGATATGGCCACTGTGCCTGAACAAAGTACGTTTAAATTAAGGATATTGAATGCAGTGTGATGGATTATAACATTATGCCTTTCTTGATTTGATTGGAACTCGAGGCTTATAGGAATTCGATGTCGACTTTCTCTGGTTGTTTTGCAGCGACTGCTATGAGAGCATTGAAGGATTCACTACGTGTTCCGGATAGAATGGGTTGGAATGGTGATCCATGTGCTCCTACTAGCTGGGATGCTTGGGAAGGAGTCGCATGTCGGCCAAACCCCCAAGGATCTGCTCTTGTGATATTCCAAATGTGAGTATCATTGATGCATACAGTAGCTAGAACTGGCTTATCTTATTTGCTGTCACATTGTTGGTAGAAATTGTGTATGGAAGATGAAAATTTGATTGTCATGTTTATTAGACAGATATATTAAGTTATGAGCAAAGAAAGAAAGAACTTTGGTTTGAAAAAAAAAATTATTCGCATGGGAGCGTGTGGTTTATACACATGCATCTCTGTTTGTTTATTGTAGATTAAGGGTTACAAATTATTTTATTTATCTGCGATTTTGGTCTCCTGGCATTACCATAAGTTTTCCAGCAACTTCTTGGAATAATAAATATAAACTAGCGCTGGTAACTTCATTGATAATGTTGCCGTGTCTGGTGTTTATTATTTCTTATGCCTGCATTGTGGTTTCTTATTATCAATGTGTTATCATGTACTTCTTAAATAGGGAGTTGGCTCATTGTTTTTTTACCTGTTTCAGAGACCTTGGAAGCCAAGGCTTGAAAGGATTTATCAGTGAACAAATTAGTCTGCTGACAGATTTGAATAGCCTGTGAGTATCATTTGCTGACTTCATTTATCTACCTTAGATTTCATAGCTCATTATAATGCAACTGGATGCTTGTTGATTCATGTGTTTGCATTAATGATTTCACGTTAGAGACACTAATTAACTCGATTATTATTGGGCGAAGGCATTCATGAATGTTTCTTTTGTTTTTCTGGCAGGAACTTGAGTTCAAATAGCTTAAGTGGTCCACTACCTTCAGGTCTTGGTCATAAATCCCTTGTGAGTCTGTAAGTTAACACACCTCAGTTCATATTCATCAGTTGCCAAATTTTATCATAGATTGGAATCTTTCTACCTTGTTACTGCTAACTTTTAAAATGACAATAAAACAATGATATTAGAATGCGAGATGGTTTAGAGCAACTTAAGAAACAATTGTGGCTCTCTACATTTGTGCTTAATGTTTGCTTAATTGGGTCGCAGTGACTTATCAAACAATCAGCTCACGGGACCAATACCTGAAAGTCTGACCACTTCAAGCTTAAAGCTCGTGTAAGAAGTTCTTCATAACATTAATTTAACTGAACTGTTTTGTGTCAATATTTTTCTACATTTTATATGAAAAACAACCATTGTTTATATATAATAGACACGAGGAAATAACTATAAATGTTAACAGAACCAGATTAACCTTTTCAGTATTAGATGTTAAAATAAGTAGAGTATCCCCAACAAGTTTAAGTGACAACCAGATTTATTAACATCAACACAAACTCTGACAGATTTATATCTGATGTGTTGTTAGGCTTTTAAATGGCAACGAATTGCAAGGAAAGGTACCAGAGGAGGTTTATTCAGTTGGTGTTCATGGTGGAATTATCGAGTATGTTAATTTCGAAAGTCCACATATAAACAATAGTTTCTTTTTGTTCTATCAATGGCAAATTTACCTTCCTTTTCATTATCATACTCAACTGCAGCAATCTCCATCTTATTGCAGTCTCTCAGGAAACAAAGGATTATGCGGTGTACCCTCTCTTCCTTCGTGTCCACTACTATGGGAGAATGGCCACTTATCCAAAGGGGGTAAAATAGCCATAGCTGTATCTTGTGTGGTAGTATTTGTTCTGGTGCTCTTGGCCATTTACTTGTGCTGCATCTGGAGAGGAAGACATGATTATGACTTTGCTCCTCCTCACGATTTAACATGTGAGTTTAAAATTCCGAAGAAGATTAAGGACATTCTTGAATCTCGATCTCTCTCGCACTCACTCTCTTTTGTTGTATGTGTGGCACAGCGCTAGCAGCGAAGAGAAACAGATACCAGAGGCAAAAGTCGTTAATGCTATTGGAAATGGAGAGCCAGCACGCTAAAGGAATGCCCACACTTCCCTTGAATTCGCAATAGTCGAGAAAGAGAAGAGATTTGACGTGGACAGAGCAAGGAGATGAGATGAGATGAGGATTAGAGGGTTTTCAGTGTAATTAGTATACGAAAGATTACTCCTCAAGAAGACCACAAATAACATATTGAAGAAGAGCTACGGATCAAGAGTAAGAACTCAATCTTCCTTCATTGTAATTTCATTTTTTGGGGTCTCTCTTAGATATTACATGATATAATTATTAATTGATAAACATTCTTACTTACGCCCTCCCCTGTATCTGTGTCGCATGTATCATATACCACATTGTTATTCCCTTTTCTTTCTTTCTTTTTTTTTGTCATCCATCGTTATTCCCTCTTTTGAGTTTGATGGATATCTCCATATTATGGATTAACCAAACCTGTCTCTATAATGAAAAATCTAAGTTCTATTCTTTTTTTTGTGGGGTAGGAATCAAAAGTTTAGCTTCTTTTAAGTAAATAATACTCTTCTTTTCCGAACTAGTAGATTATTCTCTGTTTTAACGGTAAAATATACTCCAATTTATTTTATATATTACTATAAATTATATTTAAAAAAATTAATGTCGATTGATGTCTATTTTCTTGTGTTGGTAAAAACGAGTTTCAGTAAGGAAAAAACGTTATACTGTTCACTAGTATTTTCTATATGATCATGTCGATGCTAGTAACAAGTCATGTATGATAGGCCATAGCGAAGTTAATTAGTCCCAATAAGTAAATGCTGAATGGGAAATATCAGATGATTTTTTCCTAGTTCAAAGAGTTCAGATGACCTGAACGATGCCATTGTTTCAAACTAAATCACTGATATCTATTCTATCAATGGGCCACATATAGGCCCATAACTGTAAAGAAAATAGTTTTGAGTTTGGTTCATCCTATCATAGATTGAGTTGAAAAAGAACCATTAAGAACATCTTTAACAAAAAATAAATATACAAATATACAGAAGAACCTTGAGGTCGCAATCTGGACTAAAATATCAGTGTCTCAAAATGAAATTTAACCATTATAATACTAAATTAAAAATACGTATATGTGAAGAACAACCTCTAATTTTTATTATTTAGCCAATGAACTTACCTATTGAAAAGAAAATGATATTTTCTCCCGACAAAGATGAGCTGCAAAAGTTTGTCAATTGAACCCGTGAGGTAAAATAAGTGTCAACCTTTGTTTTTTTAATTTTTATTTTCTTACACTATTAGTTTTTAATTAATGTTCTGACTTTTGTCTACTCTTACGACCCGGAGACTTTTCATACGTATCTAGATATCATCGACTCGATGTTGTTTATGTTTATATGAAAATTAATAATAATACTAATAACTTGTGTTTGCATCATAATGTGTTTAGTCTTGGCTCTCTTAACTTCGTAAGCATGTCTCTTGTTTGACTTGTAACATCTTTAGTTTCCTTCTTCTTTTAAAGCGACTTGATTGTAACTAATAATAAATTTCCGTCTGTAATGACCATTCACACTTCTTCTTCTATTGATTTCTTTTCTTTTATTTTTATTTCCCCATTTGAAATTGGATTATTTGACGGTGGCCAGTTGAAAAATGTTGAAACTTTGAAACTGGAACCTAACTGCATGCAGGTCCCGTGTTAACAACGTTATGCTGTGTATTGTTTATATATATACAATGTTGATTTGTACCCTAATAAAGTACAATAATCGTTTGTGTAAATTTGAATTTTGGAAACTCCGTCCATATCTATCTCAAAAAAAATATTCAGCGTAAATTCTTGATATATATATTAAGGTATCTTATAAATAATAAGTTCTTGATTTTAGGCTCATAATTTATTCAGTTCAGGGACTAAAACAAGTAAATTTAGTCTATTTCCCATAGTCGAAACTCAAATTTGTTATCTATAGAGTTTAGACTCACTTCATTGAAAGGTCTTCATTTGAAAGGTCTCCCATACACAATATCTTGTAATATAATAGTTTTTCGACGATAATCTATTTCAAAAAGACGAAATATTTCAAGTTTTTGCGAAAACAAAAAATTATGTAATTTTTATAAAGAATCATATAATATATTTATTCTGCATTATTGTTTCATAACTTGCAATAATGGACTTTATAAGGAGTGTCCAATTCAACTTGGATAATCGAATAGAACCGAGAAAATCAAACTCGTGTTTTTGAATCTTTTGGGTTCAATTTAATTTCGGGTTTTCCAAATCCAAAAGTAAATAAGTAAACTTAAACATTTCAAAAATGTATAAGAATAATTTTCTTTTTACTTTTTGGGGTCAAAACTGAAAGAATAATTTAGTTTCTTTTTTTTGGCTGACAAAAGTTAATAGAATTTGAGACAAGTCAAAATCTAATCAAAAATCATACTACAGAATAAAGATTCTTAGATTTACGGGTGGGCTTCTTCTTTATACACGTTAATTATATCATTCAATCTTCTTCATATACAATTTTTCTAAGCTTAACTGAGACCCTAGAATATATCTCATCTTAAACCACCACCTAGGATATAAAATTTGAAATATTAATTCACCCTCAGTAAAGCACCGGTTTATCAACGACAATCAATTTTACGAAGATGTGTTTTTCAGAGTCTTAAATTAGGCCACATACTATCTTCACACATTACATGAAAAATAACACTAATCACTGATGAATTCTATTATGCATGATTTATCGGAGCTCCATGTAGTCATTGGAAAGGAATTCTATTGAATTCGTCCACGCTATTTGACTAACTCAAACTTCTATATAAAAAATCTATACTATAACATAAATTTATACTCAACTAGTCATAATGACCCAATGTTGACTAACTCAAACTTCTATATAAAAAATCTATACTATAACATAAATTTATACTCAACTAGTCATAATGACCCAATATGAGACATTGAGAATGCATCTATTAATTACTACAAACCAACTTGCTATGGTCTTCTTCTTCGATTTGAAACTTTCACGTGATTTGGACTCTATACGTTAAATTAGATAACTAAAATTTATTCTGGTACTGTGATTTTCAAACGGGATATAACTAAGCTACGGTGCACTACTGGTTTATCTTATTGCACACGATAAATCTAATCTTAATTAAATTCGGTAGAAAATTTGACGTTACTGTGGTTGTCATGTAGTATTTAATTATATATTAAGTTATTTAGGGGAATACCTTTTTTAAGTCAATAGAAATCTACTTGTTGACTTTTTAATGCAGACAGTATATTTTGCTTTTCATTCTTAATAAAGCAATGAGCTTCCGTCTTATAACGAAACAGGAAAACAGCGAAAATATGAGTTAACAAGTTCGAAAGGAAGTGAAAAATAAAATAAAAAGAAAAACTAGAAAGTCAGCTTCTCCTCCAAAAATAAAATAAAAACTCGTACTGTGAAAAACAAATATGAGATTGCAAACCATAATTATTTAAAAATTTTGCAGATATTGCTTAATACTAGCCACTGTAATATCCGGTAGTGATTTGTCCATTTATCTAATTTTATTTTACAGCTGAATCTCAGGACAGATATATTTGGCGATTCTATTGACTTCATGTATTTGGCAATTCTATTGACTTCGTTGACCTCGATTCACGTAAGCTAATTGTCTCCGGGTCTTTTGGGTTACATGTTATAATTATATTATTTAACCCTTAACGGACCAGCTCGTTTTTAACTATATGCCACTCATGATTTATATAATACATCATTTAGTATTTGAGTCATAAGTTAACTAATTTAATTATGGTTCAGGTCATGGCACGTATACAAAACGGATTACAAAACCGAAGAAAGAAAAATCAGTCTACATATCAACTTGGGACATCATCAGGACGCGCTGTTAATATGGTGATAGACTTATAGTTATTATATGTTTTTTCTTTTCTTTTTTGATAAATATAGTATAATATGTTACTATGTACATATATATATATATATATGTTTGTATCTACATCCACGAAGACATATATATTATATAAATGGACACATATACAGATTATATGTAAATGTGTAAATATACATCTATGTAGGGTTGAAGTGAGCAACTAGGCGTGGTAACTAGCAGGGAAAAATAAAAGCGATCTTATCTTTACAAACTAGAGTAGAAGAAAACCTTAAAATATCTATAAGAAAAGTTACGTAAGAGATTGACTACATAGTTGCTTATAGGATTAAAAAACTAGATTATTGTGTTGCTTACAAAATAGCAAACCAAATGGTTTAAAATAAATTGATTTGACTTTATAAATGTTGGGTTGTGCGCACGTGTCGGCAGAAGGCAGCACACTAATTCAACAAAATATGTTGTTCAAACTTATACGGCGGAGATTATTTATAACATATGATATTTTATCCTTGGCAAACAATAACGTTTTCCCAAAATCAACCATAAAAATAACATTTTCTTTCTATTATGTTTGTATATTCAATATGGTTTCCATATGATTCCACTCGAAAAAAGAAAAACAAGATTCTCACTTAAAAGTGGTAGACCAATGGTTTTTAACAGAAAGAAAGAAAAAAGGTGGTCATAAACCAATCATAAACCAATGGCCAATTGGGAAACAAAATAAAATAAAAAACCAAAGGCGAAAACATAAAGCCAATGGGTTTAACTTTTAAGCAATGTGGGATTCACGTTGGATCAAGAGACGACGTGGAACGCACCAATGGTTACGATTCCCTCGATAATGTTCAAGTCAACAAAAGCAGTCTCCTTTTTTATTTCCACATGTGAATTTTTAATGTTTGTTAATTACTCACCACTATTCTATTAATATCAATATTAATACCTATTATTCTATCTTAGGACAGCTTAAAATCAAATATTAAAATAACTTAAAGCTTGATGGATTGTCTTCTCTTTAAAGGGTCTTCTTGTCCCATCTGCTCTGTTTTATCTTCTTCTTATTAGTTACTTTACCAAAAGATATTAATATTTTTCATAGTACTTAAACAGCTAACCGTTATTACAGCGAGTCGATAATACTTAGTTAGTCTAATACATTTTTATACATAAACCATAAATTCTCTAAAACAATTTTTCTATAAGATCACATGCTCGTACGATTATAAAAACGTATTTTCATGGTATGTAATCATATTACAAAAGTTCTTTAAAGATAGCTATAGTAATCGCCTAAAGCCGATATTATGGAAAAACAGTGTTCGCCAACTATTACTTTTTGTTGCTTAAAAAAGACATTTTGCCAATAATTCATATTTATAATTGATAAACATGGAGAAATTTTGTTTAAGATGAAAAATAAAATAAGGTCAGTTGACTTAACCAATTACTACAAAAATCTGCCAAAATGACCAATTAATTCCAAATAATATGCCGATGGAATTTAGTGGAATTTCCTCCGAAATCCGTCAAAACATATCACAGTTGGAATTATATAATGTCAAAATCAAAGGAGCTGATTTGATTGAGAATTACGATAATCTTTTGAATTAGGTTTGCAATTATGACTTTTTAAAATTAGGTTTCCAGTGAGTTTGGTAGAATATATAGCACATTTGATATCACGTTCATAAAGCCAGGGGGAGCCACACAATTATTAATTTAATGCGATAATACTAATAGTTTTGGTAAGGTGGCCTAAGTTAGGCCATGTTATTTAATTACCACTCCATTGGATTTGAGTTAATTAGTTAGGCCAACCTGATTATCTTCTAATGCTATACATACGTATGTATATATATATGGGTGTATATATATACGTGTATTCTATTCTGCCGGTGAGATGAAATTGGAATTTTTAATAATTTTTTTTTTTTGGAAAACTAAATCCGGGCACTCGATCCGAATCCGATCCAAAAAGTTTTACTTGATCTGAACCCGAATCCGGTAAATTATTCTATTGAAATATAAATCTCTAAACCTAAAAATCCGTACCCAAATCCGATCTGAATCTAAAACCCGTTAGAGTATCCGAAAACTCGAAAACACATAACTATCTATGGAAAAATATCATAATTCAAAGATTCTATCGTATAAATGTATTTTTGTATATGTAATATATAAAAATCCGATCTGAATTCGAATCTGAATCTGAACCTGAACTCGATCGAAATCTAAAAATTTTGAGATTTTATAGTGTTTTAAATCTGAAATCCTAACCGATCTGAACCCGACAATATCTGAACCAAATCCAAACCAAAATTTCACAACAATTATGTATTAGAGTATAAATATATAAACCCGAAAATCCAAACCGAATTGGATTTAAAACCTGAATGGCCAGTTTAAAAAAGTAGGATGAAGTTTGGGTCCAGACAGAAGAAATGACGAGGATGGTGCTGACCTTTTTGTCCTTCAAAAACATTTCACTCGTTGTCTTCCCACTTGCAATAGTGCATGGCCCAATTCTTCACCAAACGACACCGTTTCCGGTTACACCAAACCCACTTTCACTTATGTATGTGGCAAACTTGCAGGTAATTGTTAAACCAAACAATAATCTTGCATGTTAATTATATGTATTCAACCCATGAATTTATCTTACAATTTGTATGTATTTGCGTTTTTGTGAAGATAGCAAATAAGATAAAATATGTTTAGAAAAATAAGGAAAAATTAGGATTTTGGAGGTGGTCCGAGGTTATTCCTTAAATTCGATACAAATTTATTTCGGACCCATAAAAAATTTTGATTTTTGAGGGAACCCATTAAAGAAAAATGAGTCATTATATTATCGAAACTCGACTTTCGAGAAACCCGAAAAAGGATTAGACAAAGAATAGCTGAAAATTACTACTATAAATATGGGAGATCATTGTCATATCAATCTAATTGAAATCTTAGGGAGAAAATCGAGCAGAACATTAACTCTGGTAACAACACACAACTGTCTACAGAACAACCGAAACTCAAAATCTTGGTGGAATATTCAATCTTGTCTCGTCTCTAAACGATGTTGGCTTCTAAATTCATACTCATTTATGCTTTGGTGTACTTAAACCTATTTCACAAAACCATAATCAAAACTTGGATCTCTTCCATTTCCAATTTTTTTTAGTTTAAAAAAGTCTAGTAACCTTCCTAATATTACTGAACTAACCTTTGTTGCATTCTACCACCAACAAAAGACAAAAAAATCAAAAGCCTTCTATCTCTAGGAACAGTTCTAAAGTTGCAAGATAAGGACAATGATGTGAGATGATAACTAATTACATGCTGACATATATCACGTAATGAGACTATTTGACTATCGACAAAGTTTTGTGATTTTAATTATTTTTGATAATATGAAATCACTGAAAATGATCTACGTACGTTACTTGTATGAAAGTTATAACGACAAGTTAAGGTATTTCTTTACAAATTTTTGTATCGTTCATTGATATTTTATTTTATAATGGAGTTTATTTTAATTTCAGTAGATGCACACAAAAAAATTTAAAATATTGATTTTCTCATTTCAAAATACATACTGATTTATCATTGTTTTTTCAAAAGGAAATTGTCTTTTTCGTTTTAATGTACATTTGACATCTAATATTTAATTTAACCTCAACTCACATTAATATATATATATATATATATATATATTATAGAATTAAACACCTGGAGTTACCTTGTTTTTGTAATTATGCACGTAGTGGTTTTTTTCTGCAAATTTTTTTCTAATTTTTTAATCGATAATATTTATTTTTATATTATTTCTTCACAATTATCAGTTTGCCCATATCATAAGAGTTACGTTCTTACAAACAGTGAATATGGTGGAACACAGGTTGAACATGATTGGAGTTCGAATCCGTGACCTACTTATCAAATTCAATGAGTAGCTCGTAATTCCTTAAGATCATTGTCTTCAACAGAAGACATAATAATTTATGTGAGGAAATGACATGTTTAGTTATAATATAACATCAAGCTCTTTTTAAAAAAAGGATAAGTATTACTTCTGTTCCAAACAAAATGGATAAACATTTGAAGAAGGTAGGACCGAGAAAAAAGAGAGGAAAAATTAGGTATTCCGCTCCGTCCGTACAAGAATATGGCTTTGGGCAATACGTTGGGTTCATCTCCCCTTCGCATACAATCATCCTAGTGATTTTCTTTGTCCTCGTTCTTATTATCCTATATATTTAATTACAATCCATATAATTGAGCAATAATTGTCTAGATCCCATTGGATACAGCTTATATATGGAAAATGATCAAAATAATAAAAGCTGACGCCTTAAATTTTGCATTCAAACTAGGGCAACTATGTAAATTTGATCTCCGATGACGTTGGAAGAATATAAGTTTATTAAATTGTGAGGGGATAATGATAGGTATATATATATAATAATAATAAATACTATATGAAGAAACAAAAGGGAAACAGAGAAAAGTTTGATGGTTTAGGAGAAATCTGGGGGCCGATTAGTTCTACCAATAAAGCAGTTTCCATCCAAGTGAGAACGTCAACTAAATGTCACCACGTTTTTATATTCACTAGAGTAAATCCGTATGCACTCTGCAAATATAGTATAATAAAATGATTGTTATGTTTAGTCGATCATAGAAGGTTTCTTTTTGAAGAGATCATAGAAGATTTATGATCTGATACTCGAGCGTCGAAGAACTACTCTGACCGTTCCATGATTCTTCTAAAGCGAGATATTCGAATATATATATATATATATATATATAATATTTGTCATCAAGATATTTCGAATATTTATTTTTTGAAAACCTTTATCCTTTATCAAAAAGATAGTAGCTATTTCTTTGTGTTGCAGTTATGTGTATATTGGTTTTGAGATATATAATGTAAGCACAAGTGATGTAATCGACCTAATCAGTATTTGTTTTAAACATAGACTATATTACGGTGATTATCAATCGTTCTAATTACTTTCAAAGATTTTGAAAGTGTTTAAACTACTTGTATTTTTAAAAAACCTATTTTTTTGTGGAAGTTCCTAAGACCAATGAATATAATTAATTAGTGCTTTTGGTTCCATTTTCAAAGTATGTACTTTTTGCATATTATAGTGCAATAATTTTTGGAAGCTTTACACAGTATTGTATATGTGTGATTATGTGGAAGTTTGATTATGCGTTGAGCTGTACGTATATTAGCTATGGTAAATATGCATGTCGGTAGTTCGATTGGCTGCTTATATAGTTAAATCCCTCCCTTGTGAATGGTAAAATTTATAACACACGAAAAAACAAAATAAATATTTCCGTAGTTTAGGAAAAAAAAAAGAACACAATGGATACTTAAAAAAGACTTGTAGGAAACATACTTTCAATAATATACTCATTATGTTTCATAAAAAATGTTATTCTAACATATTTCACACATATTAACAACACTTAAATATACAAACATACTCATATGTAATATAAGCTGCATTAAAAATATAAAATAACAGTTTTTGTGAAAGAAAATTTTTACTCTAGAACTACACTTTTTGAGAAACAGAGATTGTAAATATGTCTATTAGAAAAATTTATTATACATATTTGCATAAAAATACATTATTGGTATCCTAATGTATATAAGTATTGTTTGGTTATCCAAATATTCATAGTTAAGAAGGGACTAGCTAGTCACTCTAAAAGATCAATAGATCGATGTGTACCTTACCTCTGTAAACCAAAAAAAAAATATGGCAATTAGATTATGAATCTTGGGTTTGCTGGCGTATTCCAACGTTCTACTAATGTAGTGTAATTGATCCATTAATTATTTGAACGAGATTTTCGCATAAGTATTGTGCGTCTCTTACAAGTGTTCAATTTTTCTCATAAAAATGATGTCAAGCTTGATTGGCTTACAATTAAAGCCAAATAGCATAGTAAATTGGTAAATTATTCTTTAAATACTATTATAGAATTTTCATCTCGTGTTCTTTTAAAATGATAATTCTTACGTATCACTTAGAATTGAATTCCATTTTAGGAGGGACAATCGAGTGGTATTACAAATTAAAAGAAAAAGTGAATAAGAAGGAAGAGAGTGCCTAGGAAAACCTAAAATACGTACAGTAGTAAGATTCTGCATAGAAAGAAGTAGTTAGAGGATAAAAACCAAAACTAAAACCAAAACTAAAACCAAAACCAAACTAGCCATGGGTTTGTAGGAAACATATGAGAAACCAATGATTATGACTCTTCAAGTAAAGCAAACAAAAAAATTCAGAATATGTAAAAGAGACCAAATGTGGAAGGGAGAATATAATATAGTTTCAGAAAAGCTTCAAAGGGGGATGCACTATTTAATAA
Organism: Cardamine chenopodiifolia; assembly: GCA_963922655.1. Classification (NCBI taxonomy): domain Eukaryota; kingdom Viridiplantae; phylum Streptophyta; class Magnoliopsida; order Brassicales; family Brassicaceae; genus Cardamine; species Cardamine chenopodiifolia. The sequence continues at coordinate 8,598,119 of OZ000459.1, forward strand.
TTACAAGAACAAAAAAAGAAGGGGGAAGGTCCAAATGTCATGTGAACCCCCTCCTCCCACTTGGCCCTCTATTCTATCCCCATGTGCTCTTATATTGTCCATTACTCTTTTCGTCTATCTCTCTACTAGTCAACTCTTTACATTAATTTACATATCTTTCCTATAATTCTTCATTTTTGTATCGACCATTCGGTACATTGGATTTGCGGAAAACTATTCCTCTAAAAACATGTTCACAAAAATATATATACCTATAGTTTTCACCATTTTACAAATGTCGACTACGTTTTTTCTTTAGCCATTTAAACAATTCTCAACGCATCAAGAATATCATTGCTAGTGTTGTTATTTTGTCTTTTAGTGTAAGTTCTTAAAAATGCTTCCTATGTTCTCAATTCATTTGATATTGACGCATCATTATATATAACGTATTAAGGACTAGTTACGGCTGCAACAAAAAGAAAGGACTAATTAAAATGTACCAATATTAGTACGAACCTAATAATAAAATAAAATAAAAACCGTATAACACTAGTACCCATATATTTGGACTGACCCCATCGACACTCTTCCCACGAAACTTCCTCAAAAACATCATTTTGCCATTCTTGTTTAATAAATACATAATAATACATTACCTACATTTTACAGTTATCTCTCTATATCCAATTAATATTTTCACAAACAAACAAAACAAAAAAATATCAACGTACATGCACTTCCTTGTGTGTATATATATATATATATATATATATATACTCCAACCCCATCTCTTCATCAAGCAAACAAAACCTCCTTATTTTTTCTATATATGTTTTTGTTTTCGCTAAAAAAAATGGATTACAGCTGTGTAGACGACAGTAGTACCACTTCTGAATCTTTCTCCATCTCTGCTCCGAAGAAAACAACAACGACGGCGAAACTTCCTTCTCCGCCGGCAATGCGTCTTTACAGAATGGGAAGCGACGGAAGCAGCGTCGTTTTGGATGTAGATAACGGCGTCGAGACTGAGTCACGGAAGCTCCCGTCGTCCAAATACAAAGGCGTTGTTCCTCAGCCTAACGGACGATGGGGAGCTCAGATTTACGAGAAGCATCAGCGAGTTTGGCTTGGAACTTTCAACGAGGAAGAAGAAGCCGCCGGTTCTTACGACATCGCCGCTAGGAAATTCCGTGGCCGCGACGCTGTTACTAATTTCAAATCTCCGCCGCAAAGTGTTGATCAAAACGACGCCGAATCCGCTTTTCTTGACGCTCATTCTAAAGCTGAGATCGTTGATATGTTGAGGAAACACACTTATGCCGATGAGCTGCAGCAGAGCAAACGGAAGTTTGTTAACTCTAACGGTGACGGTAGCGGTAACGGAAAAGGTCGTGGATACTTAAACGGAAACGACGCCGTTCTGAGGGAGCGTGAAGTTCTTTTCGAGAAGGCCGTTACACCAAGCGACGTCGGGAAGCTGAACCGGTTAGTGATACCGAAACAACACGCGGAAAAGCATTTTCCGTTACCGGCGATGACGACGAAGACGACGGCGACGGCGAAGATGAATACGTCTCCGACGAAAGGCGTTTTGATAAACTTGGAAGACAAAACGGGGAAAGTGTGGCGGTTCCGTTACTCGTACTGGAACAGCAGTCAAAGTTACGTGTTGACCAAGGGCTGGAGCCGGTTCGTTAAGGAGAAGAATCTCAAAGCTGGCGATGTGGTTTGTTTCGAGAGATCAACGGGACCAGACCGGCAACTGTATATTGACTGGAAAGTCCGGTCCGGTACAGAGAAAAACCCGGTTCGGCTTTTCGGGGTCAACATTTTTAATGCGACTAGCGCTAAACCAAACGATGTCCCAGTGGAATGCGGTCGCAAGAGATCTCGGGAAGTTGATTTGTTTGCAGCGTTAGGGTGTTCCAAGAAGCAGGCGATTATCAACGCCTTATGACAATTTTTTTTTTTTGTTTGTTTGTAAGTTTTGCTTTTTGAAATTTGTTTCTCCTTTTTAAAAATGTCTATTAGCAAGTTGTAAATTAGGACAAGACAAGATAAATGATAACTAGAAAATAGTTTTTGGTCACATCTAAATATCTAATTAGGGTTTGTTCTTCACCCTTGCTGAATATGATATGTGTTTTCATCTTCGCATTTCTTGGTTATACCGATCTTTTATTGCGTATTTTTCGATTGGAATACTAATTGGTTTAGTATTTAGTCCCACACATATATATATATATATATGCATTTAGTACTTTCATACATACATTATTGGATAAACTATCATCTTTTTGGACGTCATTGGAGAAAATATCTTTTTTTTATAAGAATGTAAACATTTCATTAAAATGAAAACAGTTTAGGTATACAATCGATGATTATAGACCTATAACAGATGGTCCCTTGACAAAAAAAAAAGTAAAAACATGGAAGCATAATTCAGAAACCTAAGGATTCGGTCCATCCACTCAACCAAAGCATCGAAGCTAAAAGAGTTAGATGAAGCGATGATGATTTTGTTGTTCTTTTCGGATCAGTTACTTAAGGAGAAAAGCGAATGCCAATTGCAAACGCCTAGCTGCAGAAAGCTCTTAGCACTAGAGACTGGGCCGTCAACGGCAAAGGACTCAAAACCCGTGATCACAGACTCCTCCCGCGTCATGTGAGAGCGGTTCGTCAACCATGTCCATGAGCTTTCCCTGAACGAAACCTCACAAGCTGAGTCCTGCGAGCGGTGTGAGCTCCCTCTACCAAGTTCATTCCCCGAAGTCGGCTAGCGCAGAGCAATATAAAGCAATTTACAGCCACACCGTACGCCTTCAGCCTTACTAGCTCCTCTAGAGCACAAAGCACACGTGACCAGAGGCGAGTACTCAAAGCAACACCTACTACTACTCAAAGCAACAACAACGAACAGACACAAACAAAACCAGGGCCATAAGCTAAATCGACAAGACTTGATATACCTGTTGAGAAGTCAATTGGAGACGAGTCAATAACCACCACCGGAGGCTAAATCATCTCCAAATCAAACACCACCGCAGCCACCGAAAGGCACAAAATGAGCTCCTGATACGAAGCTAACCACCTGACTTGCCACAACGAAATTGCCACAACGAAACATCCTTCTAATAGTTCTACTACTGTCTCCTAGTAGAGTTTGCAAACAGAGAAATGTCCATCCATCGCCAAGTAAGGCTGTCGAGGTGAGAAACTCAAAATAGAAACCGAAGGTAGCATGGAGAAAATATCCTATCCTATAGGATCAAATAGAATATAGTATTATATGTCAACATGGCCATTTAATAAAACGTGGGTGCCATAATCTATTTATGTGGTTGAGACGCTTAAACAGAGAACAACAATGTCGCCAGAGGCAAATGGAAAGTTTGTGTGATTGGTTTAGCTTTATGGAAATTGATGTTTGGTTAAGATTTTTTTTTTTTTTTTCAGTTTTTTTCTTTTTTCTCTCCGACTCAATTGAAAATAGTGTATATTCTTTTTCCAAATAACATATTTTATCTCAATTGAGTTTTCCAAATTTTAATTTTTAACTAAGCTATCATTTTTTATTTCATATAGAGCTTTTTTTCTTGATATTACATTTATTATAAAAAATATTTTTTTGAATATAATTTTATATAATATTAAAAGAAAACAACGTCGATCGTTCAAGATTTTGTACGTTTCTAATTAAACTAAGATTAAAAACAGTTTTCTTGTACTATTTATGAAAACAGTGACCAAATTAATTAAGAACATGCACAGAAACTAAATTACGATTTTAGGATATATTTAATAGAAGTACATCTCGAAGTTGTTAATTATTTGTCTTATGCCTCAAGATTCATGAATCTTATTTGTTTCACAAAGTATAGTTGTGTTCCAAAAGGCTACACATAATGTTAATGTATGTGGACACTGCAGGTTCATGTATTATCTTTTCTCATAACAATAACCACAATTTTCTGTCTTTCAAGTAATGTATATAATTAGCAGAAAGGAAATAAATTCTAAAAATTATTGGTATTATGGATTTGTTATTGACATATTGTAAACATATATAATTAGTACTAAAACCGTAACATAATTGTGAAAAAGATGTAATCTTATAAACAGAACACGTAAAAACTAATCATTTTCCTGATTAAATGTAGAACTATGGTTAAATTTTCTAAAACAGGGTTCAATAAAAAAAACAAAAAGTAAAATGCAATAGTCGATTTCCTAGTTTGTAGTTGGTGAATTTTTTGCTCTCGTAACTTCACGTACAAAGCCCATTCTCTTTAACATAAGTCAATCATTTGTTGATTTTCTCATGTTATACGAACTTGAAATCTAAAATTTGTGGGGTTTTCAGAACATCTCCATCGCTATAACCCCTTATGGGTTTCTTTCCAATTTTTTAATAATAAATTTTAAAATTTATTAATTATAAAATATTAAGAGATTTGTGGAAGAAAAAGAATCTCTAGCTGGGAAATTTATGGAGAAGAAAGAGTAGAAGGGTTTATGGAAGAAAAATAGTTCCACCTAAATCATGCCATATCATTATTAAAAAACCGTTTCTAAATTATTTTTTTTTTAAAATCGGTTTTAAATAATTATGTATTTAAAATTTAATTTAAAATTTCTTTTTTCTAAAAAACCCATTTAAGAGCTCCCGATAAACCCATTTAGGAGCTGCTATCATATAAATCGAGTTGGCACACATAAAATGCCCCAACTCATTGTGAGTTGAAACATTTTGACGTCTTTTTTTCCTCCAAATGTTACAAGAAACATCAAAATAAATATGAAAAATTGTGAGAGTAACAAAAATAGAAAAACAATACTGGCCAGTTGGCCTTGAAATGTTTCGACATGTCACAACTTTTTTCCTGTCAACATTTGGTCGAACCATAATAACTAAATACATTCGTTTCGATGTAATCTCTACTATAACGCATACGTAGTCGCTCCTCTTCAAGAGAAAATAACTAATACGTCTTTGTGTGTTGGTCATGCATAACTAGTTTTCATTTCAAAATCGACAAACACAGCGATGTCCACTCTCCAGACAGATAACTTTCGACATGATTTCAGAATCAAATGAGCAAGAAACAACAGAGAGTAATAAAGGTAAAGTATAAGCAATTCGGTTCAAACAAAAATTGCAGCTCTGATTGGATCATACAAGATGATGTCAGTTTCTTTACCTGTCTCATCAGAGGATCTGTGAGGATGCTGTGGGTCTTGCATCTCCTTTGACGTGGCAAACAGACAGAAAATCATACAGATGTAACAATGCCAATTCGATCATTTGAACAGAGCCCATGAAAGAGAAATGAGGCCCATACTCGTTTACAAAATTCAATCGTCCTATTCTTCTTCTTTGTTGATTCTCTCATGTTATGCGAACTTAAAAATATATAATTGGTGGGTTTTGATAAACAGATCAATCGAGTTGACATACATAAAAGCCCAACTTTGTGTGAGCTGAACCGTGGCTCACTTTTGATCTCTTTTCTTCTTCCTGATATTACTGGAAGGAAGCAAAACATCGAAATGAAATATACAAGTTTTGAGAGTGCGAAAAGAAATTTAAAATTAATACGTAAACATATATGGAATCTCAAAGAAGCAAAAGCCTTAATTGAAATATATTCATACCACATATTCGTCTTCCTCTGTGTTCATCGCTTGAGCAATCCGACCTCTTTGAACTCTCCCTTTGAGTTCGAAGACTTTTGCAGCACCAAAATTATTATTAAAAAAAAAGTCAAATACCAATCTGAGTGTTTTGATAAAATGTAAGCTTACGCGCATTAAAATAAACGAAGGTAAATCTTGGTGGTTGCTAGCATAACCAGACCTGACATAGCTGGCTGCGGCTTACGACAGTATCCTAGGAGGCTCAGAAGTCTCAGGAGGAGATCAGACGATGGTATTACATGCGTTACAAAAAGTCTTGTGGATCCATATATCACGGCAGATAACTAGATATGTCTTGAGAAATCAATAGACATCCTACTAAGTATTCAGGAATCATACTAAATCAGAAGTTAGCTTAATAAGACCTGCAAAATAGCATTAAATCATCCCTAAAACCATCATACAACCGAGTAATCCCACTTAACTCCCACTTACTATAACTTTAAGAACAACAACAAAAACTCCCAATTATCATCATAAGGCAGGGAATGGTCATATTTAACTCAAAAATTTAATCTATGAATTGAAAGAATAACAAGCCGAGAAAATAGAATACGGTAGAAAGCACGTAGTCAACCTCATCAAAAACAAGAATCTTCAAAAAACTTTGACATAGTTCTTGAATGCTGTTCACTTTTCAAGAACTTCCACATTGGCACATCTTTCGTGTTTTCTGTCAGCACAAGCCAAATTCAGCAATGTTCCTACTATCTTCTCCATCTGCTAAAGATTTTTATTTTATTTTAATATTATTTATGTAATAGCCGCACCCGAGTTCTGCTAAAAAAATTCTTTCAAACTATGATATACATCCACCAAGCTTTTACATGTTTTCTCAAGTCAGCAAGCCCTGCTCTTAGATCATTAATAAAGATGCTTGTGAGGCGGCTTAGTCAATATCACCCTAGACGTATCAAATTTTATCTCAGCATACAAGATTTTCGTCAGCTTCTGAGATAAAGTTCATGTATTTTTAAATCTACTCGCTGGTGTCGTCTATGTTTTGTCACCCATTGTAACTTACAAATAGGTGGAAGTCCAAATAAATCTTATTTGGCATAATGTGAGATACGGATCAAGGGTTTCAAAAGAAACACCTAATTAATTTCATAAATCCAAAATATTAAATCCAACGAATTCGGCGGCTAGCTGACACATCAACCGAATATCAAACCGATGTCGTGAGAAGCTTAACTTGAAACGTTTTATCTTAATTTTTTTAAGCAAAATGCATGCAAACTTGAAATGTTTTTTCTTTTCTTTAATCAAAATGTGTTATAGAATGCATGCATTTTTTAACACAGTATATTTTTTTAACGAAATCTTCTTTTGGCCACCTTCTAGCAAACTTTTGGTTTACTTTCTCGATAATAAATATTTTAATTGTCTATTTTAAAGAAAAACGTCATTCTATCTTAATTCTCAAACAACACAGCCCATTTTTTTAATTTTTCTTTGTGTTTCTATCCAGCTCATTACTGTTTCACTCATAATTATGCATTTTATATGAGTCACGTCGTTTATTTGATTTTATAAAAAATACCCAACTTTTTACCAATAGCTTTTTACTATTCTCTAATACTAGTAACTTTTGCAAATGAAATTACCTAATTAAAATTTTCTAAATTGCTATGTACGTAACGTAAATAAAAATTTCTAGATTGCTATCTACCTGGTTAACTAGGAACCAACTCCATCCTATACATGGACTATGACAGAAATCGCATAATATAACTGGAACCCCCAAGCCAATGATCTGCCATCTTAGCAAATTTTAAGAGCATGAGATGAGTGCACTAACTTAATTTAGAAAGCATTGACTCGCCCTAGTGATTAGCATAAGTTATTGAATTTGAATCTATGAAAGTGGATGCTATCATTTTTGTCACAATTTGTTTGGTATATTAAGGGAAGGCTGACAGTCTTGTCTACATTTCCCAGGAAAAGATTGAATTTAAAACCCAAAAAATATCTAATATCAAAATATATCTTCATAAAATAAGTAGGTGACGGTTAGCTGTATTTGAGGTAAAGGGACGGCCACTTGGCCTTTAGGAGGAGGCAAGAGTCAGCTTCGTTAATCCAACCTCTTTTTAGAGGGGTGTTTAATGCAAATTCAAGACACTTGAATTCGATGATTCACCTCCTGATTACATGGATCCTGATTCCATGGACTATTCTTTTTAAATTATCATTGTTTAATGCAAATTCAAGATATTTGAATCCGATGATGATTCGGTCTGGTTTCAGAACTATTATTTGAAAAATGGTAGGCGTCAAAATACTTTTGTTGAAATTAAAATTATTGTCTTAAATACTATTTTCATAAAAATGAAAAAGGAATATCGATAAATGAAAATAGGTAAATTTAAACATTTTAGCAAGAGGTACGGTGTTTATTTTATAGAGATTGATTCCGTTTTAAAGCATATGCCAAAAACTTTTTTTTTTTAAATCACAAGAAGATAACGTAAAATGGTAGAGAATATCTAAACTAGAAAAAAATAGTAGAGAATATACTTTAATTGGACAGTGCCGATATCAATTTTTTAAAAAGTTATGTTTTGTTGTAAGGAATCTTTTATCTTGTGGTTATTTTAATCGACTGCAAGAAAAATGCCAGAGAAAAATATGCTTATTTAAAAATGCCAGAATATTCGGGCGCTGGGACCGCACACCTCTAAACGAAAACAAACGAAGAATGGAATTTTAGAAAATTCTAGCATACGACCCCATATTGTTTATTTATAAACAGTTATATACATTTGATTATGCATTTAGGAATCTGGGTAGGGCATATTTATTGTCATTTAAATAATCACCGCCTTGGAAAATATGATTATGCTTTCTCTCCTAAATAGTCGTTGGTCCATTCTTGATGAACAATGAATTCAAACCTTGCCACGTGGACCATTATGAAAGCGCGTTACTACTGACCACCATGGACCAGAAAATCTCTGACGTCTTTTGTATTTAACAAAATCTATTTACCAAATCAGATGTTGATATATGTATTTACTCCTGATCATTTTTTTTTATATCTAACCATATCAAAAACAGTATGAAGAATTTTCCACAATCATCAATATTGTTATAAAACTCGAAGATCAAAATTCTTTAATTTATTGTATGTAAATGTATTATATCATCGTTACAATTTATTCAAAATTTTGAACCTAGAACGAACATTCTTTGGTTAAACAAAACAAATTTATGAAGAAATGAATTTCATACAAATCGGGAGAATTTATGACAGAGGAAGAAGGTGTGATGTGTGTGTAGAAGAAGACGTTGCCGGCGATTTGCAACGCCGGATGTTTCTCTCTCCCGACGGTGAAGATTGCGGGGGATGTGCTGCCACAGGAGCATAAACTCTGCTATTAGCTGCTTCATGCGACTGCACCCAAATGCCTTCCACCACCATGAACTGAGGTTGTTGTGGATTTTCGCCGCCGTTGGTCACTGCCGGAGTAGCTGGTCTTCTTGTGTGCAGTCTATATTTCTGAAAATTCAATATAATTTAGAGAATTAGCATTAATATAATTATGATTAGTAAGAACATAAAATGATTATTATTATTGTACCTGTAAATGGCTTTTAACTTCGTCATTAGTTAGACCATCGACCTTCATGTGATCTCTAATCTGCTTAGGCGTAGCAACTGCATATTTTGTAAAAACCAAATAAATATCAAATTAGCTATGATTTATTTTTATAAGATTTAATTAATCTTAATTACCATGTGATCCTCCGAGCTGCTGAAGCGCGTGTAGGAATCTCCGGTGTAACTCCGGCGACCAGCAACGTCTTTGCTTCCTATGCGATTGTTTCTGCTGCTCAGAGTCTCTTTTACCTCCGACGGTTTCAGCCGTGGAACTAGATGCGGTCGTCGGCGTCGGGGAGAATGTTTTTAACGGTTGAGAATCAACCTTGACTGGCACAGACTTCTCCTTTTGAAACGGCTGAAACGCACCAGCGTTGCGTTTGACCTCCACCACCGTCTTATTAATAATCACCTGATCCTATACTTAGTAAAATTAGGGTTCATCACATGAATATGAATATGAAAGATTAATCTTCTCTTGTGGTTACCTCTTTGGGCTGTGGATCCGGTGACTGGTTCCATAGCTGAACAGACCTAAGCCAATCCGATTTTTTCTTATCAACGTCATTTTCACTCGTAAATTTCTCTTCAGCTCCGTCGTCTTTTTTAGATTCTTCATGTTCACCGGAGGAAGATGAACTCCATTTGATTGGCATGAACTCTTCAAACACGGTAGTAGCGCCGCCGCCACACTCACTTGTCGTCCGCTCAGAAAACTCTGATTGGCCTTGAACGTGCTCTGACGTCGACGAGCCGGATAACTCCTTCCGGCATGACTCGATCGCTATATTAAATATATATAAACAATCAATAAAAACGAAATCTGAGTGTGGAAAATATAAAAAAGTGGATATATGTACATAAATAAATACCTTGAGTTACGAGCTCTAAACACAAAGGAAGCTCACGCTGAAAGACTTGAATCTTCTTCTGTTCTTCTTCAAGAGCTTCAACGTACTCATGACATCTCTGCATCTTCTTGGTGTAATCCATGTCACCGCTCTTAAACATCATCATCATACTCATACACAGATCTTAAACTGGTTTTGGCTATTCGGAGTAACAAAACATAAATCTAAGAATATTTGGATCTAAATCAGATGAAGGAATAATAAACTTGAAGCTCAAGTTGGAAGTTTTAAGGGGAGAGATAAAGGAATGGTGTCTAATCGAAGTCAGGCCGTCGCGTACTTAAAACCGAATCTTTGATGTGTTTTAAAAAAAAAAGTGATGTAAGGGTAAAATGGTAAATGACTGAAGATGATTGGGGGGGGGGGTGTTTGCTATGTTTATACAGAAGAATATTCTGGGTATATGGGATTCGATATTCTATCGCATCTGGGCAATGACGTCAGCATTCTCATGACGTTGAGATAAGAACGAACGACTCGTTTAAGTCATTTTAGTCCCTTTCTTTTTCTTATTAAAGAATATACTTAGCTAATAGATTCCATTACGTTGGACATTGTGATTTCATTCACACACAACAAACTGGAAGCATCCATGATCTAATTTTCCAGGTTTTTTATTTTCTAAGTTTTTTTTTATTTTTACTATTTGCATTTTGTAAAACAAAATTATCGTTAGAGACTATTTAATTTCTTATACAACACAATTTGACATCGGCCAATAAAAGGAAACACACTAAAGTAAAGGTGTAAGTAAAACGAAAATTAAATCATTTAAGTGAAAATATATTTTTACCTTGCATACGTAAAAAGAAATTAAATGTTTGGTTAAGAAAAGCTTTATACAGTAAAAATAGTACATCGATAAAAAAAATATTATTCAGTAAAAATATTATTTGGTTTTACATACGTTTAAAATGTTTTATTTTGGATTTAAATCGTTTTTTTTTTTTGTTAACAAATGAATCATTTTCGTAATAAATTACATTTTTAAACAGAAAAAAGGAAAGAGAAGAAAACAATTTAATAAAATTTATTGAAGTGGAGGAATACTCCTCTGGAGTAGGGAGAAATAAGCAACAAAAAGCTTGAAAAACGTAATAAATTGAAAACAATGGGAAGGAGAATCTTTGGAAGTGTGACATTTACAGGTCGCGTATCCTCCTCAATTGTTAAATTCCATAATGAAATTTGACCCTTCACGCCACCGAAGAGCCACCTGCCCGCACCAACCTACTCTCCTTTTTTCACGCGCTTCAGTGCGTCTGTATGTATTCAAGCAATACTCGTGAATACGCACGTAAAATTTTCAAACGTGTGTGGAGTATTTTGTACTGTTTACTAAGGTAAATTGAACCCGGAGCATAAGGAACCAACAGAAACTTGGATTTAAAAGCTTATGCAATTCTATTAGTTTTACTAAAAGACGAACGAATTAGGGCTATAAAATGACTATTCAAGAGGTAGCTAAAACGTGTGGAGCAATTTAAGAAGAAAATTAATAAACATTGTGAATTCCACAAGGCCCATGAATCTAGTGATTTTATATGGATGCATGTCAAGACATAGAGAGTTACTCGTCTAGTCGCAAACTTGTCGATCATCATCTCTATGGAAACCAAGCAGCATCTAGCCATTTTTATTGATATGTTTGATTCAACATCATCATCCAAACTTCTACTGCCTTATTTCTATTCCACGTCTCATGTAAGCATATTTAACATACAATGACCAAAAACTTTGCAAATACACACAATGGCGTACAGTCCTAATAAATGATCATTTTTAATGATTTTTATTTATTTAGTGATCATAGACATGGATGTGAAGATCCCCCAACATTCTTCTAGATAACAATTACTAAGTGAAAGTAGTTTGATTTTAGGTTATCATAGCTGTTTCCGATGGATCAAATTAAACTTACGTTACATAACGTCGCATGGATCTTCAGCTGTGCCAATGCTACCGTACGAATGAGCTGAACAACATCTACAGCTTTGGAGTCATCTTCTCCGAACTCGTCTCTTCCAAAACAACTCATTGACATCACCAAACACCGGCACATTAACGTAACATTGAAAGTGTATGATGGTCAACGAGTAGCTCGGATATGATAGCGAGTGAGTTAATAAAGAGTAAGATATTGTCTATTGATGAATTATTTTTCAATGAATACCGGATATCCATAATCTCTTCGGATTGGAACCAGAGTATGTTAAATTAGTCCCTTCTCTATTGATGTATTCGTGATCTATAAGACTTTCCTCTCTTGGATGGTAAATTAGTAAACTAATCGAGCTATAACCGTCGGTTCAACAAATTGGTATAAACTTGTCTCGGGGGTGACAAATATTGTTGTCAATTAAGATGGAAATATGAAATTTGATCCTACTAGAATTCTATCCATTGGGGCACTGACGACAAAGAAAATGAGCTCGAAAGAGAGAGACAAAAATAAAAGGCCATGTGGCCCATCCCCAAGTTTCGGACCTATCCTAGACGGACTTCAGTCACGCTTCAGTGTCAAACGTTTTTCCTGCTTTATCTCTTTAGTATTAAAAGAGAAATATTTGTATTATTGTATCTAACCACTACTAAAGCAGAAATATTTTTATTATTGTATCAAACCACTACTAAAGCAGAAATATTTTTATCATTGTAGCCTATTTGTTTGCATATTTTTTTCGTCTAAGATTGCGCCTTTCCGGTATGAATGTAACATTCATGTCTTTGTGTTCGCAATTAAATTTGTGCTTCCACCTAATATTTGTATTTGTGTCATGACTTTTGCGTTTGACTTGGACATGTCTTGTTTGTGTTTGTGTGTAGTATAAGTGTACGTGTTTATGTTTGTGATAATATTTTATATTTGTGTTCATGTGTTGGCTTTATCTAATCCTAAACAAACAATATTACCTTAATTGGCATAATTGAGGTATAATGTCCAACGAACTCAAAATTACCTGAGAAAAAGCTTCAGTTCTGCCTCTAATAAAATAAACATATAGTCATGCTCTGCATCAAAAAGATCAAAGGTTCAAAACTTTAATAGAGGTGAGTATTTTTGTTGTAGGCAATACCTTTGGTTTTGAAGAATGCGATGACGACGTAAAAACTGCTTAGCTTTCCCTGGATAACCCTTTAAATCCTGCAATTTCATTACAACGTTGCAGCTTCATTAATTAAAAGGTCTACGAATCACAAACTCCACTACAAGCTTTAATGTAAACACATATGAGTAAGCCAAAAAGAAACTCTAAGATGTTGAACAATCGTGAGCTATATAACTCCTTAGTACCGTTCTAGTACATGAACTTTATATGAACACGGTATGACTCACTCATGCTACTACCACAAAAAGTTAAATGCAACCAATAGTATTGAAAGTCGAGAAGCAATAGAAAAAAGAAAAATTCAACTACAACAATTCAGACACAACCAATAACACTATAATATTAGAAATTAAGGGAGAGATAAAGAACTCGAACCTGAGACAGATCATACACATACTTGAGTTGTTGGTCTTATGAAGTTGGAATAAATTTAACCTGATCAAAAGTGGAAAATTTATAATTCGATAACTGGATTTCTTCAATCCTCGAATCCCTGTTAAGAATCAAGCACCAAGAAAATGTGATTAGAACACATTTGCAAGACGAGTACATAACGAAAGTAAAACAAAAGAAAAATGAACTTACCATTGCTGCTATACCAATGTCAAAATCTAACACTAACTTTGATGTACATAAGATGATCAACAACTACACAGACGAGTGTGCTCTAGTTGAAGATGAAATACTTACCTCCTGGCCAAGATGTCAGATTCTTGTAGGTTTGAATATTCTATTCATATTTGTCCATAAACACCAGAATATAGGATTCATAAAGTCCCAACCCAGATAGGTGCAGAGGGTTGAATACTCAAAATCTATTATTAGATCGTTGCTCAACAAGATGCATAAGATAAGAGGTCTTGACTGATTATGCTGTCATCGATAGCGATAAATAAGATCTAAGCAGAGGATTGAATTTCCAAATTTTATGGTATCTTTAGACAAGTCCTATTAATGAACTCGATCAATATGCAGAGTATTGAGTAATATATCATGTTATATCAACTCACCAATAGAGTTTATGCAGAAACTTGAGTTTTGCAATCTTAAGAGCATTTTCGATTAGACAAGCTTTTTCAAAGGTGGATTTAAGCAGAAGATTGAATAATATGTTATCAAGTTGTCCCAGCTCAACAAGATATAAATTATATGCAGAAACTTGAAATTTTTCATCATGAGGCATAATTTGACATGGCCAATCTTAGCATAAAGTATTATGTATCATGTTGTTCCATCGCAACAAAATAGAGTTTGTGCAGAATGTTGAACTTCTCCCAATCATAATTTGAAAAGCCAGAGCTTTATTAGAGACATGTGCAGAGAATTTATTTTCTCATTCTTGAAAAAAATTCCAAAACCTACTCAGTGGCATATTCTTCATCAATATATATATATGCAGATGACTGAACATTGATCATTCAGTATAATATAGAGCAGAAGATTGAATTTCTAGTTTTTGGGACATGATTCAACAAGCCTCATTAAAGGCATATATTAAATTTCCCCCAAAATTATGCAGAAGATTGAATATTGTAATACCCAACCCAGCAAGTTATATAAGCTTATGCAAAGCTTGAGTGCTATATTATACATCTCCTGCAGAATATTGAATGTTCTTACCTTTATAACATTATCTGACAAGCCATTTAAGGCGCATCTATTCTCTCATCATGATGCAAAAGACTTGATATCACTTATTATGCTGTCTTTTATAACATCATTTCGAATATTTTCAATCTTAGGACACCATTTTAAGGCATCTATTCTCATCGATATGCACAACATTGAATGGTTTTTCAAGTTGTTCAAGTCCAACAAGATCTACCGTTTACGCAGAAACTCGAAATTTCAAATCTCACAGAATGATATATCACGTTGTCCCCATCCCATAAGATCATTCTCCCATTAGAGCAGACGACTGAATATATTCAAGGACATTTTGCCTCCATAGTAACTATCTATCATGTTGTTTCAGCCCAGCGCAACTATACTGTAAGCAGAAAACTTGAATTTCTCGACGCCATTTAAACCCGTTAATATGCAGAACATTGAATGTCATTTCAGATATTTTATAAAGTTGTTCAAGCACAACTATAGTGTAAGCAGAAATTTGAATTTTTTTCAATCTTGGGACATTTTAAAGGCTATCTGTTCCATCAATATGCAGAACTTTGAATGGTTTATCATCTTGTAGCAGCCTAACAAGATGTATTGTTTATTCAGAAAGTTGAGAGTTTCAGAAATCCCAACAGATATATAGCTCAATGCAGAAACTTGAATGATCTCCCCCACCAGTTTGGTCAGGTACCTTATTCGGAAGCCTTATTAAAAAACTTCTCTCATCAGAAGACTGAATGTTATATTGAACGACACTTTCCTCCATCAATTTATCATTTTGTCTTAAGATTTAGAGTTTTAGGCTACATCTTTTGAGCAGATAATTGAATTTCTCGGTGGGACACTACTAAAGAAGCCTTATTAAAAGACATTGGTTCCTCCATTCATTTGCAGAATATTGATTATCATCATCATGTCCCAGAGTTCATGCAGACTATTGAATTTCCCAATCGAGAAGCCTTATTAAAAAGGACATTTATATCCCATCATGTGCAGAACATTGACTATGTATTCATGTTGCCCCAGCCCAACAAAGATAGTTTTTACCATACATTTATTCTCCATTGAATATAATATCTTCTTGTCCCAGCTCAACAAGACTATGTATAGAGTTTAGGCAGATGACTGAATTTCCCATCATTAGACACAAGTCCTAAACAGAAATTCAAGTTTAGTATATCAAGTTGCCCAGCTCAACAAGATATAGAATTATGAACATAATTTGATAAGGTTTACTTAGGAACATAAATCTCCGCTTCAAGCATATCTTGCTTGTTTAGGCAACATAGGATTCAGAAACATGAATGTAAGATCATGATCCCACCCAGCAGTTTAGACTGGTACCTTATTTGGAATATCACTCTTCTTAAAACACTTTTCTCCCATCGGACAACTGAATGTTATACTGAATGACATTAGAGTTTTAGGCTACACCTTTTGGTAGATAATTGAATTGCTCAATCGGACACTACTAGAGTAGCCTTATTAAAAGACATTTGTTACTCCATTAATTTGCAGAATATTGATCATCATCATGCTATCCCAGTACAGCAGGGTACAGAGTTCATGCAGATCATTGATCTATGTAGTCATGTTGCCCCAGTCCAACAAGTGAGTTTCCCAATCTTAGAAACATCATTAACAAGTCTTATGACAAATACTATTTTCTCCTCTATCAATAAGCAGATTATATTGAATACTGTCTTTGCTATCCCATTCCAGCAAAATATCTTTATAGCAGAAATATCGAACTGAAATCTCTTATCTCCGACCACCCATAAACAAGCCTTATAAAAAAGGACATTTGTTCACCCATCAATATAAGCAGATTAGTGAAATTATCATGCTCTCCAACACTAGCCTTTGAATTAAAGAACATTTATTCTCCATTGAGTATGCAGATAACTGAATTTCCCACAAGCCTTATTGAATTAAGATATTATCCCAACCCAGCAATATATATTCCTCAATCTCCCAACACCAATTAATAGGCCTTAAATCAAAGTACATTTTATTCTCCGTTGAAGTATCTTCTTGTCCCAGCTCAACAAGATACTACTGTATTAGAGTTTACGCAGATAATTGAATTTCCCATCATTAGACACAAGTCTTTAGCAGAAACTGAAGTTTGTATATCAAGTTGCCCAGCTCAACAAGATATAAACTTTTGGGACATAATGTGACAAGGCTCTCTGTTTCAAGCATATTATGCTTGTATAGGCAACATCGGACCATAAAGGGACAATTTTCCCAAGTTAGAAACCGGACAAACAACAATCATATGTGTTGCAGTCCCTTTCTTTTGGGTTTGCATAAAATACAAAACTTTAAAAACAAAATAGATTGAAAAAGGCTTTCTTTTCTGGATAAAAACAAAATTTGAAAAACATGATCCTTAAGAAACCATAGGATCGAAGAAATCAGAAAATTGAAAGAGGGCTTTTGATTTGCAAAACACAAAATAATCAGAAACCCTAATTTGAAATCAACAAACGTACGTTGTAAAAGAAAGATAAAAGTTTTGAAATTTAAACCGTGAGATGTAAGAATAAAACGAGAAAAGATGGAGTTGTTGGTTTGCAAACTTTGAAATTATCTAAAAACTATGAAACTAAAAAGAACGTTTCGAACCCTCTCAAAGCGGAGAAATCACAGATTTTAAAAGAGGGGTTTTAATTTGAATACCTAATTTGAAAGACCAGACGTAAAAACAGTGAAATTGGAAAACCCTAAAGATATAAGAACACAGCGAGAAAATAAGTTTTTGGTTTACAAACTTTGAAATTAATTGAAACATTGAAATCTTGAAAAGGGAGGTTTTTGAATCAAAGAAAATTTTACAATCGCGAAAGTAAAACCGATAAAAACGCTTTTGATCATACAAAAAGAAACTTAATCTGAAACTACGATAAAGAGGGCAATTAGATTTGCTTTATCAAAAATTAAAAGAATGAAATCAAACAATACCCTAGCGGCGATGATGATCGAGAAACTCTGGATCGATCTCTAGATAAGAGAAGAAAATAACAACTATGAGAAGCATTCGTGAAAGCATAACTAATATATAGTATACTTTTAAGTGACACCGCCATTAAAAAAGGAAACTTTTGAAAAAAAATGGAAAAAAGAAAAAGGAAAAAGTTAATGACTGTTGTAAAATAGAAAATTGGTTTTAGTCGGCCGCTTTAAATTGTATTGGGCTTACATTGATAATCACTAGCCCATTTTCCTTTTCTTTTTGGTTAAACATTATTAAGTTTAATATATTTAGGTACTCGACCCGTATTTAGTAGTAAGTGGAGTTGAACCGGGTAACTCTAAGAAAGAAAGTCATTGACAAAATCACAGTACTATTACACGTTTTCTTTTAAATAATCCCCCTAAATTATTAATAGTAATCTGATGCCTAAAATACTTGCTTTTTCAGTTTTACTTCTACATGAATGTATACATGTGTGAATATCTAGACTATTATACATTGTGACTCTCAATTTCGTGCACGAAAAAAACAAAAAAAAACGATAAGATAGAACCAAAAATTACTAAATATGTTATAGATTTTTAATATGTTAATAATAAAATTATAATATTAAAAATTAAATTAATTTATTGATATAAAATTATATAAATAACTATGTTCTCTAAAAAAATATGTTTTCTACCTTTTTTCTAAAACAACTTAAGATATATGACGACAAATATTATATTTAATGATTTTATCTAAATTTAATTTATTTTAAAATTTAGAAAATCGTTTATGGGACGGATCCTAATCTAATATATATATATATATATATATATGTTTGTGTATTAATGTATGTAGATAATATGTATAGACGTCAAAACAATGGTTAATTTTATTATTTGTCCATTTTCTCCACCTAAATAATGTAATCAAACTAATAGATGTTCTTTTCGATATATTTACAATCTTTAATTAAAAAAATAACAACAACCTCGAACTACAAATATCAATCTTTTAAAAATATAGATAACTAAACTGGTTGAAATTAGTAAAAATAACTTTTTTTATTAAAAAATATCCATAAATAGTTGAAAATTTTGCGTATTTTATAAATTTTTTATGTTATTACGACATTTCCAAAACCAACCGAGGTTTTTCGCTCTCCAAAAACAACTTTAAAACCTCAAAATTTGAGGTTTTGAATAATGAGAAACTTCAAAACTTCAAAATTTCAGGTTTCATGTTTTTATTTATATTTCAATATTTCTAACTATCTATCTCATAATTAATTTTACTAATTTCTTTGTTTATCATTTTAGACCTTAAAAATGTATGTCTCATATATTTTCAAAATATTCTTATAATTTTAGTTTCACATATTAAATTACTTCAATATATGCTTATAAATTTAGTATTTTACTTATAATTTGTATTTCAGTTTGTATGTTTTATTTATTTTATGTAATTTTATATTATAATGCACTGTTTTATTAATAAATATTGTTTGTATATGTTTTTAGTGTATGTTTTATAGTTATTTATAATAAGAATTAGCATGAAAAATGAAAAATTTTAAAGTTTAATTTAAAGTTTTGTTTTTTTTTAGACAAACACCCTTTGACCTCAAATTTAAGGTTTTGCAAACCTCTGAGGTCTTTTTTGGAGATGCTTTCATTTTTAACATTAAACTATACTTTTTTTTGGGGTTAAAATCATACTATACTTTTTAACATTTTACTGTTTAGATGACACGCTGTTATTTTATATAGCACATTATTTTTACATTAATCTTGTTAATTGTTATATATAAAAATCACCGATTAAAAAAATATTCCTAGTATATTATAATATGTGGTTTACATTTACAAGACGAGAGACTATGCTGTTAACTATGAGGTCAAAAATGATTTTGAGAGGAATAGAAAAATGATTTTGAAACCCAAACAACAGTTGAAACTGAGAGACAGAAAGCTCGAACTTTTCATTCTCTTCTTCTTTCTTCTGTCGTCTCTTTTCTCTTTGTCGTAGCTTTTACTATTTACTACAATGCGTGTTTCGATGAAAAGCCTATTCCAAAATGTATAAACCCATATTTGCTTTAGTTTTTGGACTAGGCAAATCTTGGAGCCCAAGAGAGTCCAACGAGGCAACAACTCACACAACCCTCACTTGCTAATAGATTATATTACATACATCATTTTCTAACTTTTCCATCAAACGGTTGCCATTTTTGGGTTTAATATGAAACTTCAAATTACTCATGGCAAGAAAAATCTGCATTTAATTATATAATTCCACTATTGGACTTCAGTATTTTGTAAAGGATAAACAAATCAAATCAATTCCCAAACTTTTTTTTTTCTATTTTCAATACAAATAAACAGAACACAACGAAACAATATAAAGAAGGCGAACCAAAAATTCCAACGACAGTGTTTTTTCCATATATTTTTCTATTTAGAGTGGCCAAACCAAATTTTGACAAAGGAAATTGTAGAAGAACGAGTAAAGATACATTTTCCCGAGAAACTTCCGTCGGCGAATCGTTAGGCTTATAAGAACAATAATTCCAAAAGGCGATAGAGACTCAATCTTCTTTCGATTCACGTCACAACGCTCGAAGATTTATATTAAAAAAAAGATTTCCGACTATGTCATCGGAGGTGAAACAGCTGATCGTCGTTGCTGAAGGTACCGCTGCGTTGGGACCTTATTGGCAAACCATCGTCTCCGACTATCTCCATAAAATTATCAGGTGTTTTTTACCTCATCTTCGTTATTGATTTCCCCTTTTCCCTTCGAATTTAGGGTTTAGTTGATTACCGTTCAAATCTGGCCTTAATTTCAATTGATTGATCGAACTTTGTTTATCGTCTGCTGCGAAAAGTTTTTTTTTACTCAGTGCTTTGTTTGTTGTCTATATCTTGATGATCTTTGAATTATGCTGAAATTGAGAAGGTCCGTATACTATTTGCTTCTGTGTTTCATATGGTGCAATCACTTATGGTATTTACATTCGTTTTGATTCTGTGCGAGGATTTTGTTTTTGAATTTTGATACAAAGCAATGAATTAGTAATTTCTTACTTTACGTTACGTAGAATGGTATTAAGATGTGATTACAGAGAATTTACTAAGCTTAGCTTTGTTCAAGCAATCGCCTGTACATTTTGTAACTAAAAGAAGTGGATATTCTTAATATCCACTAAGCAAACTCTGCCAAAAAAGATTCCATATTATTTTATTTCAAAAGCTGGAATTTATGGTGATAAGTGAGCGCATAAGAAGGAAAAAGCTGACTTCGATATCCTACAAATTGTTCTACTGTTATCCTCTTCGCCTGGTTAAGAATACCTCAAACACACAGTCAAAATAATTAAATCACTCTTGACAGCGTCTCCTGATGGTTGGTTGAGTAGCAAAAAAGGTTGTATTTACTTGTACATTTGTTTTATGAGTTGGATTGTTCTTTTTGGTGGATATTGAGAATATAGGTTAGATCAGTGAATATTAAGCAGCTTGTTGTCCTTGTTGAGGTCCATAGAGGTAAAGCCCTTACGAAACTCTGCACACCGTAATCAAACTTTCCGACTTTCAGTTTAAGTGGTCCTCTTCAATTTCTATTGGCTCCCTCCTTATTGAAATTAGATAGTGTGTTTTTGAGTATGTTGAAACTTGTAAAAGAATATTTTTTGGTGGATCGGTTACCATTTTAACTAATATCTCTGCCTGACATTTTTTGTACATCTGTTAATGCATTCTCTGCGTTTGTGCAGGTCTTTCTGTGGCAGCGAGTTAAATGGAGAGGTACTGTATCTGATTCATCCTCTTTTTGAGCAAACTCAAGCTTTCGTTCTTGAGCAAAAAGTTATTAATTTTTTCGTACTGTTACTTGTACATACCAAATATTTTGTGTTGGTTGGTATACAACCATTATCCGCCAAATCATTGTGACACAAAAATCAAGAAGCAAGTAGACAGTTTAATATGTCTGATTCAATGGTTGATGAGTCTTTATATATTGACTAAACTTGCAGAGGAACCCAGCTTCTGCTGTTGAGCTATCACTGGTTATCTTCAATTCTCATGGTTCATATTGTGGTATATTGTGTTCCATTTTGCTGATATTCAAATACAAACATTGTTTGGGTGCTTTTTCATGGCCCTGGTTATTTTGTTTATTTTGATAATGCGACTATTTTATTTCATTCTTCTTAGCTTGCTTGGTACAACGGAGTGGTTGGACAAGAGATGTTGATATGTTCTTGCATTGGCTTTCGTCCATACAATTTGCCGGTGGTGGTTTCAATGAGGTTGCCACAGCCGAAGGGCTTGCTGAAGCATTGATGGTGGGAAACTTGATCTTTTATCATCTATGACACAACTAGATGTACATATGTTTGGGCCACTGTGTTTCAAGCATGTTATGACTAGTTTACTTTCTCAATGAAATTTATCTTTTTCTTTCCGTGGCTTCATTATATATGATGATGCTTCTGTCAGCGATATTTTCGTATTCTTAAACCTCACAATTTTCTTCTGACTTGATTACACAGATGTTTTCTCCTCCTTCAGGCCAAGCTCAACCAAGTAATGATTTGAAAAGGCACTGTATCCTAATCACAGCCAGCAACCCTCACACATTACCAACACCTGTATATCGTCCAAAATTGCAAACTGTGGAACGAAATGAAAATGGTGATGGGCAATCTGAAAGTCGTTTATCAGATGCCGAGACAGTGGCTTCATATTTTTCTAGGGTACTTCTTTTATGACTTCCCCATGTATTATGACTAGCCACATTTAGTCCTTTTAATAGGAGATCACTAACCTGCTATATTGGTGTGCAGTGTTCTGTTTCTTTGTCTGTTCTGTGCCCGAAGCAGCTTCCAAAGATTAGAGCACTATACAATGCGGTGAGACTGCATATTTATTTGCAATTCGCTAGATGTTCCAGCTATTATAAGTGTTTGTTTTGTCAGCCTGCTCTTTCAAATGCTGGCTTTATTCTCAATGCTACAGACTGATGTAAGATTATTTTATGAGTATTGTTAAGATTTTTTTCTTTTAAATGCAGGGAAAGCTCAATCCACAAGGTGCGGACTTGTCAATTGACATGGTTAAGAACCCATTCTATCTTGTTCTGATCTCAGAGAATTTTGTGGAGGCATGTGGTGCCTTAAGTCATTCTGCTAAAAATTTGCCACAGACCCAGAGCCCTGTGAAAGTGGACAGGGCCTCTGTTGCTCCATCTCTTCCAGTCACTGGCCAACCTCCAGCTCCTGTGACATCAGGTTCTTTTACTGCCCACGCCCTTGTTTCTTAGTTAAACTATATTGATTTCTCTTTCCACGCCGTCAGAATTTTATCCTGCTTCTTTCTTTGTAAAGATCTCCTTTTGTGTGATTTTCAGCCAATGGACCTATTCCGAACCGGCAACCAGTTCCTGCTGGACCAGTTCCAACTGCTACTGTGAAAGTTGTAAGTCTATTTGATGTCAGTTGCAGAAGGCAGCTTTATTGGCAACCAACTCCTGTTTGTTTTATAAGAACTGAATTGATCGTAAATTTAAAGACATGTACAAATATTTTATATATTTAATGTTAAATTTGTATGAATGTCCCATTTAATGTTGTATATTCAAACTCAATCAACTTATTAGATAAGATATAGAAGCTTGTTAATTGATCTTTTGAGATTTGTTTACAGGAGCCTAGCACTGTAACTTCTATGGCACCAGTTCCAAGTTTTCCCCATATCCCGTCTGTAGCTCGACCTGCTACACAAGCAATTCCTACAATTCAAACATCTTCAGCATCGCCAGTTTCTCAAGATATGGTCACCAACTCTGAGAATGCACCAGATATTAAGCCGGTGGTGGGTGGAATGACACCACCATTGCGTGCTGGTCCTCCTGGTGGAGCTAATGTAAATCTGCTGAATAATCTTTCTCAAGTTCGACAAGTCATGAGCTCTGCAGCTCTGGCGGGTGCTGCCTCATCGGTTGGGCAAAGTGCAGTTGCAATGCATATGTCAAATATGATCTCAACAGGAATAGCTACATCGTTGCCTCCTTCACAAACTGTGTTTTCATCTGGACAGCAGGGAATTACTTCAATGGCTGGTTCGGGTGCACTAATGGGACCTGGACAAGCAGGACAAAGTCCAGGTCCTAATAATTCCTTTAGTCCTCAAACAACGTCAAATGCTGCTTCAAACCTTGGTGTTTCACAACCAATGTCAGGGATGAATCAAGGAAGTCATTCTGGAGGACAGATGATGCAAGGCGGAATTCCCATGAACCAAAACATGATGAGTGGTCTCGGTCAAGGAAATGTCTCCTCTGGAACAGGTGGAATGATGCCTACTCCAGGAGTTGGCCAACAAGCGCAATCAGGTATACAACAACTTGGTGGCAGTAACAGTTCAGCTCCTAATATTCAGTTGTCACAGGCAACATCGGGGGCTCTGCAGACTTCACAATCCAAATATGTTAAAGTCTGGGAGGTAATGTCAGTTTACCTTTTCGAAATAGAGGTGGTCTTATGCTTACTTAACTTAAATTTTCAAATTCATACAGGGAAATTTATCTGGGCAAAGACAAGGACAGCCTGTTCTTATCACCAGACTTGAGGTGTGTTTAGGGCACTAGCTACTACTCCTATGCGCAGTTCTTTCCCCCTTTAACGTCTTTGTTTATATTTGACAGGGTTACCGAAGTGCTTCTGCCTCTGATTCGTAAGTTTATAACTAATTGAAATATGAAAACTTCTTTCTATTAACCCTCATCAAGAGAGCAATAGTTTTCAATTGCAGTTTAGCTGTTAAAACAATTTTTGCTTTCTCTTTTCGTTTGTCTCCCCAGGTTGGCTGCAAATTGGCCACCAACTATGCAGATTGTGCGTCTCATATCCCAAGATCATATGAATAACAAGTAATATCTTTTTGCTGTAGCTTTCCTTATCTCCACCGGTGATGGGTGGATGTCGTTTTCTTGCCACTAATTTTTTCACCTGACTATGCATCAGGCAATATGTTGGCAAAGCTGACTTCCTTGTGTTTCGAGCCATGAGTCAACATGGGTTTTTAGGACAACTTCAGGATAAGAAGCTTGTGAGTTTTGTTGATATTTTATTCCACCTCTCTCCTTTTCCTATTTATTTCACTCGCTTGTTCAAATTTTATAAACAAAATGATGACTGTAGTTACTGGTTTAGTTGATATTAAGCTGACATAAATGTTGAAAATGAAATCCTTGCAAAAATATATGGACTTGCCTCTGTAAACTTGTTCTCCGCGACTTTATCAGTCTCTTGCTACCTTCACCATAATCTTAACAACGCCTACACTTGTAGGTTTGTTTTGTTTTGCTTAATCACGTGCCATACTATTTTCATTTTCGTCACGCTTAGCTCTTGGGAATTGTATATGATAACTTTTTTGACCTTTGAAGTGCAGTGTGCAGTCATCCAGTTGCCATCACAGACGCTGCTGCTCTCTGTCTCTGATAAGGCTTGCCGCTTGATTGGAATGCTTTTTCCGGGGGTAAGGAAGCACCAAATTTCTACCTACTAAGGTGTCTAAAGATGTTTTGCTTCACATTAGCGGGTCTTGAGTTTTGTTTTGTTTTCTGCGATGGTTTCTCCCAGGATATGGTTGTGTTTAAGCCGCAAATTCCAAACCAGCAACAACAACAGCAGATCCAGCAGCAGCAGCAGCAACAACAACAACAACAGCAACACCACCAACAGCAACAGATGCCACAACACCAACAGCAACAGCAGCAGATGCCACAGCTGCAGCAGCAGCATCAATTGTCACAGCTCCAACATCATCAGCAGCAACAACAGCATCAGTTGACACAGCTTCAACACCATCATCAGCAGCAGCAGCAGACGTCGCCACTGAATCAGATGCAGCAGCAGCAGCAACAGCCTCAACAGATGGTAATGGGTGGTCAAGCTTTTGCTCAAGCCCCTGGAAGATCACAACAAGGTGGTGGTGGTGGAGGGCAGCCTAACATGCCAGGAGCTGGCTTCATGGGATAAATTTAATTCGCTTCTTCAGGTTTCTGCCTTTTGCTAAATAGTTTCGTCATAACATGAATTCTTTCTTTCTTCTTGTCAACTCGATCAAGGCCATGGTTTTGGACTGTTTAGTTCGCGTCTTTTGTCTCTGTTTACTTTCTGCCTGAAAATGACATTCGAATGAGGATCCTACCAAATACCATAACACCAAACTTGTTTTTTTTTTTGGTCTAGCGAAATATATAAATACAAGAAAAACAAAATGTGGGTCGTCTCGATTTTCTTTGGTTTTGACAGGATGCTATGCGTACGAGTTCATACTTACTCATTAGTCATCAAAGAAAGAACCTGTAAATAAAGGATCGCAACCATATTTGCTCACGGTCTTGTGTTTGTTTGCAGGTATGAAAGATACATTTATATCAATCAATGATTCTATTTGTGTCCTTACAAATTAAATTGCGAAGGTTTATGGTTAATGAAAATCGATAGTTTATCTTGGAAAACCCTATAACAAAAAAAAAAGATAGTTTTCTTGGTCTCGTCTATAAATATAACATTTTCAATTCATTACAAAACTATTAAGTCGATATTACATCATTGTCAAACTAGGACTTTAAAATATTAATATATATCTTTTACATGTCTTCATTATCATATTTTTCATTATGCTTTTATCTTCTAGATCCTGTTCCAATATCGAAAGCCATAGTCCTAAAATGCTTCTTCTAGTTGTAGCTCTTTTATTATTATTATTTGGTAACCGATCTCCTTTTTTGTTTCGCTCTGATATTTCATCATTTTAGTTCGAAACTGTTACTGTTTTTGTCTTTTGAAATAAATAGCTTGACCAAAATTATTGATAAGTTGTTGTCTAGAGACTAAAAAGAAGAAAACTTTAATTATTTATATTGATAAGACGTAGTAACTATGACGCGCACTAAATCGAAATCGACTGCCTTATTGAAATGAAGACGACAAACATGACTTCTCTTTTCCACTCTAGAGCTCATTCATTGTCCAAATCCAGGTGAGTTACTTGAGGTGGTAGGTCCTATTCACGTAGCACATAAATTTGATATGTAATATGGTAACTTTGTGTACCAATTTCAAGTCATGATACGATTTGTCGCACCCGTAGATTTTCTTCATCGAATCACGGGAAAATAAACCAAAGCCCCTTTCTTAAAAGAAAGAAAATGCTAGCACCGAACTTTTCTGCAAAATTTTAATTCTCATAAGCTTGGACTTAAAGAGTACTATCCACCATTAAGTGGAGATCTGGAAAAGCAAAGATGCAATTTCATTATATATAAAAACGTAAAAGCTGATTTTCAAAATTTCCTACATTTTTAAAAAATATATGGAATTGAGTTTGTCTAGATAGAGACACTTTAACTATTTTATGGGTGGGTTGGTGGGCTACATCACTCTTTTATTTTCTTAAATGCTTTGATTTTGCTAATAGATCATATAAAATGGTACCTAAAATACATATTTCAATGATAAATATCACAAATTAGTCTCCCATAACGAAGAGATTAATTACTTGAGTTTCTAAAAGATTGAGAATATTACGTATTTGTTTCGTTTACCTTTTTCATGGTGTAATACGATAATCATCATAATTTGGACACGTATACGAAGAAAAACAATCGTGGGTTATAAGACACAGACAGGAGAAAATTATAGAAATAAATCGAAATAAAGATATGAGATGATTTAGTAGAAATCTCACGTCAGTAATTACCTCTAATTGTTTAAGTATGATGGCAACACTTATATGATCTTTTAATCTCTTATACATTTCTTGGAATTGACAATTTTTAACACGTATCGAAATTTTATCGACTTCTCAACTATTGAATAATCACAGTGCGGAAAAATTAAAGTTCCTTTAATTTAACAAAAAAAAGTTCCTTTACATGAGTACCCGACATAAAATAAACCCGGGAAAAGAAAAGCCTAACAAGTGCATTTAATCTACGTAATATTTGTCAGAAAATTGCATAAATATATGTAAAGTTTATATTGGGAAAATAAAAACTCAAAACACCACTTAAAAGCTTTGAGTTGTCCACATTTTGAGAGAACTGAGATTGTCTCACTAAACACACAATGGTCTCTACTTCTCCGGTTTCTCCGTCTAAGGTAGATCTCCTTCCTAATCACCTCCTCATTTCTTTCTTTCTTTCATTTTGCTTTTCGTATTAGTTAACTCATGTTTGCAGGAAATCGATCGAAAGTCCGGCGAGAAATGGACGGCGGGAGATCCATCACGGCCAGCGAAGTGGTGGTACTCCACCTTCCACACTATAACCGCCATGATCGGCGCCGGAGTTCTCAGCCTCCCTTATGCCATGGCTTACCTTGGCTGGTACTCTCTTTCGATCATATTTACAACTATATGACCTAGAAATTATATTGTTATGTGTGTGTGTGTGTGTCAAGCCAACCTAAGAACAATCACAAAAGACTATTTTGTTTTGCCACTAATTTTTAAAAATTAAAACATGCAGATATATAGAAACTCTAGTAACTAGTAAGATACTTTTTATCCGTTAATTTGTTCACTTTAAGCTGATGATTTTGAGCTGTTTGCAAGTAAATAAATTCAGATATATATAAGAAGATTCATAGATAATGCAAAATTCATTTTCTCTTGTTGGTTTGTGAAACAAAAAGAAAATTGAAGTGATGCGTGTTGAAAACAGGGGACCAGGGATCTTGGTGTTGGCCCTTACGTGGGGACTGACCCTAAACACGATGTGGCAAATGGTGCAGCTCCATGAATGCGTACCAGGAACCAGGTTTGACCGGTATATTGATCTTGGCCGGTACGCTTTCGGCCCAAAACTTGGCGCATGGATCGTCCTACCGCAGCAGCTCATCGTCCAGGTCGGCTGCTGCATTGTTTACATGGTCACAGGTGGCAAATGCTTAAAGCAGTTCGTGGATATTACGTGCTCCACCTGCACTCCGGTACGACAGTCATACTGGATCCTAGCCTTTGGTGGGGTCCACTTCCTCCTCTCCCAGCTCCCTAACTTCAACTCCGTCGCCGGCGTCTCCTTGGCTGCCGCCGTCATGTCCCTCTGGTCACTCTCCAACCTTACCTTTTTGATGCAGTACATACAGTTTGCTAGTAGATCATATATTTTCAGTTTTGGAAAAAATGACATAAAGTTACATTAACTAGTAACAAAACATAAAGTTACATTAACTAGTTAAAAAACATAAAGTCACACACACACAAAGTAAAACTGTTAGAACTGTACCATTTTATACAAGCCATAATCATTGGCCTAGATATTTGATTTATAATATAACTTTAAGTAGATTGATCTACAATCGTAAGTTGAATTAGCATGGTCACTGAGTAAATTATGTTATACGCTTCTTATATTTTTTTTTATGTTTACAAGTAAATTATTTCATGTATAAACGCAATATTAGTATTCTCAACAACAACAAAAACTGTAAGCGCAAACATAGACGTTTACAATTTATAACCCTTTTTACAATAGAAAATTCAAATTATAATTTCTTTTATATCATTAAAATATTTAAGTTAGTGAAAGCAATGAAACAATCGGATTTTGTCATATTTGTACAAAATTCTGAAAAGGAGGTAAACAGAAAATTACATTAATTTGTTACAAATTCGTCGTTATACAACTATACCAATTTTATACGAGTAATAACCATTGGCCTAGATTGATTCAGTCCATATTATATTTGAAATTAATGTGGATCTTAAAAAAAAAAAAAATATTAACTACGTCAAGACTGATGAGACATTATAAAATTTGTTATGTACGTATTGTAGCTACTCGACGATAGCGTGGGGAGGAAGTATCGCACATGGAAGAATGCCTGACGTGAGTTACAATTACAAGGCCACGAGTCCGAGTGACTTCACATTCCGACTCTTCAATGCATTAGGTCAGATCTCATTCGCCTTCGCAGGCCACGCCGTGGCTTTGGAGATTCAAGCCACGATGCCTTCTACTCCTGAAAGACCATCAAAGGTGCCCATGTGGCAAGGCGTCATCGGAGCTTACTTGGTCAATGCCATTTGCTATTTTCCTGTGGCTCTGATTTGCTATTGGGCCTTTGGTCAAGACGTAGACGACAATGTGCTGACGAATCTACAGAGACCAGCTTGGCTCATTGCTTCTGCTAATCTTATGGTTGTTGTCCACGTCATTGGTAGCTACCAAGTGTTTGCTATGCCTGTCTTTGATCTTTTGGAGAGAATGATGGTTACCAGATTCGATTTTAAGCATGGACTTGCTCTGAGATTGTTCACTCGAACTATATATGTCGGTAAGGCTTTACTTTTGTTCATCATGATATGTCTAATTTAAGAGAATCTAATTGTATATTGAATCTTTGTGATTGGAATTTCAGCATTTACATTGTTTATTGGAGTGACCTTCCCCTTCTTTGGAGACCTTTTAGGGTTCTTTGGAGGATTTGGTTTTGCACCTACTTCCTTCTTTGTAAGTCCACTTCTTCTTTTCTAATGTCTTCCTCACTCAAATATTCATACTTCTTGTTATAGAAATTTATAAAATTGTTTATATCATTAGACTATATAAAAATTCAATGTTATGAAGCTAAGTTCTCTTGTTATGGATATATGATCGATGATGTCATGTCGCAGCTCCCAAGTATAATGTGGCTTATCATCAAGAAACCAAAGAGATTCAGCGTCACATGGTTCATCAATTGGGTAAACATATATATTTACTTCTTTTTTTCCATACTTGTGTAATATTTTGCGAAAATGAAGAATGTCTAGATTGTTGATATATCTTTGGGTTTTTTTTTTTGTTCTTGTTTTTACAGATCTCCATTATCATAGGAACGTTCATAATGTTGGCATCAACAATTGGAGGACTAAGGAACATCATCGCAGATTCTTCTACTTATAGTTTCTACGCATAGTAGAATATATTGAATGTATCTTCTCCACTAAATTATTGATCATTGTATCATCTAATTATAAGTGTAGGAATAAATCATATAGATAGTCAAGCGTATCGACTTAGAGAGAGATGTATAATCTTGCTACTTATTCAATAAGACATATTACTAGTTAGAGTAAAATCATCTCCAATCTACCTCTATTTCCATCTTTAAAATGGGGATTTCTATTTTTGATTACATATTTGGAGATCTCCATTTTTTGCTAGAATTTAATTAAAATAAAGGGAGTTATAAATGGAGATCCATTTAATTTAAAATAAATGGATATAATTTGTAAAATTGAAAATAGAGTAAAATGGATAGAATGGAAATAGATGTAGAATGGAGATTTCTATTTTTGACTCCATATTTGGAGATCTCCATTTCTTGACTCTATTTTGGAGGTGAAATTTTTTTATTTACAAATCAATCTCTTAAATTTAATAATTTTATATTTTATACTTAAATATTGTTATTTTTATTATTTTATGATTTGCAATAAAAAATATGTAATCTTTTATCAATTAATAATTGATATTATAAAATACAATAATAAAATATATTCCATGAAAAATGGAAAATATAAGAAGAAGAAAAAAACCTAGGATTGAAAGAATATGTTCGAAATATCTAAATTTTTTATAATAAAATTTTAAATTAAAATAATTTTGCAATTTGTTATTTATTGTTTAATTTAAAATAAATGGATAGAATTTGTAAAATAAAAAAAAGAGTTATAATAAAAATTTATTAAATTAAATATATATATATATATATATATATGGAATATTCCTTTTTGAAATAAAAAATCTAATAATTGGATGGAGATAAACCTATCTCCAAAATGGAGTAATCGGTTGGAGATGATTTTACACTGCTCTTCGATGCCATACCATCATGCACACTAATAAGTTTGTTATTGGATGATAAAACAAAACCATATTTTGCGATTGGTCCTATCATTTGGGTTTCTCTTCATATACATGCACACAAACTTCAAAACCGAATGATTCAAAAAAAAAAGGGCTGATAAAAAAGAGAATAAACACCGATTACAAAAACTTTATCAAAGCCAGATGGTTGCTTCAGCCACCATTTAATATTATCACTATATAAATAATCTTTCAGAATTGTCTTGTAACCACTTGTGTAAACGTATAATATCAAGATTAAATATCTAAGAAACTAGCTGTTGGATAGTGACGTTCCTCATCTTCAACTCTCCCCACAGCCCTGCATTTTTTTCACAAAAAACAATAGAGTAAGACAAATGAGTATCGTCGTAATGAATTTGATGTAAACAAGAAATATATTAGGTTTTAGAATTCTACCATAAAGAAGGTTTGTGAAGCATTTTAGGCCTCAAACAGAAGTCAGAAACGATTGGATGCCAAAAATAATGAAAAGCATTCCACCAGAAAAAGCAACCTACAACAACAACAAAATTAGACAACTCGAGTTTTTAATTTTATGATGAGTCTTTATCTTAAACGTAGAAAGATATTTACAATTCGTTCGGATATCTGAGACGCTAAGCTTTTTCCTCCAATCACAGCAGCAGTGGTGCACAATAGTTGTGCCCTGTGTAAGCATAGATTAGTAAGCAACATTGATTCAGATATATAATAATGTCATGCACACACAAAACGATTACAGCGGTTTTACAGTGAAACTTACACAGCTCCACCAAGAACCACTCCGAGAGGATTTTCATCCGCAGCCAAACCAATTGTAGCAAGCTAGACAAAAGAGTTATGGTAAGTATGTGAAGCATTTAGATTGAACTAATCTGAGTAAATGAAGTTACCTGACTCTTGTCACCCCATTCACCAAAGAAATTAATTGAAAACGCCTGCAAGAATAAAGGGGAAATATGAAACTAATTCAGAAAAGTCTACTGCCTTTGAGAGGAAATTACGAGAGAAGATTTTTATTCACCTTGAGGAAAATTGGAGAGAAGAATTGTCTGAGGAACGGTCTTTTCTGCTTTTTGTTTTCATCTTCAATCTAGAAATGAAAAGTTGACAGCAAATGGTTTTGTGAAAAACTTAGCACAGGTAATTCCCATACGCAGTCTGTGATCTTCTTGTCTTAGTTCCATACCTCATTGCTATCTTTTGTTGTTTTACCATTAGCCTTCAAATCAGAATTCTGTGAGAAAACACACAAGAAAGTTAAACCACAGAAGTCTTTATCTAAATGTGAGAGCAAAGAAGAGAAAACAAACCAGTTCTGCTTCGACTTCAGCCAATTCTTCTGAACCTCTGCCAACAAAATAGAATCAGATAACAATAACATGTCAACAATGAATCACACTTGAATTGTTTTGAAGGTAAATATTCATGTCATCAAAACTTGAAGAAGAATTATTATTACCCTCCTTCTTTAAAACCGTCCCACAATGACCATAACCCGAAACCAAAGAACAAAATTGTTGTTATGTGATGGGTCCATTTGCGAGAGATCTGCAAGTGAAGGGTTTAAATCAGTAGCATTTAGTAAAAGATTGAAAATTTCCATCACCAAGGGAACTGGTAAATAAGGATTATACCGAGTTCCAGCGATAAGCAGTTCACAAGGAAAAAAAAATCATACCAGATTTGGAGCAGCCCATCCAAGAGTAGCAGAGAGGATAGTCATGACCTAAGAATTAGCAAAGAGGATAATCATGACCTAAGGATGGTCACTGAATCCAATAAGTCAAAAGAACTCAGAAAAACTTACAATCAAAGCCGATAAACAACCAGCCAACACAAGTCTCCTTGGATAACGCATCGCCAAAATCTGAATTAAGGGAGAAAAGATTAAAGCTTGAGAATCAAGATAACAACAGAAGTATCTTACACCCTCAAGGAGACAATGGCGGATTCCAAACCATCAAAACACTATGAAACTAAATGGTAATATAAAAAAGATACTGAACACAGATTCATTCAAATTCAAAATAAAAATACGAATTTTCTCAAAGAACAATTTTATCTTCAATCAATTTCAAAAGCTCAGCTAGATTTCCAATTTCAAATCCAGAGTTTTTTCAGAACACAATCAAAACTAAACTTTCAGAAAAGCCATTGACTTCTTCGACCTCAAACCCACCAACATTACAGAAAGCAAAAGACTCAAACTTTTGTCGAAGAGGAACACTTACAGCTGCAGCAAAAAACGTCTTATCGCCAATCTCTGACACAAACGTCATGGCGAGTGATTTCGTAAAACCCTAACAAAACCCATTAATCGCAAAATCATATCAGTTCCCACAACGATCTTCAGAGAAATTTTTAAGGTTCTGAAAACAGATATCTTTTTCACTGTACCTGCAAAACCGAGCTCATGGCTGACGTGTTAAAATCGACAGCGAATTAGCCAAAAAACGGGAAACAAAATTCGAAATTTCCGATCTTCTCCGACGGGTATAGAGACGACGGAGTGGTCTATCGCCGGAGGAAGCTAACAGTCGGCGAAAGAGAGAGAGAAACCACACAAGAGACGAAACTCGCTGAAGAGCAAAAGATGAATGCTTTTTTGAGCTTTTTGGGTGAATTTGATTCTGATTCTTTAATATTTAAGATCTTGCCACTGCTCGACCAAACGATGAGACTTTACTGCGGTGATGCATTGTCGCAGTCACGATTGAGACGTCACATAGAGAATATTTATGTGTTTTTTTAGAGATGCCCAAAACTTATTGGAGTGAAAATGTTTTGCTGATCTCAACTAATTTTAGTTTGGTTTTATCCAACTAGTTTTTTATACAATTCTAAAAAATAAATTGACCTATTTCTGATTGGAGATTAACTGATTCGCATAGGCACGTTATCTGATTTAATTTGATCCAACTGTACATAATCTAAGTCGATTTTATCTACTTATAAAATTAACAAATAATTAAATTAGATGACGATTTTGTATCTGCATACCTGTATAAAATATCTAAACCAGATGATATATCACGTTAAATTTTTATTTCTTAAAACATTGCTAAGTCAACCTGAAATTAGGAGTGTATTAAATTTAAAATTTAGAATTAGGTAGCAACGTTGATATAGAGTTGGAGTACAAAGGGCCCAATCATCAAAGGAACCATTGCATCCAAGAGTTACCCACAGGCCCATTAGGGACCATAAATACACATTTTCAGGTAAGCATATTCCTCCACATTGTAATTCTATGCTAGACACAACTGTTAAAGAGTTACTTTGGAATGTTGACCAAAAAAAAGAGTTATTTTGTAATATGATCTGCATAGGTAATGTGTTTTTTGTTGTTGTCAGAATGCATATGTATTGTATTGTGTATATGAGTTTAGAGTTGCAGGTTTTTAACTTTCTTAGGTACATTGTTTAATATCCTATAGCTTTATAGACATAGGTCCAGAGAGATTGAAATGGGTGAGCTGTTAAATTGAAAGTCATTAACAAATATAAGGTAGTAAAAGATCATTGACAAATTTGTCAAGTGAGGAGATGCGAAACACTCAAAAGTGGCGGAGTTATAAAATAAAGAGTGATTTGATTAGATTCTAAACAACAATCTACACATTAACCGCATTAAGATCATAAACACAAGTTTATTTAAATCTTCCCACTAAAAGACGATGAAGAAACCTCCTTCTTCCAATTAAACCATTTATCTATCTTAGGATTAATTTTTCAAGAGATACTTACTTATATAAATCTCCTCGGAATCTGCAAAACACCAACACAGCTTTTCTTTTGTTTAAAGAAGCTTTTGTCTCATTTTCCATTCCCCACCAATCACACTTTTGTCTTCTCTTTTTCTATTTTCCAAATCTAATCTTTAAGAAGCTCTTCACTTCAACCTTCAGACAAATCTAACGGTCGGAAACTAAACAATGTGTTCTCATCACCATTCCTTCCTTTACTTCATCTTCTTCTTCCTCGCTTTGCATTCTTCTGTTTTCTCCAGAATCTTACAAGAAAGCTCCGTAACCACTACGTTGATTCTTGATGTCGCTGACTCCATTCGCATAACCAAGGATACGTCTTCGTCTAAGCTAAACCAGTTAGAAGAAGAACAAACTCACTCGCCTACTTCGACATCGTCATTTAGCTTGCAGCTTCATTCACGAGCTTCAGTCCGAGGAGCTGAACACTCAGACTACAAGTCTCTCACACTAGCTAGACTCAACCGCGACTCAGCCCGAGTCAAATCTCTCACGACTCGTTTAGATCTGGCCTTGAACAACATAAAATCAGCAGATCTCAAGCCTGTTACCACAATGTACACCACGACTGAAGAAGAAGACATCGAAGCTCCTTTAATCTCCGGAACAACTCAAGGAAGCGGCGAGTACTTTACACGCATTGGTATCGGTAACCCGGCGCGTGAAGTTTACATGGTTCTCGACACTGGAAGCGACGTTAACTGGCTACAATGCGCTCCTTGCGCCGATTGTTACCACCAAACTGAGCCAATCTTCGAGCCAGCCTCATCCTCTTCTTACGCTACTCTCTCTTGTGACACACCACAGTGCAATGCCCTCGAAGTCTCGGAATGCAGAAACACCACGTGTCTCTACGAGGTTTCATACGGTGACGGTTCTTACACCGTCGGCGATTTCGCCACCGAGACTCTTACAATCGGTTCCTCGTCCGTCGAAAACGTCGCCGTTGGTTGTGGACACAGCAACGAAGGGTTGTTCGTCGGCGCCGCGGGTTTGCTCGGTCTTGGCGGCGGTTTGCTCGCTCTGCCGTCACAGCTCAACATGACGTCGTTCTCGTACTGTCTCGTTGACCGTGACTCTGACTCAGCTTCAACCGTTGAGTTTGGGACTTCTCTCCCTCCTGACGCCGTCGTGGCTCCGTTGCTACGTAACCACCAGCTCGACACGTTTTACTACCTCGGTCTCACCGGAATAAGCGTCGGCGGTGAGTTGCTTCAGATTCCTCAATCTTCTTTCGAGATGGATGAAGCAGGAAGCGGTGGGATCATCATTGACTCTGGAACAGCCGTGACTCGTCTCCAAACCGGAATCTACAACTCGCTTAGAGACTCGTTTTTGAAAGGGACGTCGGACTTGGAGAAAACAACCGGCGTGGCGATGTTCGACACGTGTTACAATCTTGCGGCTAAGACGACGATAGAAGTACCGACGGTGGCTTTTCACTTTCCCGGTGGGAAGATGTTGGCTTTGCCGGCGAAGAATTACATGATTCCGGTTGACTCGGTGGGGACTTTCTGTTTGGCGTTTGCACCGACGGCGAGTTCACTTGCGATTATTGGCAACGTGCAGCAGCAAGGGACACGTGTCATTTTCGATCTTGCTAATTCCCTCATTGGATTCTCGTCTAATAAATGCTAGCTTCGTTTTTAATATTTGAGTCAAAAGGAAAAGTCACTTAAGCTAAATGTTAATTAGACTCCTGTCTCCTTTTCTTGTACTTGTTGTTGCATAATAGAGTGAGAAGAGTAAAAAATGGAGTTTGTTTTGGTAATTTTGTAAATTAAGAGTGGTACAGTGAACCTTGAAGGGCCCAGTTACAGGTCATCTGGACCAGCTTGTCCACACACGAAGGACTAGCCTTTCATGTGACGCATGCATACGTGGAGCCACACTCGTAGTATTATTGAAAAGTTAACCCCAAACACATGATTGATCAAAGAAGTTAAGCCGGAGAACATGATATACTAGTTATAAGAAAATATGTCACGTAAGGTTTGAGAGACATACTATATCTACATTTTTCTAATTATATTCAAATATATATATATATATATATATATATATTGATTTTTAGTGTATAATGATTGTAATTGTGTAACGTAACAAAAAAAAATTGAAATTGTGTTCGATCTAAGGTATTTGTAAAAACTTTAGCAAGTTGATCCAAAGTAAACAACATCATCTACTAAGATATCTTTTCTTTCTAAGTAATACAAATTAAAATAAATTAGTATCAATTTTGTTTAATTGATTTCAAATAACTAATAAAATGACATCACTTATTGTAATGAATGTTAATCTATAAATTTTGTATCGATCATTAATAAATAATTTAAATTAACATCATATATTTGATTGATGCAATTTAGCTGATGCAACAATTTTTTTTAAATGAGAAAGTCATTTATCCTAAAAATTGATGCACTAATGAGTGAAGAAATGCTTACCTTTTCAAATTTGGCTGTTTTTTCCACCTTGATTCTTAAGCTCTGATACACATCCCTAAATTCAAGTGTTTGTTTCATTCGATGACCTGGAAACTTTTAATAGAGATATAAAGGATTAAGCAAAAATAAGCAAGAGGAGTATAAAATGTGTTCGAAGCATAAGTCATATCTACAAAATTGTTTACCTTTGACAGACATCTTCAAAAATCTTGAATCATCTTCAAAGCCTTCATCATATCATCAAAGAAGAAAACTTTGGTAGATAAATATCTACATAATTGTTTACCTTTGATATCGGAAGGCTTTGGTAGACAAAGATCTTGAATAATCTTCAAATGGAAAGGCTTTGAAAGATAGAGACTTTTCAATATATGAAACGAGAGAAGAAAAGTTATTCTCTAACCATCGCGTGGAAGGTTTTGACTCATCTTGAATCGAGAAAAATCATATGAGTACAATTTTTTTTGTGATGAGAAAAGTCATTTATCTTAACAAAAAATTTGTGCACTAATAAGTGAAGAAATGATAACCAAATCATATTGGTTAATGTATGTTTTTCTAAACTCTTTATCTCTATACTATTATTATCGTTTGCTTAGCTTAATGTTAAGATAATATTATTTTCAGTCTCATGTCGATCAAAAGCTAGAAACTCTAGATGCAATAGATCCAAAGCTAAAAACATGAGACGCAACAGATTTTCAGCATGCAGACAAGTTTGACGTCAATAAAAATATACAAAATAAATGGATGATTGACGAATTATATAGAGTTGATTTCAAAGAGAAGAAAGATGAAAATGCGAAGTACAAAGATTATTTTTGTAATGCATTCCATTGGAGAAAAAATTACACCAAATATACTGTTTTTTTTCTTGAGTTTGGGGATTTGTTTTTTTTTCTTGAAAAATCATCTCTGTATAGTCATAAAAAAACAATATTTATGACAATATTTGACTCTTTTAATAGCAATCTCCATGAATGATGAACCTATATTTGACATTTAATTTCCTTATCAATGTTGGGCGATTGTCTTGAATACAATCAATGTCGGGTGATTTTCTTCTATACATGTATGTTAGTGATTCCATTAAAATAATTTTGTTAAAAAAGAAAGTAACATGGCGCATAGAGAGGTGGCAAAGTAATGGTGCCACTAGCTACTTGTCATCACAACAAATGAAGTGGCAGGCTGGCAGCCATCATTTTGTCTTAAAAAAACTTTCACTTTTTCTCTTTTTTGTTTTTGTTTTTATGTCGACCTTTTACTTTCTCCTTTCTTCATCCAAAAACACTCTTTTACTTTTGCAGCTCTATGCTAGAAACAAAACTTATGCCAAAAGAGCAAAAACATGGGAAATTCAATGTGCTATATTAATACATTACACAAGTGTACATTAAACATGAGGAATATTTTTACAGCATTAAAATAGTGCTATATTCGGTGACCAAAACAAACAAATAGTCGTAGATTCAATAGATGATTTTGACAGGTCCTTTGAAATATCTGAGTATTTCTTACATACGTAAGTTATACTAATACATTAAACAAGTGTACATTAAACGACGTCCAATAAAAAAAAAAGAATAAAATTTACCTAGTTGGTGAAACTATAATTTTGATATACCCAACAAAAAAGTTTGAGAAACCTACATATGCAGTTACCATTCACATCTTTAAATTCTATTTTTCTTTCTATATATTCAACAAAAGTTACTTATCGTAAGTAGTTGCATTATGTTCCTTTTCAAATAATAAACCCAAAAAAAGAAAATATTTACGCTTCTTATCCAATTAAAATACAAAGAAGAAGCGAAGAAGAAGGAACCGCTCTTCACTCTGATCATCACATTTCTTTTGACTCAAAAACCCTTTGATTCACGTTTCTTTTTCTCATTGACTATTCTCCTTAATTTCTCTTTCTCTTTTTTCTCTGTGATATTATTCAAAGATGCTTCTTCTATGAAATTTGGTTCTGTTCAGTGAAATCTTCTGCTCCTACTTCATCATGAGTGACTCCACCAACAGCGTCTCTCTTTCCTCCGATTACGCCTCCATCATTTCCGATGATCAGGTTCTCCATTTTATCACCCTCTCTCAAGTTCGATCTGGGTCTTTCCCCACTAATCTCTCTTCTACAAGTATCTGTTCAGAAAATAAGCGAAGCAGTTGTCTAAGATTCGTGAATTCGTTTTGCTTTCTACAACACTTAGTTTCATAAAGTTTTAGTTTTTGAGTGAGATCTTGATAAACTCACTTCTGGATTTGTTTTTTACATGTTTAATCACGATTGGTTACTTTGGTTTTGTGACTTTACTCACGGGTCACTCGCAATTTTTTTTCCTTTTTGAGACTTGTGTGAGTTTGATCACTATGTGTCTTTGCATTGTACTGCTAAGAAGATTCAAGGTCGTTGCTTTGTGTAAAAGAATAACTTTTTTTTTTAATTTTGATTTGCAGAGTCTTCAGCTATCTTTGTGATCCACATGATTTGTTTGGGATTGGTGCTCGCTGTGCTTGGACTCAATAGGTTAAGAATATCAGATAGGTTAAACATCAATAGATACAGTCATGGGTTCTTGGAGACTCATAAAGGTCTGACTGAGGACTATTGGCCTCTCTATGCTGTTGCTGGTGGGATTGGAGTCTTTATAAGTTGGGTTTGGTCATTGCTCTTGGCTCTTACGCCAATGAGATGATGAAAGTTTCTGTTCACATCTTAACAATTTATCTAGCTGTACTATGTTTCTGGTGTAGACAGTTCTTCTGGGTGGTGCATTCGCCATTGGAGCTCTGTTGCAGTTCTTGTATGTTATTTCAGTTATTGACAGGTAAGTGCGAGGTTTGAATTTGGTTGAATCACTATGGTTATTTGGTAACACTTATCAGTTCTGATGTTTTGAGTTGTTTCATTTGTAGACTTCCCTTCACGATGCTGGTTCTGCGGAAAGCGCTGAAATTAGTTTGGGGACTTCCTAAGGTGATAATGGTGGCGCGTGCTTTCACCGTAGTCATGCTTTTGTGGATGTCTCTATGGTCTTTTGGAGCAGCTGGTGTTGTGGCATCAAGCATGGGTGATGAAGA
Organism: Cardamine chenopodiifolia; assembly: GCA_963922655.1. Taxonomy (NCBI): domain Eukaryota; kingdom Viridiplantae; phylum Streptophyta; class Magnoliopsida; order Brassicales; family Brassicaceae; genus Cardamine; species Cardamine chenopodiifolia. Next base: position 8,639,223 of record OZ000459.1, read on the forward strand.
ACGATAGTGGCTTCTTGTGGTGAGCTGGCAAGTTTTTGCATCTTCCTTACGGTTTCTGCTTATCAGGGTCTCAATGTAAACACTTTTAGGTTTCATTCGATCATTGGATGATATATGTAATGCAGGTTCTTTCAGTTAGCTTATTCTGGACAGGCGCTGTGCTATGTAACACTGTCCATGTTATAGTTTCTGGGATGGTGTTTCATGTTCTATTTAACTGGGGTCAAGAAGAGTCATCATCGTTGCCTCCTAGCTCTTTGGTAGACTTGCTTAGGTATGCCGTGACAACATCTTTTGGGAGTATATGTTACGGGTCACTCTTCACTGCTGCCATTAGAACACTTCGCTGGGAGGTAAGCTCCAGATGCTTTTGCCGTCTGTAAAACATTATCGTTGTTCCAATTCTTTATAACGTTGGTCTACAATTTGTGTTTGTAGATAAGGGGGTTCAGTTCCAAGATTTGTGGAAACGAATGTCTACTTTGCTGCGTTGATTTCTTGTTTCATCTTGTTGAAACTCTAGTTCGGTTTTTTAACACAAGTATGCCTATGTCCAGGTAATATAGATTATAGACAGTAAGCTCATGATTTCCCTTCTATGAGCAATGGAGAATCAAAATGATAAAACTAATGGTTAATTATCATATTGCAGTGTATGGAAAAGGATTCAATAAATCAGCCAGAGACGCGTGGAATTGTTTCAGTCGACGGGTGTAGAGGCACTTGTTGCATATGACTGTTCTGGTGCTGTGCTTCTGATGGGAACTATCTTTGGAGGACTCATCACAGGCCCTTGCATTGGCATATGGGCGTGGATTAAATATAGTGACCGAGTTATAATGGTTGCATCTACGGCTATGTTGATGGGAATGGTCCTTGTAGGTTTCCTCTTTAGTCAATCAAAAATTACGTTACATCACCAAATTGGTCAATTTGTTCCAATGTGGGGTTTCAGGTGGGTCTAGGAATGGTGGTGGTGGAGTGCGGTAACATCGATATACATTTGTTTTGCTGAAGATCCTTTGTTGATTCAAAGATGGGATGCTGATTTCTTCACTGAGATGTCTGAGATACTTCGCCGTCGTCTCCAGCGTCGTAGCTCTCGAGCTCGTGAAATTTTGACGACTTGATCAGCCTAAGTCTCATGGAAAATAGGGAGATATAACTGTAGAATATCATGCAATTAGAAGGTGTTTAAAACTATTTTGTCAAATGATTCATGTTTTCCATTTGTCAAATCATGAATACGATTTGTTTGATCAAAATGTATCAAATTTAAATCTAACGTATTGATTTAAATAGAAAGGTTGGATCAAGTGAAAAACAAGTACGAGTCTCAAGACCAAACATAGCCACATACGTTTGACTTTTATCTATCTAATTTCCCTAAGCCATTAAAATTAAAAGAGTTTAATATATATATATATATATAGTTACTGCTGTAAGAAGCCATAATTAACATTCTAATGAACTTGTATAATAATTTATAAGGAACAAATGCTATATTCATTTAAGATATCTCTGTAACATTGTCGAAAGTCAATATTCATCAATAGTATATACTGATTGTGTCAACACTGGTAAACTAAGAAGAATGTATTGGAGCAACTGAAAATGTAACAAAGGGCATACAATATTACTAACAAATATAATTGCAGTTCATAGCCAGCAACCAAAATGGCGTTAATTGCAGAGAGCACGAATAATAAGAAACTTAACGACAATATATATGAAAAGAATAAATTCAAGATTGCTCCGCTGTGGTACCATCGATGGACTTTAGCGCTTGGTTCGCGAAATATCGAACATCAACATCAGGGTCCTCGCTCAGGTCCACCAAACACTGACGGATCGTTTTGTCCACCACCTACAATTTTTCGACACAGCAAAAACATTATTAAACTTCAACAATTTCTATTAGCTTTTTGATATAATTGAGTTATGTCTATTTCAATCTTACTGATTGGTCAACTATAGGGATGAGAGATTGCAGAAGTTTTGCAACATTGAACTTGATGTTTGGAACTCTGCAGAGATTAGATATGTGCACGACAACGTTAAAAAACTAAGATGTAGTCTCGAAGGAGTTTGGCCAATTCATCTAATCTATGTTACCTGTCTTTCGATGCTTCAACCACCACAGGAAGAAACTTCGAGCATGTGATTTCTGATCCCATTACAGGAGCCATGAGAGATATTGCACGTAGTACCATCATCCTGTGTAGGTAGTGCGGATTGTTAACCATGTCTAATACCTGCTTACACGTAACATATATAGAGTCAAAATAGAGATCTCTATGACTCTATATACATTATCTATTTCCAAAAAAAGACCAAGGATTGAGATTAGATAAGATAGACGAAGTTGGGTTGAACAAACCTGGGGAACTAAGTGCTGCATTGCCCATTCAGGACCAAACTCCTCTGCGAGGCGCTTTAGGTTGTTTGCTGCAGCTTCACGGATAGAGTAGACCTAAAGGGGGATGCATAAAAGCGTCAATATCCAGAATCACAAATGGGTTAGAAATTTATGCAAACATCAAAGATACCAAATCAAGGAATCAAGGTTAACCTTGTCTTGCAGCCATTGCATGCAGAGGGCTCCGAGCTTGTCATCAAAAAACCCTATACCTAACTGGCTGGCCAACAGAGGAACATACTCTATTATCGCAAGTCGGACTCTCCAGTGCCGATCCTCAGCAAGCTCTACAATCGCCGGCAACAAGGATTGTGATAGTAAATCAATTCCAATAACCTGCCGTAAAAGATGTTTCAGTCACCATCCAAATAAGGAAGGAATAAAAATAGCTAAAAAGAACACGAGGGAGATGCAACAAACCTGGTTGACTTGATCTAGCTTGCTTATGATGTTGAGGCGTACATCAGGAAATTCATCCTTTAGAAGGGAAAGAAAAATTGGTAGCAGATGCTCAATAGTTGAATCCTGCAATGAAGATTTTAGTATGTTAAACAAATTTGATAAGGCCTGCAACACCATTTGGGGTCTGGTATAACCGAGCCATAACACATGGTGTGACTGATTTTGATGATGAACCACAACAGAAAATTGAACATTAAATGCGAATAAAAGTTCATACCTTCCCAAGGATAGGAGCCATCCCCATTATTACTGAAGCTAGAGCAGAGCGGACATGTTGAGAAGAATCGGATGATAATTCCTGCCAGACATGAGTTGGAATCAGATTTTTAGTAGACATGGGACATCAAGCAACCCGTTTCTATGGAATTTGAGGTAATTTAATCAGCAGACAGAACGTACCTTAACACAAGGAAGGATGTGCTGAATCGCAAGCTCTGGATTCAAAAGCCTACAGAACTTGGTCACTTTTCCCGCTGCTGCTATTCGCACTTCAGCCTCATTGTCCCGTAGCAATCTCACATATGCTGGAACCAAATCCGTCCTAGAGATATTACAACATAAATTTTGTGTCAAAAATAAGATACAGGTACAGACATAAAGCTACCATCCACGGCTCTTACAAGACGGAAAAGAATAAAGAAACTTCCATAAATACTCTTAGGTGTATATGTACTCGATGGTCAAAAATTGTTTTACGAGAAAGAAAACCTTAGATCTAGCAAGGATGACAAAACAAACTCAGAGAGTATCGCAAGCCACATACTTTGTGCAATCAGGACCCACTGCCTCACAGAGTTCATATAGCTGATTAGCAACCATGTAGCGCACCCTCCAAGACTTATCCTGCTCTCAGAAAACAAACCATATAGAAAGATATCAGAAATGCAGACTTTTACCAATGAAAACTACGCATGCAATAGTAGATATATATGATCTAGACGCGACAGTTAAAATGAATAGCCATGAAAGTAAAACCAAAGCTCAATTCACCTGAGAGAAATTAACAATAATAGGTAAAACACATGCAACACAATCCTGAGGTTCCAGCAACTTTCCAAGAGCCGCACAGCCTTCCACAGCCAACAGTCTAACAGAATCTTGGTCTGAAATAGAGGTTAAAATTTTAAAAATATTAGCACGGATAAGAAACAATAATTTCTAAAGTACGTATCCACTATAAAAGTTTTCTTCATCAAACGTTGCTTCTTAACTTCAAATGTGATCTATTTACCATGCTCTGGGATCCATGCAAACTATATCTAAGTGATGAGAACAAATACTAACACTTAGAGCATTTCAAGCATTAAGATATATCAAGCATTAAGTACCATCTTTAGTAAGCTCATCGAACATAGTCATGATCTCAGCAATCAAAAAGGTTGACTCCACAGTTGTAGCAAATTTCCCCAGGTTAGATGCAGCAGCCCTTCGGACCATTGGCATATCATCTTGGCACAACTGGCTATAAGTAGAGCGTAAATCTGTCTTCAGCACATCGGTACAACCTGGGTATGCAACATGAAATAGACCACATGCAGAAACTCTTGCTGCAAACCATTCACCAGCTGCCAGTCTCTACAAGATTAACGAACAGAGCAAAAAAAATAAGCCTTGACTGAAAAACCTTGAATGAACCAATAAAGTATGTTTTCCTGTCTCATTATATCACCTTCACGAGAGGGACAAAGGAGTCGACAAGATCGTTTTCTCTCATTTGAGATCCAATCTTACAAAGCGAGTCCACCGCTTTTTCTCTCACACAGGTCTCTTCAACAGTACAGAGAGATTCCAGAGGAGGAAGAAGAACATGAGCATGCTCAATTCCTCCGACAAAAGGAATAAAAACACCCAATTCCCCAGCCATTGCAAGGAGCACCTCATCGTCATCATCACTGTTCTCACTCAGAAAGGGAATTAATTCCTTCCTTGTGCGCTCCTCTCCAAGGGCACGAGCAATTGTAGAAAGGCGACGGATCGAATTCAAACGAAGCTGAATATCATCATTCTTAAGCTCATCTATGAGCACAGCAATTGGATATAACGGTTCATCTACCATAGCCATCTCTAGTCCCAACTTATGCGAAGCTCAATCAAATCACTGAAATGAAAAAAAAAAAAACCACAAATAATTCTTATGAGCAGAACTTCCCAAGGTCATAGCTAAATGCTATAAGAGATCAAGCAATAGTGAAAGCGTCAGGTGAAAAAGAGAGATTTGGATCTCGATTAAAATATTTACAATTTAAATCCGATAATCATCACAGATCCTGAAAAAAAACTACGGCCACTCGAGTGTATCTCAGCTACATCAATTTTTCCTCTAATTCCACAAAAAAAGATAAGAAAAAAACCGCAGATTTTGAAATGAATCGGGTATGAAAAAAACAGAAGAAGTGAGACACGACCCCAGATTCAACCGGTCGAAGTAGATTAAAGGAAATGAAGCAATGAAGATGAGATCTTAAGATGCAGAAGAAGAAAGTGGAAATCGTATTACCGATCCAGGCCGTCGGAGAAGAACTGATTCAGATTCCGAGGAGACAAAAGGAGAGAGGGGAGGAATTGCGAGCCAGAAAACAATATTTTTGCGTTTGATTTTTTTTACCAAGGATTATAAGAAATTAAAGAAAAATATTTTATAAAAAAAAAACCATAACGATGATCTGATTGGGCCATATGTTATTGGGCTTTTCTTATGCTTCATTTCAGCAGTCCGATTAAACAATTATTTTTTGACAAAAAGTGAAAAAAGAAATCCGGTTTTTGGTTTGGTTCAATTTTTGAATTTTGGGATTTTTGATTCATCAATACTAATAGTAACCAAAAATCTAATAGACATTTTACATCGGTCTGTGGAGTTTCAGTTTTCAGACTCCATATTAAGATGTGTTTCATTTTCAATATTGATTAATTTGGTTTGGTCTCAAATCAAAACAGTTGATCCGGATTTAAGATACAATTGGAAATTGAAAACCGTCTTTCAACAATACAAAAACTTGACAACAAGCTTTCAAGGTGACGTATAACTTATATAAGAACTTATTTCACGACGAAAACAAAACAAGGCTATAAAATGTCCATACAACAAATCAACTATTCACCCCGATAATAAAACTGCAAGTGCCTCTGCTAATCCCTGGAGCTGAAGCATCTGCTAAGTCTAGTCCACAATCCAGCTTTTTCTATCTTGTTCTGTGTCTCACTTACTTGTTCTTTGAAATCAGCTTTAGTACTTAGCTCCTCAAATGCGTTTACAATATTCTGAAGCCTTGCAACAAACTCGATCAAAAGAGACGCAAACGTGGCTAGCGACAAAGAACTCGCGCTTTCATATACTTTAGATTCTACCTCATTGATCATAGAACCGCCTATGAATGAGACACTTGGCCAGTTTTCTCGGTTCCTAAGTATCATACTCTCTGTTGAAATCCATAGCTGAGATTCATTACCAATCTGTGGATTCTGATGATGATGGTTGTTATTGTCCCAAATCTGGCTGAGGGATTGTATCACTTTGCTCTCGTCATCTTTGGCTTCGTGATAGTTTTGTTGCGCTTCTTCAGCTTCGGCTTTCTCTTTCATAGCAGCCCAGCTTTCTGAGTTGACAAGAAGGAAAGAGTTACTGTCTATTTTCATCTGTAGTTCCTCTGCTGCTCGTTGAACTTCCTTGAGAACGTTTCCTGGGCTTAGCTTCTCCATTTTCTCCACCTTTTCTCCAAACAACCTCAAGACTTTGGCTCCTTCGTTTCCAACTTTCTGAAGTTCCTGACGGAAAGCCTGTCTTTTCTCTGGAGCTGCCTGCAAATCACACACACCAATTAGGAAATCCGCCTAATGCGTGTAAAAGGATAGGAAATAAAGATCTCTATCTTCAACAACTCCTTTCAAGTTATAACAGAAACCTTCTCACTAATCAGTCACAGTCTAGAGCTGAAGAGCAAACACAAAGCCTACTCACAACCATTAACTAGTAACAACAAATTCTAAAGTAGGAGATCACAGTCTACAGCAATAAGGTTCCTTTAGATATTTTCTTGGTTTCAAGCACTTTTTGAGCAGTTGAATGACAAATATTAGACTTCTTTTGCAGAGTAACACAGTCTAGTTGATCAGAAAGAGTAACCTAGTAGCATTTGAAGCAGTTGGGCGTAGTCTCTAATAATCATTCTAGCACCTCATTTGCAAAAGTTACAGCCACAAACATCAAGATCCTCAGTGTCATACCATTGCTAGAGTAGACTAACAAAAATATGGTAAGTTACCTGAATTTCTGAAAGAATGCAGCCATGCATTGCCATGACCATGAAAGCGCAATGCCTTACTGCACCACTAAGTTTGACATAGTTTTCCCATGGATGGTGGAAATTCCTGTAAGGTCCATGTGGAGGCTCCCATACTGCGAAATCAAGCTGCGAAAAAAAGGTACTTGTTTCTTATCATCTAAATTCTTTTTAACTTATCTATTGCTGATCAACAAGAATTTCCTACAGAAAACACACCAGAGAATCTTCTTGGCTTGTAGATTGGACTACAGACCTGTATCCACTGTATAATGGATCATCCGAAGCTTGGTAAGTGAGAATCTTGGAAGGCACCCTCTCGTATTCAACACATTGCAAATACCCATTAACACATCCTAAAATTTTAAGAAAAGTACAAACAAAACCAAGAAAAACAAAAATCAGTCCCAGACTCAAAACGAAACAAGAGAAACAGCAATGCTATATATCTCTCCACCTTCGAGGGAATTGGCAACACTCTTGAAATTCTTAACCACTAGTTTATGGAGATCTTCACCAGCCCAAATCGGAAGTATAAATATGTTGACACCTAAACAGATACCCGCACCAACCAGGATTAGCAAAAACCTGTAATAAGCTGTCCTGAAAAAGTCTCTGGAGTTGTTTCCCGATACAAGAACGATGCAGTATGTCAACAAAAACACCCTGAATGCATATTCATACGACTTCATAGCCGGGTAAAGTTTCAAATAAGTTGCACAAAAACCTGATACACGAAACCAACAGATTCAAAGAAATCAAGAGAAAAAATTAGTACTTAAAAAAAAAAGATTCTCTCTTTATAATATGGATTAGTAAATGGAGAGCAACCTGCAAGGAAAATACTGATAATGATAATGAGTTCCTCATATTCTCCAGCTAATACAGAGAGTCTAGCTATGCCAAGAGCTAATCCTCCAGCTGAGAGTGTGCCTATAGCTCTATTGAATCCTTTCACCAATGTTGCTCCTGCAAAAAAAAAAAAAAGAGTTGGAGCCAAAATTGAAAATAAAATCAGAGATCTCTGAGGAAAATTGGACTTAAATCAAACAAAGCAACAAACTTGATGTGAATTGAACACTAATCATTCCAAAACCATTAAACCAAAACAGATCAGATGAGATTTTTAATCTAATTGAGTCACAGTACCTATGCTATACTCAAAGACGACGACAACAGTAAGGATCGCCCACACAGCGTATTTGCTAGCATCACGAAGTGGCTCTTTGAGATAGATAACGAAAGAACAGAGTGCGAGAGCCATTCCCATCTTAACAGAGAAGTAAACTTTCCGACGATCGGAACGACCCATCTCGTATAATTTGGCGGCGATGTCATAAAGAGCTTTCCAGGAAGCGATGATTCCGTCGGAGCAAAATCGGAAACACCGAAACTTGGAACGACGGTCATCGATGATGCCGGAGTCATTGAAACCGAAATCTGAGCAACCTTTTCGAGAGAGAAGAGGTTCTCTGGTTTGATCACCGAACGATTGAAATTTCCCAGCCATCTTCTGATCTATCAATCTCTCCGAGATATCGAAGATTCAATATTCACCGATTCAATGGGATTGGCTGGTTCACGTGGATCCCACAGAGAGTTCATTTGTTTTAAGTTGAATCTTTATTCCATGTGTAGAGACTTCGGTGGGCAAAAACAAAGATTAAAAAAAAAGATTTCGCAGCTAAAGACAAAGTATAATTAAAAATAAATATTCAATTTGAGATATTTATTTATAGATTTGAAACAAATACTATTGCTAGGAAAATAATTGCTTGTTCTATTATATTTGTTTTAATTACGAATATTTAATTCGAATATTTTGGAAGTTGTCAAACTTTTAGATTTTTGGTAATCTTCTCTGTAGCTCACATCATTTCCTTTATCTTTTCTACTGTATCCACATTAGCAGTTCTTTAATATTAATTTATTTTTATCGATAAAAATATTTCACTAAAAACAATAATTAATTCATTTTTTCTTCTCTTTCATAATTCCAAATATTTCTTAATTATCATGTTTCTCGTTAGTCATTAATAAACCAAATTAATTTCAAATTATCTATACTGTAGCTAAATAGAAATAACAAAATTCTTTTGTATCTGAAATCATATGGTTACTAATGATTATTATAATTGGGATTGCAATGCAAGTGATTTAGTTAAGTCTAAACCTAGACTACCAATTTATTTTCTAACAAGATTCACGTGTCACATGGGTGTGAATGGTACTCCACATGGGGTTAAATGGTACTCCTACACCGAAATAATTATCTATAACTATATTTTTTTTCAAGGATGTTAATCTAATGTTCGGGAATACATTTTAATAACAAATTTGACAAAACGATGTGTGGGTACTCACTTAGTGATTTATGATTTTTGAAATTGACAGATTTTGTTTTTTTTTGTTTTACAGACAAAAGAAAAGAAAAAGGTGTACAATATTTCTTTCCTTCCGATAAATATAAGACACGATCAAAAGAATTATATCAATAGTTTTGAACTTTTGAGTAAACATTTTTCTGCTAAACGTAGTTATCGAACCTGAAAAAAGAAAAACAAAAAAAGGAAGTTACTGAACCTGACTCATGTCCAGAGAAATTCATTATTGGGGATATGTAAAGTGAAAAATGAAAATTTGTCTTCCCTTGGTTTGCCGTGCATCTTATTTGGTATGCCATGAACACTAGATTGATGCTACTCTTGTATCATTACTCTATTTCGGCTAAACATAAAACCAGTTTTGTCAGATTGGTTACACCACATGGATGATCTCAATCTCGTATCGTGGTATGGAATAAGAAAAAGAAAAGGAGATGCACGTTTAATATAGAATAATAGAAAAATAGTGATTGCATGGATCTTAAACTACCAATGAAAACAAAGCAGAGAAAGATCTTGTAGATTCATTTACATGTCGACGAAGGTTCACACCATCTCCTCCCACATTGCACATATTAAACCAAACGTGCTAATGATCGTGAGAATATAAAAGGCATTATGATAGCATATGTATTTTCAATTTGCAAATTGACTCAAATAAACAAGTGAGGGCTGAATCCAATGTGCAAAGAAACACGGAAGATCTAGCAATACATGTTTATTTGCTTAATGTAATATTATTATTGTTAGAATTTTATTTTTCATGTTATTTAATATTTATTCTATATTAATAATTTTAATTTTAATTTTATTGTACTAATATGATTATATATGTGATAGTTAAATTTATAAAGATGTGGTTGAAAAAATTAAAGTGAATAGAATTATTTGTAAGATTTATAAATTAAAGTTAATAAAATTATTTGTCATAGTTATAAATTTCAGGGGCTGAAATGCAAATAAAAAAGGGCAAACCTCAATTTGAAGTTTTATTATTTAAAACCCTCAAAATGAGATTTTAAAGGTCTATTAGAGTGTAAAAAACTTTAATTTTGAAGTTTTAAGGACTTATTGGAAATGCTCTAAAAGAACACAAAATAAGTTTCGGATTGTCATCTCATTCTTGTTGGCAAAGTCCACGAATTAATGAACAAATTGCTAAAATCACGTTCACCTGAGGGATTTAGCAACTTTGAAAAGCAGATTACAAGGCTCACAAGGCAAATAAGGGGCACTAAGGAGAGTGTAAGGTATGTTTCATGGATTTGAAAAGGATTTTGGTGAAGTTGTTCGTTCCATTTTACATTACATTGCAGTTTTGTATTATAGTTTGGGCTTTTGAGAGCAGAATCCAATGTGCAAAGAAAGACGGAAGATCTAGCTATACCTGTTAGTTTGGTATGTATCATGATCGCTCCAACTTTGATTTCCATAGAGGTTTTGTGGACGTTGTTGTAAACTTCTCAAGCATCAGAGATTTTTGAATTTGTGAAAAGACGCTATATAAGATTAAAAACTTATCACACTATAGTGTGAGTGTGATTTTCAATTCAAGAAACAGAAAAAAAAAATTGTGCCAAGTGTGGCATAATATAATGAATAATTTATATTGCATACAGGAATGTTTGGTTAACCTCCTTTTAATGTCTATATTATAGGATGCCATACATTTTTTTATTTTCATTTTCCACAACTCAAAATAAAAATCTGGAATTTTTTTTTTCAAAGATGAATTCTGATCCGATATTGTTTAGGTTATTTGAAATGTTAGAAACAATTAATCTAAGTTTGTTCCTATAAACTTACGATTACAATAAATTAATCAATATTATAAAATAATAAAATTTATTGTTTTAAATAAAAAAAATTCGATAAAATAATAAAATAATTATTTGTTTTGAATCTCTATATAACTATATGGTCTCATTAATAACATAAAATAATAATCTTGTAAATTTATATATATATATATATATAAAGATGATATATTTTAGTATTTCCTTAAAATTATTTTTTGTTAAAACTCATCACTAACTTTTTTTATATAAGAAAATGTTATGTTGTGTTTTAAAAATATTTTATTGTTGTATCGTTTATAAATTTGGTATTGGGCATAGATGTTTTATGGCATTGGACCAAAACAAGACAGGGTTTTCGGACCTTGTTTTGGTCCAAGTCCGAGTGAGTAGTACTAAGCAAATCTGATATTTGTGTTAGGTGTCTGCCTGTCTCTCCCTGTCCATTTCTGGCATAATCCGTTTTGAGGATCTTGACTTTCCATTCTCCCTTTCTATTCTTCGGTAAGCAGACCGTAAAATAATTTAAATATTCTATAAGTTTTCAAATTCTAAATATGCATAATTTTTAGTTTAATAGTACTGTTTAAACACAACAATTGAGGTCACTAATCATAAATTTAAATTTATACATATTGTTTGTCTAAGTGAATTCATCTATAATCTTTATTTTTTAAAGTCAAAATAATTTTTTTTCTTCTAAATATTAAAATTTCAAATCCAAAACTACAAAATTTAATAACATCCAAAGTATCAATTTTATTTAGAATAAATATTTTAATTCATATTTTTTAATTTAAAAATAAATAAAACAAAACTCTCTATAAATTAATAAATATTATGTTATATAACCTCTATAAATTAATAATGATGGGACTGAAATATTTTATTAATTTATAATGATATTAATTTACCTATAAATAAATTAATTAATAAATCTTATTTTATACTAAAAATTAATATTTATTAATTTAAAAATAAATTAATAAAATATTATAATCCTATCATTATTAATTTATAGAGGTTTTACTATATAAAACAATCACAAAACATTTTCCACTGGATTATCCTTACGTAAACGACAGTTTCCGGAGCCGCTCTTACTTACCTAAAAGAGAAGCATCGTACGTGATATACACCATTGATGATATTTGTTCTTCTGAGAAGAAAACGTAAATATCACGCGATAGTAGTGTTATCATCTGTGGCGATTGGATTCTTGGTGGGCCATGATAGATGCATGATATTAAAGTAAGGTTGGTCATGCGCCACGAATATGCATGTCCCTTATCATATACTTCTCTTATTGTAGACTATTTGTACTAAGTTCAAGAGACCACACAAAGAAAAGATTAGCATATGTATAATTTCATGGCAACATGTATTTGTGTACCACAGAAAGAATTATCAAATTTAAGATTTCATAATGCAAAATACCTTAAGGTGGAAGGAAATTATAGTTAATACTCATTAATTTTTATATAGTTTGTTTCCGGATAGATGCTATAAATCTTAAAATAGGCTTTTGCTTTTGCTTTTTAAACTCAAAGTCTCTAGCAAACCGAAATCTACCAAACCTTATAAAAGACCAACAAATGTATACACTTTACAATATAAATTTATTAGATGGACTTTTTGACACATTATATATTATATATTATATATCTATACTTCAAATTTAAAAGCTAATGAATGTAATTAAATATACGTCGATTTTTAATTTTTGCAATAGCTTATAAAATTAGTTTTTATTTAATTTTTTTTGTTGATAAACTTATAAATTAATATAATTAAACCATTAAATACGAAGAAATTTTAACCTCTAAAAGATTCAATTATTGTACATAAGAAGACAAACATTTAAGAGTACAAAGTTACTGGTATGATATCAATATAAAAATTTTGTATACTTTGATTTAAGGATTGATTTGTTTATACTCTTACAGTATGTTTACTTTTTTATCCTCTTGTGTAACATAAGAAGATAATCGTAGGATCATACATTTTCGAATTCATTGGTTTTCAGATTCTGTTGAGATTGTTCAAATTAGCAAACCTAATACATGTCACAAACGCAGGCGAACTTGGCAAATGCATCGTAAAATAACAATGATGTCTTATTTGCAAAAATATTAATGCGTGTTTTGATAACTTTGTAAATGCATTAAACGTGTATGGAAGAGTCTTTGGAAAATATCCTACCGATATTTTAACAACTGCCGCGTATTTATATATTTTTTTTTGTTTACAAGAGATTTGTTCTTTAAAAGTTGAAACAAATATAGTTAAAAGGTTTCATCTCACCAGATTTACTTCAATATATACATATCAAATTATAAATAATCAAGACATATTTTATTTTTAACAATCTGGAGATTATTGGTCAAAAGGATAAGTATTTTCTTCCAAATTTGTTACCTTTTGAATTGAAAGGTTCTTTAAAAAAAAAGAATGGATCCTTTTGACCAGCAGTAACATAGTAAAAAAGGTTTAACAAGCGAGAGAAAATTGGAGTGAATAATAGAATATAAAGAGAGTGAGAAAGCTTTATATATATTGAGAGGAAGAGAGAAAAAAAAATCAGAGTAAAGCTCACACACAACAAGGTAGGTGAAAGATTTGTTTTTTATTCATCCACAAACCTCTCTGCATTTATCGATCAATTCATTAATTAAATAAATTCATTCTCTGAACCCATTCCCTTCTCTTAGATTTGCTTACTGTTACTGTTAATTTATGTTTTTCTCTTTCTAATGATCTTCGTCATTCTTCAAATCAGAGTTTAAAATCAAGAACCTTTTTTAACACTTCTTCAGATCAAGAACCTCTAGGGTTTTAGGTTTATTATAGCTGTGTTTGTTTCTTTATTTGGTTTTTATTTGCGAGTCTTTCACTTACCTCTTCTGGGTTGTGTCTGTTTTGGAGAACAGGAACAAGTAAAGTTGGAATTTTTGGGGGTCTCTGAAAAGGAAATCGGAATAACCAAAAGGCGTTTGTAACGCGGATTTATGTCGGCTCTGTCTGAATCAGCTGTGATTTCGTCTCTGTTTCAAATCTCCTTAACGATTCAATCGTCTTCTACTAGTACTACCTCGTCTGTCTTGTTCTTTGGTCTGACGGCTGTTCTTAACGCTCTTCGGTTCTGCTCAAAACGGAGGCTTATTCTGAAGGTTCCATCCATTTCCATGGGCTTAAGACCTAAAAGGTATTGCCTTTCTTCTCTCTTCTTTAGGTATCTTTTACAGAAATAATCTTATTGGTTTTGGATTTTGATTTTGGTGCAGGACTTGTTCTGGCGTTGAAGTATTTAGGGGTTTTCACAAAAAGCAAAAATTGCCCTTTTTCATAGTTCGCTGAAACTAAAAGCTTTATAAAACCCTTATCTGATTCAGCAGTTTTTGATCAGATGTTTTGAGTGTTTTCTTGGAGTTTTCAAGTGTGAATCAGATATGAATAAGTCCTGTGTGAATTCTGAGAAGTTTAGAAAAGTCCGTATTATTGTCAGTGATCCTTATGCTACTGATGATTCCTCTAGCGATGAATCGCTCGAGTTACTTAAACATCGTAAGGTGAAGCGTATAGTCCATGAGATTAATCTCCAATCTCAAGTGTCAGAGAGTACTCAGGTTCGTTGCAATGGTGTCAAAACCATTAAAAAGAAATCTCCTAGGCAAAGTAAGTATCCTGTGGGTGTTAGGCTAAGGCAATCAGGGAAATGGGCTGCTGAGATTTCAAACCCAGTCACTAAAACTAAGAAATGGTTAGGTACTTATGAAACTCCTGAAGAAGCTGCTAAGGCTTATGTTGACAAGAAACTTGAGTATGAAGCATTGTTGGCCGCTTCAGGTTCTGCTGTTTCCTCATCTGTTGTATCAGTGGATAGCCAATGCTTGCATTCTCCTGTTTCTGCTTCTACTCCTTATGTCAATGCCAATGATTTGTCGAAAGAAGAGAACAAAGATGTTGCTGCTTCTTCTAGTGATTTAACCAATGAAGTGTCAAATTTTGACTTTTCTGATCTTCAAATCCCTGATCTGAGCTTCTTAGCAGCAGAAGAGGATTCTATGGTTCCTGGTGTAAATGGTGTGGAGCTAGACTTTGATAGTTTCGTTATGGATGAAGAAACCAACCATCTGCTGGATGATTTCTCGTTACTCGATAATGATATCAACATTGGTGGGTTTGAAAACAGTATTCCAAGTGAGCTACCTGACTTCGATTTCACAGATATGGAACTCGAGGTTGGTGATTTGAAGTTTGCCATTGCTGATCAACTGACGCCGCCTCTCAATATTGCTTGCCCCTGAAGTTTTGGCAGCTTATCGGTTTTATCATGTTCCCATCTTAATCGTTTCTAATAAGATAAATAAACTTCGAAAGATCGTTTTTTGTTTAGAAAATGTTGATCTTGTGGTTTTTGATCTCCTTTGGATTTTTCATGTGTGCTCTTAGAGCTGTCCAAAGGAGTTTATTTGCATGTAATTTGGATGTTTTGGCTTCACTTTCTTCAATCCTTAATGTTTTATCTATTTCCTTATAAGCTGTTCTTTGATCTCTTCGTATCCTAGCTTACTTTTTTCAATGTTGTCTGATCATAGAAATAGAATCTACAACCTACTGAGATTTCGAGATTTAAATTCGATAGGTAACTAGTTTGGTTGAGATTCTACAACGTAGGAATTTAATTAGCCAGGTGTTGATTCTTCAATACTTAAAAGCTTACAGATACACAAAATTTATATATAAAACAGCTGGACCGCATGTATGCGGATTAATGGTGATTGTGACTTTGTAACCAACCAAAATCAAATAGACACGATTCTCCAACCAAGTGGCATTCTACATTATCTTGGTAATACAGTGACGAATAATGCGGAATCATTATACACGATTTCTTTAGTGTTTGAATAAGTAATTAACTTGATCACTTTTATCAAATTAGACCCTTGTCTTGGAAACTCTTGATACAGTCATCGAACATCTCAGCTAATGACTTGAAGGAGGCAAAGCCAAGTTCATGTATTTTTGTTGTGTCCAAGTCATGAGGCATATCTTTCCCTTCTTCACTACCGCACCTGTTACAGTTTTACTAGAAACATCCAAAACATGTCATATTTAGAGTAATGGGCGTAAAGCAGAGGATATATTAGTATACTTGGTCTCAAATGGGTATAATGGGTATTTAGTTCTTAGCATCTCAATGATCTCTGACCAGTGAGCCACTGAACTCGAACATATTATTCTTCCTGATGCTTTAGGCTCTTCCATTGCTAAGATTTGTGCTGCAACTACATCTTCTATGTGCACAAACCCTCCCCTGAAATTTGGGTATTCTCCACGAGTACCTAACTCAAACCAAGATCAACTTGTATATGTGAGACTGGAATGTCATTTATAAAAGTAATTAGATTATCTAACCTTTGAGAATGGAGAGAAAATTAAGAGGGGAGCTTGTGGGTTTTGGACTAAGTATTGGACCGATGCAAAATGAAGGGATTACGACTACTAGGTTTAGATTCTTCTCAGCTGCGATCTTCCAAGCTTCTTTCTCTCCTAAAGTCTTTGCATAACCATACCAACTCTACATACATTTTCAGACATATTAACTCATAAATCAGACAATGAAATTTGGCTAAAATCGATACAACAAAAGTTTCTCACTTTGAAGTGTTTACAGTAATCAAGATCGGTCCAATGCGATTCGTTAAGTGGAGAGACTTTTGTAGCGTCAAAACGGTAACGTATTGAGGTTGAAGAAGATGTGAGAACAATTCTTTTCACCGTGTTTCTTGACTTTGCACAAGAGTTCATTAAATTCATTATTCCACTCATATTGGGATCAAACTTCTCCTAAGATTAACAAAAAAAAACATCAGCAATTTGGAACCTAATTGACTCAGATTATAATCTGTAAATGTGTTTTTACCAGATCGTTGTCGTTCAGACAAACGGATACACGAGATGCTATGTGGAAGACTCCATCAACACCGTTGACTGCTTCATCAAAGCTTCCTTCTACCGTTAGATCGGCTTCGAAAATCTTTAACCTTTCTTTTGCTCCTTTTAATTCCCATAAAAAAAACAATCTTCTTTACACAAGGAAAGAAAATTCCCAGACTAATTAGAAACAAAAAAAACTTTTGGAGCAAACTTGAGAATCTTTGTGGGAAAACTAAGCACCTGAGTCTAACAGTTGCTCTTACGGAATGACCTAATTCGAGAAGTGTCTTGATTACGTGAGAGGCTATAAAGCTTGTGCCTCCAGTTATCAAGTACTCTGCCATTTTGATCCAACTCCGATTTATTGTAATATTTGGGCTGTGCACTCGGACCAAAATCTCAATTACCCTTCCGGGTAAAAAAAAATTTCATATACTCATCTTCTATTTGTTTTTTTTAATGAAAAAAATAATAAAATTACGATTTTACTTTTTAGTGAAATCTGATTGTCGATCAAATCGGGTTATATACTTGTAATTGCGAGTGATACAAAAAAAACATAGTAGCTCAAATAATTTAAACCGGCAGAGCGCGTCCGCGCATCCAAAATTCGAATATGCTCTTTGTGGTACAACTGGTATTTTAATTAGTACAATTATAGTTTCTGGTACAATTAGTACAAGTGGATACAACTAAGACATAACTGGTACAAACTACAACTAATACAACTGCGTACAACTATATCACTATAGTGTATAGGTATAATTGAGATACAACTGGTACAATTAGTACAACTAGTACAACTAATACAACTAGTACAACTAGTACAACTAGTACAATTAGTACAACTACAACATAACTGGTACAACTGGCGAGTATATAGTTGTAATTGGGTACAACTAGTACAACTGGATACAACTTTGTTCAACTATTTTAAAAATCTAAGTACATATAGTTGTAATTGTAAATGATAGTAAGAAAAACACGATAGCTCAAATGGTAACGATTTTTATACAGAGGTGAATGGTTCGAATCTCATCTTTGATACAATTGAGTACTATTAGGTACAACTATGATCAAATTTTAATTTGAAAATGAAGTGAGAAGTATTTTCGAATTTTCACAAAATTAAAAAATATTAAGATTAATTTCAAATGTTTGAAAAGTAAAATAGATTGATAAAATGATATATTGATTAAATTGGTGACTTGAAGATTGTTTGGAAAAATGGTCAAATTCACTCCAAGGTAGTTTGGTTTTTGTTTGACTATTTCTTTTCTTTTGGTGTTTTTGAATAATAGCTGTCACATTTATGTTTTAATATTCATATATAATAAAGTGGATTAATAGTTGTCACAATCTCTGAGCTTGAAACAAAGATAATGAGGCTGGATGTGGGCTTTTGAAAGTATCCAATATTATTGAGGTTTATGAATGTCTTCATTGGATCTAAATCTCGTTATATTTGCATCTAAGGGTGCTTTTGAGATTGCGAATGTGTTATTCGAGATAACAGATCTCAAATCATATGTGGCTCGTGCCTCCTGGAAATCCCAAGTGGTTAAAGAATCTCCTTCAGGCGGAGTATCACAGTATAGGTGTATTTCTTTCTTGTTTTCTTATTTTTGATCTTGTTAGTACTTTGTTTATGGTTCTCCCATGTTTTAAGAGGAGGTGTACCTCTGTTTTTGTGAATAAGATGACAACAAGAAATTGGATTAGTATAGTTTCGGTTTCAATCAAATATTTTTACTATAAAAAAGAAATTATATCATTTTCTCTTCGTTATGTACGATCTTGGTTTTTCGTATACTACAAAAGTATATCCATTTTAATCAAATATAGTCTGCGCTGGTCTTCATACAATTCTATATAGCTTTATCCAAAAGGAGTATATCTCTCTTGTTTAAATGTCAAAATAAGATATACTGTAAGTTGTATTAGTGTACAATCTCTCTAGATATATACTAGGGGCAGCCAATTTAGGCAACCCAACCTAACCTACATAATATTGGTGCAGTTGTATTAGTGTATAATCATCTAAATATCGAGTGAATTGTATTCGGTTTTAAAAATTCAAAATTTTAACATATACATTATTAAGATTTTTTTATATATAGATGACAAGATGATTCATTTTAGAAAAAAAGATGATTCATTTTTTAAGAAGAGAGAGGTTGGAGGTTGAAACAAAGATAAGCGAGGGGACAAAGCTTGGTGAAAGAGAAATAATCTCTTTTTTGTCCAACATTATCTTTAGGTAAACTTTTATTAAAGCTTTTTGAAGGCAAAGTGGGAACCAAAAATTAACACAAAGAATATGGAAGGAAAAATGTTATACTTTGTTCTTAATCGGACATATCATTATGCACGTAGTCTTTCCTAGCATTTGCATCGTGGGGGAAAGGAAGATATATAACCTTTTTTGTCACGAACTATATTTAGACTATTATATGGTCATTTTTGTTAAACTTATTGAAAATTTTAGTTAAATTTATAGATATTTATAAAGCCACTTTGTTAAATTTATAGAGATTTTTAGCCACACAAGAAGTGACTTACAATCGTCAACGTCTTACATTAAAACCCCCTAAAACAATCCTGAAGATTAATTTATGTAATTGAAAAATATAATTAAATAGAAACTGTCATATAGTTGAGAGTTGCTTTATATATGTATTCATTACATAAAAATATGGTTAGCCGCTGGTTGGTCCGACACCCATAGATTTAATTTTGCATTATTATACACATTGCCCGTATGAAAGAGTCAAGGACCATTGCTTTATTTTAGTAATACACGTGTATGTGTAGTGTAATATGTTATTATGTATAGTCATCAAGTATTATTGATACTATTAGACTAATGTAAACCCCCCAAAAAAAAAAAACGTGACACCAAAAATCGTTGCTGTTGGGAAAGAAAAGTAAAATATTTGCTGTTGTATCCCATCAACGATTTTCCGGCGATGATATGAGGCGGTTTTGGAGATATCCCCCTCGGATGCAACAATTTAAAGCCGTAAGGATAGTTAAACGTTAACCCACTGCCGACAATAAAACGATGCGTAGTTCCAATATCTACAAAACTTAAATACATAAAATCGAGCTTTATTGAGTAGACATTAACGATGGCTTATAAGTTATGTGTCTAAATCAATCCTGTGAATTCACGTGAACGAGTGCTCAAGTGAAACGTTTTTATTTGCTTTTTAAAAGTTGGTAATCGTTTTAACATCGCCAAGTTTAGGTCGTGCATTTAATT
The DNA here is from genome assembly GCA_963922655.1 of Cardamine chenopodiifolia. Taxonomy (NCBI): domain Eukaryota; kingdom Viridiplantae; phylum Streptophyta; class Magnoliopsida; order Brassicales; family Brassicaceae; genus Cardamine; species Cardamine chenopodiifolia. The sequence goes on from OZ000459.1 coordinate 8,659,769, forward strand.
TGAATAGTACGTACTATTTTTAAATTAAATAATGTTTTCAAGAATAAATTTTCTTTAAGTTATTATATCTTTGACTAGTTTACTATTTAATCAATATCAATACGGAACTATATAAATCTATATACAAATTTGTTGCCATGTAAATAAGTCTGGTACTATATGTAAATAAATATACAATATAAATACGTTCTTTTGTACGTAAGCCTACAATATAAATCATGTCACTAAATAACTAATTTTGTCATGTATATATAACTAGAATATAAACATCTCATAATGTAAATAATTCTACCATCAGAGAAATTAGTTAGAAGTTGTTGGTTTATTTGTTTCAAATCAGATTTTTTTGGCAGTCTTATGTTTCGTAAAAAAAAATTTCTTCAACCATTTTATCAAATACTTTTGATACAATGAAAATTTCTAAAATATATAAAAATCACCAAAATTGGCACGAATTAGTAATTATTAAACATCTGTAAATCTAAAAACTAATACCAAAATATTGTAAAACGCACATATAAACACTTTAACATAGAAAAACACGCATGAATTATGATAAAACGAAAGAATAAAACTAAACATAAAATGAAATACAGAATATACCCAAAATTGGAGAAGAAAGAGAAGAAACGGGCGGTGGAAATGGTGGTCGAAGACAATAGTAGTGAAAAGAAACCCGAAGAATACAGTCTTATGGTGGATGGCTGGAGAGAAAGGGACGGTGAGAGGCGCTATAGAAAGAAACCAAAAACTAGATAGAGGCAGTTGCCGAGAGAGCAAAAGGAAAAAGAGATTTACTTTAAAGTTTTTGTAGTTTGTGTGTCCATAAATAAATCATTATACCATATAGAATATTTTATTAATTTGAAAGAGGGTTAGATGATATTCTTACCAAAGTTTGTGTTAATATAGTAAACCTAAAGATGTTTATCAAAAAAAAAAAATGTCATTCTAAGTAATTTTATAACAAAATCTAGGTTTTGCGGGTCTACTTAACTGAGAAATAATTTGACAGTACAAATTTTCCTGTACCTAACTCTGTAACCCTTTGAACGTACAAAACACACTGACCTCCATCAGAATGAATATTTATGCTAACTGACTAGTCTCATGTCCTCTCTTTTTTTACATATTTCTTTCTAGGGAAAAAACTTCTCTGCTCGATGAGATGAACAAAAAAGCTAAATGAGGGTAAGACTCTTCTCTCATAATCATTTGCTCCATAAATGAGGTTTGTCTGGTTACAACTAGAAACAAACAAGCAAAAAGACTGGTAAACGAATCATAAAAAAGCAAAATTAAATATAAAGATAGAGCGTTGAATGGCATGTGAATTTGAGTCCTAACATTAACTCCTCTCATCTGCCAACTTTCCCCTATTACTCCTTTATATTCCAAACCCTCTCTCTTACCTTTCTCCCTTCAAACCTCATAGGCCTCCCAAGATGTCTGATTTCTCGAGCTCTGTGAAGCTCAAATACGTTAAACTTGGTTACCAATACTTCGTCAACCACTTCCTTACTCTCCTTCTGATTCCAATCATAGCATCCATATCCATCAAGCTTCTTCGAATGGGTCCTGAAGAGATCCTAAATCTCTTGAACTCACTTCAGTTCGATCTCCTTCATGTCCTTTGTTCATGTTTCCTCGTCATCTTCGTTTTAACCGTTTACTTCATGTCCAAGCCACGTACCGTCTACCTTGTCGACTACTCTTGTTACAAACCTCCCGTCACATGCCGTGTCCCGTTCGCTACGTTCATGGAACACTCTCGTCTTATCCTGAAAGACAATCCCAAGAGCGTTGAGTTCCAAATGAGAATCCTCGAACGATCAGGTCTAGGAGAAGAGACTTGTCTCCCTCCAGCTATTCATTACATACCTCCAACTCCAACCATGGAATCCGCAAGAAGTGAAGCTCAAATGGTTATCTTCACAGCCATGGACGAGCTCCTCAATAAAACAGGTCTTAAACCTAAGGATATCGACATTCTCATTGTTAATTGCTCTCTTTTCTCACCAACACCATCGCTCTCCGCCATGATTATCAACAAGTACAAACTCAGGAGTAACATCAAAAGCTTAAACCTTTCCGGGATGGGATGTAGCGCTGGTCTTATCTCGGTCGATGTAGCACGTGACTTGTTACAAGTCCACCCTAACTCCAACGCAGTCATAGTTAGCACTGAGATCATTACTCCTAATTACTACCAGGGTAATGAGAGAGCTATGTTGCTTCCAAATTGCCTCTTCCGCATGGGAGCCGCCGCCATTCTCCTATCTAACCGCAGATCTGACAGGTGGCGAGCCAAGTATAAGCTCTGCCACCTTGTAAGGACCCACCGGGGTGCGGAAGACAAGTCGTACTATTGTGTTTATGAGCAGGAAGACAAGGACGGTAACATTGGAATCAACTTGTCTAAAGATCTCATGGCCATCGCCGGAGAAGCCTTAAAGTCTAACATCACCACCATAGGTAACTTACTATCAATACTATTAAAACATGCTTTGAAATATATATTTTTTCTTTTTATTATAAATCATGACTCTAAGGCCATTCCTGAAAAATAGCGGTCAAAGTCATAACTCATAACATTTCTAAAAGTAGTGAAAATAGTTTTTTTTTTTTAAAATGAAGTATAAAATAAAATAGTTTCAGCTTTTAATCAAATATATTTTTGCAAAATGTGAATTCAAGCGAAAGAATTTTAAGCTATAATTTTTGCTTTAAATGTTCAAAATTGTGGGTTAATGTACTTGCTCTTATGTCTATGATCATGAGTTTTTTTTTTAATTAACACAAATATTGGATTGAATAGGTCCTCTGGTCCTACCGGCATCGGAGCAACTTCTCTTCCTCTCATCCTTAATCGGACGTAAAATCTTCAATCTACAGTGGAAGCCGTACATACCAGATTTCAAGATGGCCTTTGAGCATTTCTGCATCCACGCAGGAGGAAGAGCGGTGATCGACGAGCTCCAAAAGAATCTACAGCTGTCAGCAGAACACGTAGAAGCTTCAAGAATGACACTGCATAGGTTTGGTAACACCTCGTCGTCTTCCTTATGGTATGAGCTTAGCTACATCGAGGCTAAAGGGAGGATGAAAAGAGGCGATAGGGTTTGGCAGATCGCATTCGGAAGTGGATTCAAGTGTAATTCTGCTGTTTGGAAATGTAACCGGTCTATCAAGTCATCACCAGATGGACCATGGTCGGATTGTATCGATCGATACCCTGTGTTTATCCCTGAAGTCGTCAAACTATAAAAATAATTTTAAACAGTTGGAAAATAGAGAAAAGTGAATAAGACGAGAAATATACCATAAATGTTCATGTCCGCGTATACTTTACTCTACTTTCTCATTTGGACTTTATTTTTTCTTTTTCCTTTCTATTTTTATTTTAGTATCTCATGATGTATTGTGGGATATATCAAATACTAAAAGTTCTATTACTTGATTATTAGAATTTTTAAATTGTATTCATTTTTAAACGTTATCCTTGAATCTGCTGACCTGAACCTGACGAGTTATTTGTAATATAAAGATTGCGGTGATAAATGGTACAAGTATAAAAGAGAGTGCGGAACAAAGCAAGCAGATTTTAAAGTATTTTGTGTTCTCGCCCAAAAAATATAAGTGTTGTAATTTGGAGTTGTCCAACAAGGGATCTGTAATAAATATGGGTAACAGTGGGCATGTGGACACACAGTTGAAAGAAGTGACCGCCAACTTAAAATCAGATTTGACTTCATATTATCCAAGGGGATTCTTGTGAGTACCTTAAAAGTTAGGTCTGTAAAAAATTGATTCAAATCACATAACGGATATAAGTTAAAAAAATTAAATTTGAGGATTGGATGTAAATGTGGATAAACAATTTGAATTGTAGAATGGCTACAAATTATGAAATTAAAATTTGTGGATTAACGGATAACTCGGGTTGAAAACACAATTAATTCAAAAATCTTAAGAAAAAAATGGATTAATAGATTATCCAATTTTTGAGTAGAATGGATGCGGGTAGAAATTTTAAATCTACAAAACAAACGAATTGACAAATTAGCAGATAAATTTTTTTTAAAACCCATAAATTGACAAATTGGCGAGACGGGTTGAACCCGCTTGACACCCATACTTAAAAGTTAATTATTTGGTTAGTAAATTTTTAATAGTTTTACTTTCTATTTTTTTTTCTTTAGGCAAAAAATTGAAAGTGGAGAACTTCCAAGTCTCTTACTCATATTTTTAAAAACTATAAAGTTTTAGATTATTTATTTATAACTTTTTAGTTCAACGCCAATTAAAATATCTTTTCGAAAAGGAGATATAAACCGGAGAACAATTTTTTTTCTAAAAGAATAACCAAGGTTACTATCAAAGCTGAATTATCCATCTTTGTAAAATGAGAGTGGATAGAAGACAAGAAATTAGTGTGTTGGATCCAAATCACGATAGTTTTGGATGCGTGGATTTTTTAACTAGACATGCTTATAAAATGGGTCTTTCCGGATTAGTTTGATACGGAAAATCACTCTCCAGCGGTGCTAAACTACATGGAAGGTGACTTGCTACACACAAACTATGTTTTAATTATAAATAAATAATAATAAAGGTTTTAAAACAAAAACCGAAATAATTTTCAAAAAAAGCTACAACAAAAATAGATTTTTTTCTTTTATTTTGTACATTAATCTAACTTAAATTTTATTTTATATCAATTTAAGCAACAAAGATAAAAAAAAAATTAAATTTTCATGAATTAACCAAGAATGAGTAAGAATTGGCATTTCTAAAACCGCGAACTTGTAACGAAATCCAAAAAGATCTAGAAGACTGCGTAAATATTATATCAAGATGGTGGTTGATGTTTAGATATGTTAATTTTGTTAACTCGTTCCCTATATGCCTCTTTTACATTGTATTTTTAATTTATTGATAGTTATATAATTTTTCTACTTATATGTCGTTTTTCTCTCTCATTAAATCAATATATACTTGGTGGACCAATCCGTAAAAATTCGCATATAATTTGTTATTTTGTCTATTCGGGGACAGAAAAGAATTAACATGCATTGTCTTGCCTAAAAAAAGTGAATGAACCTTGTGGAAGGAGTAAGAGAAATGCGGTGGCAATCTCAGCATAATTGAATTGGGATAGATAACTGCAATATAGTGGGCGGTTCTTTAAATTTTGTAATAACTCAAAGCATCAATATGTTGGTACGTAGACTTTAGTCTATGCATGTGGTCTTGCTTCGACTCTATACCCAATGCTATGTGTATTCATTTATCAAAACTTACTATACTGAAACTAATCCTCGAAATCTAACGGTGATTTAAATATATATATATATATATATATATATATTTAATAGGTATTATTGGTATTAGGAATTGTATTAGGCTTTACATATTAGGCTTTACATATTAGGCAAGTGTATATAAAATGACTTAGAATCAACCAAAATACACACGAGGTTATTAAACGAAAGAACTTAACCAAATTTTACATGATATCAGGGATTAAAAACAAACATCAAAGCTCAATATATATATATATATATATATATATATATTGTGATACCTAGACTTACCCTTGGCTCTGAAATCATCTAGTATTGATATATATATATATATATATATATTCATTTTGAAACAATACTTGGGGGATTCAAATCCCAAATAACGAACTTGATGGAATGTCGAATCAAAGGCAATAACGAATTCTAATCAACCTCAATGGTCTGAATTAAGATGATAAACAGGCAACTAATCTATACACATGGCTTGACTTTGATTGTTCAAAGAAATTCAGATTTGTGGGGAGAAGCAAACGGAAACCACTATCTTCTTATCGTGGAAACTTGGATAACTAATCATTATCTTCTTGTAGCATAGATTAAAGTTAAACCTTTATCAAAATAAAAAAAATAGATTAAAATTAATAATCAGACCAAAAGTGAGGTCTACATTTTCCATATAATCTTCTGGGCTTGAATTATGGGGCTTCTAAAATTTATAAAGTTCGTTTCCAGTATTGTTTGAACTATATCGGCCCACATAAAATTGAGATGGGGCGAGCACATTATGCAGCCCGGCGAATAAATGCCTCGTTCCCAACTCGATGAGTCCCCTCCCCCCCCCCCCCCCCCGTTTTTTTATTCCTTTTTCATTGGTAATCTAGAAAAAAACTAATTTTACGGATATATAAACTCGTGGTCTGAATTTTGATGGATTTTGAGTACATATTTTTCGAATCAACGTTTGAGTATATACCAAAAAATTTTATGAGCGTGGTTATTTGAACAATCATCACACATTCTGATGTTTAATTATGGATATGGATAGATTTTGTGGACTTTTATTTTATTTTCTACAGTTTAGTATACACACAAAATTGTCCACAAAAACAGTCATCGTGAACATACAAAAATAGTCTACAGTTTAGTTATTACAAATAGACGTGACTGGTTGCAGTAAACAGTTAGATGATTGTGTGGGCGGCATATAAAACAATATTTATATTTCGGATAATCAAAGATCTACCCGATTAAATTGATGTATAAAAAATAGTATCTAATTCAAATAAATAATTGTTACTAAATATCATTTTCTTGTTGAACGAAAATAAAATAAAATAATTGGAGTATAATATAAATTTGCTACCTAAAAAGAAAGAAATAACAAAAACCAGAAAAAGTCTACAATAAACAAAGGCGAATAGAGAAAAAAGAAAGTAATAACGAGTGATTGGGCAGGGATAACGACAAGATGGACCACACCAGAAATCCAGTGGATAAAGAAGCCGACCAATTAAAACACTATTACGAGGATCACCTTTACAACTCAACCAATCAAAATCCAGATAAGGCCTCAACGTGGGTCCCAGACGAAGACATAAACACCCAAAAAGTGCATAAAATTTTATAACTCACAAATCCACTGACAAAGGGAACCCACTTCATGCGGGACATTGCCCAATACCATACCCCATATTCTACGAGGAGAGTAAATCTAACTTTTGCAGAGAGCAATTATTTGAGAACAGATTCAATTATTGAAACTGAACTCAAAATCAAAGCTCTCGTGCTCTCTCGTTGTTTGACTTTGATGTTGGTTTTATAGAGTTTATATAATGATGAAAACTTTGGCTAATGCTGTTGGAGCTAAGACGGCGAGGGCCTGCGACAGCTGCGTGAAGAGACGGGCTCGATGGTACTGTGCCGCGGACGATGCTTTTCTTTGCCAATCTTGCGATGGTTTGGTCCACTCAGCGAACCCTCTCGCTCGCCGGCACGAGAGAGTTCGTTTGAAGATGGCGGCTAGCCCGGCGGCCGCAAAGCATAGCAACCATTCTTCAGCTTCTCCTCCACATGAAGCTGCCACGTGGCATCACGGGTTTACTCGTAAAGCTCGGACTCCACGTGGCTCTAGCAAGAAGAGCAATAATCTGTCGACTTTTCATGACTTGGTACCGGAGATTAGTATTGAAGATCAGACTGATAGCTATGAGCTTCAAGAGCAGCTGATCTGTCAAGTGCCGGTTCTAGATCCAATGGTGGCTGAGCAGTTCTTAAACGATGTCGTTGAGCCGAAGATCGAGTTTCCTATGATCAGAAGTGGTGTAACGATGGAGGAGGAGGAAGGCAACGCTGAAAGTTGTCTGAATGGCTTTTTCCCAACTGAAATGGAGCTTGAGGAGTTCGCTGCTGACGTGGAGATTCTACTCGGTCGTGGGTTAGACACCGAGTCTTATGACATGGAGGATCTAGGGCTAACTAACTCAAAGATGTTCAAAATCGAAAAAGACGAGATCGTAGAAGAAGAAGAAGAAGAAGAAGAAAAAAAAGCCATGAACATGGGAATATGCAATGATGATCGAAAAGATGAGGATGTACTGTTTGAGCTAACTTTTGATTACGAGTCGTCACACAAGACAGACGAAGAAGAGGCAATGAAGAATGTTGAAAGTAGTGGTGAATGTATTGTTAAGGTGAAGGAAGAAGAAGAGAAGAATGTTCTGATGCTGAGATTGAACTTTGACTCGGTGATATCAAATTGGGGAGGCGAAGGTCCACCGTGGACTTCAGGAGGGCCACCGGAACTAGACATTGACATCAATGGTTGGCCAACTGTCTCCATGGTAAGTTATATAAACGCACTCATTAGAATTCAAAATTGTCCTAGAAAAGTGAGTTTTCAAGCTCTAATATTTAAAAGTTGAATTTGTGTGTTTTAGGGGGGAAATGGAGGAGAGAGTCATCAGAAGCAGCAGTATGTTGGTAGATGTTTACCTTCGAGTGGGTTTGGAGATGGAGGAAGAGAAGCTAGGGTGATGAGGTACAGAGAGAAGAGGAGGACGAGATTGTTTTCTAAGAAGATAAGGTATGAAGTACGTAAATTGAATGCTGAGAAAAGACCTCGAATGAAAGGAAGATTTGTTAAGAGAGCTTCTCTTGTTGCTTCCACTGCTGCTGCTGCAAATTCACCATTAGGTGTGAATTACTGAATAGTGAATATTCATGTTATATCTCACTTTACTTTTTTCACCAAAAAAAAAAACCAAATTTATTTCGGTGAACTTTTTTCTTCTGCAATGGCAGAAGTTATTTTGGCACTTCACTGTGCTTCGTGGACTTGGTATGTACAAACCAACACTGTGACTTTCTTGTATGGATAGCGCTGATATATATACAGTATTTGGTAATAAGAATGTGAAAAGGCATTTTGATTGTTAAAATTACTATTACTTTTTACATAAAAACTCCATTTGTAGTGCCACTAAAAAAAAAATCTGTTTATCAAAAATTTTCGTTCGTGTTTCTAATATTCTTACTCTGATATTTTATAAAACATTTATTAAGTACTGTATGATTTTTTTCCATATATTACGTCATATCATTAGATCTTATTTTTCCTTTTGTCAAACTACTAGATCTTATCCTATTACGAATAATGTAACGACGATTATAAAATCAATTATTTATAAAACTTATTACTTTTTCCTATTAATTTTTTTTTCTAATCTTACGAAGATATTTTCCCAACATCTATGGAAAGAGTAGTCTCGGGCTCCTAGGTATGAACAAGGTCAAAACATTGAGCTAAGTCTAATTTGGGAAATTATTTTCCAAAGCAAAAAAGAACTAAAAACCAAGCACAACCAAACCAAAAAAGAACCCTAATGTTCAACCTTTAGAACTTCAAAAATAATAAATAGTAAAATCATTTTTTTTTTTTAACCTTTTCCAACCATTGTATCATTTTAAAAGAGATCAGAGTTAATTACAGAACTAGAAAGTTAATATAAAAATGGCTCGACATTCACATTACAATAAGTAATAATGAACAAGTTACACGTGAATGGCCATTGTCCCTACTAATTTTGTAGCATTTTTCTTTTCTTTTATGTATAGTCCATTTCCTTTCTAATTTCTAGCTAAGATGAAATTGGCAACTAACTACCACACAAGCGTATATTGGACCAAATATCAGCGTTACTACCCTCATATCGCTATCAGCGACGACCAATTATTAATTTAAATCTGTGGTACATAAACAATATTACTTTTGGTGGTGCTTAAAATTTTGGTAAGATGGATAATTTCAAAGAAGTTTTGTTTGGAAGTGCTATTATATGACCATCTAAAGCTACTACGTAGAACAGGTTAATAAAGTATGGATAATACTAATACACGAAACAAAGTTGTGAGGAATCTTTTTGTTTTTATTGTTATAAATGATAAAAATGTCCAAATCATTGAAAGTCAGGACACAACTAAAAGATGTAGAAGTCACATCGTAGGATGTCGTTGTGGAGCTGAGAGTTGGGTCCGCACGAAGGAGCCTGGAGACATTGGTCTTGTAAGTTATATCACATTCAACCTTCGATTTGCCGCTTCTTCTATTACAGTTACTGGATAGTTGGTAAACTATAGAATGTTGTTCAAAAAAACCATCAATATATGATTTTTTTGCAAAATAAAATTCTCATTTCAAATTTGTGCAAGTCAATCGTACAACCTGTAAAGTCATCCGCAATACTGGACCTCCGTATATCGTCGATGTCATCCCGTTACTTGTCGGTAGAAAACTAACGGTCTGATCAAAACGACGTCGTTTTTGACTAAAAAACCTACATGTTGTTTATTTTATCTTGTAGTTTTTATGTACGAAAAACAACATAATTTTTGAAATTTGATTATTAATTTTCATTTAATATATTTAAAAAATTAAAACTCTTTTTCAATTGAACAAAAAATATTGCGGGTATGATTTTGGCTTAACTTCACCATCTCCACACTCTCCAACTCTCAACAGAACCTTAAAAGACTCAAAATTCATTTTGTTATTTTTATTAAATAAAACAAAATTTTAATTAGATTTCATCTTGTAAAATCTTACTCTTAATCTTCATCATCATCTGCTACCTTCTTCGTCCTTCCATTTCTCTGGAGTTGAATCTCTATTTGTAAGTTTCCTAGCTTGTAATCTTCTAGGATTTTTATTGTTTAGTGTCTGTTCTTAGTTCAGTTATCATCATCATCATCATTTTGTTGTGTTTTTTCACCAATTTCGCTGAAACTGAGTATTAGGTATCTTCAATTCTAATGGTTTTTGTGATTGAATTAGCCTATTTTGCTTCTAATTATATTGTTACTCACTTCTAAGGGTTTCTACTGTTGCCATTTTTATTATGGGAAATCTAATTTTTAGGTGATTGTTTCCGAAAGGGACTCCATCAGAAAGTACATCTAAAAGTGTTAGCTTAAATGGTGCTAGAATGATGGCTCTTAAGCACATTGAAGCTTTTATTACAACTTTCATGGAACCCCAAATCTATGCAGCTGCTGCTTCATCATCTGCTCCAACTATGTTAGCATTAGCACAAGTTTCGGAGAAACCTCGAATCCAAAAAGCTGGCCACTTGAGATGCAGTGGTTCCAAAATTGGAGGAACTCCTCTTCTTAAATATGCACATGTTGATATGCACATCCATTCTTACGGCTGCACTGAATGAGTTGGCTCGTAGAAAAGGTGATTTTGAAAAAAATTTGAAGTTGGCAAATGATTGTATTTTCTAATATTTGGATATTGTATTGATAACAGTTGATATCTAAAGATCCGAATAGAGCTATATCATTGTTTTGGGCTGCAATAAACGTTGGAGATCGAGTTGATAGTGTATTGAAAGACATGATAGTTGTAATGAAACAATTAGATCGATCTGACGAAGGAATTGAAACCATCAAATGAGATTACACTCCATAACAAAAGCAAGAGAAAGCAAGGAAGCATAGTCAAATGAGATTACACTCCATAACAAAAGCAAGAGAAATTGTATAGGCTTTTGACATTGAAATATTTTCATTGACAAAAACAAAGAAGCATAGGCAAATGAGATTACACTCCATAACAAATCTCAGTTTTTGGGAAGACATTCAATAACAAAACACACAAAGCACAAAATGAGAGAATTCAATTCAAAGAACAAACAGAAAAAGAGATAAAAGAAATGAGTGTAGTAATCAAAAGTAGTAGTAATCAATCATCATTTTCTTAAGCTTTTTTTTCTTCTTCTTCTTCATCCTCGTACTCCTCGAACAAAGCAGATGCTGTCAAGTAACGACCATGACGGGGATCAGCTGCACACATCATGTTTTTAGCATCCCACATTTGTTGAGTTAGTTTAGGGACACTCAAGGCATTGAATTGTTGTGATCCTCTTGATGTCAATGGAGCAAAACCAACCTTGAAGACAATCCCAGTTCTCAGCCTCTTTCCTCACAACATCAAGCACCGAATCAATCAATTCAGCTCCCTCCGTGTAATGACCTTTCGCCCAGTTATTTCCAGCACTGGACTGCCCAAAGACGAAGTTATCAGGCTGGAAAATTTAACCGAATGGCCCAGATCTGAGAGAATCCATCGTTCCAGGCTCCAGATCCATGAGAACGGCACGAGGAATGTACTTGCCTCCGCTAGCTTTGGTGTAATAGACATTGATCCTTTCAAGCTATATATCTGAATCGCCACAATACTGACCGGTGTGATCAATACCGTGCTCGCCGCAGATAACTTCCCAGAACTTAGCACCGATCTTGTTTCTGTACTGATCCAGTAACTATATCTAAACCCAGAAAAGGCACAGTAACTATACAACTAATATGTTCATCATAACCCATACATGTTATCGAATATTTCGGAATTGGAACCAAAGAACTAAAACTAGAGTGAGAATTTACAGAATCTAACCAAAGAAGAGGCAGAAGAAGAACCTTTATCGATTAAAGATGAGAGTTAGAAGAAAAAAATCATCTTGTTTTAATAAAAAAATCATGTTGTTTAACAACAAAAATCATGTTATTTTATCTAATAAAAACAATGTGCAGTTTATTTCAAAACGATGTCGTTTTGATTTTCCGTTACTTTTTTAATAGAAAGTTAACTGTCGACGTCGACGATATGCGGAGGTCCAGTATTGCGGATTACTTTGCAGGTTGTAGAATTGACTTGCACATATTTAAAATGAAAGTTTTTTTTGCAAAATATTCATAAATTGATGGTTTTTTAAAACAAAACCCTAAAATATACGTACAGTTACTAACATTATATTAAAGAATATAGTATTTAAAAGGGAAAATCAAACGTACTATTCATTTATACCATAGGGGTTTTAAAAAAAAAAAAATCAAAAAGTACTACATTGCGTTTTAAAAACTTCCAATAGAATTGCTCTAAGTGCCTTCCTAGTAAAAATTGTGATATTTTTCTTTTTATAAAAGCATGACTCGACCAACCTTTTAAAAAAAAGTTAGTGATATTTCTTGAAACATAATATTAATAATGATACTTTGGGTATTCATTTTTCTTAAGGACATGCTATTTTGGGTATTTATCAATCTAAAACTTGACTTAAATACATACACTTGGTATAAATTATACATTTTCAGAATTTGGGAAATTTCTATCAATAAGATAAGACAACAACACTACGACAGACCAATATATAATTGATGCGAACTTTGAAGTCTTAATCTCATTCTTAATTTAGTTAAAACAATTATGATGGAATTATTGGATATATACCTTTACAATTTATCTCTCGAATTTGAGGTTTCAAATAACGTCACCACATATAAAAATATAATTTTAAAGAGTCGAATTCGACTTCTTTGCAACAAGAACAAATAAGGCACGCACGCAACAAATCTAAAAACTTAAATTATACAATCAAAAAACTTATGAAAGGATTTGGAAGCAATGTTAAAAATATTATGGTTTTAGGGAATATTTGTGTGTTTTATATTGTATCGTATTATTGAACTTAAACTTGTTTAGTTAAAGAATGGGTTAAAGTTATGAAAGTTTTGAACCCAATACCAAAATTTTGGATAGTTAATTCTTTATGTTAATTTAAAGTGACTTAAAACCATTAGAGAATTTTCAGGGGACAATTCGAATAAATCGGCCAAAGTTGATCGAGTTAGTTTATGGAGAGGGATTGCAGGGATGATAATGAGATTGTTCAAAATCATAAAAACATTACACCATTTTGTTTTGATGATACACAGATATTAAATTGAGTTTTAATACTTTATGTGGTTGTTAACCGAGTTTATTTGTTTGTTTGTGTAGTTAGTAGAAAGTGACAAAAATTCATGTGGTTTTGGATCTTTTATATTGACGACTATTATAATTTTTTAGATTTCTAGTTACAGTTTATCATACCATGATAAATTTATACCGAATTTTAATACTTTGTGAAGTTTTTTCGAACAGTTTTAGGATATGCAATTCGTGGAAGAGATATTTAAAAAATCTTATTTTTATTATGTATTGAAAATAGTTTGCATAGTTTAGGGCCGTTGTTGATTTGTTAAATTTATACAATTATTTCTAGAAGAGTGATTAATTTTAAATGATGTCTCTATGAGAAAAATAAAACTCATTTATTTAAAAACACACACACATGTTTATTCATATTATTTAGTGGTTGATAGTGAAGCAAACATGAAGCTGAAAATTCCTTGGTTAGAGAAATTTAACTAGGGAGGTACTTGGTTGAAGAAATGGATTCGAACTCGACTTGAATCATCAACATATCATTCACAACAAAACCCTTTGATGAATCTTTGAGATCAGAGAGTGAGATAAACTCAAGAACACCCCAACCATAAGCTCCTCCGTATTCCGGACCATTGAACCAATGATCGACTGGCCAAAAAAAAAAGTTCACAGGAAAGCACTCATTAGTCACCACGAATGTGTCCATAACATATATAGAGAGAAATAGATATATAATCATCTGCTTACGTTGCCTTTCGACGTTGTTTAATTGGCGTTGGTTAAGAACTCGAAGCTTGGCTCGAACATAAATCCTCTCATAAGGTCTGAATTTCTCGTTCCCATTAAGTTCAAGATACATGGACAAGGATTTTCCTTGTTCCCGGCCATCACCATTTGGATACACTCTTATATGCCTGACCATGATATAGAATACGCGTTACTGTCATTACTCTCAAAGTCTAATAATTTTGAAACAATATTGGACTAACCAACTTCTTCCTCCGACGGAAAATACATCTGATATGTAATAATCTTTGAGCAGCGTTGAGAATCCCCGGATGGCCCACGTGAAACTCGGCTTATAGAAATTATCAGAGACAGAGAAAAGTTCTGATTTTTCAAAGAGAGAAGGAATGGTCACATCAACACCAAACTCGCAGTGATCTCCATCGTAAAGGTATCCGTTTTTCGGATCTTTGAATGTATCAACTGAGAGGACTTGAGAAAACCCCCACATCGTTTTGAAAACATTAAACTTCCATACATCTGTATCTGCAGATTATACACAGAGGTAGATGTTGCTAACTTGCTATTAAAAGATGATATGTTGTGGATTAAGAATAAACAAAAACCTTGAATGGTGAAGTATTTCCTCTCGTTCTTGTTGAAGATGTAAAACCTTAGATCTGCGTAAACCTCTTGATGTGCAGAGACGAGAGTCGAGTTGTCTATAGCTACGTAAAGCGAAAGGTACCCTGAACCACTATCTTTCTTGTTCCCATTGGGGTACACAACAAGTGTCCTGTTTACATATTGTAGTTTATAAGATTTGATTCAAGAAAATAAAGATCAGATTACCAACATACCAGTTGTATCCACCAACTCCAAAAGGACGAGATTCGTATCTCTCAGCATAGGTTGAGTTAAGGAGCGTGTTGAAAGAGTCCATTTTGAGAGAGTAAGATGATGGACGATGATCTCTTAGACCCTTCACTGCTTTTGAAGCTGAGAATTTATAATCACGGGATGAGATCTCTTGATGTTTATGTAAGTACTGGGACTTTTCCAGGTCTGGGATTGGTCCTGCTCCATTCTCTTCTGTTTCAGAAAACAGAGCATTTGAAGAAGAACAGAGGATGTGTCACACAATGTTACAGACTTACTACGGTCCAAACACAAAATCTAAAAATACATAGATGGATCTTCTTGAATATTTGATAAAATCTGAGAGAAAAGAAGATTTCATACGCTGCAGATTTGTGTTGAAGCCATCAGTGATTTGTCGTATGATGGAGCGTGCAGACGCAGATGCGATAAAGAGACAAAACAAGAGATGAACAACAGATATGGTTTTACTGTAGTGACTCGTCATCGGATAAGTTTTTTTTTTGAATGAAATCTACACAATAGGTGACTTACATATATAGTGACAGAGAGATGCTTAAGGATGCTCTCTGGGATGCTAAAAATAAGAAATGAGAGTTCTAACTAATTATGTTGGTTATTTGCCTCGTGTTGCCATGATGAAACACGAGGCAAATAATCAACATAATTAGTTAGAACTCTCATTTCTTATTTTTAATTTGCCATAACGAACACGAGGCACATTATGTTGGTTATTTCCTTAGGTGGAATTATGGGACTTCTTCCACTAAGCCTGGGGGGATTGCGATCTGCACCTATCCCAGTTCTTTTACGTGGGCCTAACCAAAACAAAATTAACACAAAGATTATTGGATCTATGAATATATAGACTGGTTTGAAAAGTGAGGTATTGAAAGTAAATCTGGTTTTAAGGTTTTTTTTGACCCATACATAATCTAAATCCCCACTCACTTTGGCCCTCTTCGTCTTGTGTGTTTCTGTGGAAATTATAGCCAAATCACAAATGTATTATATAGATATACTAGATTATTGCGCGGGTGTTATTTAACCAGTTGAACACAAATAACTTTTCGATTGTGTAGGTCTCGAGTTCATATTTTGACGCCCCTAAATACTCCTACAGAATTTATTGGGAAGAATATTAAATATTGAAAATTAGTATCCAAGCTAATTTACTACAATTGGTTAATCTAGTTTTTCTGAACAGTAGAGGAAAGGAGTCTTAACTCTGAAAATTGATTTATCTAAAAGAAATAATAACTTTGAAAATCAACTATAGAGAAAAAGAGATCATTTATGTTTTTGTTATTTATATGCAACACATCAATTTTCGTTTAGGTTAAATGATTGATTTTGGTGTACCATCTGGCCATTCAAAATGAGAGGGTAGGGAAGATCCTGAATTCAAATACCGAAATGAAAAAAAAATTGACTAACCTAACATGCTTTGCTCTGAAAAGATTACGAATTTAGGTTCAAATTTTTTGGTTAAACACACTTTTTTTGTGTAATAATTTGTAGTGTGCACACGCTAATATCAATAGCTTACTGTTTTGTTGATCTTTTTTCCAACTCTACATCCTCGCTAAAAATAGCAAATATTTTAAACCTAAAACTCATATAAGAAGGTTTATCAAAGTAGTGTTCACAATTTCCTACAAATTTTATCCTCATTTGGCTCATCGTTTTTACTTTTAGTATGTAATAATTTTGAATAATTGTGATCTTGAAGGGTTTCTTAGTTGCACGCAGATATCATTCTCATTTTTATATTGCCCCAGGCTTTAGAGACTCAAAGCAAGAATGATGAACTATATAAAGACGAGATTGGTCAAAATCTAAAATACACTCTTTCGACAAGCATTTCTGTAAATTTTATTGTTCATGATTCTATAGATTGAAAGAGATATTGATGAACCGGGGGTGATAATGAGGTTGTTCAAAATCATAAAAACATTACACCATTTCGTTTTGATGATTCACAGATATTAAACTGAGTTTAAATATTTTATGTGGTTGTTAACCGAGTTTTTTTGTTTTTTTGTGTAGTTAGTAGAAAGTGACAAAAATTAATGTGGTTTTGGATCTTTTATATTGACGACTATTATAATTTTTTTAGATATCTCGTTACAGTTTATCATACCATGATAAATTTATACCGAAGTTTAATATTTTGTGAAGTTTTTTCGAAGAGTTTTTGGATATACAATTCGTGGGAAATATATAAAAAATCTTATTTTTATTATGTATTGAAACTAGTTTGCATAGTTTAGGGCCGTTGTTGATTTGTTAAATATATACAATTATTTTACGGATACTTTGACACTAGTTAAGCTTGATCCTCTCACAGTGGGATTCACGATCTTCCACGTCCACCCACGCAAAAAATTGAGACAAAAGTACCATACGTGTGTCCGATGGTTCAATTCTAGCCTTATCAGGATGTATATACATATGTTTTTATTACTGATGCGATGTTCAAAACTAGTTGACCTTTCTTTGTTACTACTATCTCATCCTAGACTTTTTTTGCCGGCTACTTTTATTAACGTTGAGATATAATTTTTTCGCGTAACTACGTCAATATGAGGTGGGTCCTTCGTCACGACAACCTTTAATATTATGGCTACCGACCCTTGCTTCTTCAGATAAATGCTTCTTCTTCTCTTATTATTTTATTTTATTTTTGAGTATAAATTCTCTTTTCTATTTTTTCGTAGAGTGGTAATTTAATTATGAATCCCCCTATTCTCTATTTTGAATTTTGTGATTTATTGCTTTAGGACTTTAACATGCTTTATAGTGATAAGCACAATGGATAACTTCCTGATATATTATAGCCATTTGGCCCCCTCATACGTGAAAAGAAAGTGTCTGTGGAGAAGGTACCCGAGGATCAAATCTTCCTTGTTTCCTTCCAATTCCTCTCTACTTTCAATTCATCATTTCATTTTTCAGTTTCTGATTTGGATTATATATTTATTTTTTAGAAAACTGCTCCCAACAAAACTCAAAAGTATTTTTCATGAACAGAAACAATATACAGTAAATTTTTTGGTCAATCAAACAATATTAGAAAATTAACAATATGTATTGATAAAATCTCAAAAAGTGATATGTACATGTAAAATTAATATTTTGATGATACTGTGGCCGAGTTAAGTGTATACCATAAACATTTTGAAATTTTGATTAAACATGCATCTGAATGAACCAGATAATCAAAGCGCGAAGGTGTATGAATAATAATAATAATATGGTATGAATGAATAATTGATGATATCATAATTCCAAAAAATACAAGTTTCATATAAAAATGGCAGTTTCCTTTATTGAATTCGGACATTTACAAAACTAAAGAACACCATGATGACAAGGACAAAACTGTACACAAGAGACAAATAATTATTATTTCTTATAAAGTGTTCAGACAAATTAATAATTGATAGCTGAATAAACGTTACGTAGTTTATTTGATAATTTCATTTACCGTATTCACATTCCTTTGATTCCAATGTGAAGTAACCAAAATGCTCTCTTTCTAAAAACAGAATATCTAGACATCAACAGCATAGTCCATTTTTTAAATACAAATTACATTCAAACAAAGGTAAAAAAAAAACTTAGGGTAATTTGGACAGTGAGACTCTTACTGTAAGAGCTCAAAAGAAGAAGGAAAGAAATAAAAGAATAGAAGCTATAGGAACTAACTAATTGTGGAGGCGATCTGGGGAACTAGGGATCCTTCTATTGGAATCTTCAAAGCGAGTGTTGGTGTTGTTTAGACCAAAAGATCTTCCCTTGAAATACTTTTGGAAGAGTCGTTCAACATCGTCGTCCTTCTTGTTCTTGGAGGCGAGGCCATTTCCGTCTTTTCCGAGTTGGTTGATTTCCGACAGTTCCCGGACTTGTCCTTCCCGGAAAAGCCAGATCTGGAACAGAGAGATGAGTATTAGAGCGACTGAGAAAGTCAACAGAATATCTCGACAACCCATACAGAAAAGAAAGAAGATGATGAACAAGAAGAAAGAGAATGTTTCGATGATGCAGATATGATATAATTTTTCTTTTATTGACAAGAAGGTCAGAGATTGTTATATTCAGAAAACTTCATATCTCTTTCTTTCTCTGAGCTATAATGAGGTGGAGCAGGCGCAGCCGGAGGGAAGATGACGGGCGTGCTATGTCATTGACTCATTTGTAATTTGAGCCAGTCTCTATCTGTGTCGTTTTCTATGTCTCTGCTTGGTTTTTTGGTTTTTAAATATAATTAAATGAAACAGATGTGTACAAATATTTAACAAAATATCGATATAAAATCAAGAACTTGGTAACAGTATTTCTCAATTATGTATGTTTTTTATTGGCTGAATTTGGCTTCCTTGTCACATGTATATTCCTTTGATATTTTCTGTTTATTCCTCGGTTAGTTAAGAATATGGTCCAAAATTTGAAGATTTAGTTTAGTAATAAAAAAAAATGGGAGTGGTCCAACAAGAAATGTATGCAACGAAAAAATGATAATCATGAGTTGCATTCCCAAGATAGGTGTAATTTCTGTTAGCGTTGGGAATTAAATGTATGCAATTTATTAGACAGACAATTGATATTTCTAGCTATCCGACGGAGGAAATGTATACAACAAAAGGGGAAACACAGAAAACCAAAAGAAGAAGCTAAACTCACGTTTATAAGTGTGTCGGTGGTCAAAATCGATATTGATGGAGGCGAAGTAGCAACATTGATTATAATCACGCCAAACCTATTCTATAATGTAATAATAAACACAGTATGTGTTATAAAAGAGTTTAAATATAACAAATTAGTATATGATAATGTTAAACTTCGTCAAAGTGTAGTAGTCAGACAAATGTTTATATCTTTCTTGACAAACAGGGTATGTTTGGGTAAGGACCAAGGAGTCAATTGGTCACATGCGCATGTCTGATAAGAATTTTTAAAGAAAATGTAAAATTTTATAATATCAAATTCGGATAGTCTATATATCTATTTGGGCTGATAGCAATAATTCGACTTGGTAATCAGAGCCGTCTTGGCAGCTCCATGAAAGCTCCCACAAGTAAAGTTAGTCTATTATGTTTTTAGTTTTGATGGGTCGTCTTTTTAAATTGCACTTTGGATCACATCTTTAGTCAAATATGTGATAAATCAGTTAAACTATACTTAAGATCAACGAAAATATCAAATTTAAAAAAATGTGGTGATTCAGAGATTGAGAAGTGTTTGGTGGTTGAAATATTTTCTTCCTTTTTGTCGCTCGTATCAAACCGAGAGCGCTGCGTGAGGAAATATTTGATGCACTCTAATTTTCGATTCATTTTGAGTTTGAATAAATAATCGAGAAAGCGATAAAATACAAAAACCAAAACTTGTCTTCGTTTCAGCGTCACTCGCTATTTTCTTCTTGTCGTTGTCTCTTATTCTTTTGCCCTTTTATTACTCTTACGTTTTGCCTCTGATCCCAAACATAATTCAGTTTTAACTCTTTTGGCTCCAATGTTATTTTTCCTCTATTTATCTTAAAACTTCGTTTCCATACCTTACGTTATCGGGGTATCATTATCATATTCGAACCGTTGTATTATTTTCTTTTCTTTCTGTGTAAAATGATTGTTTTGCAAAAAAAATGTGTGATTGGTAGCCAGTGAAATAGAAAAAGGAGAAACCATAAGAAAAGGTTGTAAGGAGTTTACGGTACAAAACATAAAAATTGATAATTAAAGTTTTTGTGCTGTAACGTTTGTAAAGTTATCATTTTTAGGCGATAAGGATAAGAGCTCAATGTAGCTTTCGCGAAAGCCGGTCATTTTGACCTTGTTTCTCGAATTTGATATAAATTTATTTCTTTTTTTTAATTATTTATTAACACCTAAGAGGGAATTATATGTAAAAGAGAACAAAAAATTTTGGAAGAGAAATGTAATAATAATGAAAATAAAAAAGAAAGGAAACTTTACAATACAAAAATTCACAAATATATGTATTCATCAACTTGGTTAATGTACATATACAAAAATTTTTGTGCTATAAGGTTTGTAAAGTTATCATTTTTAGGCGATCAGGATAAGAGTATTTGATACGAATTTATCTTTCTTTATATTTTGAAATTATTTATCAAAACCTAAGTGGGAATTATATGTAAAAGACAGAAAAAAACATAATTTGGTGATAAATGTAATAATAATAATAAAAAAGGACACTTTACAAAACAAAAAATTCATAAATATATGTATTCTTCAACTTGGTTAATGTACATATCGGAAGGTGGGTTTAGGATTCGAGGAAGAGATATGCATCTAAGGGGATGAGCCTTGGTCAAGAAGAATCTTCCATTAGCCTCTTCCACCTTGACCTTGTCTCCTTGGGTAAATACTTCATAAGTATTCTCGGTGACTACAATAAAAGCATGGATTCGTGTTCATGTGAATGCAAGGTTACCAGCATATATATACTAGTATTACGATGGAGGATACCCTATCTGTGTCATTGGATTGGACAACATTCATCAAGTGCAATACATCAGTTTCATCGTCTACACTCACTTCTAGATTTCCTCTACCAACTCTTCCATGTTTGTCCCCTGCAAAGATGGGGTCGAGTTTAAAACGGTTTGGCTCGGTTTATAAAAACCAGGATTCATCTAGGGCAAAAGATAAGTTCATTTTGACATTTTTAGTGTACAACCGATTCCGTAGGTACACAATTTGTAATTAAGAATAAAATCGAACCACAAACTATTACAAACTTAGTTCCGTTTATTGAGTATTATTTTCTTAACCGGAAAACCCATATAACTTATACTAAACCAAGAAAGAAAAAAAAATCAAAACTAACTTGATTTTTCTTTTATAAAAAATCCTCAAATTAAAGATATTTTTGGATTTAAAAAAAAACTCATAATCTATCTTAAATGAAACCATAACAAATCAAAACAACTAATTTTGATCATAATATATGGTTCATACTAAAACCGAAAAATCCAATAACCGAACCGATTGAAAAACCTTGATCCAACAAAAAAGATCTCTCGACTTCAATCTTTTGTTGTGTTATCTAAAGGAGGAAGTTGAGTGGACGTGTTCAAATTCCAAAGATCATCGTCCCACACAACATCATTGAACAAAACTCCATAGTTTTTCTCAACGAACTCCACGTCCCAGCATGAAACGGTGCTCCACGTCATCAGCTCATCGACCACAACATCTCCGGCCTTGAGCCTCATCCCCCAAAATTCCTCCTCCTCCTTCACCGCCGCAGCCGCAGCCACCGTCGCCGCTGCAGCCAATGCATCCACCACCACCACCTCCATCTTCCTCTCCTCCTCCACCTTCTCCTCCTTCTCCAGTCTCTGTCTCTTGCTCTCCCTCTTCATGATCAATGCATGTATGAGTGTAGGGAGAGAGAGGTTATTTAAAGGAGAGATCGGAAGAGGAAATGAGTTTTGAAGAGAATGTGTATGGAGACATGGGTTTAGGACATGGAAGAGAGAGACTAAAGTTGCCTAATCACACACCATCTGTCTGTTCCTTCGGCCCTACGTGTCCTCCATTACCTTTTGCTACAAATATCTTTGAGAATTGTTCATCAGAATAATAAACCGAGTTTTCCTATTTAACGTGTTGAAAAAATCAAAATGTCGCCCAAGGGAAATTGAAATCCGTACAAAATTGTATTTGTTTCTTCTGTTGTTCCTTATCATGCAAAAAGAAAGGAAAAGAGATTCGTTTGAGTGCTTTAGAAAGTGGGAAAATGAATTCTCACCTGGACCGGAAATAGACCAAACGTTCATGAGAAAGAGACAAAAATTGTAACAAAATAAAATAAAGTGAAGTTTGGAAAGGACGAGTTAAGATTGCGTGTGTACGAAGGGGCAACTCGTAAGTCCTAAGTGGACCATTCTCTCTCACACGCACTGACGCACACGATCATATGACTATTCTTTTCTTTCTTCATTTCTTTTTTGGAAATACATAAAATGTTTCCAAATTAGTACATATACATCCTATGGCCGGTGAAGAAATAATAGCGGCTTTCACGATGCAAGTCTGAATTGGGCTAATAATCCAAAACCTATGCATTTCATTTGTTAAATAGTAATAAACCAATTTTAAATAAATGACAATAATGTGACAAACTAAAAATTAGATAGGGTAAACCAAATTTTAATTCTATTTTTATTTTTTTGGTGGAATTTCATATGCTATTATATTGAATGTAGACTAAAAATATAT
Source organism: Cardamine chenopodiifolia (assembly GCA_963922655.1). NCBI lineage: Eukaryota > Viridiplantae > Streptophyta > Magnoliopsida > Brassicales > Brassicaceae > Cardamine > Cardamine chenopodiifolia. Next base: position 8,683,198 of record OZ000459.1, read on the forward strand.
TCATTTGGTATTCATGCGAATGCATATACTAATATTTAATCTGTTAAATAATAATATAGAATTTCTAGATAATATATCGCATGTAAAAAAAATAGTTTACTTTCAAATCTTAAAGTTAGTATTTTGATTGAAAAATATGTATTTCTATTTGTATTCTTTCATTTGCTCCATTGCGGAACATCGACTATTAGTTTGGTTAAAAATCAATAGCCTCTCTAATCAAGAATAATTTATCTAGTCTTTTGTTTGCACCCTCATTTTCTGTTGACTTATTTGTTTGTATATCACCTGAGTAGAAACCATTTTATTCTTGGAGAGACAAGACACTAAGACCATCTCCATCAGAGGTTCTAAAGAGGAGGTTCTAAAACTATAAAAAGATAAAATATTAGAAGAAAGGTTCTTAAAATAGAGAGAAAAGTTCTCAAATAAGAACTTTTAGAACTCCTCTCTCCTCTTTTAAGAACCTTTCATCATTATAATTTGTTTAGAACTCCTCCATTAGAACCTCTTGATGGAGGTGCTCTAAGCAGATTTAACATGGTCATGAATAACTCGGTTTCGTTTTCCAGTTCATGCTAGGATAGCCAAAATTTGTGTTATAACTGAATGTCCAACAAACGATTTTTTTGGGGTAAATTATTTGGTACTTTCTAGAAGAGTGATTAATTTTTCAATGATGTCTCTATGAGAAAAATAAAACTCATTTATTTAAAACACACAAACACACATATGTTTATTCATATTATTTAGTGGTTGATAATAAAGCAAACATGAAGCTGCAAATTCCTTGGTTTGAGAAATCTAACTAGGGAAGTACTTGGTTGAAGAAATGGCTTCGAACTCGACTTGAACTATCAACATATCATTCACAACAAAACCCTTTGACGAATCTTTGAGATCAGAGAGTGATATAAACTCACGAGAACCCCAACCAGAAGATCCTGCGTATCCCGGACCATTGAACCAATTATCGACTGGCCAAAAAAAAGAAAAGGTTCACATGAATGCACTCATTAGTCACCACGAATGTTGCATAACATATATAGATATATAACATATATAATCATCTATAGATGCATAACATATATAGATATATAACATATATAAAAAAGAAAAGGTTCACATAACATATATAGAGAGAAATAGATATATAATCATCTGCTTACGTTGCCTTTCCACGTTGTTTAATTGGCGTTGGTTAAGAACTCGAAGCTTGGCTCGAACATAAATCCTCTCATAAGGTCTGAATTTCTCGTCCGCACCAAGGTTAAGAAACATGGACAAGGCTTTTCCTTCTCCCGTGGCTTCACCATTTGGATACACTTTTATATTCCTGATCATGACATAGAATACTTGTTACTGTCATTATTCTCAAAGTCTAATAATTTTGAAACAATATTGGACTAACCAACTTCTTCCTCCGACGGAAAATACATCTGATATGTAAAAATCTTTAAGCAGCGTTGAGAATCCCCGGATGGTCCACGTGAATCTCGGGTTCTGGAAATTATCAGTGACAGAGAAAAGTTCTGATTTTTCAAAGAGAGACAGAATGATCACATCAACACCAAACTCGCAGTGATCTCCATCGTAAAGGTATCCGTTTTTCGGATCTTTGAATGTATCAACTGAGAGGACTTGAGAAAACCCCCACATCGTTTTGAAAACATTAAACTTCCATACATCTGTATCTGCAGATTATACACAGAGGTAGATGTTGCTAACTTGCTATTAAAAGATGATATGTTGTGGATTAAGAATTAACAAAAACCTTGAATGGTGAAGTACTTCCTCTCGTTCTTGTTGAAGATGTAAAACCTTAGATCTGCGTAAACCTCTTGATGTGCAGAGACGAGAGTCGAGTTGTCTATAGCTACGTAAAGCGAAAGGTACCCTGAACCACTATCTTTCTTGTTCCCATTGGGGTACACAACAAGTGTCCTGTTTACATATTGTAGTTTATAAGATTTGATTCAATAAAATAAAGATCAGATTACCAACATACCAGTTGTATCCACCAACTCCAAAAGGACGAGATTCGTATCTCTCAGCATAGGTTGACTTAAGGAGCGTGTTGAAAGACTCCATTTTTAGAGAGTAAGATGATGGAGGACGATCTCTTAGACCCTTCACTGCGTTTGAAGCTGAAACTTTATAATCACGTGATGAGATCTCTTGATGTTTATGTAAGTACTGGGACTTTTCCAGGTCTAGGATTGGTCCTGCTCCCTTCTCCTCTGTTTCAGAAAACAGAGCATTTGAAGAAGAACAGAGGATGTGTCACACAATGTTACAGACTTACTACGGTCCAAACACAAAATCTAAAAGACATAGATGGATCTTCTTGAATATTAGATAAAATCTGAGAGGCAAGAAGATTTCATACCCTGCAGATCTGTGTTGAAGCCATCAGTGATTTGTCGTATGATGGGGCGTGCAGACGCAGATGCGATGAAGAGACAAAACAAGAGATGAACAACAGATATGGTTTTACTGTAGTGACTCGTCATCGGATAAGTTTTTTTTTGAATGAAAGCTACACAACAGAGACTTACATATATAGTGACAGAGAGATGCTTAAGGATGCTCTCTGGGATGCTAAAAATAAGAAATGAGAGTTCTAATTGTTTATTTGCCTCGTGTTCGTCATGGCTAAAAATAAGAAATGAGAGTTCTAACTGATAATGTTGTTTATTTGCCTCGTGTTCGTCATGGCAAATTAAAAATTGAAATATATTTTTGCCTGATACGGTGGTTGCATTTAATATCATTGAGTTTTGAATCCATCTCAAATTTAGATGATGACTCATCTCAAATTTTCATTAAGTCGACCAAACTCTGCATATAAAAACTAAAAAGAGGAAGTTCAATATAAGAATTGCTATAATTTGGATTTCATAAGTCACAACTCACAACTCACAACTCACAACTCAAGCCTAATCTACCGATACTCTCTTTAGTCTTTAGCATACTCATCTCCAAACCTATGCACCCAAGGAAACATCTTTATCCCTCTTTGTGTGTATGAAGCAAATACAGTTGCTTTTATTCACAATAATGGCGTGGCAACTACATTAAATTTATGGACTTCCCTTCTGCTGCTGCCACTGTGGGTGTAGCAACCCCATAAGAGACATTCACTAGTTGGGCTGCAGCATGAGCAGCTGCTGTTGCACGTTCTGCGCTAGCTAGAGCAGCCCGAGCTCTCTCCATTACATCAATCTGATCCTTTCTAACATCAGGAGGTGCTTGAGAAGCTGAAGTCAGCTTAGGTGATGACATGTTTTTGCTCACTGGGTTTTGAGCTTGAAGTTTCTGGAGTCTCTGTGTGGCATCTACAGGCAGAATGTCAGCTTCTCTAGAAACTGAAGACTGAGTGTAGCCTTGTTGAGACGGCCGAGATTCAGAGATACCATCTTGACGATTTATTTGCTTAGCTCCACCCTACAAATGACATTACAACCAAACTATCAACTATAGAAATGGACTTCATTTTATTTAAAACATTTGCAAATCATTTGCTAAATTAAAGCAAATTCGGTATTTGTGTACAGCAACAGCTAGGCGTCGGAATATTATCGATTTATTGCTATCCAGACATACATTTATCATTCCTTGTGCTCTATTGAATATCTACCAGATAAGGTTAAGGATCGATGGACGCATATTAGAAATGTTGGACAACAAATTTCTTCAAATAGTTCTTAAAATTGGAATTGTGATTTCCAATTCAATGCCATCCTACTTCCATTTAGGGAAACCATTTTTTGTTTCCTCGCGACATAGCTGAGTTGTATCAAAGTTCACATTTTAGCAGACTGAGAGATGTTAATGTTACCGACTAGCTTTCCAGTAAATTGAAAAATCTTGGTTCAGAGAATAGTACCAACAGGTCTTCATGGCTCTTCATGAACTCAGCTTCCGTGGCAGAAGAATCCCAAGTCAAACTGTACTCCTGCGCAATTTCCTTCAAAATCTTGAGCCTTGCCTCTCCCGATGGACTGGTGGGAGAAAGCTTTTCAATGATCTGCCCAAAACAAAACCAAAACAATCCAACTAATTTCTCCTGATATATGTATATAAAACATGAATAAGAAAGAGCTAGTCCCCGAAAAGTGTACTAACAGTACGATTGACACCAGAATCAGGACGAAGCTCAGAAGCAACCATGATAAACTCTTTGCCATATTTTGTACCAAAGAGATTCTTAATTTGAAGAAGATCAGGCACTTCTGAGCACCTTGGAGCAGCAAAAATGATACTAGAAATAGCTTCTCTCAACTCTCTCGGACATTCCCTATTCGATCGAAAAAAAACAAAAGAAACATTATAGATCATTCCACTCTTCTTTGATCATCAGATGAAATTAGAAAACTCACTTTTGGTTTTCAAGAATTGGAACACGAGCAAGTATAAACTCGCAGAATAGCTCCAAAATCTCATAAGCTGCCCATAAATTCATTTCTCTGATCACATGCTCCACCTAAATTCAAACAACAACTCACGATTTTGATGTTCATTGTAAAGAAATAACATGCACAAAAATTGGAATGAGATCATAAAATTGAAAAAAAGGAAGGACCCTGATTCGAGCGATGGGTTCTTGTCCAGCTTGTAAGAACTGAGCTATCTCTTTCTTCATATGTTTAAGCTGCATATCTCTCTTGTTTTGCAGCAATTTCATCCGAGCAATCGCCAAATTCAAGGACGTCTTGCTGCCATTATTCAAATTGAAGAAAAGAGTAACCCAATTAACAACTATTTGAAGAGCCCTAGACTCAAAATCCAGATCCTAAACGGTATTAAGCAAGAGCGAAAGAGTTGAATTTGAAGCGGGAAACTGAGAAAATGAATCGAATAAAAGAAGGAGAAACCATTTGGCGGCAAAGATTCCACGGTTGAAGAGTTGGTTTAGCAGCGACATCGAAATCGGAGCAGAGGAATCAATGCGGGCGATCGATCGTCGTCGATTGAGGGAAAGGAAAAAGAAGAAAGTGTAAATAATATGCTGCTGCGCGGTACACGGATATCACGCTTCTACCCAGTAAAAAGCGTGCGTGAAATACACTGGTGAAAGCGAGAGTGGGACTAACACATTATCTATTTTACACTATAAACTGTTAGGATAAGGGATTACGTGTTACTTTGCCTTCGGTCGCATGGGTATGAAAAAACGGAATGATTGTTTACATGTATTGATTGAGACAGTTGACTGGCATGGTGATTTATTGCAATGCATGACATGGTTTAAGGTAATAGATTAGCATGATTGAATTAGGCTTGGCTATTCAGGTTTTTGGATGGGATTATTCAAGCAGCGATGTTTTGGACCCGTATAAAAACCAACAAATTTTTGATCCGGTTTAGTTCGGATCTAATCGAATTCAAACTGATTATCAAAATTTAATTGAAATCTGGCATAGAACCGAAACATATGTGGCTTCGGTTTTCAAACCTAAATATCCGAAAAACCAAAAAACCATGTAAAAGTTTGAAATCCTTTAAAACTCTTATATTGTTTTGGGTTTTTTGGGTTTTGGTTCCTACCCAAACCAAACCGCAAACCAAAACTAATATGTTTAGGATCCATTGAGGTTATTATGGCTAATCGTAACCAAACCAAATTTTTGTTGGGTCTGTTCAGCTCAGGTTTTTTGGGTCCGGTTTTTATTTCCAGCCTAATTGAAATGTAATGTTGCCGTATAAAATCTACTCGAACGGTTAGGGATAAAGTTAGACATGGAAATAATTGGTTGAGACGGAAATGATTATCTTACAGAATATTTTATACTCTCCTCTTTTTAGATCGTGCGGATAAAAGCCCATTCCAAGCTGAATCTTGATCCATTATGAGGCGCAAATATGGGGATAATCCGATCAGCATTGTTTGCACACATGATAAACGCATTTGGGCTTTTATAACGAACACGCTAAATTTGGGATCAAAGTAATCACTCCATTTGGTTTTGGTCTTTTAAAGAAATGTTATGGCACATGACTAGAAACAGACTAACACTACGTCGGGGCGGTTACTAGGGAAGATCATTAGGGTTGACGCCGGTGACGTGGACAAGATCTACGTCGGAGATGACGTCAGCGGGGAGATCACGATGGGAGACATGAGGATGGTTAATACAATGGTGATGGAACTGACGGAATCAGACGTTGATACAATGGTGAGGCGCAGACGCCGTCATTGAGGCTGATTTGATCCGTTGCCGAGATGTATATATTAATTACAAAATCATTGGCGTGGTCCGGTCTAAAGGCGAAGAAAAATTCAACGTATAATGCAAATGAACAACAATTTATTTATTTATGTATATAATGTCTTTCTTGTATTTTTATCATCGATTAGTTTTACTTGTTTGACGAAATATATTAGAAAATTGGAGAAAGAAATAATCTTATTTTGATTGTTGGCAAAAAAATTCCTCTTATTTTGTTGTTCTTTAAAATTGTAACCTGTGATTGTCGTGCATTTAGGTTTTTCATGTTATATGTGGTGTCGTTAGAAATAAGGAAAAGTATACAGAATTCCGAAGACAACTCTTTTTGGTTCTTTAACTCGGAAGATAGAAACGTTTTATCTACGGAAAGAAATGCGATTGAAACGCGTTATCTTTGTTGGAGATGATACTACATTAGGCGAAAGTTATGGAGGCAAGATATTTGACTTCCACTTTAAAAAAAAGGAAAAAAAGAAGAGATTGACTTCCAAATCAACCCAAATGAAACATTTTTTTTGAGTTTTACAGTTTCGAGTTTTAACAAAGTAATTACTTATCAATTGTTAAAATAAAAATTTTTGTTCTTTCAAAAAAATTAAAAAAACAGTTTGCATATATTATAAAAAACTTATTTTTGAATATAATTTAACATAATATTTTTTAAAAAATAAATGAAACGTGTTATTTTGGTTGGAGATATAGTAGGCGAAATTTAGCACTCCTTTTTGTTTTGGTAACTGGATTTGGGCTTTGAGCCTTTGATTATTTATACCATATGAGATTTTATCTACTTCCAAATAGAGCTAAATTAATTTGTGGAGTTTTCAGTAAGTTTCCTTTTGTTTGGCTGAGTGAGATCTTCATCGAGTGCCGCATTGTTTACCTAGATAAGTTGAAAGATCAAAACTACGAAAAAAGAATAGAAATATGGTTTGTTCAAGATATGTCAAACTCAAATCTTTATTTATTTTTCTTTCTTTTTTTATAGCTCTACGACATCGATTAATCCAATACGATACCGTATCATAAGTTTTTCAAACCAAGTAGATGCCACGAGATTCCAGATAAAGCCATTTCTTCAAATTCGGCATTCATCTGTGAGCAATGTAAGAAATCACTGAGCGGTGGTCTGATCCTTCGAAGATAAGGTATTAAATATTAATCTCAGGATTTTTTTAATCAGAATTATTTAAAGATTTTTTATAGAATTGATAAATGGACAAAATTGGCCAACTTGAGTTTTCCAAAGGAGCTCCAAAATTCAACATCCCAAAATTGACTTCCGACCAATCATGAAACCGACTAGTGGGTGTATTATAATCACATGCTGTTTAGATTAACAATATCTCTTCTCTCTTTGTCATAACGTTAACGTGAGTAATGCAAATTAATTTGAAGATTAGTCGTCGAGTTTGAATTGGTTACACAATTTTTTTTAATATTCCCTCTATAACTCCATAATTTAACCTCAGTTATGAATGCAATTCCTAGACTCTTATGATCGATTACATTCACAAATTCATTATAAATTGGTTCATTTCATCGATTTAGGACATGTTTGGTTGTACATTCAAATGATGAAACTGAAAAATAATATTTGTTTAATGGTAAAAATTGTTCATTCAAATGAAAAATCCGAATAAGTTTTAAAATTTAAACTAAATTTTCAAAACCATTTGGATGAACCAATTTGGATGGAAATGGTTCATCCAAAATAACAAATATATCTCTCACTAATTTTATTTTAATTATTTTAATTTGTTTTAAAAATATTTACATCAACATCATTGGGATTTCATAGTTTTGATGGAAACTACAATCCAATATTTAGTGGTTTTGGCGAAAAAATATAGTTCCCAAGTTTTGCAATTTCACGGTTTAAAAATATTAATATAATTATTTTCATAAATATTGAGATTTTCACGATTTTGATTTAAAACGTAATTTTTTGTCGGAAAATATAAATTCGTGATTTTTTCAAAATTGAGATTTCACGGTTTTGGCAGAAAATACAATTCGATATTTAGTGGTTTTGGCGGAAAAGCCTAATTACACAGTTTTTCCGCTAAAATTGAGATTTTATGATTTTGGAGAAAAATAAAATTTCGATAAAGTTCTTTTATGGTTTTAGCAGAAAATATAATTTTGCAGTTTTTCCAGCCAAATTGAAATTACGGTTTTGGCAGAAAATACATTTTTGAGGTTTATTGGTTTTGACAGGTTAATGTAATTGCACAGTTTTCTTGCTAAAATTGGGATTTTACTGTTTTAGCGGAAAATACAATTCCAAGATTTAGCTGAAAAATATAATTCCACAGTTTTTCCGCAAAAATTGAGATTTTACGGTTTTTGCAAAAAATACATTTATGAGATTTATTGGTTTTGGCAGGAAAATGTAATTTCATATTTTTCAGCTAATATTGAGATTTTATAGTTTTGGCGGAAAATACAATTCTGAGATTTAGTTGCTTTAGCGGAAAAATGTAATTCGACAATTTTTCTGCCAAAATTGAGATTTTATGGCTTGGGCAGAAAATATTTTTTTTTCGATTTATTGGTTTTGGCGGAAAAATATAATTTTACCATTTTTCCTCCAAAATTGAGATTTCACGGTTTTGGCGGGAAAAAGTAATTCTGTAAATTTTCTACAAAATTGAGATTTTACGGTTTTGATGGTAATATATAATTTTGAAAATTTAATAGTTTTTGCGGTAAAATATAATTTCCAGATTTTTCTAACAAAATTGAGATTTTACTGTTTTAGTGGAAAATGTAATTCTGAGATTTAGTGGTAATGCAGAAAAACGTTATTTTTCAATTTTCGTATAAAAATCAATTTTATTATTATTTTGATTAATAATATTATGTGATTTGCGGTTTTAAATATTGTTTTTGAATAATATAATTAATATTTAAATATGATTAATAGGCATTTTATTCATTTTTTTGTTAAAAATATCTAGATGGAGATAAAAATTTAGAAAAACTAACCAAACAAACAAATATTTATTCAAATGGATTATTTAAATAAACAATCCAAAATAAAAATAAAATTATGTAAATAAAATATTTAACCAACCATTTAAATGAAAATAATACATAAACAAACCCTTAAACAAATAACCGCCTAGATTCATCCATAAATTGGCAATAGCCTTCGTGTCGTCCTTATTCTACACAGAACGTGTCTCATTAAGACATATGAATCTATTTTTGACCGACAAAAAATACGATTAATGTGTTAAAAAGTCTTAACCTTTTTTTTTTAAATATGTAGAGTTTAATAAAATTTCATCTTGCCAAATCCCAGTACAATTCAAACCAATTAATTTATTAATACGATAATTAAGCAAAACATTTATCGATTGGTCATGACTATACCCAATTGGTTGAGGCTATAATTATAATCTTTAGTTTATATATATATATATATATATATATAAAGATTGTAAAATTTTCAATATTTAGAAAACATATGGATTTAAGAACAGTGAAATAAGAAACAATTGCAGACATTTTCTAAAATCAATTCCTAGTTTTTTAAAAATAAATTATAAAGAATGACATTTAGTTTTCATTTACTAAAAATCTTGAATATTTTGTAAAATACTTAGTTTAATGAAATATGTTGTTATCGCAGAGTTTGCTTTTAACAATATCAATAAACAATAAAATAAAATCTCACTCGAGCTACCTACTAATCTCATGGAAACGGGGTATAAATATTAAAGGAAAGTTTAATCAAAAGAGTTGCAAATTAGTCGCGAATATGACACGATTTGTCTGTGGCGTATTTTAATACTGATATTACTTTTAAATCCAAAAAAGTATAAATATATTACAAAAATTGTATTTTAACAAAAAGAAAAAGGATCAAAAGACTTTGAAAGAAGAACCAAAATCACTTGACCAAAAAAAAAAAGAAGAAGAACCAAAATCAAAGGTCTCGCTCAGTGGTTCTAACTTCTAAGGCTTTAAATAATAATGGAAGATTCAAGGCAAGTAGGATGCAAAGACAAAAGATAAGTGTTGAGTGGTCAAATCTTGAATATGCAACGTCGACCAAAGGTAAACGGATCTCTCTGTTTATCTGAAAGTTTCCAACTCCATCAGAGTCTACGGTCAAAATCAATCTTCAATGTATTTTTTCCAATAAAGCAGCAAGTACCAACGACTATTGTACAATTTTTTTAAGCTGCCTACACAAATCTTCATCTTCTTCTCTTATATTGAACCAAAACATCTAAGACTCTTCTTCATCTACAGCAGAGCTCTGTCTGAATTCCCCAAAAGTCAACTTTCCTGTCACAGTAGCATTAAAAGGAGGACCATACTCATATTCCCACAAAAGGGTAGGAGAATTCTAATCTAATCTCCTCAATAATGGAACCAAAGTTTTGATATTTTTAGATCTGTATATCCAAAAAAACACAAGCTATTGTAATCAGAACACCAATGAAGACTGTCTCTGTGGTGGTCTTCTTCTTCGTCCTCCTTCTCGTCGCGGAAGCCAGGAGCACGAAACGTCCTCCTCGTTGCAAAAAATCATTCACCTGCGGAGAACTCGACTTCAAGTTCCCTTTCTTTAGCACAACTATGCCGTCTCGATGTGGTCTTTTCAAAATGAATTGCAGTGGAAATATTTCAGAGATACAGCTTCAAGAAAATGGGACATGGTATAAAGTCAAAAGCGTCTCTCAAGCCAACACCATAACCATAACCGACCCAAGGCTTAACCAAACCTTGGAAACAGGAAACTGCAGTGACTTGTCAAACTTCTCTCTTCCAGACTCACCATGGCTCAGCTTGACCACTTTGTACAAATGCAACAACAGTAGTAGGAAGAGTGATTTCACTTATGCGAACTGTGGAGGAGGAAGCAGCTTCTACAAAGATGGCCATGATGTTTCAGGGTGTTCACCTATCAAGACTCCAGAGAGTTGGGTGGTTCCAAAAAATAGTAACCAGTTTGAGGTAAATGCTACCTTCTCTCTTCATATAGAAGTGCCCGGACGCTGCTTTAGCTGCCACAATCGAGGTGGAGAATGTACGATGACCAATGACAAATTTCATTGCGTTGGAGCAACCACAGGTATGAACACAATGAAACATGTTCACTATTTCTGCAATTTTGCTTGCAAAACATTGCCATAACTTTGATTTCTGTCTTTTTGTTGCAGAACGAAAAAACTACCGAAAGAGGATAATACTAATATTAGGTAAAAAGAGATGCTCTGTTTTTCTCCTCTAGTTTCATTTTTCCCCATGAAATACCCAATTTGAATCATCCTCCTCTCTGATTGTGCAGGAATTGGAGGACCTGTCATCTTGATTATCATCTTGGTGGCAATCTTTATCACCATCCATAAGATTTGCAGAAGGAAAGATGGTTCAGAACTATCTAGAGACAACTCGAAATCTGACGTCGAGTTTAGCCATGTCTTCTTTAAGATACCAATCTTCTCATATAAAGAACTTCAAGAAGCAACAAACAACTTCAGTAAAGACAGATTACTAGGAGATGGAGGCTTTGGCACTGTGTACTATGGTAATATTGATCAGTGCACTGACACTTCTAGAAAGTGTGAAATCTCTCTGTTAAGCTAATCTGTAATCTTCTTCGTTTTTTATCTCAGGAAAAGTGCGTGATGGGCGAGAAGTTGCAGTTAAGCGTCTCTATGAGCACAATTACAGAAGACTTGAGCAATTCATGAACGAAATAGAAATCCTCACACGTCTCCATCACAAGAATCTAGTCTCTCTCTACGGATGCACTTCAAAACGAAGCCGAGAGCTTCTCCTTGTCTACGAGTATGTTCCAAACGGCACAGTAGCAGATCATCTCTACGGCGACAACCCGCCACACCAAGGCTATTTAACATGGTCAATGCGCATGAGCATCGCCATAGAAACAGCAAATGCATTGGCTTACCTTCACGCTTCGGATATCATACACCGTGATGTCAAGACTACAAACATTCTCCTCGACGGAAACTTTGGAGTCAAAGTTGCGGATTTTGGGCTATCGAGGTTGCTCCCAAGTGATGTAACACATGTTTCAACTGCTCCTCAGGGTACTCCTGGATATGTGGATCCTGATTATCATCGGTGTTATCATCTAACCGATAAGAGTGACGTGTACAGCTTCGGAGTGGTGCTTATCGAGCTGATATCATCGAAGCCAGCTGTTGATATAACCAGGAGCAAGAGCGAAATTAATCTATCAAGCTTAGCTATAAACAAGATACAGAACCACGCAACCCACGAGCTGATCGATCCAAATCTTGGATACAAAACGGATAAAGGAGTTAGAAAAATGACTACAATGGTAGCAGCGTTGGCTTTTCAGTGCTTGCAGCAAGACAATGCAATGAGACCGACAATGGAACAAGTTGTAGAAGAGCTAAAGGGAATCCAGAATGAGGAGAAAAAATGTCAAAACTACAATTACAGTGAGGAGACAGTAACTCCACACCCTTCACCACCGGATTGGGGCGAGGCTTCCCTATTAAAGAATATAAAATTCCCACATTCACCGATCTCTGTGACTGACCAATGGACCAGTAAATCAACCACATCAAATACAAGCGCCTCCGAATTCTAGGATCCACCAGGTATTGGCTTCTTCTCATTTGCGTCAATGGAACTATATAAGATGAGGCACAAAGTTGTGAAGCTGTAGGTACTGAGAGAATGAACATAGTGACATAACTTGCACTACCATTCACCAATTTTCTATTTCTTATTTTGTCTATCACATTCAACATATGTAAGTGTGTGTAATATTGACTCAGGTATTAAACAAAAAAGAAAAAAAAAAAATTGACTCCAAGGGTTTACTTGACTCGCACATTAATTCTTAGCTCTGTTATGGTCTCAATAGTATCTACTGCTTTCAGGCCTATCCATCTTGTTATCACTGGGTGATCATACCGCAAACTAGCTTGCACTCGTAATCAGTATATAAGAGTTCTTTTTCTCTCTAAGCGTTTTTTGGTTTTGGTTCAGAACCAACGCAGCCATTTTCGTGCTACAAGACTCTTTTCTTGGAGTAACATTAGTCCTATCCACATTTGCTGCGACCCATTTGCTAAAATCAAGTAAAGAAACCAATTCGTGCTATCCACATCGCTAAGTCTAATACCAGCAACTAATATGTATACATCATCAGTATAAAAGGCAAGATTCCAAAGGCTGCGAAGACTAATCTCTCTAACCAGAAACACACATCTTTCCTCAGTTGTCAATTGTCACATTGTTCTTTTAACAAATGCTTAAAGCTTATAGCCCGAGGAAGAAGATTCCATTACCTTGTGGTACGTAAAGCACCTAAAAGGAAAGAAATCATCTTCCCAAATATTCCATCCAAAGCATCTGCTTTTGATATACCCAAATCGCTTCTATAAATCCCACAACCTGCAAATTGCACATAGAGAGTGTGAGACGAGAAGGACCCCAACTATAACTCTTGAGAATACCTAAACGAATGTGATCTTCAAATATCCGCTCATCATCAAAAGGGCAAAAAAGTATTCATTGATAGGTTACACATTTGTTAGAACAACGAGAAAAAGTTACAACGTGATCACCGCAAGGCAAAATTTTACTTAATTGGAACATGGCTTTAAGAAAAACAAAACCTATGGAGCATGTTTGTGATTCTCTCAAACCCAAATCTTTATTTGCTTCCAAGAGGGATAGGGGAAGTAGTATTGATCTTATTAGTTTGTGTTTGTGATTCTCTCAGCCCCAAATCTTTCTCATCTTCTCCTTCTCGTCGACTAACTAGACTCTTTCTTTCTTCTTCTCTTTTGTGATCCTCCGACTTATTAGTCTCCGGTGGCACAACTTGTCGGAAAAATCTAAGCATCATCTCATAGGTTGTAAATGTGATAACTGCTGATGGAGTTGTCCTTAGTAGGTTAGTGGCACATCCACGGTAGAATCCGGGAAAACCTTCACTTCTGAACACCTTCTTGATGCAATCAGTGACTCCCAAATACTTAGTTTCGGCATTTCTCATTTGGCCTTGTTCTTGAAGCTTGGCCCTAACTACCTGTGGATGTAACATAAACCCAATTAGTATCGGATCAGTTAGTTATGAGCCTAAGAGTGAGGTAGAAAGAGCACAAGACAGAGGAAGAGGAGAGACCTCGTGGGGATATGTCAAAACAGAGGCGATTACTTTTGCGATTGACGAGGCAATAGCAACATTCCCAGGACTTAGATTCTCGACAGATGTATTATCTGAGAACTTTAACAAGCTATGATCAGAAACTAGTTCGGATTTGGGAACAGCACATCCAAGATTATGTAATGTAGTGGAGAAATCATGTTTTACCCATCTTTGCCATGTATAGCTTGATCTTTTCATATGCTGGAAACTGGATAGCCACATGGCTTATTCCCGCCAGAGATGGCAAAATGCCACTGTTTTCAACAAAGTTTAACATAAGCCGGAAATGTCACAATAAAAAGTGTTCAAATTTTCCACTTAAGATACTGACCTGTACAGCCCTCGGAATCCTTCTTCATGACAAATCCTACTAAATGCAGACATAACACTTTTGTAGGGTACCACATCCCGCCTAATTCCTTGTGTCTGCGAAAAGGGAAAGAGTAAGAAAAATACAATTTGAAAATATACTCAAGAATGTTTAGCAAAGCTGAAACCAAAGAAAGAGGACAGAACTCACCATTAACCTTGTCTTGACAACCCAAAGCGGATTTGTTGCAATAGATGTGGCAGCTCCAGCACCAGCTGCAGCTACCATGTTTGCCCCAATACTAAGCGTGCCATCTATCAGTAAAATATGAAACAGTTGAAAGACTGAGTGCTGAAAACGACTTGGTAAAAAAGCAAATTACGTAATCACCGAATTACATTATTTGAGCAAAGAAATCTGACACTATTCCAGTTAGGCATAAGCAAAAATAAAGCACAAAAAGATTTGTAATTTGTAAATAATGAGAACCAACCACTTGACTGCAGCACATCCTTTAGCTTCCCATAAACTGAGAAGTAGACCTGCGCATGATACCAGAATTCAATTATAAGGAAAGACATAACATATCTTCCAATAGCAGATCCATCAGAGAATGTTAAGCAAGTAATCTCTTCTATGAAGATGCAAATTTGGCAGAGAAAAAGTGGTGCTTACAGCCCAATTCGGAAGGAGAGCTATGATGGTTGGTGAAAGCCCTCGATACATTCCCCTAAAACCTTCATTCTTCACTATATTCTGTAGGCTTGTAATGATTACACTACCTGATAATTCAACAGATGTAACTTGTTAGTAGCTCCAAAGAGAGAGTCTTGATCAAACATGCAACAATTTTTTCAATAGAAACAAAACTTTCATCATCAGATAAGATCTACAGCTACATCTACTACTTATAATCTTAAGCAAATTAAGCTCAATTTGTAACAAAGTACCTCTTTGACCAGAGGTTGGAGCTTCCGGGAGACCAAGAACCTGTAACCTTGTTTTGATCACATCTAATGGACAAACAAAAGTCGCCGCTATTGCCCCTGAAAGTTCCCAAATCAAAACTAGTCACCCACAAGAACCCAGCTACGCGAATCAAAAGAAGAAAATTGAAATTAGATAATTGAACTAACCAGCGATGGCTCCGGCGCCGGCGTTGCAAGCGGCTTCTCTAATGCTCCGGTAATCCAAGGACGAGCTCCCATTTTCAATCATCTTAAACCCTAGAATCTCAAATTGGGGGATAATTTCAAGAATCTGACTCAAAATTGAATACGAGATCCAGCAATTGATGAACTTGGCCGCGTGATTACATGATTATAAACACTTCCCGTCGTTCTTGACATTGACCCGACCCGGGAGAAGAATTGAAATAGTCGGGCGAACGTGTAGACGGGTAAAGGAAGAGACTTTGTAGTGCGTCGTCTCTCTCTAAGCAGTGTTGCGTACGATTTAGGCGGTCCCAACTTCCAAGTCCAACCACAAACAAAGAAGTAAAGGATCGATGTCTTTTATAACCTTGGAAATTTTATTTTTTTTGGAGAGATTCCGAAGAAGAGAAAGTGTTACAGTTGGTTTGAGATGACGTCACACATCAATCAACACACAGCCCAAGAAGAAAGTTGAACACTTTCGCCTCTGCTTAAAATGTTGTCGTCACGGAGATTTCATAACTCTTCCTTGGTTTTACCGTGAATACAAAGCGTCCAAGTACATTTACATCAATATGCGTAATCCAATAGTAGATTTTAATACTTTAGTATATTTTTAATATTTTCGAATATATAAGTGAATCCTTGAGCAAAAAAATAAAATATATAAATGAATAGTAATTTTCTTGTCTATTCTAAATACTTTCAGATACATTAAAATACACCTCCTAAAAACGATAGCCTAAAATTTGTAACTACTTAAAAAGAGTATTGTGGTTAAAAATGCAAAGAAAAGCTAGATTATCACATTTATTTAGGATGGCTTTCGAATTTCGAGAACTATAAAATAATTTTCTCTATTTAACTAAAAATCCAAAAAAGTTTTGGTAAAATCGCTATTTTCGACATAAATCAGGTAACTTGATAATCCAAACGAAATGAATGATATGGTTCACTAATGTTTGTTAAATAATAATAATACAAATGAATTCTTTTCAAACATCATTTCCGCCAACCACCATTGTCCGTGCCAACATCACAATCGCTTTGGGATCTTCAGATTCTGCAGAAATGAGCAATCTGAAACTTGCAGTGGTCATCAAGAACTCTAAATACGACGCCGAGTTTCTGCTCGAGAAACAAAAACAGCCGACAAAATTTGGAGATGAAGCGTACGACTCCTTCGTTGATTCGGATCTCTGGGACTTGCCATCAACAAATTTAACGATTTTAGAAGACGGAATCAGCTCCGAATTTACTCTCTCTATACTCGAATCTTGCTCGGAGGAGGTCAATTTGAAGGATTTCGACTTCGAAGCCACCCTGAATCGGGTAAGTTACGGGTTAGCCTAGTCCTGTCTTTCTCGAATTTTGCTCATTGTTTCTGCGAATTAATGTTTCGAGTAAATGCAGCTGTTGGCGAATTTAGGGATTGATTATAGCGATGTAGGAGAGTGGAGATTCATCAGGTCTGTAGAGGAGCCTGCGTTTGGACCTCGTTCATGCGTCCGTACTTATTTCATCGCCGGGAAGCTGTTGGATCGTAAAGATCGAAGCTTTCAAGGTTGTCCTTAATTTGATAGTGATACAATCTTAATGCTGTGTGATTGAGAGACTAATTTCTTCTTGATAGCTTATGGGAGATAGCTAAATAAACATGGGGAACTAAAAATTGAAAGAAGTAAACTCACTCGTTTGTTTTCTTATAGTGCAGACAACCTTAAGTGGATGTCCATGGAAGCATGCTTTGACTCTCTTATAGATGTAAAACCGGGCAGTGATCGTATTGGACCATTAGTTGTACTTGGACTCGGGGATGGTTCTCGTCAGTCCATGATGCAAAAGTTGTCACCTTCTCTGCCTATCCAGGTCTCTCGTTTGCTAGATTATATCTATTTGTCTTCTTCATCTTACTTCATCAAAATGTTTTCATCTTTTATATCTTATGTATCTCAGGAATATCCACCTGGTGTTATGCTTGTGCCAATGCGTAGCAGAACATTGAAACCTTTCAAGACAACAAATTTGGTTGTGTTTGCTCCAGAAAATGGTTCAGGAGACCATCAAAGGAATGATTTTGTAGCTCATGGGGATGCGTTGATTGTGGATCCTGGATGCCTCAAAAAACTCCACGTTGAGGTTTGTTTCTCGCTAGCTATGTTTAGTTTTCGTTCTTCCTACTATAGTATTTCTCTTCAGAATGGTACAAAAATAAATTCTCACCATCGTTTGGTCTTTACGTTTATCATTTTAAACTATTCACAACTGCATTGCTTTGTCTTGAACAGCTCAAGAAAATTGTTAATGCTTTACCTAGAAAGCTAATTGTCTTCGTTACACATCATCATCGTGATCACATTGATGGTAGGAATCTGTTGTTTCCCATCCGATTTTGGTGGCTTCTTTTGTTCTTTTCTTCTTACTCTCTTTTGAAAATCTAACTCATATAATCTTTATGCCTATGATCTTCCTCTTCATCCGTGTTTCAGGTCTTTCTGCTGTACTAGAGAGCAACCCTGATGCTATTCTAGTGGCACATGTCAAGACTCGGCATCGCATTGGTATTATACTTCTATATTGTGTTCCATTCATGAAATGAAACTTCTTACGTTTGAATACTGTGTGATTCCAGATGGTTGGTCTGGTAACTATACCCCAGTTTCTGGGGGAGAGAACATCTATGTCAATGGTCAGAGATTGACCGTCATTTTTGCTCCGGTACCTATCCAGAAACCCTCAGATTTGCTAGTCTGATAAAAAGTATACTTTTTGATAAACTATTAACCAATAAAAATACTCCAGGGACACACAGATGGCCATATGGCACTACTTCATATCTCTACTCATTCTCTAATTGTTGGTGATCATTGTGTTGGGTAAGACAGACAACTCCAGAAATTTTTTGTTATCTATAGGCCAATTCAAGTCAGTGAAACCATATTGACTCAAGAAATGTTTAATCGCCAATTTGGGTTGTTGCAGTCAAGGAAGTGCTGTCTTGGACTTCAGGGCAGGTGGTAACATGACAGTAAGTACTAAGTATGCTCTGGTTGTTTTCTATTTTGAATGCTTCAAGGCCGTACTTAGAGTAAATGTGGTTGACCAATCGTAGATTTGGATATTTCTGAATTTTTTCCTTGAACATTAGAAGAAGTTGACCAAGATAGCAATGCATTTATTGGTTTGTTCGTAATTCTTTCGAGTCATTTACTAATGTAACTACTGAAAGTTCCTTAATTTCAACTTTTCCTTTGTAGGATTATTATCAATCAACATATAAATTCCTGGAGCTTTCTCCACATGTGGTGATTCCCATGCATGGAAGACTCAATTTGTGGCCCAAACACATGCTTTGTGGATATCTCAAGTATGAACAAGAATATACTGCTGTGAATAATCTGCTTTTCTATCAGTAAATACGTAATTAAAAGAATTTTGATGGGAGGAGTGATCTTGTTTTCCAGAAATCGCAGAAGTAGAGAAGAATCCATCCTAAAGGCCATTGAGGATGGAGCTCAAACGTTATTTGACATAGTTGCTAATGTGTACTCAAATGTGGATCGCAGTTTCTGGTTGGCTGCATCGTCAAACGTAAGGCTGCATATCGACAATCTGGCTGTAGAAAACAAATTACCAGAGGTAAGCTTTTCTTTTAATCCAAACCAAATTGTGTACAAAGGTTACATTCTTAGAAAGTTCCTAGCAAAGTTGCTACTACTGCTTCACTGCTTATTATATTGATTTGGTCCAGGGATTCTCAATCAAGAAGTTCAAAGCAAGTTGCGGATTTCGATTTGTGATACGGTGGACTGCATGCTGTATCAGTAGCCGGATTCCATTCAAGATCAATAAGCCAGGTTTGATTATGTCATTGATAGCTGTAGGAGCTGGATACTTACTTCTGTACACATCCAAAAGGCAGAACAAGATTGAATCTTGAGGAGTGACTCTTAGTAAAAGTGGATAGTAACAGCTTATTTATCCCCATGTGTCAAGTACTCAAAGAGTAATCTATAATAAGTCATATTAAACAATAATAACTTTAAATTCAACTTTCTGTTCCTGAAAAGTTCGGAAATAGTTAGTAAATATGGTAATATCCCCTTTTATTCAGTTTCTAATTTGAAAATTTATTTTTCCATAGTTGATTGATTAATTAGAGAGTATACGTACGATTCACCTATATTCAACCAAAAAGAAAGTAAAACTAGTGAGATTTAAAGACCTAAGATTTTAAGGTAGCCAAATTATAGTATCCTATAAGCAATTACATTCCATTTAAAAAAAAAAAAAATTGGGTATATTAAATTTGACCTAGTACAAGTTGATTAATTAGAAACGGAGAAGAAGAAGAAAAAAGGAAACAAATGCCGTCGACTGAGATTGTGCGGTGGGTTAAGATAAAAGAAAAAACAATCCAACGGCTATTAATTCAACAGAACCCCGGGAAAATGTAACACACATGCGCATTTTAGCCAACATTTATTAAATGTCCGATACTACCCTCCGATCCATGACTGATTCACAAAAAACCCTGAATTCTGGCATATAAAACACAGCTTTAGCCTTCTCTCTGGCGGTATCTTAACAAAAAAACCAAGCCGAGAAAATAAAAAACAGCATCGCCGGTAACGATTTTCCGGCGATCCTGGAATAACGATTTTCTCGAGGAAATTTCTGTGAGGAAGAGAAAGATATTAGATTCGTGTGTAACTCGTGGATCGAATAGAGAGAAAAGAGTAAGTGCACCAAATCCAATGGTATTTCCCGGTGAGATGACGACGACGACGACGAGACCTGAACGACCAAAGACTTTTCACAATTTCCCTCTCCCGAACTTATGGGGGAGTCAGCGACATCTCAAGTGCATGAAGATCGACTCTATTAACTGCAGTTCGGGCGATCATCACCGACTTCGACGCCGATATCCGCCTTTGAAATTCGCTGATTCTTCCGTTTCGATCCCGTTTCGATTCGGCGAGGATAATACTAATCATCGCCGGTCGAGAAACGCGCCGTTTAAATCTGGCGGCGAGGAAGGGATCGATGAGTTCAGGGTGAAGATTATGTCGGATCTGAAGACTGTTAGGCATAAGATCACACAATCGATGTTTAAGAAAGATGACGTTATTGAAGAGCATGAAGAAATCGACGGTTCCGGTTCTGGTTCCGGTCAAGAGAAAGAGACGGAGATTTCTCCGGTTAAGCAATGGAATCTAAGGAAAAGAAGAGCAGCGTGTAACGAACCGGTTTCTGGAAATCCGTATAAT
Source organism: Cardamine chenopodiifolia (assembly GCA_963922655.1). Taxonomy (NCBI): domain Eukaryota; kingdom Viridiplantae; phylum Streptophyta; class Magnoliopsida; order Brassicales; family Brassicaceae; genus Cardamine; species Cardamine chenopodiifolia. Next base: position 8,704,341 of record OZ000459.1, read on the forward strand.
AGCTTTAATAAAGGATTTGTAATTGAAGAGAGGATAGTGATGAATCCATCGCCGTTGAGAGGCGGAGTGATCGAAGCGGAGACGAAGCAGATGCGTCCGAAGTTCGCTGTGAAGCTATCGAAGAAAGAGATCGAGGAGGATTACATGGCGTTGTTAGGTCACCGACCACCGCGCCGGCCTAAAAAGCGGCCAAGAACTGTTCAGAAAAAACTCGATGTAAGTATTTGAATTTTCCAATTTTGTTAAATTTTTTGAATTGATCTGATTAAATTTTGGTTTCTTTTTGCAGAGTTTGTCTCCTGGGTTTTATTTGACTGAAGTGACGCTTGATGCATATAAGGTCCCAGAGGAATCGAAAATTTTATTATCATCATCATCACGGATTTAAAAATGATTAACCGTTTTTAGTTGTGAGATTCTGATTCTTTTTGGGTTTTTTTCAGAATCTGCAGAGATGATGACGATGATGATGAATTTGATGATTTGTAATTCAGTTGCCGTTGAAGTTTCAAAAAATCGTCTGTGAGATTAGACAAAAAGCTTGTCTTTTGTTTACCTTTTCCTCAAATTGAAGAGGAACAGCTTAATGTCTGAAGAAGAGAGTTGTATGGTTCAATGTCTTTGAGATCGAGCGGAATAAGGATCCTTTGATATTCAAGTCTGTGCAAAGGAGTTTGCTTTAAGTAGTGATTCCTACGACCAATGGTTTTGTGTGATGCGTTTTGTTTTCCCGCGTTGGCGTATTTCCGCTTTCCGGAGTTGTCTTTTGACTCGTTCTTTGCTGGTTTACTTCTTCCGGTTTGGTTTAACCAGATTTTTATGTGGTTAATCAATCGCCGTGCTTAACTTAACTCGTCAAAGGTGGAGAGTCCTAGTTGACTCGCTCTATACCACTATGATGAAAACTGAAAACCAACTATGAAGTTGAACTTTCTAATAATCTGAGCAAAGAACAATATATAATCTGAAACTCGGAAGTCAGATCTGTTAGGAATCATGGGCTTTTTGAAGAAAAATACACATTAGAAAGTTAGAACTGTGGGTTCTTATGGTATTTATGCGTATCGAACTATTTATATATTCAGCTATATTTGACAAGTGTTGATATCTTGCCTGTCTCCCTCTACTTTCTACGGTAACATAATGTTAGTTTGGGAAATTTTCCTTTCTTTTCTTTCTAATTTTGGATTTATATATATATACGCATATTAAAATATTTCACTTTTTTGGTTTAAAATATATTTCATTATATCAATCAACCGGAAAGTTAAAATGGAAAATAATACTTATCTTAGCTAGAAAGAAACAAATGACCCTTCAGTTCTCTTTTGCTTGTTGCTCAACTTACCAATTGGTTTCCTTGGAAGCAGGTTGTTATTAGGGTTTAGGAATTTGTTAGGAGGAGATGCAGCAATCTGCAAGAACAATGAATATGGCCATGTCTTCAACATCTCAAGCCAGGATTCAAGAGCAGCTCCTTGAATCTCTTTCTTTACTGGTTCTTTCTTGTCGCCAAAAAATGTAAGAATGAAGTGTAAATGAATTGCCAAACTCAAAAGCGAAGCCTCGCCTACCAAAAGTTACCACAAGAACACTCGCCATTGCGGAAATGATGAAACCTCTTCCTATCTCTCAAGATAATGTCTCGCTGCACCACTTGCGACAAGAACTTGAAGAAATTATGACAATCACCACAAGTCCTCAAGTTCTTAAAAACTCTAATGGTTGTTCCCGGAGGAAGTTTCATTAGTCCATATGCAACCGCAATCTTCTCACTATGAGTAGTCAACATATCTTCCTTGTGACCATCAGACTCTATGTCGTGCAACACGAAGCTCGTATCTGGTACATACCCGAGTCTCCTCATCTCTTTACCCAACTCTTGAAGATACTTGTAAACAGCTTCTGCTTCTGGATGCGATGTATCATCCACCAGAAACGTATGTACTCGTGTCTCCACTTCAATCCAACTACAAGCCAGTTCCTTTTTCACCCCTCGATCCCGCATTAGTTTACGTACCCTTGCCACTTCCTCCCACTGGCCAGTAGCTGCATACATGTTCGATAAGAGCATGTAGGTCCCATCATGTTCTGGTATGAGACCGAAGAGCTTGTCTGCAGCAATGATCCCAAGTTCCATGTTTCCATGGACTCTGCAACCCGAAAGAAGAGCTTCCCAGATTTCTGCAGTAGGTTCAAAAGGTAACGATTCGAGTACACTTTCCGCATCAGAAAATTTCCCAGACCGACAGAACAAATCGATCAGCCTTGCGTAATGATCTGCACCTGGAGGTATATGGTATACAGTCTCCATAGAATCGAAATATTTCCGCCCCTGGTCCACTAAACCCGCGTGGCTACATGCTGTCAAAACCGTAAGCAACGTAATCCGATCAGGTCTTAGCCCTTCCTTCAACATCTCCTCATACACATCTACTGCTTCAGCACCATGTCCATGCTGTCCCAGTGCAGCAATCAAAGCATTCCAAGAAACTGAATCCAGACAAGGCATAGTTTGAAACACCTGTCGAGCTTCCTCCACAACCCCGCATTTCGCATACATTGTAATGAGAGCGTTTCCGGCAGAAAGGCTTGAGTCAAACCCTAATTTAACCAATTGGGCATGGAACTGTTGCCCGTTGCAATACGCTCCCAGTACGGCACATGATTTGATCGCCCCAGAAAACGCATAATCACAAGGCTCGAAACCTTCTCTCTTCATACAAGAAAACAGCTTCAAACCTTCTTCTCCAAACCCATTTTCGGCTAACCCTGATATCATTATCATCCAGGTCAAAATACTCTTCTCTTTCATTTCTCTGAAAATCAACTTCGCCTCACCAATGTGCCCCGAACTAACATACCCTGACAACAAAGCGTTCCAAGAAACCAAGTCTTTTGCCGGCATTTTCTCGAAAATGGCTCTTGACTCATCAAATTTACCGCATTTATAGTACAATGAAACTAGCGAATTGTCAAAATGAAACGAGAAATTCTCCCTTCTTAATACATAAGCATGAACTTGCTTTCCAAACTGAAGCAACCCAGCAGTGGCACAGGCCCTTATAACTGTAGGATATGTAAACTCATCAAGCTCGATTCCAGATAAAACCATCACTCTAACCATCTCCAATGCCTCCTTACACAACCCACGATTCACATAACCAGAAATCATAGCATTATAAGCAACCAGCTTCATATTCTCGTCCATTCCCTCGATCAACTCTTTCCCAGAATCAAAACAACCATTCTTGACATAACCAGTAATCATAGTCGTCCACGACCTCTCATCTTTCTCAGGGATCTCATCAAACACTTTTCTAGCTGAATGTAACAGAGAAGGCAAAGAAGCACATTTGCAATACGCAGACACCAGAGCGTTCATAACCGAAGTAATATAACCAGCGCCAGATTTCAAAGCTGCAGCATGAAATTGCACACAATGCTTCTCCTCTTCGACAACAAGCGCTAAACTGGCGAGAACACTCGCGAAAGTGAAGTTATCTGGTTTGAATCCTTCTTGCTTCATCTTACAAAACATGTTAATAGCAGAGTAGCCATCATTGTTGTGTGAGAAGCCAGTGATCATGGCATTGTACATTACAGTATCTCGCATACTCACAGGAGTTTCCTCGAAAATCCGACGAGCTAAGGTGATGTCCCGAGAAGTACAATAGCCGGAAATCATGGTAGTTCTGGCGATTTTATCTGGTTCAGGAATTTCATCGAACAGTTGGCGTGCATAATTAAGCTCTGACGATTTACAGTAAACATCAATCAAACGGTTAAGGATATGGGCACGGGGCTGGAACCCAAAAGTAATGATATTAGCATGAACGGCTAGCGCGAGTTGCAGAGACGTTTGTCTGAGCGGCAAACAGAGGCGGAGATTCGCGGCGTAGCGGTTAGCAATGGCTCGGACAAGGTCTGGATTCAGTTGCATTTCATGTTTGTGGTTCGGTTCGATTTTTTCAAACTGTACCAAATCTATTTTCAATTTTATATTAGTCATATTCGGTTTAAGGTAAACCAAAGTGTCGATTCAATTAATCCGGTTTAGATAAACGCCCATTGATTTTCGTTGCATCTGGTTAAAAGTAAAACAGTAGAAGAAATCAAGGTCTCGTTCACTCCACACCATTAAACCCTAGAGGTCTATTTCTCCGGATCAAATGTTCAAATACCTTTCGTAAATCTATTTTATCGTTCAACCACTTAAAAATACTGTTTATACTTTTCAATTTTGTCTAAAAGTAATTTTTATTTATTTTTTAAACTAAAATTTAAATATAATTATATCTGATAATATCTATTTGATAATGAGATTCGAACTATTTACTTCGTTACTATCTAAATTATCGTATTTTTTTAATATCATTTATAATTATAATTATATATATTTAGATTTTTTAAATAGTTGTACAAACTTGTATTAGAAATAACAGATTTGAATTCTGAACGCGTACTATTGATTTAAACCATTTGATTTACTATTTTTAATGATAAATTGTAATCCAATTTGCCGGACAAAATTTTTTTTTTAAATAAATTATAAGTTTATTAATTTTTTTAATAAAAAATAATAAAATTATAAGAGGATATGATAGAAGAAATTTTCACCAAAATGGTATTACAGAAAATGGTCACATTTCTCCCTTTCTCTTTCCGTTGTCAATTTCGGCGCCATGGTTCTCAAAGAAGACAACTCCGAGAAATCTATTGAGCTCTTCCTCAGTATCGGTTTGGATGAGCGAACAGCGCGCAATACCATCAACAACAACAAGGTCACCTCCAATCTCACTGCCGTTATTCACGAGGTGTGTTCTCTCCTCCTCCTCCTCCTCCTTTGTTGTTCGATATCGGCTCTTATTGTATCTGATGAAATTGGATAGCAAAGGAATACTTTTTCATTTTGATGAGGTTTGTCTTGTGTACAGGCTGGTGTCATTGATGAGGTTTATTCTGATTAATATAATCCCAATTTTTTCAAGTTAGCAACAGGAAGCTTTGTCTTTTTTTCAAGGCTTGAAAGAAACTTATTGAGGTATCTTAGCAATTATGTGTAACAGGTAGCTACTAAGTTCCCTGCAAATGCTCTTGTGCATCGTCCTACATTGCTCAATTACATTGTTACCTGCTATAACTTCCCTTTATTGGGTTGAGTTCTGTTTTGTCAATGGGAAGCCGGCTAAAGTTGTTATGATTCTCTCTGTATTATGAATCTGCAGATTAAAATTCCTGCCCAGTTGGAAGCTGCATTTTCGTTTTTCGCCAATACCAGTTCTGAGGACTTCAAGCTAAATGAGTTTGAGGAGGCATGTGGTGTTGGTAAGAACTTTTGTTTATGCAGTTATGAGCATGGATTATATTTCTTTCTTAAATTGAAATGTTTGTAGGGTTTCTGTTTTTCTTTATTAACACAGTATAGGTTACAATTTGCTGTGTGTTTTCATGGGTTTGGAGATAAAATCTTCATTATTGCTTTGGAACAGGGATTGAAGTTTCCACGGAAGACATTGAGAAAGCAGTTAAAGAAATCTTTGAAGAGAACAAGAAAACTATACTGGAGCAGTTCTACCGAACTAATGGTTAGTATTTTCTCGTTACCTCATTGTCCAAGGCTTTCTGTTTTCTTCAGGCATATCTACCGTAGCTCTTTTTCTCTTTATTTGCATACCCAGCTTATTCTGTTCCTTCGTTGAATGATGTATTTGGACATGTCCGGAAAAGTTTGCATGGGCAGACCCTAAGATTGTAAAGGTGAGATGTGATTTTAGCAGCCTGTTTTCTTTGCTTGTCACAAACGAAATTGTAGGTTTCTTTCATGTCTGCAATAGAAACTCATAGTGAAAAATGTTTGAACTGCTTGGTGAGAGAACCGCTGCTGATAATGAAAAACCTACAAAAAATTGAGGTGATTGGAAGTTTCATTTTAATGTGTTTGCTATTGTGTATGTTGTGACTTTAATTCTTCATTTCCGTGGCTTATCTTTAGGAAAAGAAAGATGCTGTGGAAGCTACCCCAGAGCCGTCTGAGAGGAGCTCAATCCATATTCTATATCCCCCAGCCAGAGCAAAATTTTATGGTAAATTGTCTTTTGTTTGTTTCTGCCTTCTGGTAATTTTCTTAATTGAGATTTTCAAGTCCACGTTCTACACATTTGAACCTTCTTCCATTGATAATCATACATCTAGGTGTTGATTCAGTGATAACAATAGTAGAATAAGTATGATCATTATTCTTGCCTTTTTATTGTGGTAACTTCTTATACACGATGTTGAAAATGGATGAGGCAAACATGTTTGGCGTGAAATTCTCATTTTGTCATGGATGGATTCATAGCTTGCATTTGCCATGTAATATATGCTTATGGAGATTCGTTGGCAGTTTGTAATTTATTACTATTTTGTATTCTCAGTTTCACACAGAAGTGTTCTTCAGTAATGGCTCTGTACTCAGATGTAGCAATACAAAGGAAGTGCTTGACAGACATCTCAAGGTGACTGGAGGGGAAGTTTATACCCGGTTCCTCCTTGAACCAAATGGTTATCTACACATTGGACATGCCAAGGTAAAAAATACATGATATGAGCTTTTGAGATACTTTGCATGTTGGTGTATGATTGGTTGGGGCTACGGTTTTATTTTGTTTCCAATGCTTGTACTTTCAGGCTATGTTTGTTGATTTTGGTCTTGCCAAGGAGCGAGGTGGCTGCTGTTATCTAACGTAAAGTTCTTGTTTGCTTTTACTTGAGTTTCTTACATCTTTGCTCCTCTATAGGAATCCTTATTTCTTCTGTAAGGACAATGTTCAGGATTCTCTTGAAAACCTGATTTTAGGTATGATGATACAAATCCTGAGGCAGAAAAGAAAGAGTATATTAATCACATCGAAGAAATTGTGAACTGGATGGGTTAGGAACCTTTCAAGGTATTGTCATTTTTTTGGCAGGAAAAGCTTGATGTTATTACTATTGACTTATTGTGTTTAAATTTATCTGACACTTACCTTTGTTTTCTTCTAGATTACATACACCAGTGATTATTTCCAAGAATGTATGATTTGGCAGTGGAGTTGATTCGGAGAGGCCATGCTTATGTTGATCATCAGGTTGAATCAATTTAAACTTTCTGATATTTGGATTCCGGTTACTTGTCCAATTAATTGTCATGCTTTAGTTCTAAATTGTACTGCAACTACTCCACGCATAAAACTTATCCTATTGAATAATTGTTGCTATACTTGCAGACTGGCGAGGAGATAAAAGAGTACAGAGAGAAGAAAATGAACAGCCCTTGGAGGGACAGGCCTATTGAAGAATCTCTATAACTTTTTGATGAAATGAAACGAGGAATGATTGAGGAGGGAAAAGCAACACTAAGAATGAAGCAAGATATGCAGAGTGATAACTTTAATATGTATGACCTTATTGCCTATCGTATAAAGGCAAGTAAAACTAAAATCATCTCTGGTTACATATAAGAAATAGGCTCTCTCCTTTTTTTGGTGTCTAACTTGTTTAATGCTTTGCAGTTCACGCCTCATCCTCATGCTGGTGACAAATGGTGTATCTATCCAAGCTATGATTATGCCCACTGCACTGTTGATTCTCTTGAGAATATAACACACTCGGTTTGATCCTTTCTAGTTCTTTTGGCTATTTGCAGCATGCCTTTAATACAACTTTAAATGCTGCATTTTGTGACTTACTATTCATTCTCAGTATCAGAAAATCTCTTTTCTGTATCTGAAGCGTCTGCTGTTCTAAAACTATTTCTTTGGTTCTTACCTTTTCTTCTATCTGCATAATTGTAGCTCTGTACTCTTGAATTTGAAATCCGGCGTGCTTCATACTACTGGCTATTACATTCCCCTGGATCTATACATGCCATATGTGTGGGAATATTCACGGTTGAATGTCACAGACACTGTAAGTCACGGTTGGTAAAATACTTACCTTACCTGTGAACAACTTTGAACATGTTTTGGGGAGAATCATTGTGGTAGTATCATTTTTCGTTTCTTTTGCTGCAGTTGGATTACATTGTGACAAACAATTATGTTGATGGTTAGGATGATCCTCGTCTTTTGACACTTGCTGTTTTGAGGCGGAGGGGTGTGAGTCCAACTGCGATTAATGCATTCGTACACAAGTGCTGTACTTATGGGAAAGCGATAGAGAAAGAGAAAAAAACGAAGATTTCACATAGTGATTTTTTTTTTATCAAAAATAAATCTCCTTGAATTTATTTCGTACCCCTTCGCTCAATGATCAAGGATATTTGAGGTTTTTTGCTTATATGGGTTTTCTTAATACTTCAACGAGGAATTTGAATTACCAGAAGCTTTGCTATATATATATATTTATGAATTCACATTTATACTATTTGGCATATGTCAATTATCTTCGTTAAATCTGCTATCTATTGTTCTATGTTGAAGTGATGGTAGCATGGTACATGTGAGTTGTCTTGAGCATCATATGAGAGAGGAGTTGAATAAAACGGCTCCTCGCACCATGGTGGTACTTAATCCTCTAAAGGTGGTCATCACCAATTTGGAGTCGGACAAGGTTATGGAGCTTGATGCCAAAAGATGGCCTGATGCTCAGAACGATGATCCCTCAGCATTCTACAAGGTGAACTATGTTTCACATATACTAGTTTTCTGCAGACAATTGAACGTTTTCTGTTTTTCTTATCCTTTTTCCTGGGTTGTTAATCTAGGTTCCGTTCTCCAAAGTTATATATATTGAGCAATCTGACTTCCGAATGAAGGATTCAAAGATTACTATGGGCTTGCCCCTGGTAAATCAGTCTTGCTAAGGTATAGAAGCGGACACTTGCATTTTCATTATTACTTACTACCTTTGGCTTTGAATATGATTCATTTGTGACTAAATGTGCTTCCTGCTATTTGCAGATATGCTTTCCCAATCAAGTGCACCAATGTTGTCTTTGCTGATGACAATGAAACCGTTAGTGAGATTCATGTGGAATATGACCCTGAGAAAAAGTCAAAGCCAAAGGTTCTTTTTTGCTTTAGCCATCTTTATAATTTCTGCACTTTTGTGGCTCTTCTTACCCATTACTTTTATTTTCTGTAGGGTGTTCTACACTGGATCGCTGAATCTTCCCCAGGGAAAGAGCCCATAAAGGTTGAAGTCCAGTTATCCGAGAAACTCTTCAACTCTGAGGTATATATATTGTTCTCTAGCCTTTGTTGTAGTTACCAAGATTTTTCCCTGAGCTAAATTGTATCTAATCATAACAGAACCCGACTGAACTCAATGATGATTTGCTCACTGACCTAAACCCGAACTCCAAAGTGGTAGTTTCTAGTGCCTATGCTGTATCAACTCTTAAAGATGCTGCGGTTGGGGACAGGTTCCAGTTCTAGAGGCTAGGTATTTTCTGTTTCATGATCATACAAAGTGGTTGCAATTCTATATGAGCAACACAGTTTTAACCATATATTGTGATACATTAGGTTATTACGCTGTGGACAAGGACTCTGAGGCAGGAAAACTTGTGTTTAACGGGACTGTCACACTCAGAGACAGCTATGGGAAGTAAAGTAACTCAGAAGTGGAATTCACAGCTATTACTACTATAGCTGTCTGATGACAATCGGGAATACCTTGCTAGCAAAGTCAGCAATAAAAGGGATGCCATTAGTTTGATTAAAAGGCATATCTATTTTCTAGTCTTTAGTAAGATTGCCTATGAATGAAGCTTTCAAACCACTTGCTGATTTCAGGAGTTTAGGAGTCAAAATCTATCCATTAGGGTTTATAACAGTAAATGAAATCGTTTGGTTTGATACGCACGTTGTGCAACAGTTAGTAATTTGATTTTTTTTGAATGGTCAAAAACAAAACCATATCATGGTTTATCTATTGTAAGATTTTATCTTCAGATAACAGATGCTGTAAAGCCAGATGGAATGGAATATAGAGAGAGTCTTTATGCATGTGAGTTTGATTTACTGAAAGATCGAAAAGTAGTCTGGTTTGATGGGATTGTGATATGTTTCAACGTGCGCTGCTTCTCCTTCTCCTGCACATCATTCAATCCATTATCCTCTTCACTGCACTAAAAGCTTCAATATTTGTTCTGAATTCCTATGAAAGCACATTTTTAACTTCATTTGAATATTAACACGAAGAATCAAAAAGTTGTAAAGGAAGAAGATGGAATATTTAGGAATTAAGGAATAAGGTGCTTTTACGATAAGGATAATAAAGTTGATAAATATTGTTTTTTTTATTTCTCTAATCAAATGACTTAAACATTTTCGTTTGATTTTATTGGGGATGAATAAGAGTTACATAACATCATTAACGTTTTCAAGATTCTCGTAGCTAAAATATTAGTGATATTAAATTTAAAAAACCTTTTTTTTTTACCAAAGTTATAAAAAGAAGCATGTGTAAAACGTTTTCATTGATACCTGTAAGGTTTCCAATTAAATTTATAAGTATCGGCCTCGTGTCGAGAGCCACATTTGGAATAACAAGGCTTATCTATTAACTTCTTCTTTTCTGAAATAACGTCCGATATATGAAAGTCCAAGGTTCGGTGATTATGGGTTTCTACTAGAGGTGTGATTGAGTGATTTGGTGCCAAAAAAATCACTGTTTCTTGAACCATATTTCAGTTAGGTGAATAGCATGTTGATATTTACAACATCGTTCGTTGGTCAATAAGTTTGACTGATTACTATTTCAATAATACATATACCAACAAAAACTTACGACTCTTAATGAACAACTTAATTTGACCATCTAACAGTTTATGGCTAATGTTACTCCAGTTTCCATCTTTGTTTGATTCCCCGGAATTAACGGTAGTCATTTTTGAAGTAGACTATGGCTAATGGGTGAAGACGAAGATATCAATCTAACGGGAGAAAAATTTGGCAAATTAAACGTTCACCTAAACCGATTTCTAAAACACGTTCGTCTTAATTTTCTTGTAAGTATTAGCACATGTTTGTCTTAATTTCCTTGTGATTGTAGCACATGTAGAAAATATAATTAAGACTGATCAGTTATAGAAAAAGAACCCGTGTGGTCCTGTCTTTTTGCCGAGTTAGTCGAAAACAAAACTATAACTAGATCCATTTTTGTAGTTATTTCATATTATGATATCTTATTTACAAGAATAGGCTAATGTTAAATAAAAAAATTGTTTTTAATTTTGTAGGAAACCGGTCCTAAGTACTGTTCGATGTACATGGTTCCGAGTATTTTCATAATATTTTTGTTGTTATATGTTAAATTCATTCAACAAAAAACTTAACTACATATAGGGCAAACAAAATTTTGATTAGTAAAAATTAGAAAAAATTGTATTCGTGATATTTCCCATAAAAAAGTTTGATTAGTGAAATTTGACCTTAAAAACGACTTAGAGCGCAACGGATTAACAAGTCCGTTTGTGGTTGATTCAGTTTTTTCATTTTTTCGTTTACAAATTTTAATCCGTCATTGCAGATACAAAAATAAATAAATTCTTTTTTTTTGCAGCTAGTGAGTTTCTATTAAAAAGAAATACAAATTTCCGTTCCAAACATATAAGGGTTACCGTTTTCTTTTACCATTCATAATCTACATGTTTATGTTCGGTTTGACTAATGTGAAGAATATTCACATCGGATATATAAAAGAACTAATACTAATATATAAAGAATATGGGATAATTTTATTTATTACCAATTAGTTATGAGTTGAAAATTTATAACTGTTAATATGATGCCAGAACCTGAACACATGATATCTCATCAAATTGAATCCGATCTGCTCCATCGAAAAAGACCTGATCGATATTAACCGATCTAACATAAAATTTGAGATATTATCGAGATTAATAGATAGAATAACTATTATTTCGAGGAGGCATATGAAGAATATCACACATCAAATACATAAAAAAACTAATACTAACATATAAAAAATATACATTAATCTACTCATTGCCAATTAATTTTAAATTAAAAAGTCCATAGCTCTTATCCTGACTCTGCATTTAAACTATAGTAAATTATATTCGCTAGGGTAAAAGCGTATATATATATAAACTTTTATCTCCTATTTATGTGATATAGAAATATATATGATCCATATATATCTTGAATTATTGAAGATGAGGAGACAAAGCATGCAAATACTTTCACCTCCAAAAAAGTAATGAATTAAATGTATGTACTTTTGTCTTCCTGACCTCTCAAAGTGATGTTAAAGTTTTATTGCAACCCGCTGGTCCAAATCATTCTAAAGTTTCCATGAACTGACCTCTAATTCTCCACATAAACAAAGGCTTTATGAACTTTTAAGTTGAAAGTAATGAAGTAAAAGTTACCTCCAAAGAGTTCAAGACTACACATTCATATGTGAAAATAAAAATTATCTTTCTCAATCAAGTTAAAGCTCTTTTATATTCAGCTAATTTTAGTTTTATTATCATTTTCGAGCCACATGGGATTTATCGATCGATGGTGGACAAACTCCTCTAATATATAAATATGTATTTTGTCAAATTAGTAAAATTAGTGGGTTTCTTTAAACTATTGCTTTTGTTTAATTTTTAACTTTAATCTAAACAACTTTACGGATTTTACATATCGTCTAAATATTGTTTTTGGTCGAGGCATACAAAGAAAGAGGAGATAAATCAAGTAATTATAATCGAGTTGTGAATATATTTGGTTCGAATCTATAATGCAACATGTACATGGTTCCTACAAGTACCAAAGGATTCGAATTAGTTCGATATTGTATAAAATTTTAGATTCAAATGATTCTTGAAGAAGATGATGAGTTAAGCTATTAGAGCACAAAATTAATCGTATTATTCTTTAAAACAAAGTAATCATATATTGCCAAATGAATGTCTATTTGCTATATGTTGAAAGCACAGATTTTCCGACGACTTACTTACCATACGCACGTCTTATTTTCTAAAGAGATAAGTCATCAACAGTTTTCTAGAATCTTCACTATCTCCCCGTCATTTTCTTGGATTTAACATTGTGTATTTATATCCTATATATCCTATATTTTGGATTCTTTCACATGTAGAGGTTAGATTAGATTTGTGCTCCTTCAGAAGATCCAGACTAACGAAAATGCGAACTATTTAATATTCAACCATTAGGCTTTTCTTACGGGGGACAACTACTATTCTTTTCAGTTGTCACTACCTCATATCAACCAGTCAAAATTTAAAAATTAAATAATGTTACAAACTTACAATAGCTCTCTTTGAACTTTATTTCCATTAATTCAGAATTCAACTAGCTTAAGCTATAAAAACGCACACTCTTAAGGATTATTAATCCAAAAGAAGTAAAAGACACATATACCCCTACAAAGTTGAAGAACATCCCATAAATTTACGTGGGCTCTACAACCTAATTAAAGGGTGCATATTCCTTAAACTGCCAAATGTCATCCATGTTCCATATTGGATCTTGTGTCACATCCTCCTCGTACGTCGAATCCGACACGTGACAATCCTGCCATGGTAAAATGTCTGAATTGCCCATAGTGGTCAGCATGTACTCTTTTAGACAAGGGAAAGAGCTATAATATTCACTCACACATCGACTACTAGTCCCTCGTGATCCCTCCAAAGACATTGTGGTTTCAAACTCAGACAAATCCATGAATTGGGAAAATTTATTCAGATCAACGGACATGGAAGTGGAACAATCCATGTTGTTGAAACCCGAATCTTGAGATAAATTGTTGTCTCGTAAAACAGGTTCAAGTAAATCAGGAGGAGCAGCTTTAGTAGTGTTGATATTTGAGTTTTCTTTCATCTTGTGGATCAATCTTGGAACCCATAAGCTGCGGACAACTTCCAAGAACTTGTGGCTATTGGAATTGATGTTGAGCTGGCGTGCTTGTTTCTGGACTCTAGTTCTCCAGTAGTTTTTTATTTCGTTGTCCGTTCTTCCGGGTAAATATTGGGCAATTTTGGACCACCTAATATTAAGAAACAACATGTTACACGTTAGATTATATGGAGAGAAAATTAATTAGAGTAATTATTAACGTACCTATTACCCCATTTAGAGTGGAGTTCAAGGATTAAGAGCTGTTCTTGAGGAGTGAGATTCCCGCGCTTTATGTCTGGTTTAAGGTAATTTAACCATCGCAATCTGCAACTTTTTCCTGTTCTGTTTAGCCCTGTTATTATTTTATTATTTTAATTTTTTTTAAGAAAGAGATCAAACTTTTAATACAAAATGATTATAAAATGAAGTGAGAGTTAAAACCAAAAAAAAATATGAAGTGATAGTTAGACATTGCATTTTGTTGAAAAAAAGCAAGAAATGTAAAAGAAAAGAATAATACCAGAAGATTTAGCGAGCTGATTCCATCGGCCTTCACCGTTATGGGCAATGTAATTGGTGAGAAGAGTGTCTTCGTCAAACGTCCAAGGCCCTCTCCTCTGCTCTACACCCTCTTCATTTCCACATCTCTTTTTCATTATATTTGACATGTTTATTACCTTTTTTTATTTGATATTTCAGTTTTTAATTAAGCTTTATTTGTAGAGAGAAAGATGACATAAAAGAGACTAACAGAGTCTTTTGTGCTTTCATGAGAAGTGGAAATGAAGCAATGGTTGTAAGGAATTTATAGACTCGTGATATTGGATAATGTTCGCACTTTCTTCTATACAAAGATCATAGATGCCACACACCGAAGTTGAACCACAAATTATTCTTTTTAAAATCATGATTATTCAACCACTAGATGTCTAAAATGTTGACGCATTTAGAATTGTTACATATTAGCATGGCATCATTTATTTTTATTTTTTTTTTAACATTTAACTGTTATAAATAAATCTCTATATATGTGTTTTAAGATTCTCAATGTATTAGTATACTATTAGTCATGACAGGGACGACGACGTGTAGAGACTAGTCAGTAAATATACCTATGGATTTATAATTGTTTCTACAGCATTACATGTTATATGTTATCTATAGACAAAATTACAGTACTTTAGTGTCAAATACTTTTTGTAATAAGAATGTTAAGGGTAAAATATAATTTACAATTTAAAAAATAAAGAAACCTAAAGTTTTTAGGTTTTAATGTATTTTTTCAAATTCTAAACACACAATAAAGCTTGCGGATTTTGCATAGAAGTAGTAAAGATAGAGATTAAAAAAATCCTAGTTTTAAGAAAGAGATAAAAAAAGAAATCCTAGTTTTAAGAAAGAAATATAATTTGTAAGTGAAGGTGTGACTGAGGAAAAGACGGAGTTGAGTCACTCACTAGACTTCCTTATGTGTTATACGGATAGTTCGTGTCTTGAATCAGATAATAGCAGTAGTTAGGGATGGATAGTCATAAAAGACAAAAATGTACTACACATTGGTTTGAAATGTTTTTGACAATGTCTTTTTCCCCGCATATAGAGATGGAAGCTCTCATCTAGGTTATGAAGAGTTTGACAGATATTTCCTTACTCGATGTTCTCTTTGTTACGGATTGTTTGGACCTCATTAATATGACAAGAAATTCAGAGGAATGACTATCATTTACATCTGAGTTAGTGATTTTTTACTGGATTCATTTATGCCATTTAGAATTAGACATATCCTGCATTGTGAAAATATATATGCTGATCAACTTACAAAATGTGCAAGAGGTCGAAGATTTTGTTTTTTCCATATAAGTACATCGGTGTCAAACTGACTTTCCCTAGACGGAGAGTTCCGAAATCGATGACTTAAATATATAAGGTTTGTTGATACAGAAAAAAGGAAATTTTTTTAAAATAAAAATTTTAAAGGATAACAATGATTGAATGAATACCCGAACCCATGTAGAAAAATGTAATGTTTACATTTTTCTGGTTATGAAAACCACAATTCATATAAAACTACGGTAATTATCAAACGCAATAACGAACTAAAAGAACAGGCTTGCAACTTGTAAAAGGTATAAGCATATAGGTTCAACGAATGTAAAATCAATCAAATCTTGGCACCAGAGGAACTCCTATAGCTAATAGATGAATTGTCAATCAAAAATATGCGAAGTCGCCATCTTGGATTAAGATACTTTAAAGCAACGTGTCATTCTTGGAATTATCCCTTTCTCAGATTCTTGATAATGTGAGAAATATCTAAAGAAATTTGTTTTATAAATATTTCAATAGCACAGCCTCTATTTCAGGATAAGTTAAGTGGGGCAGAACAAAAGTGAAAAGATAGAAACACATGGGAAGAAGAAAACGAACAACAAGGGTGGAGAAATGCAGCAGATTTATATAATTATGATTTCTAAATTAAAAAAAATTATTATGACACGATGATTTAAATTTTCTTGCAGACAACTAAGTTTTAAGACCATATTATCCACAGCCACAAACAATGAAAACTTTCTAATTTGATTATGAATTGGTAAAGAAGTTTTTAGATTAAAATTAACAAGGCTTCATATGATTTTGCCGTGCATTCTGCTTTACTGTTAATTTCAAAACTTGACCAGAATAGGAAGATAATATACCTTAAACGATAAAACTAGTTGTTGACCATACCCACAATGTGTGGAATCTCTCTAGAGCCAGTGCTACACCTTCTTTATCGCTAAATAATTCATTTCGCCATCTTTGAATTTTGTTCTGGTTCAATTGTTATTCTCTAATCCCCCATTTTTTTATATGGGCTGAAAACAAACTGGGCCTAGAAAAGCATCTGAACATTTTGTATTTTCTTCTGGTCAAATTTCTAATATATGAAAAAAGTTTTCATCCTGCCGATCGTCTGGCTAAAGGACCACTTCTTAACAATTTGAATTTTGTATTTCATTTTTATGTACCATCATTTTCATGAGGATCATACTTCTTCACATTAATGAAAGTAGCTATTAAAAAAAAGAGAGGGAGATATTATTAAGAGATGATCCCATTTTTATGACCATCACTAAGTTTTGGGATATCTAATTTTGTCTATTCTTAACAAAACAATTGTTTTCGAACAAAACATTTAAGGGAGTGTATTGAATTTGATATTTTAGTTCATTTAGTAAAATTTGGATTTGGTGGGATTTTTAATAAATTTCAAGGGGATTCTTATGATTTTAAAAGGGATTTTATGGAGGTTTTCTTTTCTAAAAAATTGTTGATGATTTGGTAAGATTTGATTATTAATTCCGTAGGATTTTGTGTGATAATATAAAATGAATCTCATTAATGAGTGAAAGAAAAACATATCGTGAGATTCAAAAAGGTCTTCTGTTTGCATTCGGATTCCAAATCAGAAGAAACAAGTGAACGTTTGATCAACTTAAAACAAGTCTCCACCAATCTATCAAAGTAATCATTAAAATCTGAGACATATTTTGTCTGCACCTCATGCTAATACCTATACATAAAAGTCTGCAATTTAAGAAAGCAAGTAGGAGAAATAAAGGCAAAGATAGGAAAGGCTTACACTAGTGGTGGGGAAGGACGAGCAACACATACGGGTTCATAAAGCCTCATAACAGACCATATCATAAATAGACATAAGACTTCATCTAAAATAAACAAAGAATTTGAACCTCTAGATATAAAATTTGGTAGGAGTGAGGCCATAATTGAAACGGGAATCAACAGATTAATCAAGATGGAGGTTGATTTGAGTTTGAACAGAGGATTTCGGAGACTGAATGAGAGATCAAAAGGGGATGGAGTTCAAACAATGACTGAGCTGGAATCAAAGCTTCCATGGAAATTGAGAAAAACATATACGACAACACAAAGTACCACATCTACTTTGCCCTTAACAGAGAATCTAGCTGCTTTGGAACTTTTTGTCCACATCCGATCAACATCAAACTAGCAATGCAACAGATTGGTGTGCCTGTATTATAGCATCCATGGATTCCCTTGAAATGATTCTGAAGAACGTCATGGCTAGAAACGGACGAACAAAACTATAGGGATGACGAGAGATGATTTTTCCAATTCTTCATATTAACATTTTTTTTTCTTTTTTTTTGAAATCTTCCTAAATCACAGCTATAGAGGTGTGATTCTTTATGTCTAATTATCGACTAAATATGCAACGAAAGTCTCCTAAAATCAGTTTCAAAATTTTCAAATAATTTATAACTTCTGAATAACAAGGGATTTGATATGATTTTTACAAATCATTAATTGAATAACAATGGATTGTAAGTAATTTTGAAGTATTTTAGATAAATTCTATGTTCAATAACACAGGATTTGGTAAGAGATTTAGAAATCACTAATTGAATAACATGTGATTTTAATATTAAAAAAAACTCTTCTAAAATCTCTAATCCAATACATCCCTCTTACTTCTTTTTGTGTCGCTTTTAAATGGCTATGACGGTAATGTAAAATGAAAATAGGAAAAACGAAACAAAATTAATGTGAAAGCGAGATATTCCCAACGTAGAACTATTAGTTATTGGATAGTTGCCTCATTATTGATGTAAGAAAATGGAAAGTGGTGAAGCCAATCTTTAGCGATAGAGATGGGCTTGGATTTTTCTGCCTCCTCACAATCAAATGATATATATCGATGTGTCATCAATATATCAAAGTCAAGTTAATTAATTTCTTAAGCTAAACATATATTGACAATTTAATCCCATTCTGTGAAATTAATCGATCTTAATACTGCATTTGTTTCGGAAAGTTATCTCATAGTGATCCACTCTAGGTTCTTAAGACCCTTCCAACCACCCAAACTCAGGTTCGATGTAAGATATGCCTCCTTTTGTGGAAGTTTAAAGAAATGTGTCAAGAGACTCTGGACCCAATTATAAAAAGATTTCTTGAAATATATTTTTTTAGTTTTCATTATTTTCATAGTCTAATTTTAATTTTGCAACCTGCCGAATCTACAGTATTTGTAACTCGGTCTATCCCACAATTATTGGATTGGCGGTTGAAAGGCGCCTCAATGCGAAAAACATCGATAATATGTGATAAGTGTTTGGTTTCTAGTTTAACCAGGCAATTTATTCTCATATCTCTCTACTAATTGTATAGTTTTAAGTATTTTAAAACCAAAATAATAGTGTAGCAAAACAGCCGTGGGAACATATGTTCGTTTTTCTATTTTCATCTTTCCATTTGCTTAAACTTATAAACTTATTTGAGAGAAAAAACTTATAAACTTATTTCTTGTTTTTAAATTATGAAATTGGGTACATACCAAAATTTACCTATCGAGAATATATTTTTAAGATTTACTACAAGAAAAAAAAAGTATTTTCGATAACCAACCGAGTTAACTAGTCGTGGTACTTGAGTTTTGTCTGATAGCCTAATAATGCAAAACTTGTGATGATCACTCGTCGATCATAAATGCAATTCCCTCTGTTTCAATTTTCACCATACTTGTTACATTAAAAGGGATACTCAAAAGGTCCCGGCAGGTTAGATATATCTAACATTGAACATGGGTCCCACAAAATCTACTGCACAGTGGTAAATGGAAACCTAGCTACGAGTGTCCTTTGCTCTCACACGCTTCTTTTTCACAAGTCACAATACAAGAGCAAATAACCAAATCATTTAAAAAAAAAAAACTAAAACTAATTAAATAGATTGTTGATCCCATCTTAACAATCTCTATCTATATAAAGAATCACAACTCAATCGCAAGTTTTATAACAGTCTTAGAGAAAGAAAAAAAACCACAATAAAAGTTCATATTTTGGTTTTTGTAGGTCTCTAATGGCACGGTTTGAGCCATATAATTATAAGATTGGTCTTAATCCTTTCTTAGCACAAATTAATCTAAATCCAGAGCTAATAAATCTGGACTCACCAGCTTCAACTCCTTCCAATTTCATGCTTTTCTCCAATGGAGCTTTAGTTGATGCCCATGACAATAACTCTCGCTTCTCCCCAAATTTATTGCACGGTGAAGAATTTTTCCTTTTTTGCCAACTCCTTCATATTCATATAAACATATATTTGTTCTTAAACTATATGAAGCTAGTAATCGCAGGTAATTCAAGAAGAAAAGGCAATAAGGACAAGAGTGGGTCGAAGAGAAGAAGAAAGAGGTCCGAGGAGGAAGAAGCCATGAATGAAGATGAGACTCAGAAGCCAAAAGATGTTGTTCATGTCCGAGCTAAGAGAGGTCAAGCTACTGATAGCCACAGTTTGGCTGAAAGGGTAATTCAACAAATGTTTACTCAAACGCACGATTTTTGTTATTATTTTTCTTAGGTGAATATAATATATATGGAAAAAATTTGCATTACTGGATTCTCTATTGAAAAGGTACGAAGAGAGAAGATCAGCGAAAGGCTGAAATGTTTACAGCACCTTGTTCCAGGCTGTTACAAGGTACTGTAACTGAATTCCCAAAAAAGCCCTAATTTCTTTTGTTGGTAGTCTACAACTCCTTAATTTTTGTTTAATAATTAAGAAAACTCAAACAAATTACGTAACTCTGGAGAAATTCTACAAAATACCAATTTTCTGATGTTATTTTTTTTATAACTTACAAACTTTTTAAAAAATTACTTGTTATTATGATAATTTTGAAATTAACTCACAAGTATTCTAACTACTAAAACATTTATTATATGCTATATACCGTCGGAGTTGTGAATTAAGAAAAACAAAAACAGTATTTAATTTTATTTATTTTTTTGGGAGCAAAACACAGGATTCATAGATTTAATATTTATATGGAAATACTTTTTTTCACGATCCATTTTTTGATACGGAACGCCAAAATTCAAGCCACAGAGGAGTCATTACGTAAATGGACAGATTATTTTGGACAGTATGATGTATAAACAAAGAAAATATTCCACAGTAATATAATAAGTTAAAATGGGTTTATTATCTTTAATGATATTCAAACATGTTGCAGACAATGGGAATGGCAGTGATGCTTGATGTCATCATAGATTATGTTCGATCACTGCAGAATCAAATCGAGGTTAGGCCAATTAAACATTTATTTCTTCAAACATCCCATTAACTTTTATAATAACCCAATGATAATATTCAATAATTAAATGACCTCGTGAATGCAGTTTCTGTCCATGAAACTCTCAGCGGCAAGTGCGTATTACGACCTTAATTCTTTGGATATTGAGCCAACGGATACATTTCAGGTTATTATCACATATGAGATCGATCATTATAGTATGTAAAGATTCATGGATTAGTATTAATAATAATAATTAATTGTGATACCAGGGAGGAAATATGTACAATGCAGAAGAGATGGAAAGGATCTTAAGAGAAAGTGTTGGAATACAGCCTCCTAACTTCAGTTCAACATTGCCCTTCTGATCATAAAAACTTATCAGAGAAATTATTCTCTTTTTCTATAATTAAACTCTATAAATAAGAATAAATAAGAAAATACCACATATATATATATACGTTTATCATAAATGTAAAACCTTATGAAGATTATAGTTATAGATGTATATGTACCTTCAAAAATAATTGTACGAGTAAAGCTATGTTACAAAGAAACTCTACTTTGAAATAACATAAGATTTTGATATTACAAGGGAACGAGACACAACAATAAGACTTGAAAACACAATACTCACTTCTGACTTGCAACAACTTTGTTCTGAGTCATTGAAGGCAAATTTGGGTCAAAGCATCGGCGATATGCTTCATCGGAGGGCGTTTCTCGGGGCTAATACTAACGCATGCCATCGCAATCTTGAGCACGGCGACGACCTCTTCTTCAATCTCTGTATCTTCAGGCACCAAATAAGGATCCAAAATATCTGACATCTCTTTCTTATCATCTATACACATCTGTATCCACTTAACTATCTCCATTTCTGATTTGCCCACAAAAACAATTGGTAATCTTCCCGTTATCATCTCTAGCAAGATGACCCCAAATGAGTATACATCCCATTTCTGTGATGGCTTCATTGTTGCTTTCATGGCTTCAGGAGCCTGATAAAATGAGCTCAAGTTTGTAGATGGACCAATCGCTGAGGCGTGCTTATTGGATGGTCGGTCAATGGTGGTTGATTCCAATGTTCCAGCAATGCTAGAGAGGTGCATGAGTCCGAAATCCGAGATATGAGGCTCCATATCTTGTCCCAGCAGTATATTGCTGAGTTTCAGAGATCCATGAACATACTTCTTGGGGCTAAACTCATGAAGATACACCAATCCTCTCGAGATTCCTCTCATTATCTTTAACCGAACTCTCCAAGACAGCGGCTTGAATGACACCATACCGGGATTTCCTATCAAACGATAAATCCAAGATTGAGTTTTGATACACAGAGAAACAATATAAGAGTATATCATAGAGGCAAGTCATTACCGTGGAGTGCATTGGCAAGACTTCCATTACGAATGTAGTCATAGATAAGAAGCTTCTCCTCGACTGACCAATAATAAGCTTTAAGACTAACGATATTTGGATGCCTTAGCTTCCCGATTGCTTCTACTTCTGTCTGAAACTCCTTACATCTTTGGGATCCTCCTTCTCCCAATCTCCTAACAGCCACGGTTAGACCATCCTCAAGAACAACTTTATACACAATCCCGTTCCCGCCTTTTCCAAGAACAAAAGCTGAAGCCTTAAGCAGCTCATCTAAATCCAAAACCATATGTTTATCCAACAGAACAAGATCATGTTGTGGCTCCAGATTATCCGAAGAAGGGGACTCTGATCCATCTCTTCTGAAACAGAAAGAACCTTTCTTTTCTTTCCCTTCTTTCTCCAACACATAGCCTTCCTCATCCACGCTATTACGACGCGCACAAATCTTTAAGTAACAACAAGAGAAGAGGAATCCCACAATGCAGATTCCAATAGCATCACAGACCACAATTGCAACAATTGCAGTTTTGCTTAAACCTTCTCCTTTCTTATCCCCTCCTTCACCATGCTCGTTGTTCTCGGATACAAAAGGGTGAGATGTTGAAGAATTATCTGGATTTAACAAACAAGGATCTTTCAATGGAGGGCCACACAGCATTGGATTCCCCAAGAATGCAGTTGGTCCTCTGTTAACTAAAGCACCGGTTTGTGGGATTGGTCCACTCAAACTGTTGTAAGCTAGATCTACATACACTTTCTCAGGCAAATGCCCCAAGCTAGCTGGGATTGAGCCACTAAACGAATTATGAGACAAATCAAGAGTTCCTTGCAATCTAGTCAATTGATCCAAATCATCAGGAATGAGACCATTGAGATTGTTGAAAGAAAGGTCAAGCTTCTCTAAAGAAGCCAAAGCATGACCAAATCCACTAGGAACAGAACCAGTGAGATTATTGTGGCTCAAATCAAAGTTCCTAAGCCTATTACACTCCAAAATCGATTCTGGAATTGACCCACTAAGAGAATTACGAGAAAGATCCAAAAATTGCAGAAACTTTAAGTCACCAATCTCATTTGGAATAGACCCAGATAAGAAATTCCCATAAAGAACCAAACTTTGAAGCCGTTGAACTTGAAAAAGCTCAAGAGGTAAGCTCCCACTAAGCTCATTGCTTCTCAAATTTAAATGGCGAAGATTAGAGAGTAAACCCAGAGAAGAAGGAAGAGAACCTACAAGTTTCTTCTTTGGGATGCTAAGAGAGACAACAACCTTTTGATCATCACAAGTGACTCCATTCCAAGAACAAGGGTTTTGATTCTCGGAGTTCCAATTACTTAAAGACCCTTCTGGATCTCTTGAAATAGACTGCTTGAGAGTCAAAAGAGCATTCCCTTCATCGTTCAGAGCATTCAATTCGCCATTGAAGTTCCAGATAAGAAGAAACAAGAATAAAAGCGATCCCACCGACATTTTCGGGAAGAATCAGTGAAAGAAAATAGTAGAATTTGGACAAGAGATTACTTTTGAAAGAGAGAAATCAACAGTTTACGGAGATTAATGAGAACTGGAGAGAGAAGTGAGAGTGTGAAAGCATGGAAAAGGAGAGTGATAGACGTTGAAAAAGAAGATTCGGCTTGCGAAGTGTAGGTAGACCT
This sequence comes from Cardamine chenopodiifolia, assembly GCA_963922655.1. Classification (NCBI taxonomy): domain Eukaryota; kingdom Viridiplantae; phylum Streptophyta; class Magnoliopsida; order Brassicales; family Brassicaceae; genus Cardamine; species Cardamine chenopodiifolia. The sequence goes on from OZ000459.1 coordinate 8,728,323, forward strand.
TTGGATTTTGGTTTCTATTAATATCTCTATTTTTATTTTATTTAAGGTATTTTATTTATTAAATTTAATGGAAATGTAAACTAAGATGAATAGTTTAAGTAAAATAGAATGATGGGAAAGACAAAACTTGAGAATAATGATGACAAATGTTACAAAAGAGAAGAAGGTCTTGACGACAAAAAAAAGAAAGAGAAGAAGGTCTTTACGGAGAAATTCATGCACTTCTTTTTTTTTTGATAAAAAATTCATGCACTTTCTTTCTCATAACGAAGGTGCATTTAATTATGCCAATTTTTATAATAATTTTGGCTAACATATTACTTCAATTTTCCAAGAGAAAATTGAAATATTGAAATACGTAAGTTGTATCATTTGTCCTTTTCATATTCCGAAAAGGAATAAAGACGTAATGAGTCAAACTAACCCTTAACATTTAAGCTCTTACATGTTAATATGATTATTAACTAATAAATAATTTAAAACTAAGTAATTGCATATATAATCCCTAAAATGGTTCACTCGAATTACTAATACTACTAGTTAACAGGAGTAGCTGCAGTAAAGAAAGTATGTAATTAATTAAAAATAAACCCCTACTTCTACTTTTGCGTGTTTCGAAATAATAGAGTGATTAGTACGGCTCCATGATTATCCCACATTCTCTGCATAACTATAAAGAGAACACCTTTATGAACTATGATGTCCCTCTTTACATTTTTCCAGCCGTTAACACACACATATGTATGATCAAGTAATCAATTCATAGAATAATGTGAAATCATTGTGTCTATATGCTTGTCTAGCTACTCCGAACATATGTCACAACTAAAAAAGTTTAAAGGTTAAGTTTAGTTTCTTTTTTGTTAATAATTGTTAAACTAGTTGATATTTAATATGGGTATATGTGTATATATATATACATTATGTGTGTGTATGTGTGTGAATGTGTAAATGGAAATGTAATTTGACTTAATTTATCAAGCTAATTAAAAGAAAACGTAACAAACATAATCTTAAATATATGAAAATTGTTTATCTTTGACGAAAGATCTTTCACATTTCCAAAACATTTCGGGAAATTAAAAAACAGTTAAGGGATGAATTGTATGAAATTATGGATGCTGATTTTAAATAGTATTTTTTTCTTTTTATGAGATTTTACCACCAGATATTGGAAGCTTATTTCTAAATATAATTAACAATCAAGAACATGAATGACACCAAAAAAGTAATTGCAATTCCAACATGATAGAAGAAAAGTTTTGCTAAAAGAAACATCATACATTGAACAGACATGCCTGGACCTGTGTTGTATGGTTTGCTTTATTAGCATTTCAATCATCCATTTTACCAACAGACTATATACTTATAATACGTTCTCAACCTTTGTAAATTAGATTGCACAGAAGAATACTATAGGAACGTAATGTTTAAAATATCATTTATAACTATTTTTAATTAGTAAAAGCGATTTATAGTGTACCCCAGTGAAGGAGATGGATGTATGGAGCGGCTAAATATTGGAGAAAGACAGTCACAGGCTCCGACTTTGGCACGTGAGAAAATAGGAGCGTATGTTGCGAGAAGTTAGCCGTTACCTAGCTAGCTACATCACTAGATTAGATCTCTCTACAAAAATATTTAAGTATTTGTAATAAACGTAGAGAACTCTGATGTGTGTGGGCAGAGCCGTGCATACCTTATGGAAATGGAAACCATGGCCTACGGCCACATTTTCAAGAAACAAATAAAAGGTCTTTTTCTTTAAATATTTTGTTCTGAAATCCTTTAGTTTTTGACATTATGTTTGTTTACAAAGAGTACAAATATATACTTACGATTACTTACTTTGATTTTTATAGACATATTTATTTAATATAAGAAATAGTATGATTTAAGTGTACAAAAGAATAGAATATATTTAGCAGCAAAAAAAACAAAACACTAAATAAATTGGATAATCAACACTCTTTCAGGATTATAATTTCGATTTTCAATTCTTTAATAACATCTATATTTTGCCTAACATTTTATTCTAAACATTAATGCTCTGTGGCCTCAACTAACATAGGCACGGCTCTGGGTGTGGGATGCATGTGGAGTTCTGAGTAAATGAGACCAAAGAGCCACGTGACTTCGTAAGGTCCTAATGTCGTATTCTGTGTGTATATTTCCTGCACTCCAAAATCTCTAATTTATCAATGGACACGTTACATTTCTTGGTTATCTTGGAACCTTGGGTGTCCATGCACCTTATTTAAATAATTTTTTATTAATAGAGTTGGAAACTTAGAGACGAAGAGAAGTTTGTGTGCGGCAAACATTGTTGCTTCTCGTCATGAGTATATTACATATCCATCCTCCTCTTTCTCTATAAGTACCTTCGAAGTGTTTGCGTTCAACTCAAAATCTCAAGCAACTTATCAATAAAAGATCACTCAAATCTATCAAAAAGAATGAACAACCATGAAGAATTTGTGCGGCTATGGTCTAATTCAGTGGCGCATAGTGACTTGCGTAGGATCAACAGAGAAGGAGGTGGAGAAAATGTAGGGCGAAAGAGGAAAGCTGAGTCGATGAAAAAAAGAAAGATGAATCGGGTTAAGAGACTGCATTTCTAAATCTTCACACAAATATCAAAATAAGTTGTCAGAGAAGGTACGAATCATTGTTGTATTGTTTTTTTTTAATATAATTGTTGTATTATTATGATGCGTCTTCCCCAAGAAACCTCTTGATTTCCTCCTTTTTCTTCTTTGAATACTTAGAGGAGACAGCGGGATCATATAATAAGAAGCCATTTACAAGAACTTCAGGAACTAACACCCAATTGCCCAAAGGTTCCCACTGCCTTATTTTTTATTTATTTGATCTGCAAATATTATTTCTTAAAATGTTTTTATTTTCGTATGAATTTGCAGTCGGATATCAGCGCCATCCTTGATAGTGTTATCGAATACACGACCAGGTTGCAGTCTGCAATTTTTCTTATAGGTAAGATATCTCTATGGCCATACTCATTCTAATTTGTTCATTCAAGATTATCTTTCTGGTTATTTTATTTCTCTTCGTACGGCACATGAGACGACTGGAGACTTTCTACGAAAGTTGGTGCCGTTTAGTATTTACTTAAGAGTTTCTATTAGATTCTTCTCAATTCTATGGACTGTTCTTTCTTTTGTTTGTTACAGTAAACTGTATTGTATGTTTTTGGTTTAATGTTAAGAGTTTTGTGTTAGCATTGAGACCATCTTTAAATCTGCGTTCAGAACTTAATACATGTTCTGGAAAATTAATGTATGATTGTGCAAAAGTTAATACAAACGAAAAAAAAGAAAATAGAGCAAAATAAATTTTGTAATTCGTAAAAAATAAATTGCATGACTAACATATCAGAAGTTTTAACAAAGAAAATGACGGACTGGTAGCGCAAGTGTTGGCCTATTGATCAAACTAGAGGATATTCCGGGCTTATGAACGGTGATAGGGAAATGGACGGCGGTATTGAACAAGCGAAAACCATATACTTGTTAATCATGATTCATGAGGCATATTCATGTTAATCTTCCTTTTTTTGTTATTAATTTATTTTTAATTTGACAAGAATTTTTTTTAATAAATAAATATTTTTTCTTCGAAAATTAATATCTAATTTTAACAAACATAAATTAGAACGAAAATAGAAAAGAGAGAACTACTAATCAACCTTCCTATTTTCGCCCGAAAATCACTTACAAACAAAGATATATATCAAAACTGAACTAAGAAAACTAAGGGAGGGGAGGGGGGGGGGGGGGCAAAAGAAAAACAAAAGCAGAAAAATGTGATTAATATCTAAAACCAAAGTTCTTGGTGAAAACGCAGCATTTTACACTACTATTCGCTGGGTAATATTTTAAAAATTTTCCTGCTGTGATGCAGAGTACTTCTATTACTAATGTGCGATTGTGTTGTCTTTGTTAGATATTACTGGGAGCCTTGAGATTGGATCTAACAAAGCAAGCCCGAATCATTGTTTCAAATTTTAATTTTACAATGAACCGATTAAACAAATCAATATATATATGTCTAAAAATTTGAATTGGATAGTCAAATAAAGTTACATATTGACAGAGCATATTTTCTTGATAATGATGGTGATGTTTACATGAACAAAAAAAAAGAAATAATAAAATAAATATGAACAAATAATCCAATACATACGGAGAATCTTCTATCGGATAATATACATGTTATTTTATAAAATACATATCTTATTTTAATCTTTATAAAATTTAGAGATAATGAAAACTAAACTTTTTCACAACAAATTCAATTTTATGAAAATGAGTGATTCAGAATAGGTTTCTATAGTGATTTACTTTTAAAAACCTCATTACTAGTATTAGATAATATAAATAAAACTCTACACACAATATATATGAAAGTAAAATATATATCTTATTATATACGCGGCTTATATGTCTATTGTAAGATACTTTGTACGATTAGTTTGTTAGATTCATGTAGAATTAATTAGTCTGTAGAAATTTTAATATATTTTAGTTTAAAATATTATCAAAATTCCACAATTTACTAGAGATTATCTCATTTTTAAAATATATTATATATTTGTATTTGCTATTGTAATTATCTGATTTCTTATATTTATTGTCTACATTATGTTTATTTTTACTTAGATTAAAATAACTTTTAACCTAATTGATCAAGAACTCTTATATTGTAAAATTTATCAGTTATTCAAAATTACCTATTAAAATTACTTAGATCACAATTCCACACTTTACTAGAGATTATCTCGTCTTCAAATATATTTATATATTTGTATTTGCTAGCGTAATTATCTGATTTCTTATATATATAGTGTACATTTATTTTTACTTTTACTAAGATCAAAATAACTTTTAACCTAATTGAAGAACTCTTGTACTTTAAAGTTTATGTTAGAGCTGAACAAAGATATTTTTTAATAACAAATTCAGTTAATTCGAATTTTTTTTGTCACGCAATATGTGTTGGATGGGTGTGAACCCATATACTTATATACGAAATGACAGTACTAGTAGTCTGAGGCATGAATTTTAAAAAAGTGTACGTTTTAATCATAAATTTTCGAAATGTCATTTAAATATTAAATTTTTTGTTGACATTCAAATTAAATAGCGAAGTTTCGTTGATTTGGCCAAAAAATGATGATATTACAAAATACGATGACTGGGTTAATTTGGTCGAATCAAAGAAAGTTTGCTATTTAATTTAAAAATCAACAAAAATTTTGGTATTTAAATGATATTTTATATAAGTCATTTTTCTTATCATCAAAATTATTTTTTATTTTTTGAGATAATATAAATAAAAATAGTTATACTTTTTATTCCAGTAATAGATATTAATTATCTTTACACAAACCAATATGTGATAAATTCGTTGTCAAATATTTTCTTTCTAAGTTAATAACAAAATCTTCTTTTAAATAGTTTTCGCTCTTTTCTGTTAAAAAACTTTTGAAGATTAATTGGTGAAATCTAAATATTTATATATTTGATTGGTTTACAATTTTTTAATTAGATTCTAGATTCTTTTTGATAACTACATTAATAACTTCTAGATTCAGAATAAATAAAAAAATATTATTTTATTTAAAAACTTTTTACAATAGTTTACAATTATTTAGAAAGATTACAATTGTTTTCATCTGATTCGTCCTTAGCATTCACCAGATAAACACTCTTCAGGTTCATATAGTTTCAACTGAATCTCTACATTGATCAAGATTCATCATTTGTTCATTTCTATTAAAAAGCTTTTGAAGATTAATTGGTGAAATTTACAATTTTATACATTCGAGTGGTTTACAATTGTTTAAATTATAATCTATATTTTTTTTTTATAACTACATTCAAAATTTATATATTATAATTTAAACAATTGTAAATCATTCGAGTGGTTTGGTTTACAATTGTTTAAATTAGAATCTTGATTCTTTTTGATAACTACATTCATAATTTCTATATTCTAATCAAAAAAATTGTAAACCACTCGAATGTATAAAAATTTAGATATCACCGATTAATTTTTAAAATCTTTTTAACCAAAAAAATAAAAAATATTTGAAAGAAGATTTTGTTATTAACTTAGAAAAAAATATTTGATACGGATTTATCACATATTGGTTTGTGTAAAGATAATTAATATCTACTATTGGAATAAAAATATTACTATTTTCATTTATATTATCTCAAAAAAAATAAAAAAAATTTTGATAAATAAGAAAAAATAACTTACACAAAATATCATTTAAATACCAAATTTTTTATTAACTTTCAAATTAAATAGTAAATTTTTTTTGACTCGGCAAAACAAAATATGATGTTAACTCACGGTTAACACCAATTTAACTCCGTCGTTGTATTCTATAATAGCATATTTTTTTGGCCAAATCAACGAAATTTCAATATTTAATTTGAATGTCAACAAAATTTTAGCATTTAAATAATATTTCAAAAATTCGTGAGTAAAACATCCATTTCTTTTAAGTTGATGCCTTAAACGACATTTTTATTTTTCCCCTGCTACAACCCCTTAAGTTACATATTTTTGGTCTAATTCTGTTTATTTGAACAATTAATAGACTCGTTTGGTTGAGTCTACGGCAATCACCAATCCAATAACTTCAAGTAAATCCTCTTTTTGACATCAACTTTAAATAACATGTTCTGAATACCGAAACTAATGATAGATAGTGTTGAAAAATTATAATGGAAAATACATTTAAAAATACCTTTGTAGATCTACATGACTACTACGCACATCCAATAACCTAACATAAGTATTTAACAAATTTATCAAAAACCAAATGTAGATAACTTTTGTAGTTAACGAGAGTTATTTGCAAAGGTTGAATCCTTGATCTTAATTTCTGTTTTACACAAACATTATCAAGAGGTGATCATCTCCGGGCCACTGGAAATTATGGACTTAAGACCTGAAATTTCCTTGGTAAAAATATAAAAAATCGTGTTCACTATGCAAACGAATTAATCCAAAAAGGGATTGCCCTTACGTGTTCCATGCGCTATATCTATTTAAAAAAAAGTAATAATATTAATTCCCAAACTCAAAGGAATTGGAATACCTTGACGTGCCTCAATTCAGGTCGCGTTTTCCTGATTTTCGGCCACCGGATCTAACCGAAAAGAATGTTCCCTAGCCGGAGACAATGTGTAAGGAGCCACTGGATGATTAATCATATGTGGCTGCACCGGCCATATTGGTAAATAGCTCGAAGAAGCTCGGAAAGGAGACGTCAGGGGGAACGACGACTAACCGCGTCTCGCCGCCTATGTAGTGAAGGGAGTTTTCCCGTGGGAGGGACATTATACGGCCACCGTAGCTGCAGAGAAGACGGAGTTTAGGGTTTAACGACGGATCTTGCGGTTCCAGGCGTCTGTAATTGATTGCAATTGATACTCACGCTTGTGCTTATCTAGGTTTGATTTGAGGGAGCAAAAGTGTCTAGAAACCCAAAATAAGAACTTCGGCAATATTAAGAGGCTTTATGGTTTCCACTTTCCTATCTCAATTTATATTCTCTCCTGGTTTGGTTTGGAGTTAAAATATTGAGTTTCTCTACTAATTTTTTATTTTTTTTGTTTAAACGATATTTATCTTTGTTGAGCTTCGTTGATTAGAAACTTTTGGAATGGGACACTAGATCTACAAAAACTTTAACATGTAACTTGGATCGTGTATATTTTAGTAATTTAAAATCAAAACATAATTAATAAACATTTAGTATATTATGATTTTGCAAGTTAATGTTGTCTTAAGAAATTACAAAAATTTAAAATATATTAAATAAACAATAGATAAAATGATATCATAATACATGTAAATAATGCTGTATGATTTTAGGAGCACTGGCCACTCAAAAGATAACATAAAATTTTATCATAAATAATAAGCGCATATATATAAGTTGAATGGAATATATTAAATATATTAAATCATAGACATGTATTAAATATTTTTATATATCATATATATTTTCCATATTACATATTAGTTATATATAAAAAAGGATATATATGGGACGAGAGCGAATATATAATATTTATAAGATTAATTTCATTTCGTGTCTGGCTACATATATATATCCATACATTTGATGACTATATATATATAGATATATGTATATACATGCATTTAGATTTTAACAGATTTACTGGCTTTTCAAGATATATTTTCTTTTATATGAGATAGTTAATTATGGTTCGATATGAGGCTAAAAAAGGCTTACAAGTGTTAGACGTGGATCTCGATTTTCGTTGTTGGAATATTAACGGTTTATGTATTAGTTTGCAAACCCATCGTATGTTTGCAAAATTACAATGGATTTGATTTGCTTGTCTTTTCTTACAATGCACACCAGAAGCCTATCTATACGTAACATGCCATCTCAATGAGAAAAAGAAGGCACATCGTACGTCGTATACCACGACGTGGAGGTCTTTTCATCGAAGCCACATTGTAAAAATACTTAAAATTGTCATGTAGTAGTTTGAAAAACTAATACAGTAAAACTTATATAAATTAATAACGTCAGAATCAGAGTACTTCATTAATTTATAAAAACTATTAATTTACCAATAAAATATTGATTTATAGAAAATTTTATCTAATTTAAAAATAATCAATATTAAACTAAAAAGATGAAGGCAATATTTGAATAATTTATAAACAATTATCGTATCTAAAATTCTTAATAATTTGTTGATATAATTTTAGAAAATAATACATTATATTTTTGATGTAGTAAGAAAAAACTATAAATGACCTCTAACAAAAATATAAATTTAGAAATAAATAAATAATATTAGAATCATGTTTCATTAAATTATCTTAATTATATTTTATAAGTTATATGATTATTAATTTATGATATTTATTAGATTATATATTTATATAAAATTTTCGAAATTTAATATTATCTTATTATTTTATCGAATTATGTTAATTATTATACGTATTACATCCAACATGAAAGCAGAAAAAATTATTAATTTACAAAATTTATTAGTTTATAGAGATTATACCGTATATGTTAAATTGCCGGTAACAATTTATAGAGATTTTTTATGAACAAGTTTTTGGTGGGCTCAGGCCGGACTGGTTTTTCTTTCTTCCCATTTTAACATATGTAGCTTTGGCTTCGGAGAAGAGAAACAATCAAACAAAGCACTAATCAATGACATTTTTCGATATCTTGCATAGTCCAAACAAGCGGAAAACTAGTATATTTTAATTCTGTTTTTCATCACCTTGTTTATGTAAATAAAACTTTGTTAACAAGGTGATGAAAAATTGAATTAATTTTTTTATGAATCATATTCATCGGCTATTTACCCTACCAAAAAGAAAGAGTGTGATGGACGGATATAACATTCCATTCAAATTTCAGCAACATTTCAAAAAGTACCCAAAAAAATTAAAGTGATACGAGGAGAAAAGCATTGGAATTAAAATTAAAGAGAAACGTCTCATTAGTCGTTATATAGTTTCTTCGACTAAGAGGGATTATTACAAAAGGTCCATTAGGAAATAACAGAGGGTAGCTATATAAGCTTTATAGACGACATGGAGATGACATATTGACATCACTTATTAATTATTATCCCCCTTTACAGATTCATTAACGTAAAACATAGGAAATGCATGCGAAGTCCATGAACGTACTTAATTTATTATAATGGAAAACCAATGATCAGATATTACGGAAAATGTTAACGGCAAAGTTGGCGATATTTCCGGCATTCGTCTGGGCGACACTGACCAGACTAACGGTGGCAGAGACGAGGCCGTCGGGTGGGAACACGGAACACGTGGCCACAGGAAGATTCACCGTGACACGGCACGACGCGGGGTCAAAGAGAGCTGTGTCCAAAATTTTGGCCGTAATGGTGAAGAGACCGGCGAGATCGGTCGGTGCTTGGCCGAGGTTGGTACTTAAACCGCCACATGTAAGGACGACGGTAGCAGCGGAAACAGGAGGGGCGTTTAGGTCACCGGTAAGGGTACAACGCAAGACACCTCGAACTTCGATGGTACGAATTTGGAGGCCGTTTATTAAAAGACCGTGGGAAAAGGAAGCGAGTGAAGCCATGAGAACAATGGAGAGGAGAAACAAACTTGCTTTCGCCATTTTCTTTCTCACTTTCGATTTTATTTTTAACAATGCTTTTGTTTATTGTTGTGTGGCAAAGAAGCTGAGGAGAGGGGTATTTATATTGGTAGGAATTGGTATAAATGTATTTTTATAATGCAAGTTGTGGCGTCATTAAATCATTTAGTTACGATTTTGGTATGGTCCGCGTCCATAACTCCATTTCATAAATTTGACTTTGCGTTTCAACTTGCTCCGCTTTTTAGGAAAATTTAGTTAAGAGTAGAAAAGTTTTAAGATAAATTTGAAGTGACGAATTTCAATTTAAAAAAAAAACTCTATAAAATAGTATCGTAATTAACACTACCATAAATTATTAATTTTTTTTAAAAAAATCAAAATTACGAAAACCTAAACTTAAAAAAGGTGAATTATATATATACGATTAACCATGCATGTGCCATATATTTGCTATGCCTACTCGTCTTATAAGGTATAGTTACTTTTTACTCAGAAACTCCCCAAAACAGGCAAATTTGATGTAAAGTTTATTATAATTTTGAAATTTAAAGAACTACTGCTAAAATTTAAATAAAAGGGAAAACTCAACTATATTTCTTTTTGTTAATTATATTTTTTAGCTTTTAGTTATAAAATTCAACTCTTGTTGAAATGGCCAACTTGGTATATTTTTCTATATAATGTATGTTGCAACATCTAGTGATGGAAAAAATATACACGTAGTGGTTTCCCTTTTAGGAATATTTACTAATATATATATATATATATATATATATTCAACTTTTTGTGGGCTAAATTAAAGCGATGTAGATCAGTATGTACAATATATGAACTAGTAAAAGTGGGACTATCAGCATGATTATCATTATTTTCATCATCGTTAACATCATATACCATGACCTCTTCATCCATATCATTATCAGCATCATCATATCATGACAATCATCATCATCAGCTTGCCATCAATACCTCCACCACTATTACTATCATACTATCCCCTTATTCTCATATTATCATCACTATCACACCACAACTTCCATCATCACCATCATTATCATATAATCTAAGTTGGCTTTTTAGAAGCATTTGCGACATCAAACATGAACAGTTTAGTAGTATAGTTGCATTTTTACAATACGTAACTAAACCAAGAATCACATATTAATTTCAAAATAAATTCAATCCCTATATAGACTAGCGGCTGAGAAAGAAAATGTTCAGCTAGCTTCGTTAACTAGTCTCGAATCAAAGCCGTCGTCGCCGTTCGTTTGTCCACCGCAAAAAGGAGCACAATGGGAGCATTGCCCATGATGGCTCTCCGACTCTCTCTTGATGAGTGCTCATACTTCCACTGTGGTCCTATAAGCCACGCGATTGTGGTTCCACCAAGCAAAACCACCACTCTGAATTTCATCAAAAATGTTGACCATATCCTAGGAAAATTGGACAGGTTAATACTTTTGAAGGCATGGTTGGGTTACTTACATGCATGCCCCCAGTTATTTATGCCTCTTGCGCAAACCATATATTTTGGAAATAGAAAATTTGGAAGTTCGAACGCAATAACTACCAAAAAATTTCCTAGCACATGTGGTAGGAAAAAAATTGAAGGTGCATTTCGTTAAAAATATTTGCAAACGAAACTTTAATGCAAATAAAAAATTTAACATAAATTTAAACACAAATTGTAAATCCTAAACGCAAAGAAAAACTGAAGCACAAATGCAAATGTAAAGTGAAAATAAGAATGTTGCAAATGAAAGTTCTAAATTCAAACGCTAATGAAAACGCAATAGAGGAAACGCAAACATAAAATTCTAGTGCAAACACTAATGCAAAGGCAAACTCGAACTTATAATAAATAAATATATACAATACATAAATTAAATGCCAAGCGACGAGCTTGATTAGTGAAAAGGCAAACGCGAATGTCGAATGCAAAAACTGAAAACACAAAAGTCATCGCAAATAAAAACATTAAAAGTTAAATGCAAACGCTAGCGCATATGCTAAATTCAACACAAAAACAAATGCAAATGCTTTAAACCCCTTATCAAAAAACAAATGCAATTGCTAAAGCTAAACGAAAAACTAAAATTTATACTTCTTACAAACCAAGCCGCGTATGTGGGATATCAACGCTTGTCTTAAATGTAAGGCAATTTTTCTTTCTGACCTTGTACGGACTTTTAAAATATATGGTTTGCGCAAGATACTCCTCGTTATGTTTCCATCGTTTAGCTGGCTCTTAAAAGATCGCTTGTCGACGGGAGAAATTTTTCGTAATTGGGCTTATAAGATTAGCCACATGCGAACGTCGAACCCATACTAGATATAAAATCCCCAGTATTACTATACATTTGATAATCACACATGGAAAGCTAACAAAAAGGGAGCTGCGTATAAATTGTAGAGCATAAGCTCACTTATTTCTCCCTACAACACCTAAAATGCAAAAAAATAAGACCATTATTATATAGCATGGATGAAAGGTCCCCTATGGCACGTCAAGGGAGTAACGACCGCATCAGAAAATGTACTCAACAAAAGAGTGGCGATGAAAACGGCGATATTTATTTATGGTATTCGTTTGGACGATACGTAACAGACTAAATGTGGCAATGAGGACGCCGTCCGGTGTGGAAAGACTGCAATTTCCCCCTGGAAGATTAGTGAATAGATTGCAGAAACTAGGGCTAACCAAAGCCGTTTCTATGGCGTTGAGCAATACGGTAAATGTACCCGTTCGGATTTGTAACTGCATCAGCGATGTTGGTGCTTGAGCCACCACATCTTAACTAAACGGGGGCTCCGGAGACTGGAGGGGCGTTAGGGTCTCCACTAAGATTACACCGCAAGACTCCGTAAATTTCGCCTTGACCTATGCTGAGGTTTCCGAGTGAAAGACCGTGGGAAGAAGAAGAAAGTAAAGCCATGTGAGGAGTAAGGAGATGATATAAACATTTGATTTCACCATTTTTTTCTTCTCTTATTTACTTTGTTATCTAGAATGTACTTTGGCTGTGTGTGTGTCAAAGAACGGTACTTGTATGGGTAAAATTAATGATTTAGTTCTGCGATATATTATTATAAGCTTTTCAAGGTCACATCTCATATGAATATTATAATGTATTGTGTGCTTACGTGCACGAGAAATTTTGAGTAACTAAAAAGTGTTGATTCTATTAAAAAATCTCCAAGGAAAAATAATTGAAAACATGTGTTCTTTTTAGAAGAGTTTCTATATTATTAACAAAAGTGAAGTTAATGTGAATTCGTTCGAAGTGAAACAAGAAAAGATGTCTAGGGTACGTGTTGATATCTCTAATGGTTAGGCATACGTCGTTATATATAATTACGATGTTTTTTTTTTTTGGGTCAAAAATTACGATGTTAACTAGATGGAAAAAAAGCTTAATGTTATTACCTCTCTCTCTCCAAGCAAGGGGTCTTTAAAGTTTCGTTAGAACTAAACCGCTACCTATCATGGAAGATGATGCCATTGAAAAATATTAAATGCATAAGATCATCTCCAATGGTTAAGAAACTCAAATGAGTCTCATACAAATATTATAACAATATTTTAATGAAATATAATTGTATGATTTAATTTTAAATTGAAAAAAGGTAACCAATCATAACAAAACAAGTGTAATATGAGGTTTTTATGGATTCTTAAGAGTTTATAAAGTTTCTTATTTAAAAAACTTTCTCTTTCTCTCTTTTTTCTTAATCCTAAAAATCCTTCTAAAAAACTCACTAAGAACCCCATTGGAGATGCCCTAAGCCTACCATTTGCCAAACCACCAATTAATCCTTAAGAGTTGGCTCTTTATAAAGGAATTTATGACATCAAACATCAATTATTTAGTAGTATAATTGCATTTTTTTACAGTGCAATAAGCTGCTACTTTAACCAAGGATAAAATCTCTCTAAATATATTCAATCCCTATATTCACACGGCACTGAGATTGAGAAAGTGTTCAGCTTCGTTGGTCTCGAATCAAACCCGTCTCCGTTCGTTTCTCCACCGCAAAAGAAACGGAATAGGAGCACTGTCCATGAAGACTCTCCGACCATCTCTTGTTGTGTACTCATACTTCCATTGTGGTCCTAGAAGCCATGCCATTGCGCTTCCACCAAGCAAGCCACCAATCTGAATTCAACAGAGATGTTATCAGACTACCAATCCGAGAAAAATGAGACTGATTAATAAATTTGATGGCACAATTGGGTTACTTACATGTCCCCAGTTATCTATGCCTCTGGACACTAGACCCAGTGTCTGCATAGTCAAAGCTTGTTATAACTTGAGAGAGACTAAACAAAAGATTAAATTTTTTCCAATACAAGTTTTTCTGTTGTATTACTTACCATGTTTAGGGCAATAACTTGAGCTATCTGCATTAGATCTTCATTGCCACCTCTGACCATCCGCTTGTGTCTTATAACAAATACTGCTACCGAGCCAACCTACCCAAACAGAAAAGCATTTAGTTAACAAACTTCACATGTATGAGACGACCTTGAAACAGAGGCTTATCGTTTCACAGGACTAACCAATCCGAAAATTGCACCTGAAGCACCAACTGATGGCGCTTTGTTGAAACAGTAGCTCATTGCTGAACCTAGAACTCTTAAGATGGGTTTTGTGAGTCAGGAAACTCGAAACAAAGAAATATAATCATCCACATCAAAGAAAGTCTATGAGCCATGGATTACTTGCAATAGCCGATGTCAAGTAAACGGCAAGGAATCTCTCTGGGCCACCTAAACTCTCAGCAGTTGGTCCAATAGAATTCAAAGAATAGCAATTGATCTAATCAACAGGGGAAACAGTTTAGCTATACAGACAAAAAGAAAAGTAAGCAGCATTGATTATAAATTAGTAAAAGTTATAGAAACAGACCATGAGATGCATAGGATTCGCATGAAGAACAGAAGATGTAGCCAGTCTCCATAGCTGACCTCTTTCAATTAAACTGTTTATCTGCATTCATCCACTGTTTAAAGAGTTTGCTGCAAACTCTCTCACATTTTAATCAAGTCTAAGTATAAGTTACCTTGGCTCCCCATGTTAGCACTTTCCCATCAGATGCAACTTGGGCGATATACATACTGGCAACATTTTACACAAAATGAAACCCATAAGCCTAATAACTCGTAATTCTCAAACATTCCTCTAATGTAAAATGTCAAACCAAAAGACACTATCATAGAGAACTAAACACATACATTACGTTAATGGCAAGGAGAACATTGGTCCATCTCCGTCCATTGCGTGTATTTCTCTTGGAATTCTCCTGGTTTGATGATTGATCATCACCTCCTTTAGGGTCTATTCTACTATCTCTTCCATTAAAGAAACATATGAATGACGAGGATGGAGACAATCGAACATCAACTCTAGACTTGAGAAAATTAGCTCCATTGAATTGAATGACTCTTTGATATCTTGAAAACTCCATTCGTGCAGCATCAGAAAATTGCTGCAGTTTCTGTAAAACGAAGCATAGTCACAAGAAACTCAAATGAACCACTTGAAAGCTAGTTAAGTGTACATTTTTCTAGAACGAGCATCTAATAGACGACAATTTGGAGCTTTCACACGAAGACTGTGACCTTCGTTTACTTAACAAGAATTTTGCATTCGTTGAAGCTTTGTATTCCAGAAATTCTAATGCAAATAGCTCAAATAAGTTTTAAATTTGGGAGAAAAGGGCGGAGGAGTAGGTGGACCTCAAGGGAAGAGCGAAGATGGAAGCTAAGGCGGAGGTGGCGGCGAACATGGTGGCAGGCGTGTACGGAAGCGGCGGTTGCGAAACCACGAAACGGCGTAGATCCAGATTCCGGTGGCCAGAGATTACGATGAGATAATGACATTGACAATGGTACTATCTCCTTCACGTTTCTTTCTCTCCAACTACGCTCCTTGATTTTACCCTTTTGCCTTTGCTTTATATTTTTTTCCTTTTTTCAAATTTTTTTTTTCCAACACTCTGTTTTAGCTTAGTATTTGCTTTTCTATGTAAAATTATGTCATCCGAAAGAACTATTGGATCAAAGCTCTTAACGAAAGCAACAAAATATATATTGAAGTCAACCAAAACATTTTTAATTAGAAAAAAACTATGAAGCACTACAATAATGTAGAAAGGGCAAATATGTTATTATCATTTATGTTTCTTATGTTATCTTAAGATATGAATATGCATATTTGTTTGGATATATTCGTTGCTCTATTTACTTTTGTGTTTCTGTTCCATAATCTTGTCGTTTAGTGAAATCACAAGTGGGTTTCAATGTGATTTCTCCGACGCAAAGAATGTGTAAGCTTAGTAAAGATTTTGCTCATTAAATGTTCCAATTGATTTTAGAATAGAGAAGAGGTTAATAGTAGACGTCTGACTCTCACCATAGTAACAACAACTGAGTATTGAGACAAATTGATTTGCCAAAAACAAACCAAAAGCATAGATAAAGAGAGACAAAGGATTAGCATTGATCAATGGTGAAGGCAATGACTTGTTTCTTCTATTCACAAGCGAGCTTGGTGTCAAAGCTGCTTAAGCAAATCGCAAACGCCTGAAACGCCGATAATGGATACCTATAATCCATTGTGAACATATCTTTCCCCACTTTACCAAACTGGAGAATCACCTTGTCTTGCTCGGCGTGAGGCGGTGGAGGTGCCGCTACGCCTGTCCCTTGCGTCTGCGGCTGTCTTACCGCTACAAGTTGGAAATTCTTAACCGATGCAACTGTTACGCGTCCGCGGAAATTCAGACACCAGCATTGCAACTGCTCGTGCCACCTCGGCTGCTTGTTCTTTAGGATCAACGGTCTGAAACTCGCCTCTTCTTCATTGTCGTCGTTGCAGGATATTCCGATTTCGGAGAATCTAGAACTGCTGAAATCGAGGGAGCGGTGGTCGAGTGATGACTTGGAGAATGAGATGTTGCTGCGGAATGATTCATCGAGAGAGCGTGGTGCTGGGAGAAGTTTCTCGGGTTGGTTAGGGACCGAGCCGCCTGGATCGAGGGATGAAGTTGGGATGGAGTTCATGATGCAGTGCATTCGTCGTGGCCCACGTGTCCCCAACACGTTGAGCTCGTAGGTGATCTGAGCAATGTTGTAGCTGCCGGATGGGACTTTAGGAGAAACTCTTCTTGAGTGAAATCTGCTTCGGCTTGTTCGGTCAGTGATAAGTGCGCTTGAAGATGTGCTTGGTGGTGGTTGTGTATCGTAAACCAAGAACTTTGTCCCAAGAAAGTTTGATCTGCGAGAAAAAAAACCTCAATGAGCTTTAGACAACATATCAATGGAAAGCACTAAAGATCATACGAACAATGGATAAGTGTACTCAATCCTGTTTCAACCGGACCGAGACCACACCCAACGAACAAACTTGAAAACCCATGGAGAAAATAAACCGATTCGGTTTC
The DNA here is from genome assembly GCA_963922655.1 of Cardamine chenopodiifolia. Taxonomy (NCBI): domain Eukaryota; kingdom Viridiplantae; phylum Streptophyta; class Magnoliopsida; order Brassicales; family Brassicaceae; genus Cardamine; species Cardamine chenopodiifolia. The sequence continues at coordinate 8,745,952 of OZ000459.1, forward strand.
ATTTTTTTGTATATCCAAATCGAACCGAACCAAACATGAAATCAACCGATAAAACCGTATTTATTTGAAAATCCTTCAAATCAAAGGTATAATTTCTAAAAAGAAAAATCGAAACCAGAGAGGTACCAAGCCATTCTGTTTAATATTTCAAAAATCAAAAACAAAACAAAAAATCAAACTAATACCGAACCAAAAACCGCATTGAGCACAAAGAGATCAAGGATTCAAAACAAACCTGAGCTTTCCAAGGTAAGCGTTACTGGATCTAGATATGTTATCAGCATCCATAGAGATAATGTACTCGGTCCGTGTAGTTCTACGAGTTCTTTTAGCCGAAAGAAGAAATTTCCCATTCTCCACGAGTAGAGCTTAAAAACATAATTCAACTTGGTATTTAGCCATAAACTAAGTGAACCAAAAACAAGTAGGCTAAGTCCTAACAAAAGCTTACCGGGACTTAAACAAAGAAAAAGGTGAAATGTTAGCTTAGATTTATCCCTTTTGATGAAACACTGAATCATTGCATCGCGCGGCCCTGGCTGAAAAAAATTACAACAGCAAACAAAAGCTTCTTCATCAGTAGTTTGAACAACAACAACATCAAATTCACAAAACCGTAGAGAGCGAACCAAACCTGTTTAAGGGAAACGGGGAAAGTGAGCTTCCCACAGATTTCAGGACACACTACAATCTCTTGACACATAGCTCTCCATGACCGACAAACCGAAGCACAAGCCACGACATGTTTTCTTGCAGGCCAATTACTCTCACTCTCCTCTAATCTTCTGATCACATCATAGAGTAACTCCGGAGGAAGATTAGCCCATCTGCTTGTCTGAACGATCACAGGTGACAAGAGATCACGGGAAGACGAATACTCACGGAATGAAGAACCATGAGACTTCCCTTTGTGAAGAGTCGAGAGCCTGAAATCGAAACTCCTCCTCGACAAGCTCCCAAACCCATCTCTTAAATCTTGAACAATGCTCCTAAACGACATTTCTCTTTGTTTTTATTAAGGATTTGTTCAACGAGATCAAACCTTTCTTGACAAGTAGAAGTGCCCAAATCACAACAAAGAGCTTCAGACTGAGATGAAAGATTCCACTCACTGTCCATAATCATAAGCACCCATAAGAAAAAAGTCACTAAGCTTAGCAATTCTGAGTCATCTTCTTAATAAGTAAGAAATAAAGCCAAAAAAGTAAAGTGGAACCTTAAAGAGAAAGTGAATTAGCTAAAGCTTAGGAAAGAAAGATATACAAGCATCGCATGCCCAATAAAGAAACTAGGACATGTCCCCAATATAGCTTTTTTTTAGGGACAATAATTAACCAAAGAGAATCTGATGAAAATTCACCAAATTGTCCCAAAATTAAGATCATAGGATACCAAATCAGGACTCAAATTTGATAATGAAGCTATAAAGTAGGATAATTTACGTAAACTGGAGATAAACAGACTCGTAGAAAGGATTAAAGAAAGAACTAAAAATCTTTAGTTAATTTCAGGCCAAAAAGTTTAATAACAATATCTGAGATTTCGGGTTAGAACATCAAAGACAGAAGTAGAAAGGGTTAAAGAACGAACATTTCAGACAAGCTGATGAAAACCCAGAAGTTTAATTACATCAATCTTCAAAAGACAAATCTCTTTTACTTCATCTTCTCCGACCAAATCCAGAAGCTCAGCAGAATCTGGGTCTGTTTCAAAACTCGAATTCTCCGTAAATTACGGGTAAATAGAAGAAATAAGAAACAAGATCACACAGATTTAAGCAGATCCGTGGGAGCCTAAATCTAAAATAAAAGAACCCATAAAGTCAAAGAACAACAACAAAACCACAAAAGATAAAGTCGTCTTAATTTTATTTTTCTCTCCTCTCTGCTTTTTCCAGTACTCGGGAGCTTTTCTTGATTTTACTTTAATAGTTCACGAGACAGCAAGAAAATAGTTAAGAATTAATAAAATCTACTTGCAGATGCTTCGTCTCTTCCTAATTGGATTTTTATCGAATTTATATGACAATTTAATTTTAATATGTCTTCTGAAGAGAGAGAGAGAGAATGAATTGTCCACGAGGCCGCAAGACCTACGCCTCGCATCAAGCGGAGACCCAACTATAAATTTGACTTTCTTCATCTCTGTTTTTTTTGACCTTTTAACCAAACTGAACTTTGAGTCTTACACTGAGTACAAATCATTATTGATTATACCACTGGTATATTTTCATCACATCAGTTTTTGAGTCTTCCAACAAAAGGATATAAGTAAAGTTTTGTTAGTGATATATCATAAATTTTAATTAAATTTTTAATGATGAGAAAAACTTTGAATAATGGTTTTCAATAAAATATTACTATAATTTATCTAACCCCACTCAATCATTTAAGTTATTATAAAATTTTCAAAAAATTTAAAGCGTCTTAAAATGTTTTTTTTTATAAGCAAAGTTTAGCTGAGCTCTTAAAGCTATATTTGGGGACAAATGTTGTTTAATCTTATCTAACGCCATGTACTACAAAAAATTTTGGGTTTTTGACACTCTTACAGAATTTCTTTTTTCATAGTTTAAGAACCTTCTTATTAATCTATAGTTTTCTAGGAGCTAGGAGCTGTTCTAACGTTCCAAACTTTTTCACATTTCTAAACCCGTCTTCCATCAAAGAGCTTCTACAACCCAAAATCGTTTTACGTCTATCCCAAGTCTTAAATAGCCAGAGTAAATATATGTGTTGTCTGCTATTTTAATATGGGATACACCTTTTGGATTAGGATTATTAATCACAGACTCAAAGCGCAACTTTACCTATACCCATCTATTTCCAATTAACGTTACCCAATTTTGACCTCTAAAAGACTAAAACGTATATTTTTATAGCTTTTGCGTGTTTTTTAACACGTATATTTTGGAGCATTTTATGTATTTTCCTATTTACAAGTTGTTCGCGCGCACGTGAAAGCAATTTAACTCAAAATGGTATGAAAATACGAAAATGAAGTTTTAGTGAGGCGGATCGAGTTGCGCAGACCGGTCAAAGAAGATTTCGTCAAACATATCCATATTTTTCATCAAATACATTCTGATGATTTTGGTACACCAATATTAGACCGGTAAGGGAGCCTTCATGCCAAACTAGTCCAACATCACCTAATCCTCCTCAAGTTCCCCATCAGTTTTTTTGGGTCGGCCATATTCACTTTGCTCATGACTTTACTTGAATCCATTTCATGTAGAACAAATCTCACGGGATAGATTGAAATGCAGAAGAAGATAATGAAATGCAAGTGCTAGAGAATACAAGTTCTTGTGTTTTCTCTTTTGTATTTGAAAGTTTCTTTTATGCATCTATAGCTCTATTATAAATTATTCATCATTATATATAGAATACAAGTTAGTGCACAATTTTATCAGTTACCAACAATACTCGTGTCTTGTTTATTTGTGGCTACAAACTATATAGATGATATAAAATCATTCTTGTCATACTACTAATACCAATTCAGAATATACATCAACTTTGCTAGCTATATAGATTACTTTTTATGAATTTATGTATTACTATAATCTATATATATATATATATATATATGTATTCTCACGCGCTCACGCATGTTACCATCTCGTTGTAGACTTGTAGCTGTTATTATTGATTACAGCATGGATCTTAGTGAATATAAAGTTTAAGGACCGGTCTCTCTTGCCCTTTCAGCGCCTGCAATTACAAATAACATCAATATCAGTTCCAATTCCCCTTTTGATATTAAATTTCAATCCCGATTCTTAACATGGTCGATCGGACAGCATCCTAATACAACCTTAACCGACTGGTTAGGGATGTTTCCAATCAGACGAATATCATGGATGGATCCGGTAGGGATCGGGTTGCCAAGTTTGTGGGTATTTATAAAATTGTCCCCGTTGCCAAGTTTGACCGCTAGTTTATGGACACGCTTCATGATTCCTCTCCCAACATTATCTATCCCTTTAATTTGAAATTTGTCTAATGCTTTTTAATTTTTTCACGTCTATTGATATCGACCGAGGACAAGTCCATATAAAACATGTATTGATATTGATTATGAAATCCTTCAATACATGTAAAACATGTATTGGAGTATTATTTTGTTGAAGTATTATTTTAAATTTGTTAAAACCAAAATTTTTTTTTTGAAAATGGGCCTTGAGCCTGAACTGGCTGGCCTACCCTTGAGCTGGATCTAACGAAGAAAGAGAATACAAGACGTGAGTTAGCCAGTTTTAGACCGGGTGATTCGGTTCTTAAGACATTTCAAAAGTCGATACTAACCGGCACTAGTAATTATTAATCAACCATTGTAGCTGTTATTATTGGTAACATTACAGAATATGTTTTATAGAGATACTATTATAATAATAAGATTACAACATACTTAAATCTAGATGGATCTTAATAAATATGAAGTTTAAACACCAGTCTCTCGTGCCTTTTGAGCATCTGCAAACAAAACAAAGTACATCAACATCAGTTCCAAATCCCCCCCTCCCCCTTCCTTTTGGTTTTTTCCATTCAGTTACAAAACCTACTCATCCCACAACGTATTATCCGATTCTAATAGACAAAACGGTTTTAAGTATGATAGACTAGCAATTCCGATCTATTACATGCATGATATACTACAACATTAATCGACCGGTTAGGGGTCAGACATTTGTATCATAGATTGGTTTGGTAGGGATCAGGTTTCATAATTTTACCTGGGCCACACCGAATGGAACACTTTCGATCGCATCGGGACGTCTTTCTCGCTGAAGAACAGAGAAGATTAAAACTTAGAAAGGATTCGCATAAATGAAGAGAGAAATATTTAAGGAGAATAAAGAAAAAACAGAGTACTCACGGTCACTCTGGACGCAGGCGGTGGAGCAACCGTCGTAGCAGTCACCGGGGCCTAATTGAGCCTCCGCCACCATGTCCAAGTTGGAAGATAAAGCCACCAGAATCAGTAGAGCCGCCACTATTGTCACTTGCTTCTTCATGGTTCTCCCTCTCTCCCCTTAGAGCTTGTTTGTTTTCTGTTTTTTCTTCTCTCTACAAAAGTGAGATTTTGTGGGTATTAATAGAAATGTCCTCGTCGCCAAGTTTGACCGCTAGTCCATGTTCACGTGTCATGATTCCTCTCCTAACATTATCCATCCCTTTAATCTTACTACAAAATTGTATATTTTTTGCTTTTTCTTCCACTATATCAGATAGACGGTGGACTAATTAATGGTTACCATTAAATCATGCACCCAGTTTTTTTCCCAGGTCAATTACATTTGATCTAAGTGAAATCTACCATACATCGCACGGAAAGCATATATAAAACCATTAAACCATCAAGACTATTTTCAACATATGCAACTAAACATTCAAACATGATCTTGATGTGTGGAGTTTATTTTTTTTGGATTTGCTATGTAATCCAATAATCCAACGATCAAGCGGCACGTTGATTGACCTGAACAATCAAAAGGGACACTGGTTCCCCAAGGGTTGGAGGAAATCCTATAGTAATATTTAGTTCAACTTGTTCAATATAAATATTTCAGATGTGATAGACATATGTTTGTTTGTTTGTTATAAATTAGTATCTTTCTCTTATTTAATCTTTGTTGTCATTTTCTCATTGTTATAGAGAGCGTGAAAGCGAGAAAAAAACATTGTACTTTTCGAAACATTTGATTTTAGTAAAGTTTGCATCGAATTTGAGATCCAAAACCTAACCCTCGATTCAAATTTCTTTATCTCTTAGTCCATATAGTCCAAACTCCAAAGGCTAAACACAAACTCAGGCAAACAGATGGATACTAATTCCCATATGTATTCTGCTTTATATTCTATTTCTACGGTAGACTCAAATTATATTTATTTTATTTTTTGTTAAAACTCAAATTATATTTAATTTGATGATGTAGATATATGGTCGATTCACGGGATATCTTTATTATTGACTGCTGACAGATTGCCAAGGTCCACCTCTTTCATATTCTTCTCTGTTTCAATATGGTTCGACGATGTCGTAGAGTCGCTCTTCGTTTCCTTCATTTTACACCATACAACTAGGTATACTCCACCCACCATTATTATTGCACCAATTATACTGTAAGTTTTGCAAAATAAAAAAAACGATTAAGTTTCACACATATCATACACAAAAACATTAGTCTCATGGACACAAGAGTTTGATGTACCTTCCCAAATGAAGCGTTTCCTCTAAAGCAAATGATCCGACAAGGGCTACAGTCACCAGCCTTAGAGGGCTAAACACCGTAACAAATAACGGTCCTTTTCTTTCAGCGCACCATGCAGTCACAGGCACCACCATTCCTGAAACCACGACTCCCTATACATCGCGGACAATAATAAAATCATATCAAACACACACACATATAGCGGACATGTCTAAATGATGCTTTAATCATATATAGTTGTATGTCCATTTTTACCGAATAAAACGTCGTTAAGAGGTTAATGTCCCATCCTAGTCGCCATTGCTTCCATTCATGATCCGAACAGAGAGCAACAATCACGCACACCAAACTTCCCACCCCATTCATCAGGCTTGCGTTCCAATAAAGTCCTCCGAATTCCTTGCCTACTTTTGCCTATAAACATCTTTTCAACGCTCAAAGACAATTTAATAATTAATAGCTCACTTTTCTTTTTCGACAATCTCTTCTACATAATGCATCTTATCAAGGCCCAGACATTTGTACCGATATAATAATTAATAGCTCCCTTTTTATTAATTCTAATTTATAATATACTTCAATTTATAAATATAAATACTTCTAGTTTTTTTTGGTAGTTATATACATAAAGTTCTCTATTAGAAAATATTATATTTTTACTCAAAAAAGCATATAAATTAATCAAACCCTAAATCCAGAATGATCTGATGTTGGATCAATGGTGTAGAAGAAATTAACTAGCCAAGGGATGAAAGCCTTGTTCGGCAGTTTATCGCAGCGACACTTGTGAGCGACTAAAAAAAGACTTATTTCTTCTTCATTTCTGTCGTTAGAATGTTGATCTTTAGTAGCTGCAATTTTTTATGGGTGATTTCGAAAACGGTAGAAAGTTGTTAAAAGTTAAATTTGATTTTTGATCAAATTTAATTATCGGACCAAATCTAATACAAATTCTAGAGTTTTTTCTACAAAATACCAAGACATCCAACTCCTCAAAAAGTTCTGCAATTATCTGCACACATCTTCACCTCTTTAAAGGTAAAAATCTACATATTTACATAGATTTATCTAGATAATTTGTAATAAAATAATCTAAATATTAGAAAAAAATCATCTATATTTAAGATTAAAATATTAAAATATTTTGTAATGTAAAGGATATAAATATTTTATCCCCTTTCATTTGTAATCAAATTAAAAAATAAATAATAATAAAAAGTTGAAAAAAATTAAAATATTTTATTTCTTAAATTTCTTCTAAATAGTTAAACATTTTTCCATCATCTTTTTAAACAAATTTTTTTTTTCAACAGCCACATGCGACTCTCACCTACTATTTTTTTCTACCTTATATGGAATCAAAACTGTCGCTGAATCTCTCAAATGAACATGTCGCTAGCGACTCTTCTACGAACATGGCTGACATGGAGGAGAAAAATAAAAGTATAGCACTTGCCTGCAATATTAACCAAAGTGAGAAGCAAACGTTACTGCCAAGAACCATAAGAACCCCTGGGACTGAGAGGTGGTGGTTCGTAGTCACTTGACCAGATGATTCACCAGCATTCGAGTTTTTAAGCAAGTCAACCTGTGTTGACCAGATATGAATCTCAACACCTTTGTAGAATACAAGTACGAATGCCCCACCCGCACCAAGCAGCGTCCCCACCAGCTTAGCTCTCCCTTCGTTTGAAGTCAGCCGTAGAGTCTCCATCCTGAGGTTCCAACGACAAACCTTATGGATATTGAATAAGAATTAAAAAGTATCATCAGCCTTTTAGTTGCTTCGTCCCTTTAGTCAATGGGACAAGTCTGCAGAAGCTTAAATGTTATCATTTATGCTTTAAGAATACTCTTTCCGCACAAAATAGATGTTTTTAGATTCTGTTTTTTTTTGTTCAGATTGATTGTTTTGTAGATTTCTATACGAGTCTACATTATATTTCTAAACATAGCCATATATAGTAATTAATATTAGTAATTTTTTAACAGTACAAAAATCGTACGGTGTAATTTTCAAGGATAATAAATGAAAGAAAGTGATGTCAGAATATTTTGATGTTTTATTAATAGGCCTAAAAAATTATAACAAAAAGTCTATCGTTGTGGACTAGAGGATTACCCTCATATATGAAAAAGTCAATCGTTATAGATTCGATTTTAATTATTTAGTTTGAATTGTATAGAAGTACGGCAAATTGACTTAAGTTTATAAAACCATCATCATCGGTAGAACTCCATTTGGAGTTCTTTTCAATTTTTTTATAATAAATTTTGAAATTTGTTAATAATAAAAAATAAAAAAATTTGTGGAAGAGAGAGATTTATGGGAGAAAGAGAGATTGGAGAGATTTGTGGGAGAGAAATATTTACATCCAATCAAATGATGTCACGTCATCATTAAAAACATTTTTTTTTATATGGAAACCCACTTAAGAGCTTCCGATAGAACTGGTCTAAAAAACGCTAGAAAACACTTAAACAAACAAAAATACTTATTTTATATAAAAAAATTGAGAACATCTATCTTCATAAAACAGAAAACTCTAAAACATATCATTTCATCGCAACCAAACGAATAGATCATACTATTTCAATAAGGGATGGTTTAGAGATTAATGTACTTTACCTAAAAACCAAACTCAATACCAAGGTGATCAACGGACTAAGGATACTGGCCGCAGTCGTAAATGTCGGTGATGTTAGAACCAAACCCGGCAAATAGAGAATATTTGGTATTGCCCCTCTGTAAAGTAGTCAAAAACCTGAATTGCATTATCCATGAAACTCCACATATATAATATTTTATAATTACCATGTGACAATAATTTCATGGGTGCTCTAAGTTCAAATGATATTATTTGTAGTTGTGATTTGGAAATCCCATACATTATTAACGTTGCAACTGTGTTTTCTCTATGGAATTTGATATTAAATATATAAAAAGATTAATTTCAACTAAATAACTAAATGATTGAACAAGTTCTGAGTACCCGAGGAACCCCGAAACCAATGATAGTAGGAGCAGCCTCCGTGTAATTTTTGGCCGCTTTTTCCTGATCACGTGGAATTAAAAACAAAAATATTTCGTTCAAATAAATAACAGTTAGCATTCACTGAATATGAACACACACAAATGACTTAGTGAAATGAAGGATCCGCATAGATGAGTTTAAATAATTAAGATTACAAAAATACACATAAATAACAATTAAAATGTAAGGAAAAATAGGGAACCTTTGGAAGATGAGGGCAAGGGGAAGCATGAAAAGAGTAGCGAAAATGAGACGATAAGCCACGAGGACTTTGAGACTCGTACCATCAAAAGCCGTTATCTTGAACAAAATGAACATTCCTGCGGATATAAACTGAACCATCACCAGTGCAATTATACCCTTCATTTCTTCCCACATTTCTCCAAGTCACCCCACAATTTCTATTATTGACTTTGATACCCTCTCTAACCATTAACTACCCGATGCTACTGAGCCCAAGATCAGCTTTATTTATCTAGCCAAGATTTCTTCCTCTTTAACTCTACCCCCAATACTTTTTTGCGTTGTGCTCCACTTCAATTTTAGATACCATGAACAAGTTAAGTGATATAAGAAGATGTGAGATTCAAGTACATGTTTATGGAAACCGGGTGACTAAAGTAGCAAAGTTTTAAAGGATTAAATTTTCTAGTTGAGTGTGTAGAAAAAAGAGATTATGTATGAAAATGTGTATTCACGATAAAAAAATGGAAAAGAGAATACGAAGTGAAGACGTTTTATGGAAGAAAAAAGAAGAAACTATTTAATGTCGTTCCAATGAATGGATCTCCTCAAGAGCGTTTCACTGCATCGTTTGAAAAAGCATCTTTTTTTTTGTTTGGCAAAAGCATATTTTTATACTCTTTAATATAAAGGGAGTAGAAAAATATTAGACGTGTACAATGTACATTGGTTGCCACAAACATTTTCAGAACATCTCTATAGGTAAAAATTTATAATGGGTTCTTACTAATATTTTTATTATAATTATATCAATAAACGTATTTAAAAAAAAAAATTTAAAAACCGATTTTTTAACTAGGTTCTTAACAATTTTAGTTAAAAATCGATTCTTAAATTTTTTTTAAAAAATATATTTACCGATACAGTTTATATTACTTAAATTTAAAATTATTTTTTAAAAACCTCCAAATGCGGTTATACGACCAGCATTTTACTATTTCAGCCAAAATGACAACGCAGTATTATTTTTTAAAAATCATAACGGTAAATTTAAACTAGAATCTAACGAAAAGCTAACAACATATTTATTATTTGAAGTTGACACGTGCTAAGCATGCTCTGTGCTTCCCCTCAATGGATTTGCCAACACATAAATGAGAGAAAAAGGCTCCTTCGTCATTAATGTCAATAAGCAACGTACGTACGCAAAGCCATGTACACTTGGTAAAGATCCAAATCTGGAAGTTTTGGGTTTGGATTCTCTTCCGTTATTCTACTCTCCTTTATGTGATTTGCATATTATTTTATAGTTCAGGAAGATCCAAAATTGAAAAGCAACTATAGATACAAACATCTTTATCAAAGTATAGATACAAACATATTGAAAATTATATATATTCTATTCACACTGACCCAAACTAATGATAAAATTACTCAAGTAAACCCTCTCCAAAGATAACCGTTAAATTAGTTACTATTGATTGCAATTTTTAAATTAAAATTTCACCCAAAATTTAAAACTCTAGAACGTTACAAAATCCCCCAATTGAAAACATGGATTGGCAAACGAGAGTCCTGGACAGGATAGTACTATAATAATTCCACAGCAGTTGAAGTAAACAAACAAAAATATTTTAATGTCACCATTTTACCGTCTAGATCATTACACAATGGTTGAAAAATAAATGAAACTGATCTTTTTTTGTTATTATTATTTTTAACTGATCATTTTGACGGCATGATAATCTCCTTTCTCTCATTAATGTCATTATCTATCGTTTTCGTTTGGGCCAGTCTCTTTATTTTTTCCCCACTCCCAGAACACTGAAAATTTGAAAATACTATTAGTGTATAATATGAATATAAATATTTTAAAATCTTGATAAATGAATTGTCTTTTACCTTCCCAAATAAAGCTTTTCGTCCAAACAATACACAAGTCACGGCGACAATTACGAGCATGAGAGGATTGAAGATGGCTACAAATAGTGGACACCCCTTAGCTTCGAACAAATTGCCATTAGTGTCACTATTAGTGCTGTTCCCATTATCCCCTAAACGTTCACTGTTTTAACTCTGAGCATTCATATAAATACTAATGTCCCACCCGAGCTTCCACTGCAGCTGAATATTAAAAAAGTGACAGAATAAAATTGGATACCGAATATGCAGCTGTCCATAGCCTAATGTCCCACCCGAGCTTCCACTGCGTCCAATCTCTTTCCACGCACAAGGCATAGATAGTCGATTGAAAGAATCCCATCACGCACATCAACGCCGTGCACTCGTGTAATGACATTGCAATGTTTCGCTCATCTTTGCCTGTAATGAAAAATATGGGTTATTATTAAAAACCAATAACTCACTATATTACCAATCAACAACAATATATTTAGGGTTGTTGTATGGGCCATATGGGCCAGGACTGATCAAGGTAATTTTAAGTCCAGATCAACTTTAATTTAGATACAAGCTTAGTCCTAGGCCCTTAACTAACCCGGAGAAATGTTAAGAAAAATAGTGGACTCGACCGACTTCAGACGATCTTTCTAGCCTGTGACAAGCATAGACCTAAACAGACTGGACCGGATCGGACCACCTCTAAAGGGCCCTCCATGGCATCAACCATCCGGTAACCCATACATGAAGAGGAAAATGTGTGTATTTCGCTCGGGATGTCTAGCCAGGTAGACAGACCCGACCGAATTAGGTAGAGGATTAAAATATGCGAAAATTTTCCAATATTCAAAAAGTGTTTTGGCTAACGGACTAAATTTTGTTTTTCCGCAAAGCAATGACAACAAATTTAGGCCCAGATCTCTAATAGCTATAAGGCCTGAACCACATTTGCTCTCTAAAACGGGCCGCATACGGTCCCTTTTCTGGATAAGGGTCGGGTTGACTTAGGGCACCAGATTTTTAAACGCGAATCAAAAAGCAGAGAAGGGAACGAGGGTTTCAGTTTTCTGAAAGGAAAAAGTTGAAAGCAAAAGGAGCTAAGCCGTTTCCTTTGGTTGCTCTCACTTCACATACAACATCTAAAACCCTAGATATGCCTAAATCAAAGCGAGACAGACCAGGTTCGAAATCCTCCTTCCTTCACTCTCTTTCTGGTTCTATTATCCTAATCATTGCCATCTATGTTACTGGTTTGGTGGAAGCTCTGAGTTTCGTAGCTGCCGTCAAGGGTTTAGGGTTTTAAAAGTTTTTAGAGGAACCCTTTTGAGAAAAACATAAATTGTTGAAGTTATAATGGTTTACATACTCATATGGTTGAATTGATTGATGAATTGTTTCTTCTTTTTTGCTGCAGTTACTTTGTCAAAGACGAAGAAGAAAGGAAGAGAGCACAAGGAGTCTATTGTGAATGGAATTAGAGAGGCTGTCGAGAAATATTCATCTGTCTTTGTTTTCTCGTTTGAAAACATGAGAAATATTAAATTCAAAGAGTTCAGACAGCAGTTTAGGCACAGTGGAAGGTTAGTTTCTTTTTTATGTAAAAAATTATTAGTAAATAATGAAGAGGTATGAATGCAATTGAGATAGTTATTGAAGCATAACTATCATTTACATTTTAGTTTTTGATTGTAATTTGGTGAAATGACTCTGTATAATATTCGTTCAGGTTCTTCCTTGGTTCGAACAAAGTGATGCAGGTTGCTCTTGGTCGCTCCGCTTCTGATGAAATCCGTCCCGGTATCTATAAAGCCTCCAAGGTTTGTGTATACTGTTTCTGACAATGTTGTTTTACTTTTATGTTACTATTCTGTTTTTACCAGTTACATTTACATATGTTGTGGAATGTTGTTTCAGCTGCTTCATGGTGATGCTGGACTTCTTGTTACGGATATGCCAAAGGAAGAGGTCGAAAGGTATCTATCTCTTAAAGCCCTCTTTTTGCTTTGGTGAAAACAACACTGAGTGATTTGAATTGTACCAACGTCTCTTTGTTGTATCTATTCACAATGCTTTTTTTAATTGCATTGCAGCTTATTTAACGCATATGAGGATTCTGACTTTTCAAGAACCGGAAGCACCGCAGTAGAAACGGTTTGTGAATAGAAATTTTGACATCTCTGTATATATCATTGTTTCTAGATAAACAAACAAGCTTGACTGTGATCAAACCCTGCATCTCTTTGTTATTTCAAGAACTTTTGTATTTCTTCATCATAATTACTGAACAACTCTGTTTTGGTACAACTGAATTGATTAGGTTGAACTGAAGGAAGGTCCTCTAGAACAGTTCCCACATGAGATGGAACCGCTTCTAAGGAAGCAGGGCATGCCTGTTCGACTAAACAGTGGTTTGTTGTCTCACCATTTTAGTCTCCCTCTCACTCTCTTTCCCAAGTTTCAACGTAATCTTGATCCAAAAGGTTAATTCTTTTGCTGATTTAATATGTAGGTACGGTAGAGTTGCTCTCTGACTTTGTAGTTTGCGAAGAAGGAAAACCTCTTTCGCCAGAATCTGCCCGCATTTTGGTAATAATAATCTACATTTCAAAACCCTTGTGTGCTGAGAAAATTGAAAATTTGCTGAGACTTGTTTTGAATAATAATTTGCAGCGTTTGTTGGGAATCAAGATGGCTACATTCAAACTGAACTTAGTCTGCAGATGGAGCCCTAATGACTTTGAGCTTTACCGAGAAGGTTTGGATCTCTCAGACGTTGAAACCTCGTAAGAAGCCAAGATTTTGACTCACTCTTTTAAAATTTCTTAATATCGTATTATCATCAACCTGGAAGTTATATGATGGCTATGTGTTTGCATTTGGATGTTTTATGTCAAAGTTTTGTTGCTTTACATAGAATATCAAATTATCTTCGAAAACTCCCTAGTCTAGTATTGTTGTTGACGAGAATACATATCAATCTTAAAAGCTTATTTTCCTTTCATCTTTCACATTATCGAATTTCTGACTCAAAAGTTGTATACTTGACTATTCCAAAGTTAGCATATATGTATTTTTGGAAAAATGTTAAAACATGCAGGAAGCGGTCGAAACTCAAAATCGACGATTCATTCATAGATATTACTTTAACTGTAAATCAACTACCACAGAAACCTTAATTTCAAACTCTTTCCTCATCACATTGGCACAAACATTCATCAATCAAATCTGATTCAAATTTCCTTTTAACTATTTCTTTCATGGATTTTAATGTGGAACGTTTCGAATTTTATAGATTTTTATTTCGGTGATCCAAAATTTTCAAAAGGCTTTTGAGTCAGCATCGCCTCAAGATATCAGTGTCATTTATTCGTCTTGATGGTGTTGGGGACGAATCAAGTGATCAATGTAATTCTAATCGCAGGTGTATACAATTTTATTTCAAGCAAAATTTCCTTTTCAGAGTCAGAATTATTGTGGTCCATGGGCTTGAAAGTACAAAATTGATGGGAGAGATGAAAGAATCGAAGTGTGAACCACTCACAATAATTACTTCTTCCATCTCTTTTGATACATTCTTCTATCGACTAAAATTTTCTAATCTTTAGTATTCACTTACTTTTTATATATTGAGCCATTTTAAAATTAAATTATATAATTCAGTTAATATCAATTACTATCCCATTTACGTAGCTAGAAAATAATATTTTCGTATTTAATAGCTATCTATTTATTTTAAAATTTTAATAAATTTTGAAAGATTTTATTCCTATATAAAATTGAAATATATATTAAAATTTTGTTTTTTTAAAAAGAAGATATTTGAGAATATTGTATAAAACACTTTTATCCTTGATAAAATATATTTTTTTGTTCTTCGGTCCAATAGCATTTAATATAATATTTACCATTTTAAATGTTATTTCTAAAAATGTACTTCTCCAATATTAATATAGAGATTTATCCATGGATCGCAAGATAGGTAAATTGTTTGCTAATTCACATTTGGGCCTTAGAGTTGGGTTTACGAACTCCAATGCAAATGTTGATACATTTCCATATACTCTCTAGAATTTGTTAGGTTTTTTTTTCTTTTCTTTTTTTTTTTGCGTATCATTCATCAAAAAACACTAAAGATTGGAAATCGTGGAGAACCTGTGGGGCTTTAAAGAAGGGGTAAGAAAAGTGAAAAAGGAGAGAAGGAAATCATGGAAGTGAGTGAAAAGTCAGGTGACAGAGACTGGAGCCTGCCTGACTCTTAACCACCATCTCAATCTTTTGGCACTGAAATTCATGTCGTTTCTTTTCCTGTAAAGGAAACGACAACTACTTCTGCTCTGCATACAGCATTTACTCCTCTCTCTCTCCTATGTGTTTTCATCATTACAACATTTGTGTATGCATCCATTCACACACACATGTTCTCTTTCTCTCTCTCTCTCGTTCACATTGATTTTGACTTTTTCATTATGGGTGGGCATCTTTGAATTTGTTCCTCCCATTTTATAGCACATGGTTTCTCATATTAATAAGTTTGCCAAGAAAAATATAAATATATTTATTGGTTCCAATAGTATTATCAATTTTAACCAAAAGAGACGGCGTTTGTTACAATAAACTCAACCATTTAGAGCTGTGCAATTTTGAACCCTTCAAGGGATGATAGAATTTCCTTTTCAATCGCCATCAGCTGTTCGGTTATGTTAATTGTCTGTTGACAAATTAAAAAAAAAAAAAAACTGTCCCGTTATATTAGATATTTTGCTTATCATATTCTTATTTTTATTCGTAAATATTTTTTTGAAAGAACAGGTTATAGGTTATACGTATGTCATAATATCATGGATCTTGGAAAACCTCAGACTCAATCAACGGCTTCGGCTGGTGTGTTCGAAAAGGGACAAATCGAACCTGTCAGTTGGGATTGAAGGGCACTCGACAGTTTCTATCGGCCACTCACGTCGAGCTCATGGCCTTGGTTTGAATAATGCAATGTTCCCTCGATCTCCATTCAACTTGTATGGTTTTTGGGACGGATTGCTCCGATGTCGTTTGGATGACCATTTCCCCAGAGTTGTGGCAGGTTTTTGGAGTGGAACTATCGGATTTCGTCTAATAGAGAGATCATTTTCTATTTTTCAATATTTCTTTTATTCAAACTGATTTGCACGCCCGCAAAAGACTAATTAAGAACCTCTTGTTTTCATATGCTATGAATGCTCTTAGCCTCTTAGGAGAATCCCTTTTGTCGTTTGAACAATAAAATCAAGTGCTAGCTAGTCTTCCGTTAAAGAAAAAGAACAATTATACACAAAGAGATTGTTTTACGTTATAAGATTAGGGAGATAAGAATCATAAGTGATATACTAATTTTCCTTCCGTTCCACTATGTTTATACGTACCCTAATAAACAATTTAACACACACATATATATATATATATATGCATGTATAATTATGCAGAGGTAAATTTAGATGAATTGGCCAAGTAAAAGAAGAAATTTAGAATAAAAATACCTTAAATATCTAATTTCGTGGCAAATCAAGTATCACAATGTTATCTCCATTGGGTGATGTTATCACAATGCGTTACGTAGATAGCTTTCCATTTCCTTTTCATCTTGACTCCTATTTGTGTACATAATATAAATATTGTATCAAACACGATATAGAGAATAAATCTCTTTCTTCTACATATTTTAGTCGATCTCTAGATCTGTACTTTCATTTATTCGTTTTGACATACATACATATATCAATAAATACTGTATATATGAAAATACTGTATATATGAAAATACTGTATATATGATAATAGAGGCTAAGAGGCTAAGAGCCTAAGAGCCTAAGACATTACTTTTCTTGTTTTACTGGCTTTTCTAGTAGCTCTGTCTCTTCATGTAAAAGCCTAAAGGCAATTTTTGTTGATAAAATATTTTAAACATTAATTTTTTTTTCAAATGGCATCTTATACGATTCCGTCGTTATGTGACAGAGATGATTTCTTGTTTGGTCCGATTGAGACTAAGCTACAACTACGACAATGTAAAGATGAGAAAGAGAAAGAGGCGACTCGTAATCATATTTTATTAATCATTTCCACCTGAGAATCTTATGCACAAAATTCGACCTCTATGAATTTTCTCTCAAATTTAATGCAATTACTCCTGCTTCCCTTCCTCAATCAATGCTCCATTCATTATTTTTGTTTTGTTTAGAATGGTCCACTACTTCTAACTTCTAAGAAAACAAAACACTTTCTAAAACCTTATCATTACACTTCTTTCATAAAAAAAGTTACACCTTAGACCAACCAATCAACCAACCCCACACCATTAACTCTATATATAACCTCTCCTTTTTTTTTTGGAAAAAACCTAATTAATCCTATCAAGTTTTCCAAAACAAATAAAGTACAAAATTCAAGGAACAAAATAAAAAGATCTTTAAAATTAACAACCGGAATATTTTTAATGAAATTCAAATGATTCTCGAAATTTACAGTGGGGTTGTGAATTTTGCAGTGGCAAAAGAAATCAATGCATATAGTAAAAATTGATCTCTCATATAGATCCACTAAATGGTAACCACTAAAAGGCCATCATTTCGTTTAAAACTCATAATTGTTTTCTTTCTTATGGAGATTTATTAAGACGTATTGGATCACTCGCATTCCCCATCAGTTGTCGCCGAGGATACGTAACTCATAACAAGAGACGACGTACTCTCATCAGCCATAACATGCAGATGAAACAATTGCTTGCAAGAATGGCAAGTGATCTCCATTATTGTTGCATTAACCCTCTTGATTGCTTCTTCTCTAACGATTTGAGCCTTCTCTAGCTCGGCCTTCGCTTCTTTCCTTATTCTCTTAGCCTTCTCAAAATCCATTTCTGCCATCTCTATCTGCTTCTTTGCTTCTTGTCTCATCTCCTCCGCTTTACTCGCCTCATCTTTCGCTCTTTCCTTTGTTAAACTCGTCTCTTCCTTTTCGTTGCTTTTCGCTTGTGCTGTTGTTCTCGCCATTCCTATGGATAGTTGAAGCTCTAGGCTTTCGAAAGGAGCTGACGAAGCATTGCAAGGGTATGCAAAAGCTGGTGAATGTTGATCGGACCGTGGTGGTGGCCTTAACATAGGAAGTCCATGCAATAAAGGGCGAATGCTTGTGGTCGAAGTGATTCTTAATGGAGCGGCGTGGCCCACCGTGTGCTGCTGTAGACGGTGGTTGGTGTGTGGAGGTTTCCGAATGGTGCAAGTATCTTGGTGCTCTATGAAACTCTCAACTCTGAGAAAAACAAGAGAATAATCAAGAATGAGCTATAGTTATTAGTGTATATATATGGTCTAACCTAAAAGATAAAAATAGAAATAGAGTTTAAAACATGAGGAACTAATATATGTGTTTGATGGAATACTTACGTAATCAAAAGAAGAAGGCAATAATATAAAATTGAGTTATGGATTTAGGTACTTTGTAAAGGGACTATGCGATTATAAGACATTTTTAGTTTGTGTATTAAACAAATGCAACAAAGTGTTAGCAACTGGAAATCCATAATGGGGTCACTGTGAGTTCACATGAGAAAATTAAATTATTATTTAAAAGAAACTTATCTGGCAACAGTCAAACACACTGAGCTTCTATTGGCAGGCTGAATCAAAATCTATATGCTTATCAAAGAAAATTATCTGTCTTCATTATATATAAACACCTGTGATGTAACACCATTACACGCAATCCTAAAAAACATTCTTTGGTTTAGTTTAAGGATTCCAAATTTCCAATTATAATCTTTCCTAAAGTACTAGTTAAATTGTATAAATAAAATTTCAAGAAAATAAAAACCAAACTTTGTAAGTAAAAGCCAAGAAACTAAATCATCACCATAGAGACAATATTTAGGGTTTTTCACAAAACACCGAGTGAACTAATCAGTGGCCGTACAGTTTTGTATAGATAAGAAAACGATTATTATTATTATTCTTATTGGAAAAAGATAACAATAAATATCATGATCAAGAAGAAGAACCTGGAGAAAACGCGGCCGCAGTCGCAAGAGTGACCACGTGAGCCGCAGGTCTTGAGATGGGCTTTGTAGTCTGACTGAACGGCGTAGCCTTTTGAGCATCTCTCGCAAACCCATTGTTTGTGGATGCTGTGCTTCCTGCGGAAGTGCTTTTTGATTCCAACCAGATCTCCCAGGGCGTGGCAAGGGTCGTGGTGGAGACACGTTGGCTCAGGACACACGTAGACTCTCTTCCTCACCTCCTCATCCTTCTTCTCTCTCTTTAGAAGCTTCCATGGTACTTTATGCCTTCTTCTATGCATCTGTAGATTCTGATCCCTCTGAAACCCTTGGTTACAGATCTCACACACGTACCGATCTGACTCTAGCAACGTTCTCGGTGATAAAGAGATCACCTCTGCATCTGGATCTGTTATCACGGATACACAAGATTATAAATGATTATATTGAATTATTGATATTGATAACCTATCTGGATTAAAAATTTTGATTGCTCGAAAATCAATATTTGGGAATAATTGGAAGAATAAAAATCAAGCCTCCAGCTGAATTATTGGAAATTAAATAAAATAAAAAGTTTAGGTGGGTTATTAACAACCCAAACCAATAAAAACAATTCTGTGGATAACTCATTTGGTATATCAACAACACTTTATGAAAGTTCTTGAAACCCAATCCCAAAAAATCAAATCTTTGTCTGAATTATTGAAAACCTAATGGACAATATAAAAATAATTCAAAACTTAAAGAGGAATTGATTAAAAACCTGGTGTCCCTGCGGGTCTTCGTTTTCTCTTATGGGTCGCATCAGCTCCATTGATGCCAATAAGAAGATCGGAGGAAGCTGAAGAGGGAAGGTTCCGATGATTAATGTTTTGCTCGTAATCTATCATCGGATGATCTTTTGTTTTATTCTTTCTTAACGATGGTGGTATTGGAGGAACTGTAAACTTACTGTGTGACTACTGAAAAAGAAAAAAAAAACTCGAAGAATCTTTTGTTTTTCATGTGTGAAGATTAGAGATGTTTCTCTTTTCTTCTTTATCTGGTGGATAGTGCTGTCTCAGCTCAGCTTTACTAATAGAGGAAGAAAGGGAGATAAGCTAAGAGGGAGAAACAAAGGGTTTTGCTTTATGAAATCAACTTTTGTTTCAGCTCTCTTTTTTGGAGGCCTAAAAGATTTCTTTATCATGGAAAAAAGTTTTCTTCTTTTTGTTAATTGTTTCATTGACCTCGCACCTTACCTGGAGAAGTCATTCTATGGTCTGTGATTGTTTAATCTTCTTCTTTACATACACTCATCTTCTTTCTCTCTCTATATGTATGCATAGACAACATATACACATACATGTGACCTAAAGGAAACGGGTTTGAAACTTAGAGCCCACATAGATATTTTGGAAAAGAAACAAAAGAACAACTCCTTTCACAACAAAACAAGTAGAAGTCATTATTATTTCATCACAATATTCTTCTCCACAAAAAATTCGCTAGTTTTTAAGTTTTAATTTTTTTTAACAATTTAATTAAGGATTTTTCGAAATTTGTTTTTTTTTGTGTGATTATCTACAATCCACACAAACAAAATACATTTTTAAGTGTAAATCCGAATTATGGTATGATGACAATACTAGTACAAATTACCAACTAGTTATAGTCGAAAATTGGATATTATAAATGTTAGAAATGTGTCAATTTATTCATTATCGAATAATTTTAAATTACAAATTTATGCTTCTTTATATTGTATCAAATGCCAATATATATATATATATATATCCCAACCAGGTATAATCGATAAATGAGATTCAGTTCAATTTGTATGAAAGAGCATAAAAACAATCGAAAAGGCGTATTGAGAATTAAAATATTCTATATTGGAAGTGAGAAGGGAATGATATATATTTATTTACTCATTTTTCACAACAACTACGTACACATATGTGTATATAAAGGGACGTAAGAGTTTTTGTTTTAGAAGTCGGACAAATCATTACTTATTATTACGAGTGTCGTGTGCCATAATCAACTCATGTCTCTGTGTGGGTGAGGAACGTAAAACGGAATCCATACACTGTGGTGCCATCATATCATATAGTATGTTAGATGGAGTGAAGAACTTTGGACTAATTTTTCAGCGTCACGAAAGAGCCAGTCTTGTAAAAAGTGTAAAAAGACCGGGTCCATGTGAAACGCGGACCTTAAGGTGGAACAAAGGTCCAAATTTATTATCTTGAATTATGCCTCTTTCTCTTCATGCCAAAAGTTACTGATGTTCTCAAATTAATAAAAGTTATTTATTAACTAGAGCAACCCAGATCGATCTTGATCTAAATAAGAGCATTTTAGAGAGCATGCTTTTTTCAAGAAGGTTATAGCCATAGGCTCAAATCTGTAAAATATTATTTCTCCTAAAATTTAATAGAATACTCTTTATAAAAACACTAATATTTTCAAACTTAAAAAAAAAAAACAGAATATCCTTACAATCAAATTTACATATTTTTAGAAAATGAAGAAACGATAGATTTGACAAAAATAAATTATTGTTGGAATATTTAGGAGATTATTATGTCACTAGTTATATTAGAAATATATTTAAAATTTTAAATAAAAGTAAAGAATTTATTCGTCAGAATTAAATTCATTATTTCACGAAAAAAATTATACACCAGCATATCAAAGTCTAATTATATTTAACCATGAGTCTCTACAAAGTTTGAGACAGCCCTAAATATTGCTATGGAAAATAACAATGGATCGAAAAAGTAGAATTATTACAAATTGTTTCCATCGTCAAAACCAAAGAAAAAAAAGAATTATGTCCATCAATAAAAAGAGAAAAGAACACAAAAATAGGAAGTATCAGTGTTAATCTAATTTAGTTGATTCTTAACGAAGAGGAGTCTTGATAACATGGGACTTGGTCCCATCGGCTTTTTGCTTTTCAAGGAGTAACGATGGAGGAGGTAAAAAGTTTTATCGACAACCAATAAAGTAAAAAAAAAAGTTTAAAGCATTTGAATATAAGTTAAATATAAAAAAACTGACATTGTCTACGTCGTAATCTACATAGAAAGCATCACATATCTCATGCCCACATCCAGTGGGCAGGCAAGCGCGCCTTTAAACCCTACTCTCTACTCGATGCTGTTATCCTCGAGTCCAAATTCACTCCCTCTCCATGTTTCTATTTTTGGATGTTAATGGTAGTCGTAGATGAAGCAGACTTGTTCAATCTGTCTTCATTTAAGCAAATTTACAATAGACACAGCCAAGTTTGGTGTGATTAAGACATTCTTAATTACGACATATTTTGGAGATATGTTATGATTTTTCAATTCATTTTATTCGTAATCAAAGAAACATAAATTAAGTTCTTGTAATGCATTTTCCAACTTGCATGATATAATCCACTTCTAGAAACAGAACGGGTTGTACAACATTCTAGTCAATATATTAAACAGACCACTTTTATGATAGTTTTTCAGTAATTTTGGTTGGGTCTGTAATTATTAAGTGAGAAAGTACTAAATCATATAATTTATGATCCATCTTAAAGTCTTTGCTTTGGCCATACCATATCTTATGACCGATAGCGATTTGTCATCTACGCTATTGCTTTCATTACAAATTTACAAACATTTCATATCGAAGATGTCAAATCAAAATGATTAACTTTCTATTACCAAATGGTATGTTCACCAGCGCTGGATAAATATGTATAATATTAATTTGTAGAATTAAAAAATAAAAAATAAAAAAACTCAAATATTCCAAAAATTTAACTAGTTAAATTTTTTTAAGAGTTTTTTCTTCGACATAGACTATTCAACTTATAGGGTTTGATTCGTGATTTCATAAGAATTGGCTTAGTGAAATCAATAGAAATCCAACCAAAGAGTTGAATAGGGTCCCAAATAACGAGAGATATGTAAAAACATTTGCTAACATGAATATTATGAGATGGATATATATTGTCTGCTTGTCATGACTAAGTTATACTTAAATGATGTAAATATATAACAAACGTAAATGATATTTAAATCCCAAAGTTAATACACGGTGGTTGGATAGTGTTGTTGTCTGGTCTGAGCGGTCACCATGTGTGACGAGGAACCAACGATTCAGCATCAGACCACAAAGCTGTATTAGCGTTATATTGAGATGTTGAAGCAAAAGTGGTAACGTCGATGTTCACCGTACCTATGCGTGTACTAACTTTTGCAGCTTCTCCCTCGTTATCATTTGCCACGGTAAATACATCTGCTTGCAAGTCTCCATGTGATGGACAAATCCTCTCCAATTGCACCCAAACTTCTCTCATGTTTGGTCGTTTCTTCCCCTTACGATTCAAACACATCTTCGCAAGTTTTGCCATCAACATAAGTTGTTCAAGCTTGCAGTCATCTGTGATTCGAGAATCAATAATGTCAGAAAGTCTGTTCTCTTTCATGGCAAGATTGAAATAAGTTGCCAATGTTCTGTTTTCTTGAAGCCGTTGGAAAGAAACCGGCTTTTCTCCAGTAATGAGTTCTGCAAGCACAACTCCAAAACTATATACATCGCTCTTATCTGTGAATTGGCTGGATTGGAAGTATTAAGGATCTACATATCCTACAGTACCTGAAACCAGTGTTGTCAGGTGGGTATGATCAATGGTTATTGATCTTGAAGTTCCAAAATCCGACACTTTAGCTCGATAATTCTCATCCAACATAATGTTTGTAGATTTGATATCTCTGTGATAAATCGGAGATGTTGCAGCCGAGTGAAGGTATGAGAGAGCCCCTGCGATATCTATGGCAATGCGCAACCGTACTTCCCATGTAGCCAACGTTTGATCATCACGTTTTTCATGAAGAAGTTCGAAAAGATTGCCGTTGGAAATAAACTCGTAAACTAGAATGGGTACCTCTGTTTCAAGACAACATCCTAATATATTCACTATGTTGCGGTGGTTGATTTGAGAGAGTATGACAACCTCGTTTATGAACTCTTCGAGCTTATCTTCGTCCACAACCTTGGACTTTTTCACCGCTACGATCCTACCATCATCAAGTATCCCTTTGTACACTGTTCCTTGGCCACCATGGCCAAGCACTCTATTTAAACTGAAGCACTCTGTAGCCTTTTCCAATTCCTTGGAGCTGAATATTATTGTTTTCTCTATGTAGCCTTCTCTTGAAGCCAACTGTTGCTGCAGCAAAAGACCTCCATTGCGCTTAAATAACTTTTTCTTGCGGTTGGTCTTTCCATACTTCTTAATAAACTTGTGTAGACAAATTCCTATACCCACCAACACGCTCAAACCTATACTAACCCCTGCAAATCCATCAAAGATGAGAGGAAGATAATATTACAATATATATATATATATATTAGTTATAGTTAAAAATATAAGTTATAGTCAAACTAGTCTCCCGATCTAGAATGACACATCAACACAGGCTTTTTGAAAAACTAACTATTAAAAAAAGCAACTTCACTATTTTAACCAATTTACACTAGTTAACAAATATAAATTTAAATTTAACTTAAATTAAGTATGAGCTAAATTTGTTTTTTTTTAATTAAAAGAAAAGAAATTCCACATCGTCAACTATGCTACACTTTTAGTGATTGATGAAGTTGATAAATTCAAGACAAAAGTCGCAGAACATGCTTAGCCAAAAAAGACACAATACTAATATTTGATAATACCCACATTAGGAACTAGATAATATTTGTTATCCGCTAATATAATCATCATCTACAAAAATTACTAATTAAAAAATGTTATCTTGCTAATATTCTTACGAGATAAGAAAGCTAGCAACTATCATTATATTTGGAGGCCCATCCATATCTTAATAACTAGATGCTAAGTAAGGATTAAGTTGGAATTTATGATTTGTTGAAGAGAAAACTAAATAACTAATTTCGAATGCTATATAACTAATTTTTCAGTTATCTATAACTCATTGACCCTTTTTCAAAAATTAAATTAATTTGAACAAATGATCCCCACATCTTCAATTGTATTTCACTTTTATTACTTTGTAAAATTGGCTAGTTCAAGATCAAAATTTTAACAAACATGTTAACTAATAGGAAACAAAAATTAGCTTCTTTGAGAAAAATTTGATATACAAATTCACAAAATAAACTCTATTAAAATTAAAAATAAATACACATCATTTATTTTAAAAATTTGTGGTTTAGAATATAACTTTCTAGGGTTTATGTTTTAAAACTATAAATTTTATATCATAAATGGACATCAATGCAAAACAATAATCAACCAAAATAAAATAAAACAACTTCACAAAATGGTTTTCACAAATTGGTCATAAGAATATTCTTCTTATTATTTCAAAATCTATTTAAACAATTAAAAAAAATAATCAATTCAAAATGTTTTTGTATAAGAATATTGAATTTTAATTGATTATAAACTTAAAACGGAACAGATCTTTTTACCTAATCCTAGCTTTACCATCCTCCTCTCTTGGTAGTTTTTTTGTTCTGCAGCAAAAAGACAGGAAATTGAATTATTGGCATCGCCAAAACCAGAATTGCACTGAACATGTTTCATTGTGTTCATACCTGTGGTTTCTCCAACGCAATGAAATTTGTCATTGGTCATCGTACATTCTCCACCTCGATCGTGGCAGCTAAAGCAGCGTCCGGGCACTTCTATATGAAGAGAGAAGGTAGCATTTACATCAAACTGGTTACTATTTTTTGGAACCACCCAACTCTCTGGAGTCTTGATAGGTGAACACCCTAAAACATCATGGCCATCTTTGTAGAAGCTGCTTCCTCCTCCACAGTTCGCATAAGTGAAATCACTCTTCCTACTACTGTTGTTGCATTTGTACAAAGTGGTCAAGCTGAGCCATGGTGAGTCTGGAAGAGAGAAGTTTGACAAGTCACTGCAGTTTCCTGTTTCCAAGCTTTGGTTAAGCCTTGGGTCGGTTATGGTTATGGTGTTGGCTTGAGAGACGCTTTTGACTGTATACCATGTCCCATTTTCTTGAAGCTGTATCTCTGAAATATTTCCACTGCAATTCATTTTGAAAAGACCACATCGAGACGGCATAGTTGTGCTAAAGAAAGGGAACTTGAAGTCGAATTCTCCGCAGGTGAATGATTTTTTGCAACGAGAAGGAGGACGTTTCGTGCTCCTGGCTTCTGCGACGAGAAGGAGGACGAAGAAGAAGACCAACACAGAGACAGTCTTCATTGGTGTTCTGATTACAATAGCTTGTGTTTTTTTGGATATACAGATCTAAATTTATCGAAACTTTGGTTCCATTATTGAGGAGATTAGATTAGAATTCTCCTGCCCTTTTGTGGGAATCTGACAGAATTCTGCTCTAGAGGAAGAAACTATGGAGGTTTTGTTTCATTGCAAGAGAAGAAGGATGAAGAATTGTGTTTCATTATAAGAGAAGAGGATGAAGAGTTGTGTGGAAAACACATTGGAGACTATGTTGACCGGAGACTTTGATGGTGGTGGAAACTTTCAAATGAATAGAAGAAAACCAACTGTCTTTAGTGGAAGTTTCGTGTTCAAGAGTTGACCACACAACTTTTGTCAAGGAATTGTAAAACCTACAATTGTAATAAAGATCCATTTATCAGAAAATAAAACCAAATAAAGATCCTCTCGTTGTGGGGTTTGTCAAGGAATTGTAATTATAAGTGAGGCTTAAGTTGAGAACCTGTAGAAGGAAAATGAACGTAACTGATTCTTTTTACAGAAAAAGAAGAAGTAAAAAAACTCTAAAAAATGACAGATACAAGTGGAGGTGTCAAAAAAATGAGTTATTCACGTATATTTTGATATATTTTGATCCGTCTAATGTTGTTAATTTTGATTGTATATAAAATCTTGACCGTATATGTTAATACATTTGTCCATTAACGAAAAAATTTGTTAAGGTCTATTTCAAATGGACTGTTTATGGAGCTCAATTATGTTTTGGTTTTTCTTAAAATTAAACCGTCGAAAATTATCGTAAATCTTTGAAAATCACCGGAAATTATCGAAAATTCGCCAAAAATTGCCGAGAATCACTAGAAACCGCCAGAAATCAACAAAAATCGCGATTTTTAATTTGGAAAAATTTGATTTTGACATATATTTTAGGGACCATGTGTCGTCTATTGTCTCTCAGTGTCTGACATATTTTTTCCGTGGACGAAATTGCTAAATCATCTTAACATGCTCGGTAAATGAGTTTATACATACATTACCTATTATGTATTGGACATACACAAATCATAGACAATTTACCCATTCTGATACTTCTAAATACAAATGAAGTTTAGCTCAGTGATCTATGTTCTAGAAGCATTCTTAATCCTTATGAAAAAACAAAAAGAAATAACGTAATTTGTGTAGAATTTTCAAACTCGACGACTAACCTTCGAATTAAATTCCATTCTCAAGTTGTGACAAAGACAGGAGAGATATTCATAATCCAACAGTACATTTGATTATAATCGTCGGTAGTGACTAAAAATCTCTGTAGTTGTATTTTTTTGAGGACAAAAAAAGTACTGTGGTTGAGGACAAAAAATGAAAAGAAAAAATACTGTGGTTAAGCCTGTTAGCCCGCAAGGTTTAATCCACAGACTTGGCATATCAATCTCAACCCCGTTATAGGCCTATATTTTTCTAGGACAAGAAATAAGAGGCATGGACCTAAATAATCTAGGCGGCATTTATCAACAGCCCTATGACAAAGATTTGTCTGGGCAAATATCTCAGATTCTCAAATGCCTAAATGAATGTAAAAAAAGATGTATACTAAAAATCTTAAAACATTTGAGATATATCTAACGTTTATTATCATCTGCATATTGAACAAAAGAGAAAGAAAAAACACAAAGGAGAACCATGAAAAAATAATAATGAATCTGATCAAGTTGCAATTAGAAGGAAATCAAATCCGGTAACGTGTGAGTTAAGAAAACTGCCCCGTCGATAACTATAAGAGGCAGCGGACTTGGATCCACGTTATACTTTCTAGGCTGATCAGCTTCTTTAATCTCCTTTCGTGTAATAAAACAGTCGTCTTTGAAGACTTCCCATTTATCGGTTATGATTGTCTGCAACTTCGGTTCCTCCACTAATATGATACCCTTCTCTTCCTCTACTTCCTCTTCCTTCTTTGTCTCCTCTTCTTCTTCAACTCCATTGATAACTTTCTCGATAACTTTAATGTCTTCTTTTGGGATTTTGACGAACTTAGGGATTTCGTGTGCGTTTGAGACCCCAAATGCTTTGCAGAACTCAAAGTAGAGTGCAAGATCTTCTCCTTGAGATGTAGCCTTCTTTACAATCTTAAGAGTCATCACAGCTTCTGCTTTTCCAGAAGCTGGATGAATCTTGATGAGACGCTTAGCGATAGCAATACAGATTCTTCCATAAATGTCAAAGATCTCGATCACCACGCAGTCCATGGCTAAGGATTAGCGTCTTCTTCATGTTATCAGCCATTGGACGGATTTGGAATAGCATATGGAGAAGAGACTGAAGTTTCTGGATCCTTTCAAACTCTTGGTTAACCGATTAGGTCTGAGGTTTTATGTGGTGGCGACGGATTTGATCGGACAAAAAGAAAGATTATTGGTCAAGAAACGAGAAGTAGGCACGGATAAAAGCGTTGAAACCCCAAGTCTTGCTGGGACGGGAATGGCCATCCGAGAAATCCGAGAGATCGAAAGGAAGGCGACGAATCTCTTAAATGGACGTAAGCAAAGGACACCATGAACGAGCATTAGGGCTTTCAAGGCTACGATCCAGCTTCTTGTGCGGTTAACACGTGAGGAAAGGGCGTGAACAAGCTGCTTGAGATTGGTGGGAGAAGAGCGGATCCATTTGTAGACACGGTGAGCATTGTGGTAATCAGCGGATGAGTCATCATGAGAGGTTGCGTGGATAATGGCGGAATCAAGGTCAGGGTTGCGGAAGGAGGTTTTCCGGGAGAAGCCAATGGAAAACAAGCTTTTCCGGTCTTTGAGAGCACCGGAAGCCCGTTTCCATAGCTTCATCATCAGCCTCCTCCTCCTTCGCCCTTTCTTCTTTTCTCTTTCTCTCAAACCAAAGCTTACCTTGTTGTCTCTATTTTAAGTTTTGTTTCTTTTGCCACCTTTGCTTTTGACCGTTGTAACCGGATTTTCGTTTATTTTTAAATTAAAACACAAGTATAGAAATCAAAGCTGGCACGTGTATAACTAAAATCAAGTCTAATATTTCTCTCTTCTGCTCTAAACTTTACGTTAAACCTCTTTTAACAAAAAAATAAAAAGTTGGCACGTGTGACCGGCTACACGTTTTTGCTTAGTTTCGGGCACGTCGGTCTTCAGACGGTTTCATTATCTTATCATATCTTATCTTATGATACTAATTAATAACCGAAGCTAGCAACATTCTAGGAGTACTCTACAAGTCTCGGAACCTTCGTGATGAATAGCAACTGTTACAGTAAAGCTTGCCAATGGAACCTTAGTTCTGTTACGGGGAAGCTTGATCTCAGTAGATTCGCAAAACTAAAGCCATACATATCGAGTTTGCTTAGCATTGGGCTTCGAATAGAGTAGAGATTCACTGGCATATAATAGAAGCACATAATTTCAAAAATAAAATGCTAAACCTCTAAAGACTGAAAATTTCACAAGATAGTATGATAATTGATAACACAACTTCAACCAAGATATTTGTCCCATCCTTGCGGAAATATCCAGCCAAAGATTATTTTCTTGGATGAATGAACCAATATTAAGATAAAATTTCGGTTACGGCGATTGAAACATAATTGGTTACAAAATTATAAACTTAGAATAACAGACCTTTTCCAAACAAACTAGTAACAATAAGCAAAGCCTGCATAGACACACCTCATCATCAATGAAGTGGATATTCGAACTACCAAATATTTTTCATTCAGCGAGACATAGAGCCATCACAATTACTAGATAGGGAACTATGACCGATATGAAATCCTTTGCAATTTCTCTCCGAACCGAGAAAATTTCGGCGAATTTAGAAATCCAACTGATCAAAATAAATAAGCAAGAGGTAAGACGATTCAATAAAATTTAAAAGAAAAATGGATATCTTATCTAGAAGAAGAGCGGCGCATGCAAGTGGCTTCAATGATTAAGTCACCACATCCATTTCTATTCACCTTAAATATTTTTAGCACGAAAAAACAAAAACAAAAAGTAACTATCCTTTTGGTCTAGGATTTAATTAGGGTAGTCCACCGCCTCTCCTAGTGTCAGCGTGTCAGATCTTAATTGTTCCAATTTTTCCAATTTTAACTAGTAGCCCAATGGTACTTTTGTGTCTTTCGTATTTACCCATTTCGGATTTAATTTGGACTTATGTAGTATTTGGCTTCAACTTAATTAGACCTTCGATAAAATGCAGTCGTCAGTTCGGTCCTATACACAATGTCTCGGATGTATTAACATATATTCTTTGACCCATAGTGTAAGGCGGTGGTGCCTGAGCATAAACAAATAAAAAATCTAACTTTTAGTTCAAGAAATTTTAGTTAGCACTTAAAGGCCTCTTATTAGAATACAGAAGCTTATTTCTCCATTTTATGATTTTATTTAGTTCCGGACATTTTTCTTTTGTCTTAAAAGTCTTATTGACGTTTTTGTGATAGTTTCTCCTCTAAGTTTTTTTTTTTTTTTTTTTTTTTTTTTTTTTTTTTGTCAAACAACTCTAAGTTTTCTTCTTTACTTTTTTTTTATTACTTGTTAACTTTGCTAGTCTTATTTAACTTGTTTATCTTGCTTTGGTTTATAATTTTGATCTTTTAGCATTTAGAAAACTCTCAAAAAGTCTCTCTACTCCGTCTTAGTTTAATTTGTTTCCTGCATTTCTCATGCGCATCAATCTAGTATTTGTGAATTTGACTTCAAAATATTACATCGATATTTGGTAATTTTAAAGATTTTAATATGAAGCATCAAGTTTTCGGTGTCGTGTATCAAAACTATCTTCACAATTTATTATATTTTTTCTACCATTAGTTTAATTTTTATATATCGATCTAGTTAGAATCATGAGCAAAATGATTGGATATAACAGATCAGGCTATAAAGATTACAAATGATAATGTAATGTGTATTTATATATAACGTGTATTGTGATCTTAATGTAATAGCGAAAATAAAAATTATAAATGATATGGTGATGTGTAATGTAAATATTAGAAATGATATGTAATGTGCAATAGCGAAAAGAAATAATGTAATGTGTATATTTGTATATATGAACAAAATGATTGGATATAACAGATCAGGCTTTAAAGATTATAAATGATATGGTGATGCAAATTTTTTGTTGTTTTGCTATTGGTGGAGAGTTTGATTCGTGTAGACCAGATATGAGTAGTTGGCATTTCCACGAAACTGTTTGAAGACATGACAGCCAAACTTGATTGCGTATGGGTAAAATTTATCTTCTTCTATTTATCCTTCTTCTTTCCAAACCATATATCTACATTCTCACCACTCAAATATTAAATTATTTCTTCGCATTTTAAAAATCAATCACATGCTTCCTAATAATTCAAAGATTTTGGCATCGTATGATTCACGTGGATACATCAAACATGTAATATGTGAAGTGCTGAGAAAGCAAAACAATAAAGTAGTTGTTTGACGGTGAGTTCAATTGTAGAATATATATTTAATAAACAATATAATATATGGCCTTAATAGTCGGGATTTTGAGTCAGTAAGAAAATTAGTCAGGATTTTAACATGACAAGCTGTTGAGTTGGAATTTTGAGCCTTTGTGTCTATGAGTGCGTGATAAAAAAAAACTATAAAATGTTAGCTTTTTGAAAATTTTAATTTAAAGTTGGAGGAAAGCAAAGTAAAACAGATAAGTTTTGAATAATATATATGTGTGAGATCAATAACAACCATATATAGTGCTTAGGATCCCGTCACAATAATCTTGTTCGGTCTACCATGTGACGCTTTTATCTAAATGTGATTTACAAGCGAGAAACGCACTAGGACTCACATGCACAGTCGACTTAATATATATAGTCGACTGCCATGTGAGTCCTAAACTTAGAACCCATTATATATATTGCCTTTTATCACATAAAGCTAATTGTGCAAAAAAGAAGAGAATGGGTTCTAAGTTTAGAAGTGGCTCCTTGAGCGTTGCAATGACTCTGCTTTTCTGCTTCTTATTATTATCTATGGCTCCAAAACTTGAGGCCGAGCTCACAACGGTCGAGCATGCTCCAAACTCCGATGGCTCGATCAGTTTTCTGGTGATCGGAGATTGGGGAAGGCGTGGACTCTACAACCAGTCCCAAGTTGCCCTCCAGGTCTTTATTTACACACTATATACACATGTATATACTCATATTTGTTGTAGCATATTATAAGATTTTTGTTATGGAAACATAGATGGGGAGAATCGGCGAGAAGATGGATATCGATTTTGTGGTATCAACGGGCGATAACATCTACGATAGTGGGATGAAAAACATCGATGATCCCGCCTTTCAACTCTCCTTCAGTAATATATACACTTCTCCTAGCTTGCAAAAGCCTTGGTACCTTGGTAATAATGTCACCAACTATTAATTCATTCAAAAATAATGAATGCAAAAAAAAAAAAAAAAAAATTAAAAGAATAATAGATGTACTGTCCATTCTACTCAGTATTGGGAAATCACGACTATAGAGGAGATGTTGAAGCACAGTTGAGTCCTGTGCTCCGATCAATAGACAGCCGTTGGATTTGCATGAGATCTTTCATTGTTAATGCTGGTACTAGCCATTAAATATATACTAGAATTTTACATGTTTTTGTTACATAATCATATTTATGGATTTTCTACTTCTTGTTTCGAAATACGGGTAGAGATCGCAGAGCTCTTCTTTGTAGATACAACTCCTTTTGTAGATGGTTATTTCCTCAGTCCGAAAGGGCAAAATTACAACTGGGGCGGCGTATCACCCCGAGAATCCTATCTTCAGACCATCCTAACGGTAGTTGAAAACACATAATATCTGTCTTAAACAAAACTTTGTACGAATTCTCCTGGTGGCAGTCACAAGTACTAATTATAATGTGTAGGATTTGGAGATGGGTCTAAGAGAATCAAGAGCAAACTGGAAAATTGTGGTGGGTCATCATACCATTAAGAGTGCTTCCATTCATGGAACTACCAAAGAA
This sequence comes from Cardamine chenopodiifolia, assembly GCA_963922655.1. NCBI lineage: Eukaryota > Viridiplantae > Streptophyta > Magnoliopsida > Brassicales > Brassicaceae > Cardamine > Cardamine chenopodiifolia. The sequence goes on from OZ000459.1 coordinate 8,779,526, forward strand.
CTCGAATCCCTCCTCTTACCCATCCTTGAGGTTCATTTTCTTCTTACTCTTATTAGAGTCATGTCTAAAATATTTTAAACGCAATAAAAAAGTTAACTTCTCTGTTTGTATGTTTCTTTTAAAAAAATTTATTTCTAAAACCTAAACATTTTATTTTAACATGAAATGTTTTTGCAAAGAGTTGACATTTTGAGCTTGTATTTAACAAATGTTGTTTTAAAATACTAAAAGTTGTAATTTCGTTTGAAAAACAAAAACACACTATTATAAGTTATAATATGTAAAGATTCTTGTATTTTCCAGGCGAACAACGTTGATCTATATGTGAACGGTCATGACCATTGCTTACAACATATCAGCACATCTCAGAGGTAATTAAAACCGATTGTATGTAGAAACTAAAGTTGTGTTTGGATGAAGCGGCGGACACTAATTAAAGAGAAAGGGTGTGGATTATATATTATAATATTTTTTGTTTGCAGTCCAATTCAATTTCTAACGAGTGGTGGTGGGTCAAAGGCATGGAGAGGTTATTACAACTGGACAACACCAGAGGACATGAAATTTTTCTACGATGGACAAGGTTTCATGTCGGTTAAGATCACTAGAACCGAAATGGGTATCGTTTTTTATGATGTCTCCGGCAATATTTTGCATAAGTGGGACACATCGAAAATGTCATTCACGGAATTTGATTTCCCATTGTAACTCATTGTAAATCTCACGACAATCAACTGAATCACCTAAATATTACATATAAATATGATTCTAATGAATGACGCCAAAAATTCATTGCCGAATTAGTTTATTATTGGCATGAGCTAAATCAAATAGGCGGCTGTGGGAAAATATGGGAAAGGGAATAATCTTGGTATCATAGTCATGAGAATGGGATGTATCACAGCTGATTTAGCTGAACCATGGTGTAAATGTAATTCTTTTTCGATCCATTAATTGTTACACGGGAATGGGACCAAACACATACAAAAAAAATTGGACGTTCGTCCAAAACTTATGAATTTTTTTGTTGGTCAAATTAGTATTTTATATCATCTTATTTTCCATTAAATGAGGAAAAGTACATTTTGCAAAAAGTAGTCTAACAAGATTGTCATTCGAGATACATAAACGAAATTGATAGAGGTACAAAACTTATGAATATGAATATAATATAATGAGTATTTTTGGCCATCACCCGCCTACATTATATTAGATTTAGAAGCGACATTCAACGGAGAACTAAAAAAAAACACCAACATTGGAGTCTTCTCAATTAAAACCAACAAAAGATCCCAAACCATCATCAAACAAACCATATGCATAAACCCGAATCGAGAACAATATACCATGAATGGTAAGGAACGTGGAATTAGTTTAAAACACCACTCACGACTCTTCACATTATATATTATTCATATCTTGGAGGCTATACCACTTACCAGGTACTTTATATATTATTCATATCTTGGAGGCTATACCACTTACCAGGTACTTCATATATTGTTCATACTTCATAGATAACTTGTTCAAAGATAACTTACTAATTTGTTCAAATATGTTTTTAGATAACTTTGTGTTGGTCATCTATCGCTTAATTCAGGTGAGTACGTGACAATATAACCCTGCTAATAGACTGATTATAAACGCCATTTAGATAAATATGGTTTTGACTTTGACCCAAAAAAAAAAAGAGATTATAATCAAATTAACTCACCTACTGATTAAGCACGTGGATCATGTTCCACAAAACGCAGCGTTTCACCTGTCAAATTCTCCTCAATCTATTATAAACTCATTCTCTATATTGGAATCAGAGAAAGGATCTTTTGATTTTCGACAATGGCGGCTACACTGTACAAGTCCTGTCTTCTCCAACCCAAGTCTAGCTCCACCACTCGCCGCCTAAATCCTTCTCTCTTCAATCCCCTTCCGAATCCGACCAGTAAGTCTCGCTGATCTCGATTATATTTCGAATCAAGGGTTTCGAATTTTAATTTGTTTCACTGTGATAGGAGTTTTGGTTTTGGGGAAGAGTCGTAAAGATGTCATTGCGAAAGCTTCGATTGAAATGGCGGAACCGAATTCGACACATTCCGCTATTGTTAATTCCTCTAAGAAGAATGGTCCTATCATCGTCATTGATAATTACGATAGCTTCACTTACAATCTCTGTCAGGTTTCATTTCCAAGCTTCTCAAAATCTCTTCTTAGCCTTTTGAATGTTTCTGCTCCTTTGAATCTGTTTGGGCAAAATCAGCTGAAATCATGATTAATTGGATAATCTTAAATTTTGGATTAGGGTCCTGCAACTCCTTAATTTAATAGTAATGTTGTAATTTGATTCTTAGTGTCTCGTTAGTTCAAAATCCAATCTTTGTTCGATATGCTAATAGACAAAACTTTATAATGTAGAGTTTCTCTTGTTATGTGATCAAATTCGTTTTCTCGCCAGCAAAAATGTTAATACATATCTTTATCTTTTAAGGAGAATCGTTATCTTTTGCAAAGTTCAAATCTTTGATATTTAAACAACTTTAGATTGTATATTCATAGTTTTTTTCTCATCGAAATTTCGACTGCTCTGGATATCTCACATCATGCATAGATCCCTAATATACAATTTGATCATGTCTCTTTTCTTTTTTTCTTCTCCATACATAAAGTGCATTCTAATTATCTTTGTCGGTCTTATGGTATGGTTATGCTTTTGATTACTATCTTTTTTTTTCCATAGTATATGGGAGAGCTAGGGTGCCATTTTGAAGTTTACCGTAATGATGAACTTACAGTAGAAGAGCTGAAAAGGTAACAAGAAGCTATGTGCGTTCTGTTTAAAACGTAATCTCGCTAATCAATGGGTTTTGATTCCTTTATTATTCTCTCCTTTTTTGCAGTAAAAATCCAAGAGGAGTGCTGATTTCTCCAGGGCCAGGTAAACATCTTAGCCTTTATGATTTCTTTGGTTTATATTTTAAGATTCTTGTAGTGAAGAAGAAAAAGAGATCAACTTCTCTTAAAATTGATAGGTACCCCTCAAGACTCTGGGATTTCCTTGCAAACTGTTTTGGAACTCGGACCACGTGTTCCTTTATTTGGTGTATGTATGGGTTTGCAGTGTATAGGAGAAGCATTTGGAGGTTAGTTGCATTTTCCTGTATCGTTGTTCTAAACATGGTTAAATCTTTATGTAATGGATACTCAACTTTCAATGCACTTTTTTGTATGAACTTTGGTTGTAGGAAAGATTGTGCGGTCACCATTTGGTGTTATGCATGGAAAAAGCTCAATGGTGCACTATGATGAGAAAGGAGAAGAAGGCTTGTTTTCTGGATTATCAAAGTATGAATCAGGTGTTTTTTTCTATGGGTTTCTAATATATGAGTTCTGCGAAGACCGTTATCATAAGTCCGTAAGTGCATACTTAAACAAATCTTGTTGGTCTGTCTTTTTTCAGCCCTTTCCTTGTAGGTAGATATCACAGCCTCGTGATCGAAAAAGATACATTTCCCAGTGATGAACTCGAGGTTACTGCATGGACTGATGATGGTCTGGTTATGGCCGCCCGACACAAGAAGTACAAGCATATTCAGGTAAAAAACCCACTAAAGTGTCAAAAGTATCTTCCTTTAAAAACAGAACTCTTAAGGTCTTTGTAAAAAATGTTTACAGGGAGTTCAATTTCATCCGGAGAGTATTATAACAAGTGAAGGCAAGACAATTGTCCGCAATTTCATCAAACTTGTGGAGAAAAAGGAGGCTGAGAAGTTAACATAGTTTGCCTGAATTGAGTAAATGAAAAATCAGATTTATTCAGTTTGCCAATGCAAAATGTTACTTATCATCATCCCATTGTTTTTATTATAAAGTTTCGGTTTATTCCTCCATCTTTTTAAATTTATGAAATTTGGAAAAACAGAAACCTATGTTTGAATAATATGTTATACTGAAAAAAACTAAAAATGAGTTATGAGTAGCTGAAGATTGGACAATATAAGCATGAGAAAATTTTAGAAGGGACAGCTCCTCTTCCTTATAAACCATGACATGCTTTGCTTGCGGATGGTACAATTTTAAACAAGTGACAAGAACAAAAAAAGCCGAAATCTTTTACTTATTAGCTGATAAATAGAAACGAAATTGATATAATTTAACCATCTCTTTCTTTCTTTTTGTGTGGTTGGTTGAGTTGCACTAAACTCGGAAGATAAGAAGAAGAGCACACAAGTGGGGGACAATAAATCTCCCGAACATACTCAGAGAGGAGGGCAGGTTTTGCTACTTTGGGAGCTACTCCAAGACTCACAGATTTAAAGTACCTGTCTTCTCCAATGTTAAAAGCTGTGTGGTAACGAGTGTTCTTGGTAGATAGATATCTGTTTACATCGAAAACTACAACAACTTTCTCTTCCTCCTCAATGAAAAACCTCCCAGCTTCATCGTCAACCTTAACACCAGCGAGTCCAAATGGTTCCATTTCCAGGACACAGCGTGGGGCTCAATCGTAGTCGTAACCCAGATATGCAATATGTTCTCCTTGTTCTGTTGATATAGCACCGCGAACTGCTCTTCTCTAACACATGAGAAAGATCTTAGAGTGAAACGGAAGAGGCAGACGCGGTCCAAATATCTCTCTTGTAAAATCAAAACATAGTAAAAAATCTTCAGTCACTCATCCATACTTCTCCATTAACTATTTTACTTTATGTCCTAGTTTTACTTAAGAAAATTTAATTCCTATTTTATCACTATAGTTAGGTCCTATTTTTACTCCATTATAAAAGTCAAGTCCTATTTTATCCTTAACAAAAATGTAAGAATTTCTTTTCAATGACACGCGTTGATAAGATACTATATTCCAGTCGGAAATGACGTCAAAAACCCTCCATAAATTAAAGTTAAAGTCGTAGATTTCGTACCCAAAATAGAAATCATCTGAGGTAATCATCCAAAAACCTCAAGATTTTGTGGTTACGGTTGTTGTTGTCATATCCGACAGCATACCTGTCTACTCTCTAGAAATTTGTATTGAGTTCAGTCCACCTTCTTTGCCCTAAATAAGGGTTCCATACCATGAGCCTCGAATGGTCTTCTTGACGCATAATAAGCCGTAGCAGTGAAATAGTTTAGATATATGAACGTGATTAAGTTAATCTACATCCTTTATAAATAGTTCAATCAAGCCTTCGACTTCCTTGTCCTTGCGGCAGTGATGAAATCTAGTTGAACAAACCTTAGAATTCATTGTCATGAACCCCAAAAACCGTTGTTTTGATGTTTTACCTAAAATCCAATCTTTAGATAAATGGTCCCATAATTTGCAAGTGGATCGAACTGTTCTCACTGATGTTATCGGAATCTTGGCCAATATCATCCCTACCAATTCCGGTGGAAGATTGCACATCCTTGTCATTCTTCCAAGTTTCAACAAACGCTGCAATATAACTTAGGGTTTTGTCTCTCTTTTTTTTTTATTTATAATTTGGATATATGTTAGGTTCCATATTAAAAAAGGAATACTCTTTCTTTTCCTCTCTTTTTTTTTGGTTTGTCTAAATTCTCTGTTCCGTTTCCTTATGTGGACAATATATTCAACTTATGAAATTCAAATTCTTTTAATAATTAACTTTGACACAATGTTATCTTCATGTAACAGTTTATCGAAAAACATAGCAGCAAATATAAACACAAGCATACTTATGAATTAGTGTTTTGCAAACCAAACCATTAGTAGATGACAAGAACAGAGGCGTATGATTATACCTCTCAGGCCTCGAGCCATAACTTATCACATCTTGATTATTCTCATGAAAGATAGTTTAATGCTTAACAATTAGTGTAGTCAGACTAATGAAATTTGATTTGAGGGAAAAAATCCCATATTGGTACGGTCTTTGGAGTTTGGACAACGAAACCAAAAGCAAAAAAAAAAAAGATCAAAGCTTCTGGGGAATGTGGTTGACAAGGATCACATATTCTTCAGTCGATAGTGAGATGACGTGCTAATTCAGTGTGAAGTGCATGACCCGCCTGCATTTGAAAGACAACAAAACCCATTCTATTAGAGAACTGTTTTCTCTTTAGAAAACTAGAAGATGTTAAACTAGTATTTGCCTTAAATGCGATTATGTGAGCCACGGGGAGTCCTCCATTTCCGCCTTGTGCTACAAGGGAGAGGTCACCGATTAGGTCAAGGATCTTATGTCGACATGCTTCATTATCAAACCGTAGAGGAGGGTTCATCCATCCATGCTCGGCGCTGCATTAGAGATGGTTTCAGTTAAATATTTTGTCTCTTACCATGGAATCCAGAGTCTTTCAAATGCAATATTTCTTTACCTACAAACAATTGCATTATCCAGAGAACCTCCTTTAATGAGCCCTGCTTCACGCATTCGCTCCACCTGCAAAGAAAAACACTCAGACACTAACCAATGGTTGAAGAAGGAACAGCAGTTTACTGATTCTAAATCTTCTAATCAACAAATGTTGGAATTGACCTCTTCATAGACACAAAAGGTTCTCGATGGTGCGATATCCTTTGCAAAGGAAGAGTCATGGACAGGTCTCCAAGAAAACCACTGACATCCTATAGCAGGAACCTGTAAAGTTCATCATACACAACCTACCGAGTCAAATACCCGTTGATGCAAAAGCAGGAAAAAAGTTTGTTTCCTTCTGTATTCTCAAAATACCAAACTGAACCTGTGCGAAGTCGATACCACAAGTGATCCGAGTCTGTAGAGCAGGAAACGCAGCGACAAAAGAATCGTTCTTGCAAACATACACAGGCTTGTTCACATGCGCTACCATCTTCTCCACAGTCTCACCAACATGGTTTTGAGCCACGTTTATACCAACCTCTTCTATTGCATCAACCCATTCTTTAGCTGATCCATCAAAAATAGGGACCTGTCACTTGGTTAGTCTTTCCCTAGACACATCTATTCCCATGAACCAAAGCTCTAAAACAAAATTTCACTGGAAGAATCAACAAGAGCTACACAGCATAATAATTTTGACAATCTATAACACCCAAATCCAATCAAACCATTCAAAGTTAACATTCAAATTCAATCAAATCAACAGTACGCGCCATTGATTCAGCCAATGGTTAGTGATAGTGATAATGTACCTCGACTTCTCGATCATCTGAAGTTTCGCTCTCGATTTGAATCCTGCAATTATCCACTCCCTTCGCCTCAAGAGCTGATAACAAATGCTCAACGGTTTGGATTTTGAGCTCATCTTTAAACAGCGTTGTGCAAAGAGGCGATTCCTGAGCAAAATCGATCGACGCGGGGATGAATCTAGACCGAAACTCGAAGTACCTCCCAGCTCCGGCGATCTCCGGAAGTAACTTCACCGTCGAATGCTTACCGGAATGAAGAGCTTTCCCTTTCAGCTCCACAGACTCCGCGAGAGTTTGTTGTAATCGTCCACTCTAGTATTTGAACACCAAGAAAAAAAAACGAGCATAATGATTCCAATAAATAGAGATAAAAGTCGTATATACATATATCAGCGTGCGCGAAAGAGATTTACTGGATTCAAGGCGATTGTCGACAACGACGCGACGGAGGAGAATCGAATCCAGGAGATGAGAGACGGCGGCTTAGTGGCTTTGATGGTGGCGGAGAGTGTCATTACTCGGTGAAGAGTGGATTTGGGGTTTCTGATTAATTTAACCTAACCGGGTTATCGGTTTTAAGGACTGTTTTGTAGAGCTCCATTTTTATCGATCGAAGTAGAGTGAGTAAGCTTTTTAAAACCGGGATCAATACGAAATCATTTTTTGTCTTCCAGTTTGGTGAAACTATCACCTCTGAAATCAAATTTTATTTTCATAGTGTGATCTGTGATGTGTAATCCAATATTTGGACTGATTAAGAAATACAAGTGGCATTACAGCATTTACGCATTGCAAAGTAGGCAATATCCGAAGTAGACCGAAATTTAAAAGGCTTAAATCGTAGGCCATGTATTTTGTTTAAGTTTCTTTCTTTATATTTTTAATTAAACATAACTTAACCATCTAATAGTTACGTATGTCTTTTACTTAAGAATAAGATTTTTGTTTTCAAATTAGGAGGTTTCATGGACATAAGACATTGCATGCTGTCTACGAAAACTTCATGAACAAAAAATAGATACTCATTAAAATGAAGGGTAGAAGTGTTATTTCACAAATGGTGGAATGATAAATTGCGAACCAAGATAAGAAATTAGCAAATTCCGAATATGATTTCACTTTTAATGGCATTTTTTCAATTAATTCTATATAACTTGCATTCAACCACTATTTTAAGATCACTACGAGAGTTTTTAAAGCCATAAAATCTAACATATAATTTTAGGACTTGAAACAAATATTTGATTGTGAATTAACAAGGTGTAGACACGTCTCTGACTCTGTTACATTTATGAAAATATCAATGATATAGCTCTTTATTCCTAACTTAAGACTGAGTTCCTCAAGCGTTCTCTAAGAATATGATTCCAAATATTAGTTGAATAGGTGTTATAATTCATATACTTTTCTCATTTAAGAATTCTCGAGAACTTTTATAGAACCTCATTGCACACATTCCAACATATGATTGATTTAAATTTTATTTATTATTAACTTTAAATAAATAATTTAGTTATAACAAAAACTCTCGTAGTGTTTTCCCACTGAACATGCTAGTATCTCTAGAAACAAGAATAAGGGTAACAAATATGTTAATTGGGACGTCGAACATTTTCCCTCATTTCACGCGCAAAACATGCAATCTTCACTAATGACTAATTTCACCTTTTTCTTACTAATAATCATTAATCAGACAATTCAACACATTGGACCACGTCAATATATTAATCTATAATAATTGATCATCTACCTGCCGCCACACAAAAAAAAAACTTATTATTTACCTATTATTTGGCTATCAAAAAGTTAAATACACCCAACCATACAAGATATTGCTTATATATTATCGTTTTCTTTTTTCTGTAATTAAAAAAAAATAATCACAAAAAATAAAATTCTAAAAATAAAATTTGTGGTTAGTTTTAATAAAACGTAAATATTTCATAAACTAAACAAAAAAAAATAGAAAAAATCCCAACTAATATTTAATTACATTCAGATATTATAACAAAAAAACATTCATATATAATAAGTAAAGCGAAAAAGGAAGGATATGTATTCAGTAATAAATTCAACTTAATCCGTCTTCAAAAAAATTAACTTAGGGTTTCCACTTTTTTGAAGCCCCGTTTTCAATTTTTATTATTATATATACATCAACATTAATATATATATATAATTTATATAATAATATAAAATGTTTAAGTGTATATTCTGAAGATAAAATAAAAATATGTAAAATCAACTTCTATTTTTTTCTATATATTTACGTTTGATTACGTTTATGAAAAACTCTAATTTTTATTTTGTTTAGGACCTCCAAATTCTCATAATCGGCCCTGAAGAGCCATAAAATCTCTAGTTTCTTGTCACAGCAATTGCCTACTGATGAAGGAATTGTTCTTGATTTGTCTTTCAGGAAGAAAATAAAATTCGAGAAAAATGCAGAAGCAAAAGGTTGCTGAAGGGGAAAACCTCACTCAGACAGTTTGAGAGCTGGAAAAGGCTCTTTTTGCAGGTGGTGTTGCTGCAAATACCCTGCGAGATTACCAGCAGGAGATTTCAAGAGATGAATGTAACTAAAAACCACTTCATAAGAGCCATAAAGTATCGCCTACTGATGAAATAACTGTTCTTGATGTGTCTTTCAGGAAGAACGGAAAACTCTAGACCAGGAGCTTGAAAACATGCAATGGTTACCGCAAACAGAGTTGCGACGGTGGTAGCAAATGAGTGTAAATATGGTAAAGATAAACTGATGCATGTGAAGCAATGGATTGAAGAACGAAGGTTTCTACAAGTTTACTTTTTACATCCTAGATTCTTAGGATGCAAAATTATTTGCTATATCTATAATATTATTTGTAGATTCTCTACTGTTTGCAGGGAGAAATGCAGCAACTTCGCGATAGGCTCTCCATAACAGACCGAGCCGCTAAATCCGAAGCACATTTAAAAGTAATACATCTTTTGCATTTTTGAGCTTCTCTCAGTTGATCTTGTTTCACAGAATAAAATGTTTGTTTGTGCAATGACCAGGAAAAGTTTTCAACTGCGGATTCAAGTGCTTGAGGAGACACTTCGAGGAACTTCAAGCAGCAGCACCAGGAACATACGCGAGGCTCCATCAAAGAAAGCTCCAGCTGCTCAGATGTCTCATTCCTTGCCTATTAATTTAACTTCTGATGCTAAAGAAAATTCAGAGGAGAAGCCACAAAGTGAAAACCCTACAGCAGCAACTGAGGATAGTGTCCCATATGTTTTGTATTATTTACTAAAGAAAGAATTAGTTTCTTTGAGGACAGCTTCTCGTAAAAAGGATCAAAGCCTCAAAGACAAGGATGATACCATCGAGGTAACATTTCTGCATATGTTTCTGTATGTTCATCTTTTCTTGTTGTAAACGGAAAAAGTATATATGATGATGAAAACGCCTCTGACATGTAAAACATAGACTAATGGAAATATATGTAAAATATTGGAAACGCCTCTGACATGGAAAAGGGAGAACCCACGATGAACTAAGCAAGAACCCGACGATAGACCGTATTGACTAAGTCGGATCTCACGCTAACCGTATTGACAAAGCGAGGGGGTTTATGGGCTCCAGGTACAGCGAGCATCGTAGGCGCTACTCAGCCATGGCTCAAGCCGTTTCTTTAGGATCCATACCCACGCCACCCCACGAAAGTCGTGTTGGTTACCGTAAGATCAAACCGTCGTGTTGATCTACCGGAAAATTCTTACAAAGACCACCGGAGTTTCCGCCGAAAATTAAGCCATAGAAGCAGATCGTCAACTTATGAATGAAAAGAAAGAAACAAAGCTTATGAAGATCTATTGAAGTTCGGAAAACTTAGAGAGATTTAGAACATGTTTAGAGAGAGAAAATTTTAGAGAGAAGTTTTTATTATTTCTCGATGTGTATTTTACAATGGGGGAGCACACATATTTATAGGGGGAGGTGAAGACGCTGACATAAGCGCTTACCTCAGCGATGACATCATGTTTACATCATGATTATATCATCGCTTACATCACACTACTTATATATTACATCATCGCTTACATCAGCGATGACATCACACTTATATCACACTAATATCATGCTGATATCATCTTGACATCATGCTGACATTATTTATTTAGCATAATAATTATACATAATTAATCATCAAGCTTACTCAATGATTCATCTCGAAATCTTCAATGTGCTTCGTGCAGCATCCGTACTCTGTTCCCGGGCACTTATACTGTGGTTCTGGCTCAGAGAAGTCTTCGGGGGAGTCTATATTAACGTTAATATTGAACTCTCGTCCGATTTCGTCGAGATCCATAATAGGATTATCGTCTGGTGACTGAGCGTCTTGGAAGTATTCTGCTGGACAGCTTGGTGAGGATGGTTCTGGTTTTGCTGCTTTGAAACGACGTTTTTCTTCATTAGACATGAAGAATTGTAGATCTTCGTCTAGACTCATTTGATAGTCGATGGAATAGTAGGACCAGTTCTGGTTGAACGGGATATGAAATGTCTGTCGAGCATTGTTGAGGCGGAATGCATGAGTTTGAAATTCTTCATATAGAGCATTATCGCGAACGTTGAAGTCTGGTCTGATTCCATGCTTGAAATCCTTGTGATGAATGAGGTTGGGTAGTGCGTGAACCTTTGCAGTTCTGTCGTTGACTTGAATTGGTCGATGGAAGAAATAGATAGTGTGTGGACTAAAGAAAAGATTTAGACCACCTGGTTCTTTGAGTTTCTTGTAGGGGATTTGCATCGATTTTGCTGAATTTCGTAGCTTGCCACTCCAGTTGACTAGCGGGTTGAACCATGTGAGGAATGTTGAAAGTCTTTCTTGTTGACCTTGTTGTTCGTTGACGTATTGGTATAACCATTTGATATCGAATGAGATACCAATAGTGTATACTGCACAGAGATACCAGAGGAAACAGAGAACTTCTTCCGGCATATATTTGTTCTCGATCCTGTACAGATGAGCGAACGGGTAGTCGGGATGAATGCCTAGCGGTGCAATGTATCTTCCGTAGAGCCCGTGGTTTGTTAAGATGATTAATTGGTAGTGGAATATCCTGTTTCGCAAAGTTTCTCGAAAATGTCCTTTTGTGATGAGAGGCTTCACGTCTTTTGGCATGTTGTTGTCGAAGTCATAATATGTCTTTGATGATGAAGAACTCGCCATGATGTTTATGCCTTGGAGAGGCTTTCTGCTGAGCATATCGGCTAGAATGTTCTTCGTGCCCTTTAAATAGACGGTGTCGAAGTCGTATTTTGAAAACCATTCACTCCATCGTAAAAGCTGTTGATGCGGGACCATCTTCTGCTTGAATTGTAACATCTTCGGAAAAGAAGACATATCCATTTCGATTCGAAATTTATGTCCGATCAGATGAAATTCAAACTTTTCGATTGCTCTTTTGACGGCTAAGATCTCTTTGAACGTTGAGTGATAGTGCATCTCTGAATCTTTAAAGCGTCCACTTTTGTATCCACATATTTGTCTTTTTCCATTTTCTTCTTCAAGTAATACTGCACCCCAGTATTTGTCACTTGCGTCAGTCTGTAGAACCCGTGTTCCCGTAGAGGGAATCTTTAAAGGAGGTAGCTTCTGAATCTCCCTTTTTAGGTGTCTGACTGCTTCAGTTTGTCGTTTTGTCCACTGTTGAGGATTCTTTATCAACATCTTTCGTAGTGGATGAGTCAGCTGCGAAAGTTGCGGGATAAAGTCGCCTAGATAGTTGATTACACCAAGGAATTGCTGAATTTGTCGCTTTGTCAGATTTTCTTCTGGGAAGCTCAGAAGTTCTGTAGCTAGATGGGCTTGGGCTGCGAACTGTCCTTGAGTAATTTCCATTCCAAGAAATTCGATACTGGATTGGGCTATGATCATCTTTCGGGCCGAAAGCATGATACCATATGATTTCACGATTTTGTGGAATTTCTGAAGGTCTCTGATATGATCTTCTTCTGTAGTTGAAAATAGTAGGATGTCGTCGATGTAGATTAACACCGTATGTATCAATGGTTTGAATATCCTTAGCATCGCCTGTTGGAACAGCGATGGTGCTGTCTTCAGACCAAAGGGTAGAACCTTCCATTGTAAGTGGCGGTTCGGTAGGCAGAATGCCGTTTTGTATTGATCTCAGGTTGAACACCGAGTTGCCAAAATCCTGACTTGAGGTCAAATTTGGAGAATATTGTTGCACCTGAGAGATGCTGGAGCAGCGATCTTTTGTTCGGTAATGGGAACTTGATGTCTTGAAGGTATTGATTTAGTGGCTTGTAATCAATTACCAGTCTTAGCTTTCCTCGTGCTTGTTCAGCTCGGTTGTTGACGTAGAATGCTTTGCACGCCCATGGTGAGTTAGTTGATGAGACTATTCCTTGTCGGATTAGTTGGTCGCATTCGTCGTTGGCTTGTTGCAGTAGAGCTGGAGACATTCCTGCGTGACTCGCTTTAGTAGGAGTTGTTGCCATCTTTTCTTTGAACGGAAGTGATACAAAGAAGTCTTGGTTGAGCCATAGAGGAGTTTTGCATTTCGTCAGAAATTCAACATGTGAATCTGCACAAGAGACTGCTGCAATCTCCTTTTTGATTTCTTCAAATGTTGGAGCGATAGGATTTTCTATTGCAAATAACCTATGCAATGTTGTGAAAGCCTTGAATAGTCCTTTCCATTTGATTCCTCCTGGTTCGATTGAAATATCAAACCTTTTCTTCAGTATATTGTAGGAATCCCATCCGAGAATTAGATCTTTTCCGGGTGCGGATGATCCGAGGACTTCTGTAGTGAATTGGCATCCAGGTAAAACTTCGATTGTAATAGGCTTGGACTTGAGTGTGATTTTTAAAGCTCCTGAGTTTGCCACTCTGAATTCTTGCTCAAATGGTGTCCACATCGATGGAGGTAGAATCTTTGGATTTAGTATCGACGTGTGAGCTCCAGTGTCGATGAATGCAATGACATGGATTGGATCTTCAGCTTCTGTTGGATCAAAGATTGTGACCGGCAGGTGTGGAATTGTCATGATATCTTCTTGTTGCGGTATCTGACAAATCTTGAAACAACAATCATCAAATGCTTCTTCATCTGAAGTTTCTGAGGAAGTATCATAGTCGGAGTATCCACATATTGCTTCATTGTCATCACTGTCGTAAGATAGGACGGATTCGAGATCATGATTTTCAAGGTCGATATCCGGCGCTATGCGTGATATTGAGCTGATGAGATACTGCCTTTTCTTCGTTGACTTGTTCGGGCAGTTCTTGGCGTAGTGTCCTTCTTTGCGACAAAGAAAACACTTGGTTGACTTTCGAAAGCTTGTTTTCTTCTTGAAGAATCGTCTGCGTCGAAAACCTTTAAAGTTGTCTCTTCGTGTTGCTCTTCTTTGCTTTCTATGTTTGTGTCTGGTGTTGCAGGAACATGTTCTTTTTGATTTCGAACATTTGATTGATAGGTCTGGCCTTGCACAAATCTTGGATAGTTGTCTAGACTTATCCATGAATTCCATCCAAAACTCTTTCTGTTTGCATAACTTGTCAAGGGTCCGATTGATGTATTGTTGGATTTGACCGATTGAGATTTCTTCAACAGTCTGACCTTGATCTCTGATGTAGAGTTTGGTTTGCTGGCTTAGATATTTGTCTATTGATGAGAGGTAGACGTGCTTCAAGCTCGGATTGTTGAGTCCATTTAGAGCATAGAATCTTCTCGCTTGATGCTTGAAATGTTTTGCCAGATCTTTCTTCTTCAATGAACAACACTTTGCTGCAAAGTATTCTTCTTGTATTTGTTCCTTTTGATGATTTGGTGTACCGATAAATTCTCGATGGATTTCTCCGAGTAACATCGGTATTGTAGTGTCATAGACTTGGTTTTGTCTATAATCACCGAGTGAGTTCCACCATTCTTTGAGGGCTCCAGAAAGCCTTGCAGTAAATTGTTGGATGACAGCGTACGTTGTCGAAGTTAGTGCTTCAGAATTCATCCAAGCGTGAAATTCGTCAAGACGTTCTTTCCATTTCTCGAATGGAATATCGTCGAACGTAAACGTCATGACTTTTGAAGCGAATTGCTTTTCTGGTTTTTTGTGTTCTTGAAAATGTTGATAATTCATCTCTTCATCGCTTGAGAAAACTTCGTTTACACTTGGCTCTCGCTTGGGTGTATAAGAACTTTCTCCGATAGCAAATTGTTTCAGCATTGTCTTCTTCTGATTCGGTTTGCGACTCAGTTGAATTCGTGTCCGAGTAGTGCTCTATTATCGGGGTTGGTGATTTCGTTGTCTCCACTGGTTGCGAAGAGTATGCCTGTTTTGTTTCAGGCTTTTGCACTGTCTCGTTAGCTGATTGGGTTTGTGCTGCCGTTTGAGCTTGATTTGCCATGTCGTTGAGCAGATTGGTCATCGAGAATTCGATGATTCCAATGTCTTTATCTTTTCCCTTCTTCTTGCGATCATCAAGGGAATCTTGGCTCGAGTGAGATGAAGTAAGTGCAGGTGTTCGCGCTTGCTTGGTTTAAACTTCAGGTCCTCTGTACCGTCTAGTTCGTTCTCGAGTTGGCCTAGGTTTGTACTGGTAAGGCGTCGTCATGGCATAACGAGAAATGAGCGCTTCATCGGATGACAAGAATCCTGGCGAGGATGTTTTTGGCCTTTGACTTTGACCTCCAAAAAGGAATCCTGGAGAATAGGATTGTTGAGGCATTGGAGTGCTCAAGAACGTATTTCCGTAGGAAGGATAATACGTTTCTGACGGCCTTTGTTGCTGCATGCTCTCAAAGTATTTCAGCAGATCTTTTAACTGGAACTTGAGATTATTCATCTCGGCTTCTCTGCTCTGAAACTGTGAGGTATTAACCATCATTTGCTTTGACATTGTTAGCATCTCATGATGGAGCGTTTCGAGTCGAGCATTGATTTCTGCGATTGACTTAGTGAGAGACGTTAGTCTTCTGTCATAGTCTCTATTCATCTGGTCAAACTTCTGATTCATGTTGCTCAAAATATGGTTTTGAGCGATAACGTTTTCTGTTTGCCAGTTGAGGACTTTTTCTCCTTGGCTTAATTGCTCTGGTCCGGATGAATTGATAGCTTTCGATACTATCTTTGGACTATGCGCTATGTTATTTCGTGTGAAGTCTTCAGGCGGGGGAAAAGGAGGGAAGTCGTCTTGACTCATCATCATGATTTCTTTCTCCTTCTTCTTGTCCGAGTATTGGACCAAGAATTCGTATCTTCCGGTTCCTTCGCCTAAAGTGCCGACTGTAGGATCGCCATCAAGATATCGTGGATAGAGAGGATCCTTCTTCTTTCTTCTTCTTTGTCGGATTTCTTCATCAGATTCGTAATCGGTATCCATACATGCTGAACACGAACAGACATCAAAGTATTGATGACCGTTTTCGTCTTTGAATGGGAATACGACAGAGCCGTCTTGACCAAAGGATATTGGTTTTGGCATCTGTTCTTTGTATGGACCGTAGAACTCGTGTTCATCAATTCTAATGGAGAACTGAGTGAACAGCTGTTTGCGAAACAAGGATGATCTTGGTTTCTCGAACTTGATTTCGGTTGTACCGTCGTTTCGTGTGTGAAAGCTAGCTTCAGATAGTTGAATCGGAGTTTGGGCCGATTGGTGTAGCTTTTCGTAGCTAGTTATCCATTTATCTGGTAGCTGCTGGATGAGTTCTTCTCGAGATATCTGTCGAGGAATCTGGACAGCGTTTGGAGCTTGTGATGCTGACGTGACTTCAAGGTAGAGCGCTTCGTCAGAGGATGGCAGGATGAGATCAAGAGCATGGTCTTGAACCCGATAGACTATTTGATGATGAATAGTCGCCATGATACTGTCTTCTTTCATTTTGGCTCCAGTGAGTTGTAGTTGGACCTTTAAAGTCTTTAAAAGATGTGGATCTTGTAAAGAAACATTAAAGTTTGGAAACAATGTAATGAACACTGTTCCGGCGTTTAACGTTGTCTGTACCGTTCCAATACATGCTTGTTGGTAAGACTTTAATCTTGAGTCGAGCAGGGCAATTCTCGCGTAGACTGGTAGACCTTTTCGTGCATGTAAGGTCAGACCGATACGAACTACTCCGAAGTGTAGATGCGTATAGCCTTGGTGTTGCCATAGTTGTGGTAGATTCTCTGGAAGATTGAGCGATATGAACTGCTCCTCTTCTGTAGCTGGAACTTGGCAAGATGAGAATTTGCTTGACTGCACGTATTCGCGAACCTTCCTGTGTGAGGATGGTCGGATGAGCTGTCGAACTCCGTTTACCGAAAAAGCACTTGGCTTCTTGGAAAAGATTTCATACGGATTTACAAGAGGAAGAGTAGTTTCAGGGAGACGTTGATCTCCTGGAACATACTCGATTTCGTATAAAGAGTTTATAGTAGGAAAAGAAGAACGATTTTTATTTTGGTTTTTATTTTTAGGTAAAGTAGAAATAGCAAACTGGGAATCAAGAACGGAATTTTCGGAAATAGACATGATTAGAAAATAGTTTTCCAGAACATTCAAATCGATCATTCATAAACAATGATTCACTCTATCAAAACATAAGTCTAGGCTCTGATACCATAACATAACAGACGAGGGAGAACCCACGATGAACTAAGCAAGCGGAAAAAAAAACAGGACTAAAGTATTGAACTATCCTCATTTGCTATTGGGTTTCTTCTTTAGACTTATTCTCTTGACTTATTTGCTATTGGGGTTTATCTTGTATTTTGGAATTCGCTTTGTATTTTTCTTTTTCTAGATTTTTGTTTCTGGAGATTTATCTTGTTTATGTCTGATCTTCTCACCGGTGTTTCACCAGTGTTTGTATTTTTCAAGTTTTATTAATATAATTCAGATGACAAAAAATATAGTATTGAACTATCCACCTATATATAATTGCATTCAACCACTTTATTAAGATACCTGCAACAATTCTTGAAGTCATAAAATCTACATATAGTTATAGAACTTGAAACAAATATCTGATTGTAAACAAGGTGTAGACACGTCTCTGCCTCTGTGTACATTTATGAAAATGATAGATCGTATAGCTCTTTATTTTTATTTGTAACTTAAGGGGTGTATTGGATGAAATATTTGGTGTGATTTGAGTTTTAATGAGATTTGAGATGATTTGGTTGAATTTTGATGAATTATGATTTTTATTATTAAATTTTCTGAAATCTCAATTAAAACCATGAGATTTTGATATTTGTATTTTTAATTAAGAAAGATTTTATGAAACTTTCAAATCCAATTCTTATAATATTTTTCATAACAAAAAATTTGATTATATATTTTAAAATCATTAATCCAAACACTAGATTTTAAAATATATTTTAAAACTCATATTTCAATAACACATGATTTGTCATTTTAACTCAAATATCTCAAAATGATAAGTTGAATACACCTTCTAATACTGATTTTCTAAAGTGTTATTTAAGAATATGATTCCAAATATTAGTAGAATAGGTGTTAAAAATTCATATAATTTTCTTATCGTGGTCTATTGATTTTTTTCTATTAGTAGAATAGTGTTCCAAATATATTTTTTCTATTTAGGAAATATGAAATTTTCAAATGTAAATTCTTCCACGCATGTGGTATATTTGAATTTGTTGTAATATGGAGGGCAAAAATAAATCAAAGTCCTATTGTGCTATAACCTTTAAAAATAATTAATTTACACCATTTGTAAATATGAGTTGTGAAATAATAATGATAGGATGGGCATATATTAAGGAGTGGTATTAGGATCAAAGTCTCCACTCGCATTGTTTGATTCTTCAAGGCATAGCAAAGAAGTGGCACATGGGTGCACGCAGCTTTCTTCCTTGCCTCGCTTTTCTCTTTTTTCTCCTTTATTTTATCCTCAGGCCTTTCCTTTCAAATTAATTACTGACGTAAAAATATTTGGTGACATTGCAGTAGAACGTGTACCATTTATTATTTGTGTAATAAAACGGTATAAACTTGTCAGTACTATAGAATTGCATCTGGTAAAAAACGTAAGAGCAATACAAAAAATATATTATACATTAGGAAAAAAACGTTATATTATGCTCCTGTCAAAATTATTTTTAGATCTTCTATTATATGCATGTCAGCCATCACGATGTTCCTAGAGACTATCTTCATCACACTAAAAGGACTATCATAGACAATAATGAGGTTAAAAATATAATATGTACATAGGATATGATGTTGATGCTATTGTGTTTAATGTGTTGAAAGTGTTTTTCTCCTGAAAATGTGAGAGAATAGTTCTAAGATTGAGTTATAGACTCAGTCGTCCCCTTCTGATTAGATGACACCCAAAGTATTATATTTATATTTTTTATAAAAAAGGTATTGTATTTATAAGAGAGTATTTCATAGTTCCTTATGGATCCAAAATCCATATGTCACACTTATAGATCCAAAATCCATATATGATATGCACATTACGAGTAGCTAACAAGTAATAACTAATAGTTAAAATTTATCCTAACATACATTATTCTGAGTTCTGGATCCAATGAATTGATATTTTTTACAACAGTATTTTATGGGAAATATCAATTCAGTTTAGTCACCTTGTGTATCTGTTACTTTAAATTTTAAAACCCACAATAATAAAGCATTATTTTATCGACAGGCCTCGTTGTAGTGGAACACTCGCATAATATCTGAGCCAAATATAAACATAGACTAATGGAAATATATATATAATATTGAAAACGCCTTTGACATGGAAAAGAAAGAGGAAAAAAACAGAACTAAAGTATTGAACCAGCCACCTATATAACTTGTTTTCAACCACTATATTATGATAACTACAACAATTTTTGAAGTCATAAAATCTACTTATAATTTTAGGATTTGAAACAAATATTTGATTGTAAACAAGATGTAGACACGTCTCTGTCTCTGTTACATTTTATGAAAATGATCATATAGCTTTTTTATTCCTAACTTAAGACTGATTTTCTTAAGCGTTCTCTAAGAATATGATTCCAAATATTAGTAGAATAGGTGTTAAAATTCATATACGTTTCTTATCATCGTCTATTGATTTTTACATAAAGATAGAACCAACCAACCTTACTTGAGAAAAAAAAGAGAAGAAACATTATCTCTCGGAAAAAGAAAAAGGGTAACAAATATACTTGGGACATCGAACATTTTCCCTCTTTTCACGCGCAAAGCATCTAATCTTCATTAATGACTAATTTACACCTTTTTCTTACTAATAATCACTAATCAAACAATTGAACATATTGGACCACGTCAACATATTTACCTGCCGTCACAAACATTTTGTTTTTTGGACTATTTAACTATTATTTTACCATTAAAAAGTTGAATACATCCAACCATATAAGATATAAATTCTTTTGATAAAGAATGTAAAAGATATAATAAATTGCTTATACCTTATGACACTCAATCGTTTTCTCTTTTTTGTAAATTATTTTAAAAGGAGAAATGTACACAAAAATAAAAATTCGTGCTTAGTCTTGATAAAACGTAAATATTTGATAAATTAATTTTTTTTTAAAAACAACAGAAAAAAATTCGATGACATTCATATATAATATTAGAGTGAAAAATGAAAGTATATTGTAGTCAAAATAAATTCAACTAAAAGTGTCTTCAAAAAAGTTCAGATTTATTCCATATCATTATTTTTGTATTTTTATATAATTTCTTTTTAATGTCAGAAGAGACCCCGTCGACAAAATTTACTGTAAGCTACTAAAGAAAAATAGTAGAAAACATAGTACTAATTTCGATTTACTTAGTTAATTGATTAATCCGAAAAGTAACATGTTCGACTTCGAACTTTAGTGTTTAAGAAAGAGATCAAGGATTAATTAATTACAAATCTTTGCGTCATCCTCTCGCTGTCTTGTCAAATCTAATAGTGAGAAGAAAGAAACCACTGTAACTGCATTTATAAATCTCCCTTTTTTTTGTCCTCTTTATTCATTCTCTTCTCTTCACTACAAAAAAAAAACAAAAAAAAACGAGAGAGTTCTTATTAAACTCTCTATCTCTCTCTAGGTTAGCATTTGGATCCCAAGAACTCTTTATCTCTCTCGTCTTTGGATGTGATTTTCTCTCTTCTACTAAATCTACATTACTCAGATCGGAGATGTCGGAAGTTTCCGATGACGGAGGTGTGTCGGCGACGGTTAATGAACATTCTGCGCAAACTCCGGCGTCGTCGTATCCGTCATTGACGGTGTCGGCGTCTTTTAAGGAGAGTGGTGGAGGTAAAAGCTCGTTGAGACGAAGACCAGTTAGGCCGAGCTTTGATGCTGCGGCTGATAATGAGTTCATTACTTTGCTCCATGGCTCGGATCCAGTTAAAGTGGAACTTAATCGACTTGAGAATGAAGTTAGAGGTTGAATAATGCTGCTCGATCTATTTGTTTTTGTTTCGGTTCAATTCTAGTTTTTTTTTTTTTATATAAATGTTCTCTCTATTGTGTGATTCAGATAAGGATCGTGAGTTAGGAGAAGCTCAAGGTGAGATCAAAGCTCTTAGATTATCTGAGAGACAAAGAGAGAAAGCTGTTGAAGAGGTTTGTGTATTTTTGTATTTCTGATTTTTTTTGTTATTTTCCAATTTCATCACATTCTGAAAATTTTTATCATGAATGGTTCAGGTGCATTTGATCGTAATGTGTTTATTACATTATGTGTCAGAGATTTTTAGACCGGACTTTGTAGGATTTGACTTTTTCTTTTGTGTTGTTTTGTAATATTAAGCTTACTGAGGAGCTTACTAAGTTGGATGAGAAGCTCAAGTTGACTGAATCAATTCTCGAAAGCAAAGTATTGTGATTATAATCCTTTCTTAGTTTTGATTATGTTTTACC
The DNA here is from genome assembly GCA_963922655.1 of Cardamine chenopodiifolia. NCBI lineage: Eukaryota > Viridiplantae > Streptophyta > Magnoliopsida > Brassicales > Brassicaceae > Cardamine > Cardamine chenopodiifolia. Next base: position 8,801,551 of record OZ000459.1, read on the forward strand.
TTTCCATTTTATTATGTTAATATTAATATGATTATCAACCGTGTTGCAGAATCTTGAAATCAAGAAAATCAATGAGGAGAAGAAAGCTTCAATGGCTGCTCAGTTTGCTGCTGAAGCTACCTTAAGAAGGGTCCATGCTGCTCAGAAGGATGATGACATGCCTCCAATTGAAGCCATTCTTGCTCCATTAGAAGCTGAACTTAAGCTTGCACGATCAGAGGTAATTTACATTACCTTTTGTGTACTTTCATATGGGATATTGAAACTTTATGAGGTCACTGATCAACTGGTTTGTTTTTGCATAGATTGGGAAGCTTCAAGAAGACAACAGGGCTTTGGATCGTCTGACTAAATCAAAAGAAGCTGCTTTACTTGATGCTGAGAGGACTGTTGAAGCTGCCATGGCGAAAGGCGCCATGGTTGATGATCTTCAAAATAAGAACCAGGAGTTAATGAAACAAATAGAAATCTGTCAGGTTCTGTGGTCATCATCTTATTCTTTGTATTTTTACTTAATATATGGATCTGCTCATCACATGCCGTTTGCTAACAAATCTGATTAATTTATTTTATGGTTTTAGGAAGAAAACAAAATTCTAGATAGAATGCACAGGCAGAAGGTTGCTGAAGTGGAAAAGCTTACTCAGACAGTTCGAGAGCTGGAAGAGGCTGTTCTTGCAGGTGGTGCTGCTGCAAATGCCGTGCGAGATTACCAGCGGAAATTTCAAGAGATGAATGTAACTACATTAACACAGTTCATAAGAGCCATAAAGTATCTAGTTTTGTGTCACAAGAATCACCTATTGATGAAGGAATTATTCTTGCTGTGTGTTTCAGGAAGAACGGAAAACTCTAGACCGGGAGCTTGCACGTGCAAAGGTTACAGCAAACAGAGTTGCCACGGTGGTAGCAAATGAGTGGAAAGATGGTAACGATAAAGTGATGCCTGTGAAGCAATGGCTTGAAGAACGAAGGTTTCTACAGGTTTACTTTTGATAATGATGGCCCTTCTCCTTGATTCTTAGGATGCAATTATTTTGCAGTGAGCAAGGCCTATCGATATCTATATTCTTAGTTCAAGATTCTCTACTATATGCAGGGAGAAATGCAGCAACTTCGCGATAAGCTTGCCATAACAGATCGAGCTGCTAAATCCGAAGCACAGTTAAAAGTAATGCATCTAATGCATTAGCCAACTTCTCTCAGTTGATCTTATTACACAGAACAAGAATTAAAATTTTGTGTTTGCAATTACCAGGAAAAGTTTCAACTGCGGCTTAAAGTGCTTGAGGAGACACTTCGAGGAAGTTCAAGCAGCAGCACCAGGAATACACCCGAGGCAAGAAGCATGAGTAATGGACCCTCTCGAAGGCAATCGCTTGGTGGAGCTGAAAACTTACAAAAATTTCAATCAAATGGTGCTTTATCAAAGAAAACTCCAGCTTCTCAGATCAGACATTCCTTGTCCATTAATTCAACTTCAGTGTTGAAGAATGCTAAAGGAACATCTAAGTCATTTGATGGAGGAACAAGATCCTTGGATAGGGGAAAAGCACTTTTAAACGGACCTGGGAATTATTCTTTCAGCAAGGCTTCTGATGATTTCAAGGAAGCAGAGTCAGGTAATGGTTGGAAAGAAAATTCAGAGGAGAAGCCACAAAGTGAAAACCCTACAGAAGCAACTGAGGACAGTGTCCCAGGTGTTTTGTATGATTTACTACAGAAAGAAGTAGTTTCTTTGAGGAAAGCTTCTCATGAAAAGGATCAAAGCCTCAAAGACAAAGATGATGCCATCGAGGTAACATTTCTGCATATGTTTCTTATGCGCATATGAATCTGTTCTTGTTGTAAACAAGAAGAAGTATATATAATGATTTGCGGTTTGTAGATGCTAGCGAAGAAAGTGGAAACATTAACAAAGGCAATGGAGGTTGAAGCAAAGAAGATGAGAAGGGAAGTAGCTGCGATGGAGAAAGAAGTTGCTGCGATGCGTGTGGAGAAAGATCAGGACAACAGAGCCAAAAGGTTTTCAAATAACAGGAGCCCATCCAACACTGCACAGATTCTTGCTGGAAGGTATGTATATATCTATCTATCTTTTCACTTTGTATCGCGCATTTCCAGAGCTTTCGATAACAAAATCTACAGTTTAGACTGTTTGATTGAATTTGGCGTTTTGGTATCGCGCAGAGCCGCTGGACGGAGTGGTGGGTTAACAAAGAGTACCCAGTGAGGAATAACAAGTAAAAGAATGTCATAGGCTCTTGTTATGAAGCTGTTTTAACCATATATCTTGCTTTTACTTTGTTTTTTTTTCTTTACCTCATGTGATTGATTTGTATCACCATATAACTTAGCATGCTGATAATCCCATCCTCACAACTATAACCTAGTAAAAACAAAAGAGAGAAGAGAGTTTGTGACATAGATTTGGTTTTAAAGTGGTTAGAGGGAGGAGGAGATGAAAATCCGAAGAGAAGAGAGAAATGTTAACATTTTGGCTTACATTTTCATCTCTTTTTTTTCGGAAGTTAGTTTGGTTTGGGTGTATAGGGTAGAGAGCTTTTGTATTTGGCTTCTCTGAGAGTTTGTGTAACTCTGATTCCTTATTTGTTTGTCTTTTGTGTGATTATTCGTTTGTATTTTGGGTTTTCTGATATATGATATAATATATTTTTATATGCCTTTGTTCAAACCTTGAAACTCAGTATTTTATTCATGATAATGAAAAAGCCGAAGCCAAACAAAGTAAGAACATTTGGTAGTTTTGATGAGTCTCTCTTAATCATACAATGCGTCTGCAGAGAGTGACACCATCACCAATGGAGACTTGAGAGAGCTCGATACGAGGATCAGAAGCTAGCTTCTTGTTCAAGTCCATAAGAGCTTTTCTGTTAACTCTCATGTGCTCTGGCACGCTTTCTTCCTTCTCCGCCACAAACCCAAACCACAATGTGTTATCAAAGGCTATAATTCCCTCTACCTTCACCAGCTTCATTAGTCTCTCGTACATGTTGGGGTAGTTTGGTTTATCAGCATCAACAAATGCGAAATCAAACACCGGTTTGGGATTCTCCTGCATCATTGCATTAACCAATCTCATCTCTAATTTTGTCACATTTATAACAATAATAATAATAATCATAATCATCAGGGGAGAACGTACACTCAACATCTTGTCTAAGGCTTGAAGACAGTCAGATTGGATGAAAGTGATTTTGTGATCAATACCGGCATTCTTGATGAACTCTAGGCCCATCTCGTAAGCTTCTTTATCAATGTCTATAGCAGTAATCTGTATTCATAGATGCTCTTATCAATTTTGCTTGTTTGATTTTTGAGGAAATTAAGGATTAGTGGTTGTATACATACATGTCCATCCTCAGGCAATACAAGGGCGGTCGAGAGCAGCGAATAACCCGTGAAAACACCGAGCTCTAGCGTATTCTTTGCATTCATCATCTTTATAACCATCGATAAGAAATGACCCTCATCCACCGGTACTCCCATCTCGCTTCTACCCATACAAACACATCATATTTGTTATTGTAATCCTCCCAGCACTGTTGCCATTTAGGTCTCGAAATGTTTATTTGTTTTTTGTGTTACAATCACATGATGTTATTATAGTTGTTTTTTATTCTATTCAAAGTAAATATTATATTCTTTTATTTATTGTAAACGCAAACGGTAAGAAAAGAAAGAGATATTTGCGTTCACACTTGAAAGCTATAAGTTTTTTTTTTTAATAATAGAAAGTGAAAATGTTTACTGTTAAAAGTTGAAAACAAAAAATATCACATACTTGCGATTAGTACCAAGGTACAAAACGTGTCTAGGATCTAACATTATAAAACTTGCAATTGTTAGAAAGAATGAACATATAGACTCTTATATTAGCTCAAGTCAAGTGATGGTCATAGAAACATGCACAAATAGATCAGCCTTACTTACAAATTGCCATACTTATGGACCGTAGCTTCTCGTAATTTCTTCAGATGTTCATGCTCTCTTGGATACGCCGTCGTTTCGAGGATGTACTGTCTCACAAATTCACAACCACAAGCGTCTAATTAATTTACGTGTTGGTTCGGATTTAGCATGGACGGAAGATTTTGCTCATTAAATAATAAATATTCATCACACCAGACAAAGCTAAGTAAAATTTTGCAGATCAAGCAAGACTTTGAATCAGAACAAAAAATTAAGTAGGAAAAAACAACTAGAATGATTAAAAGACCTTTTTGAGAGCCTCGCTCTTGAGAATCCCTTTGGTCGGAATCAATTTCTCCATAGCTAGCTCTCTCTTTCTTGAGTCCTCTCAATCTTGATGCCTTCAAAAGCTCTGTAATGCCCATTAACATATATATATATATATATATATCTATTACTCTAGTTAAAGACAAATCATTGAAGTAGATAATGTTAGTGGCCTAGTAAGTATCACTAGCTGGACAAGTGTATACCATCTTTCGTATTTTTTATTATTATTTTTTTTATAACGTACGTTTATGTGACTTTTATATATCTTTTTTTAATCTAGCTTAATGTTCAAGCTGCTATACAATATCATTATATCATAAAACATTTTAGACTAGATATATTTGCCATCTCTTATTGTTATCCTGATAATCTTTTATCGCATCATCACACCGTATTTTTCATTGCCAAGAGTTAAAATGTTTTATTTGTTTTGTGTATATCAAAATCATGAACTCTAAAGTGGAGTATTTGTTTAACGGAATTAGATACTTAGTGACCGAGACTCAACATTGTTCTAAAGAGAACCTTTTGCTCAAATTCATCATTATAGATTTTACCAAATTACTTGTACTCAGGTAGAGATCCAAAGGAGGTCCAGGAGGTATAAAAAGAGGAATGTTCAGATTGCATATGTTTAAGTAGATTCTCGGAGGTCGAAAGAATATTAAGTAGATTCCATTAATGTGCGGTTCTATTCCATAAATACCACAGATCAAAAACCTAGGCCTTGATTGGTAATGGATGTTGGAGTGGTTTTTTGGGTTTAAAATTTTTCAAAATTTAATTATAGTCATTCATGGTTTTGAAAAAAATAAATTCCCTAAAAATAGAAAATTTGGATTTTGATGGTTTTTGCACATTTGTAAACGGAATCCAAAATCCTACTTTTTAGTAGTTTTATAGAGATTTTGTTGCGTCATTTTTTTCTTTTCTAAAAAACACTCTATTAAAGTCAATTTTTTATTTTTTAATGTATTTTTTACTAAATTCTTTAAAACTAAAATCCTATTCTATGGGGGTTTTCCATATGACTTGTGTTAACTATCTTTCTTTCTATATTTTTCTATCTTAAAAATATTTTTATTTTTATTAATTAATAAATCTAAATACTATTTTTTTCTATACAAGAGCAAAATCTCTTCGTGCTATTTTTCTACACACAAAAATCTCATCTCCATTTGTCTACAAATCAAACTTGCATCATTATGGAACTCTTAGCGTTGATAGTAGTTTAGGAAATACTGTGTTATTTTTACGCAATAAACTTACGTATTTTTCAATATTTTGTGGTATTATGAAATTTTGTAAGTTTTTATTTGATTATTAAATTTAATATCATTATTTTAGTAATTTTCAAACACATATAATCAAAACTAAAAATCAAAATAGAAAAAAAAAGTAAAAAAAATTATATATAAAAACAAAAAACTAAACAGGTTCACCATTCAAATTTTGAAAAACTAGAAACTACAAAAAAACTCAAAAACCAAAAACTAAAAACTACAAAAAAAACTCTTAAACATTCATGGCCCTAGTATATGATAAGATTGATAAACCATGGTTTTTCCTAAATATTTAAAGCCTTTTTTAGGAGATCAAATCAAATACCTAAATTATAATATATGATAAGATTGATAAAAAAATTGATAATAATATAGAACGAGGGTTTTATTATGCATTAAATATTGAGATCAGATTTTACTGTTCTAGTTTGCGAATGGTTTAATGCATAATGAATATAGTAGATTATGACCTCTTATTATAAATCAAAATCTACTATATTAAAAAATTTCACTTAGTTTTATCATAGTTTTTACTTAAGTCAAATTATGTACAAATGATTGTTCCTCAATAAATAAGATAAAGATTATCACACAAATATTCTTAATATCTAGGTCTCACTGATTAACTCAAACATTATATATATATAGGTTTTATCGATTCACTCAAACTTTTTAGATATCTAGGCCTACATAATCCACTTTCTAAATATTTTATTGTCGAGTTGTACATAACATCTTTGATTTCTTTAAAACTTATTCGTAATCTTTAAATATGTAGTCATCGATTTCTACATGGTTATTAGATTTCTACATATTTATAAATTTATTCGTTTAGTTATTTATGTGTTTGAATCTTATGAATCAAAGCTTCATTAATTATTGGAATAGTTGAACTGGCTGATCGATCTCTACATAATTATTAGATTTATGCATAATATTTGTGAGTACAAATGTGATTGAACCATATTTGGGAGTGTTGTGGGACAGCTTAGGGGAGGAAGGAGGAAGACATGTTGGAGGAGGGAGACAGGTTGGAGGAAAAACATGGGTTTGGCAGAGAAAAGATGCTGCCTAATTTTTTGGTTCTAGCTTTATTGACTTATGAGTTATATGGGTTTTTGCAGCGTTTTGAAACTTAAACTAAATTACTTATGAGCCATGGATTTTCTCAGTGGATTCGTTCTTGTTTTTATGAACTTTATCCTGTTATTTACAAGAAAAAAAAAATGTGATTGAATATTAGTGATGTTCTAATGTCTTATATGAATCGTTTGTAGAGATCCGTTTATAATTTCTCTTTCTAATGTCTATTTGAATCGTTTGTAGATATCAATTATGATTCCTCATATTCGTTTATCTACTATGCATTGTATCTACTTATATCTGAATAAGTACAATCACACCCATTCAATACTTATACAGAGACCGACACCGACCTACCGGATTTACCGACGTCAGGATGAGGTAAAGGAGAAGATTGATCGAGCTTTCCCCACACATCATCTTATTTTGGCGGAGTAAGTTGTTCGTCGCAGCTGATCATTTGCAAGTTTATGTTTAAAACCTAATTTTTTAGGGTTCTTAATTTGTAAACCCATTTAAGATTATTTACAACAGGGATGTTGTTACGGGAGAATTTAAGATGGTCCTGATCCAGAAGCTTACCGAAATTTCCGGAAACTGTAAATCAAAGTCTAGAAGATGAAACATCACCTCGAAGAACAGAGGTTTGGTGATAATAGAAAATAATGATGATCATATAATGTTTTCTAAATCGAACTAACAAACCAAAATACATTAAAATAATTAATCCAGACATAAATGATATTAAACAAGGCAATTATATTCGTCGATGGATGTCAAATACTTTTGCTCATATTTTCTTTAGTAAAGCATACAGATTGATCGACTACTATTAATAGAAAGTTATAGGCTTCTTTATGTAGATATACAGAGGTAAATTAATATTATAAATAAGTTTTTTCGTTAATTTTTATTTTTAGTTAAAGAAAAAAGGTAAAAGTTTTTTTAAAATATACACACTAAATTAGCATGTGTAAATTTTTTTTTCTTTTTAATTTTTGGTATAAGGAAAGAAAGGTAAAAAGTTTAAATATACATATGTAAATATGGTTTTTTTTGTTAGTTCTCCTTTACGTTAAAATCTCAGTGAAACATATCGACTTCTAAATAACATATGTGGCGTTCTTGTTAGTTACAATTTTGACATGTGATAAACTCTGGTGAAAGAGTTGAAACTTTATATAATAACTTAATGAGATTAGTTTAATTATTTTCTTTCAAAGTATAAATAAAAACTAAGAAAAAAAAATAAAAGGACTCTACAAAGAAAAATCATGGGCTGATCTGGAAAGATTCAATAACAAAGGCCCATTCTAAGCCTATATACCCAAAGATAGAACTAGGGTTTTTCTACTCACAACCCTGCCTCCCCCCTCTTCCAATGGCATATAAATTGCGTAGTGATGAGATGTAACCTAATAATTGCTTTAGTCGTTTTGTTCAACTTCGTCTATTTTTTTTTTAATTGAATTTTCTCACATAGTGATTCTATTATCATCGATTTGTTTTTAAAGTTTCTTTTAAATCCATATCTACTTCGGTAGATGGCTATCGTAATTGCCTCCGATGATGATCAAATCATAACTTTCGTTCTTCCGAGATTTATCATGCGGAGAAATTATGGAGACCTGAACTGAGTTGAGGCAATTACATATTTCATTGTTTTGGTTTTTGTTTAACTAGTAGATTTATATAATCAAGATAGTTTTGTTTTCAGTTGAAGGGTATTTCTCGGTTGACTCTTATGATGTTAAAAACTTATAACTTTCGTTCTCCTGAGATTTCAATGTGCTGAAAAATTTGGAGACCTGAACTGAAGAGTTCTATATCTGAGCAACCCCTTTAATTTGTTTTTTCGTGTTTTTTTACTCAGTTTAGAAAGTTAAATTTTCAAAAATTTAAATAATTTGTTCTTTGGTAACCGATTCTCTACAAGTATCTACCGATTTATAAAAGCGGCGTTAAGAAATTAGTAAGATCTGTTAAAATAAGTGTCAACCTTTAATAATTGATTCTTGCTTAGTTTGCCAAGGTAACAACATGAGGAATAAAAAACGTTTTATTTTATATGAGGCTTAATACAATAATTTGAAATGAAACCTAAAATTACAAAGCGAGAATTCAGTAATCTCACAGTATCAAGTCATCAACAAACCATAGGAAATCCAGAATTGATGGATAAAGTAACTTTCATTTTATTTCATTGTACGTAGCCTTTTCTACATTACCACATTAGACTGGTTTGATGTCACAAAAAGAAATTTTCCAAAGCTTCGAGGATATAGTGGAATTCCTGTAAATTAAATAATTCCTATAAAACAATAATAATATAAATTTATAAAATGTAAGTAAGTTAATTTAGGGAAATATGATTACAGTGTTGTTTAATTATTTGTAAATTTATATTTTTATTAAAGTGCATTTATATTTTTTTCTTATTATATTAAAAATATATGGTATTATCTTTTAAAATTACATCAAAAATTTGTTTAAGAGTTTTAGATGCGATAATTGTTTTTAATATGTAAATGCATGTATCAAAATATTGTATTCATTTTCTTATTTTAAATAGAATTTTTTTTGAAATTGACAATTTTCTAGTTATTAATTTATCGATAAACTAATATTATTTATGAATTAATAAAATATATCATTAATTAACAGAGGTTTTACTGTATTTATATTTGTAATGTGTCTATCCTTTACAATGGAAAATGTCGGCATAAGGAAGTATTTAAAAACTAACCAACCAACCAATCAGCATAAACCAAAACTGTGATTGCGCCAAAGCTGTAGGGCACTGTAAGGTAATACAGGTTGACAAGGTTTCTGATACTCAAAAGGGAATAGTCAATTGGCAACAGAAAGATTATATCATATCTCCTTCCACATTTCTTTCTTATTTCCACTAGTCTGAATGAATTTTGTAATTCCGTATAAATGTTTTAACTCTTTAGCAATGGTTAAGAATTTCACGTTTTTAAGATATAGGACCCAAGGTAATTTATGAGTGATAGTTACATAGATCAGTGAAAGCTCGTAAAACTTTAAATAATATAAAATCCATAAAAAAAAGTAACTACGGACAATCATATTTACATTTGGAGTATCTTTCTATTGTGTTTGTATAAAATGAAACACAGGACTATCCTCAAATGCCCGCAATCATAAAGCAGAGCCGTTTTAAGTTAATTTATCCACGAATGCCGTCCTCAAACACATGTATACTCTCCACAGATCATTTTTAAAAATCAATAGAAAAATCCCCAAATCGATATTTGTCACACTATCAATTTAGCCAAAGTTTACAAGTTCCATATACAATTTGAGGATATCAAATTGCGAATTGATCAAATAGTATGAGTATCTATAAAGTCTTCCAAGTCATTATCAAACTCGGCGGAGCGAAATGACACAATGCAGACCGTATGTGTTACAACAAAAGCAGTGTAATACCGGCATTGTCTCTCTCTTCATCGAACAAACAAAGGATCGCCGAATCATCAGTCTACTTCCGATCTCTCCGCTTCCTTTCTGCTCTCTGCCTCTTGTCGTCTTCCCATTCACGGTCATACATCCTAATACCAAGGTCAAGGAAAATGCCAATCTTGGATTTGGATTTGGTAACTCTGAAGATACCATTCAATGATGCATCATATAAGGGATGTTTTCATGATGCAAACTCAAGCAGAGAGATTATAAAAGTTGGTAACGAGGCTCTTTTTTTTAAGGATACGGGTCAGGATCACGACGAGCCATCTTGCTGGAAGCTTCTTTTCCTAGAAGTCTGATGTTTGGCTCTTCAAGATAACCTCCATGTTGAATCATACTACTGCTTTTTCGCTCTCTGCCATCATATGCTGATGGTCCCATACCGATTGATAAGGATGACTGATGTGGCATGGGTGAGTATTCCCCTGGCTCTGCAGATGGGACCTGTTGTTCCCTCTTAAGCTTCCTTCTCTTGGAGCCTTCAAAATCTTCCTTCAAAGGGAGGCTTTTTTCTCTTTCCCTTTCCCTTTCTCTTTCTTCTCCCTGCATAAAGTATAAATAAGATGTTTATTCCTATGCTCAAACAGGGAGATCATTGCAGAAACACTCCATGGAGTTTCTCTTTTTTTTTTTTTGATAAAAACTGATAAAATGTGTCTTGAACCTTCAAGAAATCAGAAACGAAATACCATAACACGAAAGCAGATAAGAGAAAGCAATATGAAATCATGATGATGCAGCTATAACAGATATTATATGGTTCTTAGTATCAATAGCGATATAGAGGGGAAGCCGTGTTACCTTGACAGCGATCGTTTCTCGGTCATCTCGCTTTCGGTCACGAAAATCATCATCTCTTCTACGTTTTACATCGTCCAGGGAAACTAATGAATTCTCTTCAGAGCGCCGTCTCTCTCTTTCATCTTGCCTCGGGGAAAGCCTCTGAGAATGCCTTGAACCTCCAGCCCTTCTTTCTGGGTCTTCTTTCGAGGCCATAGATTGTGGAACGATGTTAGGAGGTAAAGGTGGAGGTGGTGGTAAACCTTGAGCATGAAAATGATCATCAGAATGAGATTTATCAAGTGACGCCTCACCATGACGCAGTTTACTTCTATCATCTTTGTTTCTTTCATCCTTGTTTCTATCATAACTTCTAGTTGTTCCTTTATCTAGACCCTTCTCAACAGAGCGCTCCCTACCATGACGTTCCAAGGATTTATCTCGTGCTTTCTCCACATCATCTCCGCGAGGTTTATCAGAACGCTCCACTCTTTCTCTGTGGTCTCGCTCCTGTCTTTCATTACCCTTATCCTTTGATCTATCCAGATCCCTATGGGTGCTTTGGTCATCAGTGGATGTTTTGCTTAAATCCAATCGAGCCTCTGTTGATCTATCTTGGTCACTTAATCGAGGGTCATTGTCATGCTCTTTGTGCTCAGCATCTCCTTTACGCCGTTTACTTATCCTCTCACTATCTTCAACAGTATTAGTTCGTTTCTGTAACCTATCACTCAATTTCAAAGACGTGACAATTTCATGCCTAGGGGAATGAACAGTCCGAGAAGATTGCTTTTGTGCATCAGAAGCTTCAGCACCATCATCTTTCACTGCATCAGAGATTAAATTCAGAATATTTAACAAGTCCATCCAACTTTCATTAGCTTCTACGGAAATCTAATGATTTTGTGGGTGAGATCAAACCTTTGGACAAACCAGTAGCTATGCTACCATTGGCTGCTGTGCTGGAAGGAGCTTTGGTCAAACCTGCTTGCCTGCTCTCCAGATAAATATGATCTTTGTCAGCTGTAGATGTTCTTCCAACAGCTTTACCAGACCTTCCGTCATCTTTTCCAAAATCTTGCTTTGTTGATTTGTTCACTAATGCAGCCGATGCCCCTCGTTTGGAGGAAGGTTTTAACTGCCAAAAATAATTATGCATGATAGAAAGGTAGGGGTGAAGGTAAAGAGTATAGATTTTAGCATATTGCATCATATTGGGATCAAATCTATTAACCTTAGCGCTCTCACCCAGGGCCCACATGAAGGGGTCGGTTTAACAGAGTCCATATGTCTACACGGTAACCCAAATATGACATCTAATAATCACTTCTCCTAAATCAGTCCTTTAGAAAAGGAGCTGTCAAACAAGATAGAATGGGCTACAAATTCCTATATAATTTCTGTAAACACATACTAGTGACAAATTTGGGATTCACAAAAAAAGCAGTGGTTGCTAATTTAACAGATGAAAAAAAAAAGAATCACGGCTATACCTCAGCTTCAGAATACTTTGAAGCGGCTTTGACAGGATTTTCATCAGATATTCTGGGTGTTTCATCTGTTTCCTTTTGTTCCATTAACTTCTTAGACATGGATGGTTGGGCATCCACTGGATTGCCTCCCTTTGATTTCAGATGTCCTTGATCAGATTTTGGAGGTATACTTTCCGTTTTTCCATCTAGAGGTTTAATTTTTGATATCTGGTCCTTGCCCAATCCGACAGACTCAGGCTGCTGGTTAACAGTATATCTTTCCCCAGTTGTACCACCTTGGGAGACACCAATTAGCAAGCCATTCTGGGAAGAAGTAACCTGTTTCGGAGTATGTTCTGGCTGGGAAGAAGCAGAAGCATGTTTTGGAGTATGTACTGGCGGGGCCTTTAGTTCAAGGAAGCCCATGCTAAATTCTTCGTCTGTGACCCAATGTGGCTGCAAATAATCGACATTCAGTGAAATTGCATAAAACTCTGAACATGAAATTGCTATGGTTAGCATAAAACTCTGAACATGAAATGCTATGGTTAGCACTCACTTTTCTTGCAGACAGAGCAGCGGCAACACCAGTTGCTAATACCTTAAGGTCCTCTCGCTCATCATTTTTAATCTTGGCTACCTGAAAAACCAGAACACCAAAGAAAGGAAACATTAATATTTCACTAAGAAAACACATGGAAAGATAGAAATCACATTAACTTAAAGCAGATTCATAAGACTGGCTAGTAAGAGGCACTTGCCCGTTTCTCAAGGTTTATCCCAGTTTTCCGAGTAACTGGGAAAACCCCAGATATTTTTGTTAACATAATTAGGGCATTACGAATCTCCATATACTCATTAGACTCCAGACACTGGATCAAAAGCCGTGTGATTCTTCCACTCCATTTCCAATGTACCTTTCAGAGAGATCAACAGATGAAACAGACTTTGTTACTAGTAACTAAAGAAGAATATGTGACCACTACAAATTGTAGAATTACATACGGGAAAAATACCCAAAGATGAAATGGAAGATATCAAAATCACTGAGCACAAGCAATGCAGTTCCATCAGACAAAAAGGTATTTGATTACTTTTCAAGGCATCATACAGAGAAAATGTACGGTAAGTAACTCAGAGCTTGACTACAAAAGAGAATGTGGCTTCCGATCATCATATATCATACAAATTATTCCTGTTATGCAACCCCTTAGTTTCACTTCCCCCTGAACTCCCATAATTTTTTTTTTTGTCCGTTTTATCTTGTCAAATTTTGTAGGCGATTAGCTCTCAGCTATTGAAAGATATTCGCATTAGCCCTTAATAGTTAATACTTCCAGAAATTTATTAAAATGCACGTTTACTTGCGTTTTTGTTAGAATTAAGAATACAAAATAATAATGAACAAGAATACTTGAGATAGTTAAAGAGATTATAGTTATACCACCAAAGACTTGAAACAGCTCTAGAGTTTATACCACTAAACAAGTCAAAGATCAGAATTTCTAACCTTCACAAACTGTCCAAATGTGACACGCTGGCTGTTTGGGTATCGATAATAAATAGCAAACCCTGGCATGTTTCCGCATTCATGTTCATAGACTGATTCTTTACTCTGAGAAAAGATAAAACACAACATTAGCATCATAAACTAGGTTAGAAAGAAAACCCCAAATCGATACTTTTATCATCAAAGTAAAGTAAAATAAAATTTAAAGGGTGACCTTCCAGTGGTATGCAATCTTTAAGGTCTCAAACAGAAACCTCCCAAGTCTTCCAACTTCATATTCAGTGCAGCAGCAGATCATTGGTTGCAGCGTTTTACATATCAGTACATCAATGTGGTTGACAGTGTTAAAAAAGGGTGTTCCAAGAGAGTGGAGCATATGTACAAACATGGCACAGTACACAGAATCTGCCATGCTAAATGTGCAACGAGGAAAAATACAACGTTGTAGGAACTCCATATTGATCTTCAAAGTATCAGGACAGGAGCTCAACCATGTATCCTTTTCACGTGAAAGCCTTCTACGGACAGAAGCAACATGTTCTTCATGCTTTTTCAGTTCACTTGTTAGACGATCCAGAGATTCTTGAATCCTTTCTTTCTCTTTCTTTCTCTTTGTAATTGCTGAGCTAGAATTATCAGCAACCTCTTCAAGTGTCTTAAGGGAAGAATGCAGTTTAGATATCTCAGACTCGTAACGCTTTCTGGGAACATAAAGATCATAAAGGGTAAGCCCCCAAAAAGTAGCATAGAGGTGTGGCGACAGACTATTCCAAGCTTTCGAGGGCAGCATTGTTCTAACTGTATCAAGAACATCAGACCACCTGCAAACACATTATTGAAGTAATTAAAAGCAACTAAATAACTAATTTCTTTAACAGCAAGAGAAAGTTCAATGAATCAGCATCTAGGTGTAATACAAGTATATAACTAATTCTTATCACTTCAAATCTTCAGAAGGAGACTATTTGCAAATTCAAATAGACAACACGTCCATAGTGTTGCTGAAGCAAAACCAAATATACTATACAGGTTGAGTTGAAATATTACATTACAGCATTTTCAGATGCGCCGACATCAAGAATCATGGAACTCTCAGATTCTGAAATATCAGAATCTGCACCCACAGATTCCCCATTATCCAAAGGCCATGAAACATCACCATTTTGTCGACACTTGAATAGCCTCATCACAGGACGAAACACCAAAAAAGCAACCTGGCATGGGATTCAGAACATAAGTCTGGGTTTCAAGATGCAGGGAAGTAATCACAAAAGGAACGCAATAATAGCTAACGATGAAGACCAGAAATACTAAAGTTAAAAGTGATAAAATCCATATTGTTGAAGAATGCAGCAAGGGTAAAGAACAATGAACGAAGGAAAGAAAGATCGAGAGACCTCTGGTTCAAGATGGTATGTGTGAATAAGCTCATCAAGCGAAGGTACCAGCCGAGAATAAGTAGTAGCAGGACTGACAGCACTAGAAAGGAAGTCCACGTATTGGAGGAGAATTCCATGACATCTGTCGAACTGCTCAGTGACCATCTTAATATATGGTGCATCCGCATTCACCACAACCCTGCATATCAGGAAGTTTATGTTATAATAAAATTAATCCTTAATATCATGGTTTGTTGACCAAATGAATAAGTGTACAGCACACATACTCAATTTAGAGACAGGAACATTGTCCATAGTCACACCAATGTAAATATGTAGTTTTAGACACCGATTTAGTAGGCATTTTCACTCTCCGTGTCAATTTATGTTACCAAGTATATGATGTAGGAACATATGCATCCTGCTCCAGTAAAGACTTGTATGGTCCATGCAAACAATTAATGCACACTTCCAAATGTCAAACAATTTTGAGTGATCAGATATGTCAACTTACAGAGAACGATGCTGGGCGATAAGTAACAAAAGGGGGATAGCTAACTTTGGTTCAACATTTGGAAGTAAAGAATCTCGTAGACGGTTTGATGATTTGACAAGCGCCTGAAAAAACAGGAAGAGAAATCAGAGTTATTTAAAAGCTAAGATACTTCGATAAAGTTTATTAATATTGACGCCACTATTGCAAGCCGCACATATGTTTTAATCTATATAGAGCCTAGCATCTATAGAAATACAGATGAGGTTTTGAATGAAAAGTACTTCTTACAAGACCAGACATTCCAATGAAAAATTTTAGATAAAACAAATTTTCCACAACCCTCACATGTTTGTAAAACTACAGACATGTGAGCATGCAAATGCACAAATTAACAGCACACCAGTGTCAGCATATGCAGATTCAAAAACAGAGTTGTGGCGGATCAAACTTGAAAATACCCAAATCAATACTGTTTCCTTCAGATTACTGAAAGTAAAGAATCCAAATTTCAAGCTGACAACATCATCAATTTTCTCTAACAATAGCAAGCAATACAGGCACTTATGGTAAAGACTAATGCCTGGACCCTTTTAAGATTCAATATGAAGTTATTTTGAATTTGTGAGGATCGAAGAAAACAAACCTTGTTGTTCCGTGTCATGCCAAAGGATGTTGCGTGATAACGTAAAGTCTCACTTCCAGCCATGGCATCCAACTGATCTTCAGTAAGGTTCTCAGTGTATTGTACATTTGCCATTTGCTGGATCAGTTCCTACACACGATTGTAAAATTACAGACAGCCACCATTAGTCTGAATAAGTTGGATCATAATAATTTGGGAATACAAACTAAAAGGGTACCTGGAGAAGAACAAGCTCAATCCCTTGGCCCCTCTTTAACTGGTTCACGAGATACTGGAAAAGACCCCTTAGCTCCATTGATGGGTACTTCTTACACCTGGATAACAAGATATTGTTTATGAAAACACTCCAAAAAGATGGCCTTTACAACTTTTATTACTTTCTGAAAATAATACTAAATGTGCATCTTGCAGTAAGAAGATGGCAATATTCTAATGGCAGTCAGAGAAAAGGATGGAGCCCTCACAAGAAGCAGTCGCAAGCCACAACACCCTAGATTTTAAAATAAAAGAGAATATGAAGAAAACTAACAGGAGGAACACATGAAAAAACTAATGGCTAATGCAAAGCACCCTTCATTCTATCAGGCAAACTAGCATTGATCATGTGAGCATTATGATACTTCTGCAGCAAGTAAATATCATGCAAAATTTCAGTAAATTATATCACTACATATACAACCAGTAGTTACATTAGAAATACAACTGATTATCCAAATTCGCAAAGTAACCAAAATGTTTTTAAATATCAGAATAGCAAGTTCGCTCCTCAAACAGCTTTACACTAAAATAATACAGAACTGTGCTCTTCTATCCTCGACATAACTGAAATATGTCTGGTGTATGCAATCACCACAAAAAAAAAGAAAAAAAAAACACCCATAGCAATCAATTCTCTCTCTAAAAGCACAATGAAACTATTTCTAGCATGCATTAATGATTCCAAAGAATAACACATACAGGTGACCCCAAAATGAAGCCAGAGATTGAAGCCAGTCTGATAAATTAATCCCATCGTCTTTGAGTTTATCTCGTCCACTTTGTGCCAGTCTCTCAATCACGACATATTCCAGGATATCATACTCAAGCTGTGCATCAGAAATAATTTGGAAAGCATTAGAAAAAAGAAAGCTGACTCTAACTTGAAAAGCAGGCAGAAACATCTCAAAAACAACAATAACTTAAAAAAGGAAAGCTAACTCCAGGTAACTTAGCAAAAAAAAGATTGTTGCAGAAACGAAGCCAGAAGAAAAGAAACACATGTCAGACTGCCTCAATGTACTAGAACGTTCAATAGAATCAATCATTGAAAAAAAACTGTTAGAATATTAGGATCCATCCAACTGCATCCCAATTAACCATAACTATCTCACTTCCTTATTGCCTACTTGAGAAGCTCATATTTGAGTATAAGCAACAAACATCCCCATATCATTTTAAACCTACCTCAGAATGAATGCTGAACTGAATGTGTAAAATCAGTAGAAAAGCCAAATTATAATCACCTGAAAGAAACAAGATTTACTTCCCACTCTGAAAACAAGGTACTGCCAAAAAGACCCACTATCTATCTCATCATGATTACTTTTTTTAGAACTGAACAGAAAACCTAGGAGCGCAAGAGCATAGCACACAAAAAGACGTCACTGACCTGTGTCAAGTACTTGAAGGCATCCACAACAGGAGCAATCATATCTCTGTATGCTTCAATCTGTTGCAACAATAACCTGACGGTTAGGCCCGCCTGAACAATTCTGACTACAAAATTAGAAGCAACACCAAATTTTGTAGTAGATAGACACCTGATTTACAATTGTCCGAAGCACCGTCATGGGATTGGCATGAGCTAGTTTTGCCACCATCCTTCCTAACTGCTTCAAATTTTCCTTTGCAAGCCGTTTTAGAATCCTTCTAGTGTCCAACTGAAATACGAGAACAAGCTACTGAGGATCTGAAGGATGTATATTTCGATTTGTATCATATAAAAATAACTGGTCGAAGAAGTCAGACTGCTATACCTTTGCCACTTGCCTAGCTGCCAACAACAAAGGATTCCGCTCATCTTCTTTTTCCCACTCACCATATAAGCGATAACGAGCCTAAAGAAAAAGTCAATCAACATTATTGACCATCACGTTCTATGCAAAAATATCAGGAGCAAAACAACAGAAGCAAGTCAACCTCATACGGAAGGAGACTCATCACTTCCCAAATCTCATGACCAACTGCTGGATTTGCAGGTACTAACTGTAACGATGGCAGAAGGCATGTTCCTAGAGCTTCTTCCACTCTCAACCTAACTTCCTTCAGTTGCACACGAGAAACTTCATATGCATTACCTTCTTGATTTGACGAACCATTGCTACTGCGAACAAGATCCAAGGCCGACAAGTAGTAAGCCCTTAATACTCTACAAATCTGCCACAATGATAAACATATATTAGCTTCAGTCTTCAATCTTTTGTATATTACATTCGGTATTTTAGAGGTCAGCGCACCTTTTGCAGCAGTTGTGTATTGCGGTACAGGTAGGGTCCAACTATAACTAGCATCTGAAACACTTCTTTCGGAAGATCTAGACAAGTCCTATTGGATGTTGTATTAGCAGAGTGTGTAATCTTTTCTGTGACAGCAGAAGAAGAATTTTGAAAACGTGTTTGACGGGCATTGCGATAAGCATGAGTGATTGACTTCTCTATAAGCCTGAAAACATAGACCAAAAAATCATTGTTGTCATCATAGATTAATGGCCAGAGCTGCAGTATCACTTAGGTGATACATAGAACTGAAGAAGCAAAGAAAAGAGTAGCTATACATCTGAGGACAAAATAGTCTGAGCTAAAGGATTACTCACTACTCACTAACCTAAACAAGCCACTACAAATCTGATTGTGAGCCACTGGATTAAGAGGTGCAAGACGCTCGAACAAGATATTGGCATGATACCTGAAAAGAAGTAAAATGTTAACGCAAAAAGAACCCAAGAGTGAAAGCCTAAGTTGATCAGAAAGGGGAAGAGTAAGCCCTATGCCTTTAATAGAAACTATATCTACGAAATAGCTTTGTAAATCATAAAGTAGAATGTAAACAAGATGTATATGAAAGTATCAATCGAAGACGTGAATTCTGTGGAAGAAATATCACGCTCATGAATAACATAGCTTGAAACTCCACATGCACTGGTTCGACAAACGTGTTCCTTATACCAAATGGACTGGTTTGATGATAGTGGATTTGTTTTAAGTAAAAAGAAATGAAGAAGTGGATGGCAAACTAAGCTTTCAGAAGATTTCAATATTTTTATTTATAAATAAAGAGGAACTAGAATGCATACCAGTCGTCCACAGAGAGGAAACCATTAAGGAGGCCCAGAGTTTGATTATTTTCAAGCTCTGGTAATCGCTCAGTAACAGCTTCAGTTTCCATGTCTAAAGCAGCAAAGAGATCTACTGTGACATCTCCTTGCTTCTCATCCTCCATTAGATCCTTTCCAGTAGCAGCGAGATTTATTTTTCCAATTTTATTGGCCTGTATAAAAGGAGGGACTTGTAAATATCATAACTCATGAATAGACATGTAAAAATAAGGCCTCAAAAAGAACAAATATGGGCTGGGTTCCAGGAAAATGGAGAAGTGTTTACTTTCTAAGTATTTATTAAAATTTGTTAAGGCAAGCTGAGCAGGTTCTCGCAAGAGCAGAGGAAACAAGTTTGTTCGTTTGTCTCAAGGGAAGGAAAAAATTTTAACCCAGAAGAAAGATAGGGACAACTTACCCTAGCCAGAACAAAACTATCTAAAAATATCTATAACAAGCATCTACAAACATTTTAAGGCCGAGATCATATTTGAACTGTACCTCTTCAAATCGCTTTGCAGAAGAAGTATTATAATCCTCAAAAACTTCCTCGTCCTTAGGTAGCAGATGCGCATAGCTGTTCGCATCATTTGGGCAAAACAATATAAGAACATAAGGTCCATAGATTTAGTATAGTTTCACTTGTCAGAGGCGCAAAGAAATGTAGCAATCTAGTAATCACCGATTCAGAACAATTAGCTCGCCTGGGTAAGAAGTAACCTTGGCAAAACCAAAAGGATTTTTGACAATTAAACTCATCAATTTTCTTTCTGACTACATTAAGAAATGAACCTAAGAGACATCAACACCAAACAACTAGAAAAAGAGACATAGCGCAGAAGAGAAGATAATCTTTCATTTAGGTTCCAACTGGTATAGCCTTATTCCCACAACAATGAAAAGAAAATAAGTCGTCATGAAGAATACAGAAGAAGTCGTCATGAAGAGACTATGTACAAGTATCCAACTAGAAAGGAGAATTCAAAGGTATCGTCTGCTAAATAAAGGGTAAACTCAGTGTACTTCCTAAAGGCCACACATAATGCACGATAAAATCCCCAGTGGCTCCTAAGGACATAGAAAGCAAGAAAGAAAGGGGAAAAGCAGTTGAAAAAAAAAGGTACCCACATGCTTTCAAGATTGATAAACTCTTCCTTTACTAGCAAGGCTGCAAGCTTATAGAGCCCAACTGGAACACGGCTATTCACCTCCAATCTCTGATAGTATTGAAATTTAAATCCAAGAATTTGTGAAGCATGAGACTGCATATCAAAGAGAATTTTTTTAGCAAAACATAGCCTCTCAAGGTAAGCAGTAGAATATGAAAGCACGAGAAAGACATTCCGCACCTTGGGAAATATAGGGATTAGATTGAGAAATGTGTCGTAATCTTGTTCAAGCTCAAAGCAATCCAAAACCTATTCATCAAAAACAAAGGGTACATGACTAACAGGAAAGACATATTGATGCATTATGTGATATCAAAGAAAAAGGTGACAGACGCGACAGTGAAAACTTACAATGTCAAAAACACGGTTCGGATCCAGGTCAAAATGCCCAATTAATGACTGCAAGAAATATTTCAGTTCAGAGAAAGTAAAAGAAACAGATATGCAAAACATAATGTATCGGCAGAATCAAAACCTTGATAATTCCCATAATTGCTGCTGATGCATTATGCGAAGAACTTGCAGATCCTCGGCACAAAAGAGTGACCTGCAATTCACAAAAGGAACTACTGTAATAATTTGGTGTATGTACAATCTAATTCAATCAAACTCCACAAATCAATTGAAATTGCTGAGTTAACAATGTTGGTTACTCTGACCAGCTATACTATAATTTTTCTAGCAGAAGATATGCCTTTCAAGGAACTGTGTGAAAAGGAAAGGCCAAATAAGCATTGTCGAAGAGATCATCCCTTCCAAAAATTTAAGCGAGCATTCCTAATGTGTGTTTCAGAGAAAAAGAAGTAAAGTGCAAAGCTAGATCTAACGATAGAGCATAGAAAAAAAGTGGAAAGAAAGAATAACAATAGATCAAAGCTGGATATGACGAACCAATTTGGCATATCCCTCGCTTTCTTCACGAAGTAAGTTGAACTTTGTCTGCTGGTACAGAAGACGAGTGTTTACTCGCACCTGAGTAGCACCAACCAGAATTGTTATGTCTAAACAATGAGCTGCAGTTACACTGGTAAAGGAGAAACTCTTTTATCTTTTATATATAAATCTTCCGCAATAGCAACTCACTCAAAGTAACGATCACGTAAATCAAACTACAGTACACTTGGATTTATAACTAACCAAGATAATATCATCTTATAATTACCGATATCCCTATAGCAAACTGTATGTCACATTAATACAGCGATTACAGAAATGTGAAGTCCTCACCTCTTTCCCCTTTAAATCTTGGGCCTTTATTTTAACCATATCAGCTTCCCATAGAAACTCCTCCTAAAAGAAAATAAAGAAATCAATCATCAGTGCCTTCAGAAAAGTTACTTTCTTACTAATCAATAAAATAGAGAGGTTAGCTGGGGAACAAACTACTCAAAATGGGAATAATGTGATACATATTAGAACTTGCACCCTCCTATCCTTAATACCTACAGTAAGAAGAAGAGGGCTACTCAGTGAGACCAGCTGGTCCACTGGATTTGTGAGAACCTTTCTACATTCTAAGGGATTACTGAGGCTTCAGGAATAGGTTTCAGCCTTGAAGTTAACTTTTAGAACTACCTTAGCAGCTAAAACCACAATTAATGAGCATGTTCTATCTATCACTCCAGACTTGTTCTTGTTACGGTTGTATGATCTGGAGTAGGATTGCATGATGCATATGCTATATATATGAGGGGTATCAGTGAGGGGTGATCGAGAACTGAGTGAAAGTTGTAAGGTAGAACAAGAGGCACATTAAGAAACCTCTCAAGGCTGTATTTCTCGTCTAAGTACTATCAATATGAAAATTATCTTAGAATTTCTCTGTTTATTTATCGGGCATTGCCTGTCATTGACTAAACGTAACATAATGTTTACCTCGCAACGCTCTTGGAAAAGCCTTTGAGGGACTGTCTGTGACTCCACAAGCCATTTCGCCTACAAAGGAAGAACAAATGATTGGTAGCTGTGAGCATAGAAACTTTGAGGAGATGGTAAATGAGAACATAGAGTATATTTTAAGGAAGAGTTTTAGGTGTGCAATCATCAAATTCAATAAAATAAGACATATGCTAACAACTCAAATACTGATCAAGTAAGCAGAACGTTGGATCAAACAAATGGAAAATCAGGAAGAAACTGCACTAAAAGAGAATCTAAG
The DNA here is from genome assembly GCA_963922655.1 of Cardamine chenopodiifolia. Lineage (NCBI taxonomy): Eukaryota > Viridiplantae > Streptophyta > Magnoliopsida > Brassicales > Brassicaceae > Cardamine > Cardamine chenopodiifolia. The sequence goes on from OZ000459.1 coordinate 8,824,631, forward strand.
GCACTATAGTCAACCTAGATGCATCAGCTTTTAGGATCAGGAGCAAGTATGCATAAGGATCCTTCTTGCAACAGCCCAGAATGAGCCAAAGGTTGGTTGAACCTTAGGACACTACTAATAGCAAAAAACAACGCATGCTCTTATGTATTCAATAAAGAATGCTATCACATGATTGTCGTGGTCTCTAATCTCAAGATGCACTTTCAAAGAGCTAGATCTATCTTTCACAATCAAGACTAACAAGTCAAAACCACAAAGAGTTTTTTAATCGTAAATTCTAGTACTGACCAATTTGTTTAGGCGAGAACGTTGATCTCCGGACATGGTAAGCTGCAAAACAAAGCAAAGAGAACACGAAAGCAATCAATCGATCAAACTCACAATCATCTGTGAGCTAAAAATGTCAAAAATCAAAGTTGAAGTATTGGAAAAACCTACGTCTTGAGCTATCTGAGTCACAACATCAGCAAAACAGGAAGCTAATGCTTCTGTCGAGGGATTATCCAAAAAATTCACCCCATCCAACACTGCCTTACAACTCTGAATTGGCAATTCGCCACGAACCTGATAATCCATTACGATGCAGCTTCAGCAACTCGGAACACATAGAGCCTAGCTATCCATGATTGGAGAATAGGAAGAGAGGGTTGTGTGCGTGTGTACCAAAATCCAACAATACTCGTAGAGGAAACGAAGCATCGGTACGGAGCTGGGCAGCTTTGAATCATAGTTGCCATTCTTACCTTCACGAACAAACTCCTCCGTCACGTACTTACACTCCAATAGCGGAAGGGACATCTTTTTACTCTTTGCTTGTATATCTTTTAAATCCCCTTTCCTGAAACCCTAGAAGACGAAGAAAATAGGGTTTAGACTACTGGAGAATCCGATTCGTGACTAGAAAATAAGCATTCCGATATCGGAAGATCAGAAGGAAGGGGCGAGGAACGAACAATTTTATCAAAGAAGACAAAGATAAATTAGGGTTTTGGAGAGATCATTTGACTGATTGGAAAGTAAATTGAAGACGATGACGGTGTGATGATATGTTTTGTTTGCAGAGGAGACTATGCTTTTTCCTTTTTGTTCCTGGCGTCTTTGTTTCAGCAAAAAAATTATAGAAAATGGAGAATTGGTTTGGGTTTTCTCTGATAAGCAGAGATGCTTTGTTCTCTCTCTTACTTTTCTCTTCTTCTTTTTCTTCTTTTCTCTTATATTTTTTTTATCGTTTTTGTCGATTTCAATATAGATTGCATGCTCGGTATTTCTGATTTTCGTAGTTTTGCCGATTAATTTGGATGTTATGGTCTGGTATTCAACCATCGAAACCGTCTTGGCTTCAACTCTTTTCAATTGTTGCAAATTTCACGGATGTAACCGCTTTGGTCTTCACGGTTTATCAAAACTGGATTTCGGTTCCTCTTTCTTCGCTTTTAAGTCGATTGCATCCTCCAAACTCATTACGCCCTCAATTTCGACTTATGTCTCATCTTTTCATCGAATCCAACCTTTCTCAATTCTCAAGAATGAACATCGATGAGTCCAAATTTGCAGTTCCAGAGGAACTCCTCTCTCACACGACCCGGGCTTCTCAAGTTAGTTTGCTACTCCGTCCGGCTAACCCAAAACGCCAAAACCTCCGTGTTTTAACCCAGTTTTTCCCGCGGCTATGGGGAATGGACACTTCGGTCACCGGTCGGATTGTGGATCACGACAGAGTTTAGTTCCTCTTTCCCTCTAATGAAGCCTTGCAACTTATCCTTCGTCGTGGCCCATGGAGTTTTAACCGCTAGATGGTAGCAATGAAGGCTTGGGATCCATTTCTCACAGATGCCGAGCCAAATACGATTGATTTCTGGGTTCAGATACGAGATCTTCCTCTGCAATTTATATCGATTTCCATGGTGAACTTTATAGCAGGAACTCTTGGTGTTATTGTTGAACAAGAGAGTGAGTCCACGCTTGGAGAGCATTCTTCATACGGTCGTGTCTGCATCCGATGGCCTCTAAACCAACCTTTAGTTTTCGAACGCCGCTTTAAGTTTGGTGCTGAATTTTTGATGGTAAACTTCCGTTTTGAGTAGCTCTGAGATTTCTGTTTCCGATGTTATCTACTCACTCATGATATTGAAGAGTGTCCTGCTCCGCAAGAAGAGGTTACACTTGGCCGTCAAGACCCGAACTCTAATGACGAACCTAACAGAGTCTCTTCTCTTTTCATTTTCCCTGACACTACAACAAGAGCAATCAAAGCAGCACCAATTTCCATGAATGATACTTCTGGATCAATTGTCCCTGCTCCGGTCCCGCTTCATTCTCTTATTACCTCAGTCGACGACAACCCCATGATTGTCATTGATGATAAGCAATTCTCAATAGTAGACATCCACCACTTATACAACAATTGTACTTTGGCTTCAGATGCCACCGAATCTGAAACACGCCACCGACGAGTCCTCCTTACTCTAGAGCATGTTGATAATGAGATAATTCAGGAAATTACTAAACTGTTGGGAACTCCATCAAGCTACTCTCACAAACAACGCAGAACTATGGCGTCCAAGGCCAGTTCAACCAAACTTAGCGGCGAGGTGGGCCTGATACCGCCACAAACTTCAAGCAGAGGCGAGGCGGGCCCAATACCACCAAGGACCGAATGAGAATAGCAAGTTGGAACTGCCAGAAAATTGGAAAATTTTTGGCAGTTCGACGTTTAAAGGAGTTATGTCGTCGATATCTCCTAGATGCAGTATTTCTTATGGAGACGAAGCAATCGTTCAGTTATATGTGTGATCTATCCATTTTATTAGGTTTTCAGCACTATTGTATTGTATCTCCTGTTGGCCTTAGTGGTGATCTCGCTTTCTTTTGGAAGAATTCCTTTAATGTCAATATTCTATATCATAATGCAAGACTAATAGAATGTTTAATTAATGAAAAATCTTTTCTGTTCTATTTGTCTTGTATTTATGGTCATCTGAATCCCCAATATTGGTATGAGTTATGGGAAAGGCTTCAAAGAACAGCTACTATTCGCACTGATCCTTGGATCATGGACAGAGACTTCAATCAGATCCGGAATAATAATGAGAAACTTGGCGGTCACCCCCGAGATGAGGGGACATTCAAAGACTTCAACACTACACTGGAAATTTGTGACATGTCTGAACTCCATCATACCGAGAATAATTTTAGTTAGAGTGGATCCCGTAGTTTGATGAGGAATGGATTGCGGACAACAGAGCTATTACAGTGTTGTCTGGACAAATCTTTTGCAAATACAGAATGGCTAGCTTACTATCCTGCGACTTTTTCTGAATATTTGAAACCTATTGAGTCGGACCACAGACCAATGATTGTTAATATTTTAGCGGATACAAGTATCAAGCACGGTCAGTTCCGGTATGACAAACGACTGTTTGAGCATGAAGGATTTAAGGAATTCATTGAGGAAAAATGGAAAAGTACTTCCGAACATGGTGATCTTCAAACCAAGTTAAAGGATATTCGACAAAAAAATTCTCGATGGAAACGCCTCAACAACTCTAATTCCAAAATATAAATACAAGAACTCAAGAAGGATCTCGAGTTAGCGTTTTTACAAGCCGGACATTACACTAATAAGGTCCATCAAACAAAAACTCAATCATGCTTATTACTATGAGGAAGTCTTCTGGTAAATTAAGAGTCACAATAAATGGCTACAGGAGGGAGATCGTAATACTAAATTCTTTCAAGGTTGTGCAAAAATCCGCAAAGCTAGAAATCGTATCACTTCGATATTGGATGACAGTGGGGTAGAACACACAAATGAAGTCGATATCTCAAAAGTGGCTATCCAATATTTTCCGTTTTTATTCACTAGTTCTGCCATCACCGAATGGAGGAGTTTTTCGAAGATATTCAACCAACAGTTACGGCTGAAGTTACAAATGCTTAAATATTTCAAACAACAAAAGATATCAGAGGAGATAGAGTGTCGGGTCTGGATGGCTTATGTGGCGCCTTTTATCATCAATTTTTATCTCTCATTGGTGATGATCTCATTTTGGCGGTTAAGGGTTTTTTCAATGAAGGTTTACTACCTTACGGTATTAATCATACATATATTTATCTTCTCCCCAAGTCTGATCAAGCAAGGACCATGAGTGAGTATCGCTCGATAAGTCTGTGTAATGTTGCATACAAGATAATCTCGAAGATTTTGATTAAGCGGCTTAAATCGTTTCTACCATCAATTATCTCGGACCAACAAATAGCTTTTGTTCCGGGTCGTCAAATTTCGGACAATGTGTTAATTGCTCACGAACTTCTTCACGCTTTAAAGACAAGAAAACGATAGGCAAAGACATATATGGCCATAAAAACAGATATTTTTAAAGCATATGATCGGGTGGAATGGAATTTTCTTGAAGAAACAATGGTACGTTCCGGACCAGCCTTTAAATCATCGTCATATAAGATGTTAAAAGGTCGTGTATGGAGGTCTAAAACGGCTCCAAAGCTCAAACATTTTGTTTGGAGTGTATTATCATCGGCAATTGGTTCCGCTTCGGAATTATCCCGCCGGGGATACCAGTGGATACATCTTGCAAACGTTGTTGCCAACATGTTGAAACATCCAATCATATTCTTTTTTAATGTGACTATCCTCAGACTGTTTAGCGTATGTCTAACTCTCTAATATCATCATAGCTTCTACCTACAAATACATTGGAAATGAATGTTGAAATTCTTCTCGAAATACATGAGTCATCGACTACAGCATCATATCAACATGGTGTTTTTTTGGATTATGTGGCAGTTATGGAAATCACGTAATGATCTTATTTTTAATAAGATAGTACATGAACCTCCGTCTGTTTGTTCTCAAGCACATGATAATACATCGGACTGGATGGATGCCACTTCCCCTGATCGGTCTAATCATCGATATAGTGCTTCCACACATCAACCGCCTACACAATGGTCCCCCCCCCGGACATCAAGTTTTTATAAATGTAATATTGATGCTAGTTACACTTACAATAAGGCGTCAATAGGTGTGGGGTGGATACTACGAGATGAATATGGAACATATAAGTTTCCGGCTTCAACAAAACTCATTCAAGGATCTAACTCTTTAGAAGCAGAAGGAATGGTTGTCCTTCATGCTTTATAATCTTTATGGTGGCGGGGATACAAAAATATAATAATGGAAACTGATTGCAAAGTACTCGGAGAGTTTCTCAACCATTATACTCGGAATGCAATTATGGAATATTTGCTTAATGATATCCGCAGTTAGGCAGATTACTTCACCTCTATTATATTTATAACGGTTTCTCGTCAAAATAATCAAATAGCAGATAAATTAGTAAAGTTAGCTCACTCACAGAATAAAATAACAAATATTTATTTCTTCTCCATATTGTTTAAATAGTTTATTATTTAACAATGTAAACATTTTCTAAATTTCTAATGAAGACGTTTAAAAGAAAAATTATAGAAAATCATTTTGTTGTACAATTTCAATGCAAAGCGGATCCGGTTTAGTTCTACGCTGTTGTTTGAGTGGACGTGAGACTGTGAATTGTTTGCTATTGAACCGGCCCAATGGGCTCATGGTTACGCTTTTGGTAGCAAGATGATGAATTGTTTTGCTCCCCCCTGTCCGGCTGCCCGCCTTAAAAGATAGTTTTGCTTGTAAAGCTGTATTTGTAGCATTTCAGACGTAGAATCATAAAGAGACGTTATGCATTTGACCACATAATGTTTATCTGATTGGCTAAAGCTTTAACCTCATAGTGTTTGATATATAATTTATGAAAATGTCAGAAAGATTATTAATGGATTTCCTAGATATCCAAAGCCAATATATCAAGCATGTTATGTGGACCTTTTGAAACATTGAGATATCATTTACCATGTATTACAAATGGGTACAACTCTTTGGTATGTGGCATATGACAAAAGAATACAACATAAAATGAAACTATGTATTACAAATGTGTAATATTAATTTTGTTGCATATTATGTATTCTCTTTTTTTATATATAATATAACTCTGGAAGGTGCAGAAAAATCAATGTGCATTGTCTTAAAATCATATAAAATATCAGTTGTGGAGAAAATCATAAATCGAAATAATAATTATATCTTTTAAAAAATACATCAATCAATAAAATCAAGAAAATTAAATGCTGGAGTCAATGCCAGTGCCCAACCCAAACTTCTAAATATCTAGAATGTGCACAATCCAGCTGGTCTACTACAAGGGACCAAAACAGTGTCCATTTAAGCACATGCGTTCCACTCGTGCGAAAACGAAGCCCTAACTTTTGGAAACAAGATAATCAACAAGAGATATTCACTATCTGTAACCCTAAAACAAGCACTCATCCACTTTTCAGATTCTCTAACACACTTACCTCCCTTGTCCTGAGTTGAATGTGTTGTTAAGCTCGGGAGGTCGCGACGGTATGCTAGCTCCAAAGAAGGATGAAGCAAAGGAAACATTGCTTCTTCCCTCTAACTCTCGCCATCTCCCTACAACTTGAGATAGAGGTGTTTCATAATCGATTCCATAGATATCTTCCGATTCTCGGCTTCCTTCAGCAGGTTTCCATTGTTCAACAAGTGAGGCCAACACATTGACCACATGACTCATGTCGGGTCTCTGTTGTGGTTCTCTAGCACCGCAATGACTGGCAAGCGCAGCTACTTTGTTGATACTTCCAAGTGTTTCGTCCTTGACTTCAATTGTTTTGTCGATGGCCTTTGAGAACGAGTCTCTGTTGATGAACATTCTCCTAAACCATGTGGCAAGGTGTACCTCTTCCTCAGATCTCTTATCGTCAAGAGCTTTTCTACCCGTTAGTAGCTCCATGAGGATGACACCAAAGCTGTAAACATCAACCTTTGTTGTAACTCTCCCAGTCACTGCAATGTACATAGAGATTTCAATATATTTGTTTGGTGAATTTAACTACAATTAGCAACAAACACGTATAAGCATATAAAATCATACCTGCATATTCTGGTGCAAGATAACCAAAAGTTCCAGCAATTTTGGTCTCAATCGATTGTGTACCTTCTGGCGCAAGCCGGACTAAACCAAAATCAGCAACTTTAGCATGCATATCGTCTCCAAGAAGAATATTAGAAGGTTTGAGATCTCTATGTATAAAACTTTGATGCGCTAAAGTATGTAAATACTCTACTCCTCTAGCTACATCAAGTGCAACAATTAACCTTCTAGTCCATTCAAGAGGCTTCAATCCTTCTTCTTGCCAATGAAAAATATGCCTACTTAATGTTCCTTGCGGCATGTATTGATAAACCAGAAGCTTCTCATTGCCTTCTAAGCAATATCCATGAAGAATCACTAGATTACGATGTCGAACTCTAGTTAAAACAGCGATCTCTGATTTAAATTCATCCAAACCCTTTCCACTTATAACCGAAGATTCCATTCTTTTAACAGCAATCTTTGTTCCATCATGCAATTCTCCCTTGTAAACAATTCCAAATCCACCTCTCCCAAGTATATTCTTCTCGTTGAAATTATCCGTAGCATCTCTCAAAACATGTATTGAGATCACAATATTCCCAGCTTCACCCACATGAGTATCATTACCACTGAGTCCACTTTCACTTCCACCAGCACATAGATTCTCCATTGTAATCTTGAGAGCATCTTCGTCACTAGATTGTTGCTGAGGATGCATCTTATTATATTGCTTCTTCTTCTTAACCAAAAAGAAAATAACAAATCCAACGAGAAGCAAACCCAACACAATACCAATAACAGAACCAACAATTTTCCAAGCTTTACTAGATGCTTCCTTGCCGCTATCCCCAGAAGACAAACCATGACCAGGTCGAGGACAATCTTTTCCTATGTCAAGATTCCCATTCGTGTTTACAACATTTGGATCAAACTCCGGTACTTTACCACACAACTGATTACTCGAAACATCAAAAGTTCTCAAGTTACTCAACTTAGTAAGCTCTTGAGGAATAGTACCATTAAGCCTATTCTCGGAGAGATTAATAACCTGAAGAGACGCAAGATCCGCAAACCGCGGAGAGATAGTACCGGTAAGTCCCATGTTTTTGAAGTTGATAACGATAATGTTACCTCCAACACACGTTATCCCAACCCAACTATTACTACAAGGATCATTTCCTTTCCAACTCTGCGCAAATCTCACCGGATAACCAAATGATTCAACGATCGAAAGCAGCGTGTTAACACGAGGATCACAAGGAGTACCTGGAAAATCTAAGCAAAAACTATTGGTTCCTTGTTTCATATCAACCAAAATGTTTTTAGCCTTGAAGATTGGTATTGGTCCTTGAAGCAAATTATTAGTCAAATTCACCACAGCAAGAGATTGCAACTCAGTAAAAGAGGCCGGAACCATACCCGTAAGCTGATTCTCCCTGACATTGAAAGTTTTCAGCGAGACTAAACCAGAAAAGTCCGGTATAGGACCGGAGAATCTGTTTCCTTGCAACGAGACTTCAGTTAAAGCAGTCATGTTCTGTATAACTGAGATTGAACCATTGAGCTTCTCATTTCCCTTTTGACCGTTGACTAGAAGACTCTGAAGTGGTGATCCAATAAAGCTCATCGGAAGTTCACCAATAAGGAAGTTATTAGACAAATGCAGAGTCGTCAAACTAGGAAACGTTTCTCCTCCGAGAAAATCCGGAATTTTCCCGGAAAGAGTACAGTTGACGGCGGAAAAATCCGATAGAGAAGTCACATCTTTTAAACTCAAAGGGATTTCCCAAGTACCAAAAGGATTATTATCCAGAGACACATGTCGAAGAGAACTTAAACCGGTGAAGAACTCAGCATCGATTGAATTGAAATTGTTGTCATGAACATAAACCGTCTCCAATGATTTTAAACCGGAAAGATTTGGAATCTTCCCTGATAAATCGTTGTTCATGACTTCGAACTTAGTCAAAGACGTGAGGTTTGTGAGATCAGGAGGTAACGTTCCTGAGATACTTAATTTACCGATTTGGATCGCTGTGACTCGATTGCTTGCACGGTCGCATTGTAAGCCTTTCCACTGACAAGGATCTGACCCGGACCAGTCGTGATCTTTTGGTAGATTCAAGGATTTTCTCAGAGCTATCATGAGAGTCTCATCGGTGCTTGATAGCCCGTTCACTAAGGAGATGAAACAGAGCAGTGAAAGCAATAGTACTCTCGCAATGATCATCTTCATCAACTGTAAAAAAAAAAAAAAAGCTTTTCGTTTCAATGATTCGTAAACAGAGATTGATTAAGGTTTAAGATTTGAAGGGAACTCAAAAGAGATAAAGTTTTTGGGCGGAGATTTTCTTCTTCTTCTTTTTCAATGAGAAAGAGAGACGAAACGGCAGATTTTATTGTCTTTTGGAAATATTAATTGACTTATTAAGCGAGGGAAAATGCTACTCTATATCTATTTTTTCTTTATTCTATTTGCCTTTTTTTGTTTTTTTTTTTCTTTCTTATGAGATTTGTTTCCTTTTCTCTTACCTATAGAAAAATGGAAAGAGCCAGAAAATCTTCTTAGTTTTATTGAAACAAATATTTTTCGTATTAAAGTTCGATTGAGTTTATTCCGGTGGAAATGCTATTTCACATGTTTTTTCTTTTGATTTGGTAAAGAGAAAGTAAAATAGTGATGATGCCTAAGGAATATCAACGTCGGCGGTGACACGATGATATCCGGCCCGTCCACACCGCCGGAAATGTTCTTCTGTTTTAGGGAAACTATTAACAAATATTAATGTGATTGACGATTTCTAATTATTTTATTGTCAGCGTACAATGAACTTAAAATATTTACTATATGCTTTTGATTTGAATGCTCTTATATATGTAAATGCCTATAGTATTTAGAAAGAAACAAATAAATATGACTATAAATTAAGTAACAATTTTATAAAAATTCATTTTGGGTAATATGACATCTATTCCTTCCATCTGACATTTCACATTTGTAAAGATGGCAAAAATGTTTTCACAGTGAAAAGAACAGAAAGTTGGCGAAAATACTCACGTCTTGTGTGATAACATAATAGACTTTGTTCCTTGAGATGCATGAATTTGAAGGAATGAAGAAGAAAAATCATCTCTAAGTTTTGGGGGAAAATATCTTGTAAATGGTGAAACCTTTGAAGAATAAATAGGAATAACATATTTTCATTATTTTCTTAATCAGGACCGGCTGAAATAAACAATGGGCCTTATGCCATGATATAAGAGGCCCTTAACTATATAAATTGCTAAGAGGTGCTAGAAAATACATTATTGGTTCCCTGTTCTTTTTTTTTTATATATAAATTGTTTATTTCAACAAGTTAATAATCACCACGACTAAGTATTCGGCAATGCGTGGCGAAGAATAGATTCTTCAAAAAAGGGAAAAAAATCATGGAGTTTCCAAAATTTGATACGTACGAATGGTCTACTGGAAGTCTGGAAGCTCAAAAGTAGTCCGACCTTGTCAATAATACTTTACACTATCTAAAACTTTTAAGATTGGTCAGTGGTGACTCATGGGGTCAGGATAGATGGTTCTATATACATATGTTAGTGAATACAACCAGTTTTTAGCTCCATTTATCATAGTGGCAGTCCATTGATGTTTTCAGAAAATCATTTGATTGTTCGTCTTCTCAGCTAATTTCAAAGACTAGTTCCTTCCATATACGGAAAGTAAAAAAATGAAGCATTCCTAGATGTGTGTAGGGCTTGTGTTTGTTCCCGAGAATTTGAGAAACATATCTTTTTATTGGTCTTGAATCAGTTTTATAAGTTATAGTAGTACTTTGGCCTGAAAAAGGCATTTCCAATAGTTTTTTTTTCTAGTAAGCTCTCGTAACGCTCCTCTAATTCAAGTAGTTCAAGAATTAAGCTAGTCTGTAGAAGATTTGTACCCTTAGGAAAAAAAAGTTTACCCAATCAAAAAAATATCAACCAACAACATAGAAAGGATGGAACAATCATTTATGAAATGTGATTGGAGAGCAAGTGCACAAAAAGATGTTGTGAAAACTGAAAAGCTAATTAATTGAAGTGGACCCAAAGGCCAAAGACAAGTTGGGATGGAAATGGAACAAAAGTGGGCACAGGTAGACGATAGATCATCACTCAACGCATTAAAAAAAAAACAAAATAAGCAGACACCATTATCTCTTTGTCTTTTGCCACAATCCCAATATTGATTTTGCCTTATCTAATTGTTCCACACACACACAATACCCCCTTGGAAAAGAGACTCATTAGATAAAGAAAGAATAAATAAAAAGAGATCATGGTCATGGTCATATTCATCTCGTAATTCCTAACAACTACCAATGATACGTTTTTTCTTTGCTTCGTAGTCATTAGCGATTAGCGGCAGCCACTAAATTTTGTTCATTTTTGTAGATGTTGGTTTACTGATAGTTTGTTCGGCTCTAATAACAAACTAAAGTAAAGATTTACTTACCCTACCTTACGTAATAGACTGACTGAAGTCAACTAACAAAATTGCAAAAGAGTACATAACAGCTTTAACTTTACCGCACCAGTGATTGGTAATGGTAACAAACCACACACACGAGATAGAAAAAAAAAAAAAAAGTTAGATAGAAATGAGACAGAGAAAGCAGAGACTTTAAAAATCACATGTGATAAATCAGAATGAAATGTCCATATCAAAAGAAAAAGGTATAGCGGGGGAATGAATGTATGGGCTCCATGCGACATTATCAAATGCCTTGCGCCTCTGTTCGTTAATTGTTACTGTATATTATATTGTTTGGCCGAGTTCAATTATTAATTATTCATGAAGATCCAAATTAAATTATTTCTCTACAACTCTGACAGAGTGAGATAAAAATAATTGAATAATTTAATGTTTGTTCTTCTTGAAATGTCTTTAAATATTACATTTGTTTCTTCTATAATCGGAATCAAAGCTTTTAGAAATAAACCAAGATTAGAAATATCAAAATAAACTTTTTCGATGTATATTTTGATCTGTCCAATGTTATCTATTTTGATTGTGCACAAACTTATTATTGTGTCCATTGACGTCCGTTTTTATTAACGACTAAATTTATTAACGTCTATTTCAAATGGATTATTTATAGATCGACTATGCACTTCAGTTATATGTTGGTTTTCCTAAAATTAAACATGCGGAAATTATCAAAAATCATCAAAAATCGTTGGGAATCACCAGAAATCTCCAGAAACCACCAAAAATTACCAAAAACTACCAGAAATTGGTGAAAATTGTGATTTTCAGTTTAGTAAAATTTGATTCTAACTTAAGTTTTTAAAAACTATGGACCGTCTATTATTTAATAGTATCCTATCCATTTTGTCTGTAGACGAAATTGAGCTTATACTATCTTAACCCGTTACATAAATGGACTTGTTAATAAACTGATGATGAATAAACAGTGCATCCACTCAACAACTAAAGTACTAAGACGTTTACAGTTTTTTTTTAGATCGACTATTAACCAATTTGCAATCAAACACATGTTGAATCAGAATATATTTTCAAAACATACTAAAAAGAAAATTATGCAGACACAATGGTGGTCTTTGAAAGACAATTAAAGTAAACCAAACAAAGCTTGTCGATATTGAGTCGAAGTGAGAAAACACACGCTAGTATCTTAGCACAAAGTGAAACAGCAAACAAGTAAAACTTTTCAACTCGATCTTCAGAGAAACTAGGTTTTTGATAATTACAATATGTTTAAAAAATATTTGTTAATTACAATCATAGTCCCTAATTATAGATAGACCAAAAACCAGACGTGGATACCAACGTCTATAAAGCGACACTTTTACGAACACTGTTATAAAATAATTCAAACTATTCTTTGGTAAAATTGATATTAAAAAAAAAATTATTTTACTTGATTAAATTAGTAAAAAGATACCACTATTTTGGCTAAGTGTCCCTAAAAAAAAAATTTCGAACTATTGAAAAAAAAAGAGGTCTAACTGGCAGACACTTTTATTCCACCATGTGTTTCCCACCAGACACCATCTCCATCTCTCCAACATTTGCGTTTCCATATTTGTCTAAATACAACTCTCTCTCTCTCCTTCACTACCTCTTATTCTTATGCTTTTCTTCACCAATCCTATCTTTTATTTTCCTTACAGACCCATTTTTGGTAAACACACAAAGACTAAACCCAACTTTTCTTATTAGATTCTTCTTCTTCCTCCTCATAGCTTCCAAGTCAACCACTTCAGCTTCTGTCGGCTATCTCTCCCCAGATCTCACCTAATCTCCTACCTTCTTAAGCACAGTACTCTCCAAACTGACTTCGCTTCTTGTTTAGTATCCTTAACTGCTGTCTTGGATTGTCTCGGTCTCTTCTAGTTATATCTCAAAGCTTTGTTTTGATTGGTCAGTCTTTAAGCTTCGAACTTGTTGGTTCTTGTCCGAATTCAAGAACTTTGTTTGAGGTTTTGAACCAAGTGCTTACTCTGTTTTAGACTTTACCTACTGTCTCTTCTTTTAGAATCAATAGATTCAGTGAATTTTGCGAGTCTACAACATTTTATTGATGTGCTTTGACTTTAACATGGTTTCAGATTAAGACCAAAAAGTTCGAAAATGACTGAATCTGATGATGCCTTGCGAGAACCACCAGCCAGAGAAGGAGAAACCTCATCAAATCAAGATCTGCCCAAACCCGAATCGAACCCTGTCTCGCTCGATCTCAAACTCAACGATAGTTTCAACGATGACACAAAGGGCACAAAGTGTGAAGCAAACCCAAGGGTCTTCTCTTGTAACTACTGTAGACGCAAGTTCTATAGCTCTCAGGCTCTTGGAGGTCACCAAAACGCTCACAAGCGAGAACGAACAATGGCTAAACGAGCAATGCACATGGGAAGAATGTTTGGTCACCATCACAGACCTTATACATACGCTTCTTCTTCCCTTGGGATGCAAGCTCACTCCGGTGTACTGCACCACACCTTATCCCAGCCTCAGCCTCCTCTTGTTTCCAGGTTTCATCATCAAGGGTATTTTGGTAACAGTGTGCCATTGTTCTTTGAGTATGATGATGGTAACAGCGACTTCTTCTGGCCCGGGAGCTTCCGTCAGGTCGTTGAGGAAGTTGAAGCTCCGGTGGTGGTGGCTGTGACAGAGTCAGGTTTTGATCTGAACTCGGTTGCGGCAAATGGAAGTGTAGATAACAATAGCTCAAATCCAGATCTTACCTTGAGACTCTAAGGTCCATTATATCTTGTGTCATTTTTCTATTTGTTAGAAATATAGTAGAAGATAAGTGGGAGACAGTTGATAGAAATTAATGTAAAACTTTGTTTGTTATATAAATGAGATTGTTACATTTTGATTTCATATCAGTCGATTCATCATTTAGGAAGTTACAGATTTGAAGATGTTCTGTTGAACAACTTTGTAAGATATGCTAGCTAGGTTATGTTTTTATATGAGATGAAGATTTTTCTATTGAAACTAACTTGAAGTCTTTTGTCGAATCACATAACAGTTGATGAGAATCTTGAATGATTAATTTTGTTTCTTAGATTGTATTTTTGAATCATCGGACTCTATTAGCATTACCTTCAGATGAATCGTTAAAACAGTGAACACAACTAGAGCCAAACATGCCAAAACTTCGGATTTTGATGTCTACATTATTTGCAAAAATTTCGTTACAAATTGGTTTTAAACATGTTTTGTTTCACTTGAATGTTTACAGAAAAAACGCTTCCAAATGATTTTTTCTAAATAAAATCTCTTTTTAATTTTTAAGTTATAGTAAAAATACTTTTGAAAAGAGTATCCATAAATTTTACAGAATTTATGTAATCTACCTATGTTCATTTGTGCCGAGATTTGTGGAGACACTCGGAAGAAGTTGCTTGATATCACAAACAAATCATTATTTATGTAAATATATGTGCATTTTATCTTTGTCCTTATATGCCCAATTGCATGTTTAATATTAATGACCACTTAGGAATTATAAATACAAAATAGTTTTGATAATGACGATTTAAGAACTTCAATAATAGAACTAAATAATCAAATCAAAATCACAAAAAATGATAAGATCAAATTCTGTTAATTATATAGAAATAGAAGTTGAAAGTAGAGGTCTCAAAATGGATTGTACAATTCTATTTTAATCTGTCTGTCAATTTTGATTATTGACAAAATACTGACTATGTCCATTATCATCCGTGTTTATTAATAATTAAATTTATTAACGCTCGTTACAAATGAGCTGTCAATAAATTAACCATGTAATTCAATATATTTTGGGTTTTCCTAAAATTTAAACGTCGGAAATCGCTGAAAATTACTTAAAACCATCATAAATCAGTAAAACTCATGATTTTTAATTTAGAGAAATTCGATTTTAATCTATTTTTTTATATACCATAGACCATCTATTATGCAACAGTGTCTAACATCTTTTATGGGTGAACGAAATTATGCCTAAACCAATTTAATTCATTCTATAAATAAACTTGTCTATACATTATATATTATATATTATACATGGACACAACGTACACAATCTACCCATTATCACACCTTTAGTTGGAAGAACAGTACTTACGCATGACCTCGAAGCTCTCTAAAGTCTAATCAACATGCGTTCCACTATATTTTCCATCATCCAAATATAAAAAATGTGTACTGATATTTTTAGTAGATGCTATACATTTTTTCAAATATGGAAACCAAATAACTTACAAAAAAAAATCTCGATTTGCATAAACTAAGAATTTTTCGGGACAAAAGAAAAATTACAGATTTAGTTGAGAGAATCTAAAATTAGCTAGCGATTAAGAGATTCATCCGGTTCCTTTGGGAATCACAAAAATACGGATATTTCTCTTAATTCGATTCTCTTTTTTTCTTCATTTTTCACAGGAATGGGATTCGGAACAACAATGTTCAACAAAAAGAAAGCATCCGACGGTGGTTCATCTTCATCACCTCCGTTGTCTCGAATCGGAGCAGACTCTCCCTTCCTACAAAAGGCAAGTTCAGGTAAAACAGAGATCCGAGAACTCGAAGCTGTATTCAAAAAATTCGACGTCAATGGAGACGGTAAGATCTCATCCAAAGAACTCGGTGCAATAATGGCGAGTTTAGGACCTTAGGTCACGAGGTTCCAGAAGAAGAACTACAGAAAGCGATAATAGAGATTGATGGTCAAGGAGACGGTTAGATAAACTTTGAGGAGTTTGTGGAATTGAACACGAAAGGTATGGATCAGAATGATGTGTTGGAGAATCTGAAAGATGCGTTCTCGGTTTATGATATTGCTGGGAATGGATCGATATCGGCTGAGGAGTTGTATAAGGTTTTGAGGAGTCTTGGTGATGAATGTTCGATCGCTGAATGTAGGAAGATGATTGGTGGTGTTGATAAAGATGGAGATGGTACGATTGATTTTGAGGAGTTTAAGATTATGATGACTTTGGGATCTAGACGTGATAATGTCATGGGAGGTGGTGGTCAGAGGTAGATTTTTTTCATGGCCAATGACGACTGATATGTGGTTTTGTTCTTCTTCTTCTCGTTTTCGTTCATCCTTGTTTATTTCCACCATTGTTTCAATCTTTTTTTTTTCTCTCTTTTTTGTTCTTTGGGATTGTAATCCCCTTCAAGCTAACGTGATTTTTAAAAATTTAATTGAAGTTTTTTTTATGTTTTGTTTTTTGTATTCAGTTCTGCTTTGGAATTGAATAGTTTAAATGAATATACAGTGAAAATTATGTGAATAAATAATAACTAGACTTCTCATTTCTTTTTTTTTCTGTAGTAGAGGATGATTTATGTCGAATACTTCTATTGCATTTGTTTCACATGGTAATTTTTGAACTTGCCTTTTAAACCTGGAAATTATTATTTTTGAACATCAACATTTTAAATTAAAATATTTTCATCTTCTTTATTAAGTTTTTCTAAAATATATAAACTCAAGCGTTGGATTTGGCACCAAGTATGTGGTAGAATAGTGGTGAAAAAGCTCAATCATTCTGTAATGGAAGTTGAATCTTGTCCTTCTAGTTCGAGATCTTTTGAAGGGAGGGAATTTATCAAAAAAGGGTTTCTAAACTTAGTCAAAATTGGCTTATGCATTTTATAGTTTAATATAATTTTACATAACTAAATTTTTAATATATAATATACAAACGCACACGTTAATCGGAAATTTTATTTGTTTGATTATCTTACTTAAAGTAAAAATCCCATTGACGACGAAAAGTAAAGGTAAGCCCATTAGGGCTAAAAATGAACCCAGCCGTCTAACCCGACCCGATTATAAGCTTAACCCGTTCCGGATCTTCATCCTCGAGCAACAGTGGACCGCTTCGTTCGAAGTCATGGCCAATTCGAAAATGGCGATGGCTTCTCTGGCAGCTCACATTCGTCCATTCACATGTTTGGCCGCTTCTCAGCCATCGCGGTTAGCGCCTCATCCACCTGACCTCGTCCGTTGGATCAAGAGAGAAGGCGGATTCGTTCACCACGCCGTCAAGCTCTCTCAGGAGACTCCATTTGGTGTCGGCCTCATTTCCACCGAGCATATCCCTCAAGGCACTGACGTAATCGCTCTTCCCCCTCACGTTCCGTTACGCTTCGAATCAGATGATGCGTCATCGTCGTCGTCCTCTTCTCTGCTCGCCACTTTGGCGCGTCGAGTTCCCGGTAAGTGCTTATGGTTGCTAATCGCCGTTCCTAGTTAATTATCGCTTCTGTTCAATGTGATTACTGGTATTTTTAGAGCTTAACTGCATCTAGAGAACCTTAATTTTAGATTAAACAAATGAATATTCAGTGCTCTTGGGGATTCTACTTTACATTATGGTAATACTTAGTCTTGGATCTGAAGCTTAACTTCTAGAATTCTGTAAAATCAAGTTTCCAAAATTATGGGAAAGTTACTGATTGCGAGAAATGCTGGAGAAACTTGGCAGAAGAATTGTGGGCTATGAAATTGGGATTGAGATTGTTGCAAGAGAGAGCCAATGCTGATTCTTTCTGGTGGCCTTACATCAGCAATCTCCCAGAAACTTATACCGTTCCCATATTCTTTCCTGGGGAAGATATAAAGAACTTGCAATATGCTCCTCTTCTCTACCAGGTTTGATAGACCGTTGCTTCTGATCGAGATGAGTCCCAATTTTTACCAATCCATCAGATGATGCAGATTTGTTTATCGTTCTTTGGGACCAGGTCAATAAAAGATGCCGGTTTCTTCTTGAGTTTGAGCAAGAGATTAGACGTACTCTTGAAGATGTTAAGGCCAGTGATCATCCTTTTAGCAGCCAAGATGTAAATGCATCTGCTCTCGGGTGGACCATGTCGGCTGTTTCAACTAGGGCATTTCGTTTACATGGTAATAAAAAGCTTAAAGGTGGATCTTCTGAAGATATTCCCATGATGCTTCCTCTGATAGATATGTGTAACCACAGCTTCAAACCAAATGTCCGGATCATTCAAGAACAGAACGGAGCCGACTCAAATACCCTAGTTAAGGTTTGGCAACTTGCGTCTAAGGTCTCTGTTTTTAAAGTGGCTATTGTTTAACCGAACGCAAATGATGTTTTCCTTTATCTGTGCATCAGGTTGTTGCAGAGACTGAAGTCAAAGAAAACGATTCTTTGCTACTCAATTATGGTTGCCTTAGCAACGATTTTTTCCTTTTGGACTATGGATTTGTGATTGAATCAAATCCATACGACACCATTGAGCTTAAATACAATGAACAGCTCATGGACGCTGCAAGCATGGCTGCTGGTGTTTCTTCCCCAAACTTCTCTTCACCAGCTCCATGGCAACAACAGTTGCTTTCCCAATTAAATTTAGCTGGAGAAATGCCAGATCTGAAGGTCTTCAAACAGTCATCTCACTAACTTGATACATAAAGTAGTCTTTATATTTGAGATGAAGAATGAAAGGAGTAAAGTAAATCATCTCTCTAATTGTTTTCTTCTTATACTAATAGGTAACCATAGGAGGTCCAGAGCCAGTAGACGGACGACTATTGGCAGCCATAAGGATACTACTTTGTGGTGAATTGGTGGAAGTAGAGAAGCATGACTTAGACACACTCAAATCTTTATCCTCCAATGCCCCTCTTGGAATTGCAACCGAGACTGCTGTTTTTCGCACTGTAATCGCCCTTTGTGTGATTGCGTTGAGCCACTTTCCGACAAAGATAATGGAGGATGAAGCTATAAGTAAACAAGGTGTTTCAGCCACAGCAGAATTGAGTATCAAGTACCGAATTCAGAAGAAATCAGTGATCATAGATGTCATGAAAGACCTCACGAGAAGGGTTAAGTTGTTATCTTCTAAGGAGACACCAAGTGCTGCATAAGAATCATCATGTAAGTTCTCTAGGCTTCGCTTGAAACATCAACGTACAAGATGAGTCTGTTTACGGTTATTCATTTTGAAAAACATATACCCATCACGATCTTCTATAAACTAGCTTGTTTAAAGATTAGATTATAT
Source organism: Cardamine chenopodiifolia (assembly GCA_963922655.1). Taxonomy (NCBI): domain Eukaryota; kingdom Viridiplantae; phylum Streptophyta; class Magnoliopsida; order Brassicales; family Brassicaceae; genus Cardamine; species Cardamine chenopodiifolia. Next base: position 8,844,161 of record OZ000459.1, read on the forward strand.
GAATTACTAGAGAAGGGAGATTGGAAAAGAAGCAAAAGATTAGTTGTTTCCGGAGACTCATCATATTAACCAAAGATATTTACATTGAAAGATAAAGAGAAACCCTAATACACAGAGGATCACCTATCTCTATCTCTCTCTCTCGCTCTTTGTCATCAATTCCCAACAGAGATGGGTCTCTTTCTCTCTTCTAAGCCAAGGGGAGAACGGGAACGCCGTGGACTCACGATCTCACGAAGCACCCTTGGTACTTCAGGCTGCCTTAGTGACGGGTGTAGTATCTTCTCAAACTCTTTCTTGATCTTCACAACTTGGCTATGGATAGGAGGAACACTCTCATGCCCACCATCTCCATGATCGGCCTTCTTCTTCATCACGAATCGGCAGTGAAGGGAGAAGAGTTCTTCGTATGATGTTTTATGATGTTTGCGTTTTCTTTCACGCGGGAGGCGTGTTTATAATTATAATCTTGAACAAATGTTTGTGTGAGAAAGTGGACACGAGTTGTTGATGAAGTAGAAGGGAAGTTAGGTTGGTGGGCAACGCCAAATTAGTCTCTTACACATCTCTCTTTCTCTTTGTGTGTAAATATTATATATATTAAGAATTTGTAATGGTGAAGTATCTAAAAGCAAAGAAGAGTCGTATCGTTCTCTTTGTAAACAGCATGAAAAAGAGGGTCGGTGTTGGGTGAGTTTTGGGTTACGTGTCGACAACAAAGCCAAGACACTTGTAATTTTGTGATGATTACGGTACGCAATTTTTTCTTTAAACGAAGACCGAAGAAAACTCTTCAAAGATTTTTGACCTTCTTTTTGTGCGGTTTCGAAGTTTCGAAGCTAAACAAATTGAATTGAGAAGAGTTGAAAGAGACTAGAAACTACTCTCACCGTATGAAATGCTTTTGTTTGACGGGAGAAGATAAGTGTGGCCGTGTGGGACTTATTAACTCGTTGGTCAATGTGGATTCTAACTGGAATTATTCTTAGATCAAATTAAACCAAATCCGGATCTTACACGTTTTGTGCCGTTTGTTTGAAGTCTGTCAAAAAATTTTAATTAGATCAATTAATTCATATAGTTCGATCATGTATATATTATTATAATATTTTGGTATTGTTTCAACTAAAACTAACCCAAAAATTTAAATTTTTTAAATGAATGGGATGTTCTTTGTGGTGCAAGTATAATTGGCCATTGTTGTCTGAGCCAACTTAAACACATTGCTATTTTGGTATGAGGCAATCATATGGGGGCAATAAGTTTTATGGACCCATTTAAAGAAAATTAATAGACATGTAATTTTGTAGAAGAAACAATGTTATAATAATAAATAAGGAAAAATATACAAAATTAGTTTTCCAACTCTTTTTCTGAAAATAATGTTGTATTATCTGTTCATATATACATTACAAAATTAGGCAGTTCTGTTGAGCAACAATTCGTCCATCATACTGTTTTTTATAAATAACTATTTGTTAAAAAAATGCCGAAAAACAAACTAATTTGTTGATTGAGTTAAAACAATTATATCATCGGAATCATTTGATCTCAAGGAAAATAAAAATAAAACACCGTAAGGGACTAAAACCGTATCCAAGGTTGGGAGCGTCAAATTTGGGCAGAGCGTCAATCAAAGTATAAGACAAAACTGATCCCTTCAGAATTGAGATTGCTCTACTTGCTTGATGGGACCCACACTCCATCAAACTCAGATTTGATAGAGCACCACGTGTATCTTTGTTTCGTTCCTTTCTATGTAGAAAATTGCAACCGTTCGATATACGGTCAAACATACAATCTTGGATTCGGCGACGGGTCTTATCAGTTTCCATCTTTGCTTGAGAATTTGTTTAGACCGGCAACTTATTACATACGACATTTATCGTTGTATTTTCTTTTTGTGAAAGAACATTTATCGTTATTACAAAAGACCAAAGAAAGGTATTCAAAATCTATATATTTGTAATATCTTATCATATAAAATCGATTGCATCACATTATAAATTCAACATTCTTTTGTTTGCAGCCATTATGATTTAACATATAACTAATAATAATTCATTAAACACACTACATAATCGATGTGGGGATCTTAATACGTGTTACTTTTTTTTAGTTCCAAATGTTTTAATTTGTTTAAAGTATATTTTTCGTCTAAAAGATTTCCATTAGATAGAAGTTAAATCACAGTAATCATGGTGAAGTTCTGGTGTAATTGAAAGAGGTACATAGTCACGATACACAAATGAAAATCTTCCCGTCGGTCTTGATTTTGCTAGGATTTTTGGTTATTTTCTAATGAAAAATGAAAAATTTAAAGAATGCTCAATTAATTACCTTAATTTAAATTTGCAAAATTGAATGAAAGCGTTTAAGTTTTATCAAATTTTGTTTAATCTAAATATTTGAGAAAAATTCAAAAAGTATCACTTCCATGAGACTCTCCAACTGTTTTGAGTGTCGTTAATCAACAGTTTTCTTGTAGTGTTGGGGGGATTAGTTAACGATCGACATCACATTTTATATAACATGATCATCGACTTCACATTATATAACATGATCCCGTTCGTGTGAGTAAAAAAGAAAGTCAAACATAATATATATACATAGCGAGAGGCATTGTGCAGAGAAAAACCCCACGCGTTTAGGAAAGAGGCGACAATTCTGGTATCAACTTTAATGTCGTACCGTTGCATGTAACCTACTTTCCTAGCTTTGCCCCTTCATTTTTGCCTTCCAGTTTCCTTTTTTTTTTTTGTTCTCTGACATTTCAACTCGGACCTTATTTATAATTACATATCATCAAAATGTACACAAACTATTATGGTGTGCTATGGACCGTTACGTTTCTGTCAACCTCACAATTACTTCTTACTTTTCAAAGAGAACTTTACTATTACGTAACCCAAAATATTAAAATAATAACTAAAATTAATTGTATTTTTATTTTAATTTTTATAACAATTTTTAAAAAATTTCTTATTAGGAGGATAACTCCTAATTGAGCGTAGTAAATATTTCTGAAGCAGTTTCCGTCACCCTGGCTGGGCGTCCAATAGAACATTCACGTACATGCTCACTGCACGATATGATTGGGACGGGCGGTTGCCCCCTTCTATAATTTTCAAATTTAACCTAATTCTGTAAGGATTTTTCATAATACCTCCTCTAAAATTTCCAAACTTAGCATTTTTTTTTAAAGATTTGTAATAATGCCGGAATAAAATTTATCTCTAGATTCGCCCTTTACCTGTATCATTCAAAGCTATGGTAAAACTTACTAACCAATTCATTATATATATGTTGACTTCGAAAAAGATAGGATTTCTTTTTTTGAACAGCTTCTCCATTTGAAAAAATGACTGCCCATGGTCGTATAACCGCTTAGAATATTAGTCTGATTCCTACGAACTAAGAATCTAGAGCAGATTGTTCAAACTACTTCTTGAGTCTCCTGTTGTATAAACCCACTGTCTCCCTAACCTGTGTTGCATTTTATGAGATTGGCTTTGTGTTCATGAAGTTTTGGCCCTTTTGACCTTTTCTTGCCAAGTTTAAGCCTCCTATTGTTTAAAAAAAAAGTTTTTAAGTCATTCACATTTTTTTTCACGTTTTCCATACAAGTGAACTCAGGCCTGCAAATTGAAATCTATGGTGATCCCACTCCATTATTTCCACAAGGAATTCCTGACCTCTCTTTCTTCAACTTCTTCTGTTCCTATACATAGATTATGCATGTTTTTCTTTCGTAAAGCCTCACACACATAATTTTTCCAATCTTCATATTTTTCACACGCAGCCTAAATGAAAAATTATTTGCAATTTGAAATGCCTCATATATAACAGAGGAAAAGATTTAGACATTGATATAGAGTACAACGATTGATCCTAGGCGTTATATCTGGCAACATACGGGATAATTTTTGTTTTTCATCAACTACGTGATAATTGCATGCAACGCTTATATTTAGGATTCGAATAGTAGAGGTTAGAGGAGGTGATCTTACGTTAATTTAACTCTACGGACATTTGATCAAGATTGTGGAAGAGATTTAAGATGATTTAGATGTAAAGGGCGAAAATAAATTAACTAACGGAAAAAAATGAATCAGTGGTGTAGATTAATTTCCGTAAACGCGAGAGGTCATTAGTCACGATCGAACAACAGTAGGAAAGCCCTAAAGAGGCTACACCATGAAGAAAGAGCCCTAGTTGAGACAAATCCACGTGACTTTGGTTTACAGATGAAAAATAAAAATAAAGCAAAACCCTAAATAAGCAAATCGACCATAATCTCGTAAAAAGAACAGACAAAACACAACCTCATGTAGAAGGAACAATTTCTGAGCGCCGCCAGTGTTATTAATTCAGAATCATAATTTCACGATTCTCAATCCCTCTCCGTTCAACTCCCAACACCATAATTTCCTCTCCCATCTACAAACTACCGTGTAAATCATTTTAATTATTTATTTATTATGATTACTTTATTATCATTATACTAATGAAAATAGGTGAAAACGAATAGTGTTTAGATTTCAAGCATGGAAGTTTTTTAAAACTTCAATAAAGTTTTAGTTTCTAGAAGATTCATGTCTTTCACTAAAAGCAAAATAATAAACAAAAAATATATAAATTAACATTATAATCGAGATACCTTTAAACTCTGACAATAAGAAAGAATGGTTCAAGGGTTAAGATAAAAATAGTATACGATAATTATGATATTGTTACTTTGTCAAAAAGACATGTAACTTATTACTCTGCTTTTATGCAAGTCCGTATACAAGAAAAGAAAAATTACATATAAATTCGAACGTGGAACGTGAACTTCGTTAAACGTACTTTTCCTTTTTGTATCTCTCATACAGTCACAACTCACAAGTAAAAAAAGATGCAAGTCTCTTTTAATTAAAAATAAAATAAAATATGTAAATTTTTGTTCTATAAATACGGAATCAGCTACCATCAGTCCATTACATCCAGGTGCCTCAAAACCCTAAAAGAATCACAGAATAAAACACACTTTTATAGCTAAAAACCTTCCTCATGTCAACCATGGAAGAAGCAATCATGAGACTCGAAGGTGCCGAGCACAGTGAAACCACCAACCATTCTCTAAAGAGAAAGCCATCAAGACCTTCTTCTACAGCTCCTAGCTCTCCAGGTCGAGTAACCACCGCAAAAGCTGCTTCCGGCGCCGGCGCTTCTGGTGGTTCCACCCTGAGGTACCGAGGCGTGAGGCGTAGACCATGGGGTCGTTACGCAGCTGAAATACGCGATCCATTGTCCAAGGAGAGAAGATGGCTCGGAACGTTTGACACGGCGGAGGAAGCAGCTTGTGCTTACGATTGCGCCGCTCGAGCCATGCGTGGTCTGAAAGCTCGAACCAACTTCGTCTACCCAATGCCTTCTCTTGACTCTTATCAGCACCGTCTTTTCTCGCCTCCTCCGATGAATATGTTCCTTCTACGCGACGTTTTAAACTCTCAGTCTCTTTCTCCGTTAACCACATTTGCTTACCCGCCTTATAATCTCTCTAACGTTAACGATGTAGTTCACGAGTCCTTCACCAACGTTAATGATGTCTGTGAAGATCATTCGCCTAAAGCGAAGAGGTCAAGTACTATTGACAACGAGAGCATGATCTCAATCCTCGAACCAGAACCAGCTGGGGCTGGTCTTCTTCAAGAAATTGTTCAAGGCTTCTTACCAGAACCTATCTCGCAACATGCTCCTATACCTCCAAAGACTAACCAACAGTCACTTGATGTTTTCCCGATGATGCTGGAGACTGGTTTTCATGCAGATCTTCGTTTACCGGACGTCAATGTCGAAGGAAACGGATTTGGTCAGGTGAAATATCATGGAGAGTTGGGTTGGGCTGATCATGAGAGTGGATTTGATACAGCTAAGATGCAGCAGAACGAAAATGGAGGAATGTTTTATCAGTATTGCTTTCATGATTATTAGAATATTATTGTTGTTGTTCTTAAGTACTTACCTACTCCATTGTTTTTTAGGGTTATGAGAAATGAGGTTAGGATAACCAATTAAAAAATCTTGTATTTTTTTCTTCGTCTAGTTGTATGATCAATTTATCTCTCAAGATGGATTGTGTCAGAAAAAGGGCAATTTTTATCTGAGTATGAGGAAAGTTAATTAATGGTACATGACATATGTCGAGTATGAGCAAATTTAGTAATAAATTAAAGATGACAAAAAGAAAAGAAAACTCGAGGGGATGAAGACAATACCAAGAGGACAAAAAGAGATCTTAAGAAAATTAGATTTTTTTCTTATAAGTTGACTTTGGAATCCATAAAGACAGCCTTTGTCCTCTTGCATTTGCTCTTTTACCTCCTCTCAGTCGCAGACTCTCAGATCATCGGAATTGCACATAGTTACATTATTTTAAGTTCACCAAATCGTTACACCCTTGTTTGTGGGTAAATTTTCACAAATCCTAGAGATTCAATGAAACGTCCAAGTTAACTGAATTATTTTTGAAACTGATTTTTAGATTATACTTAAATATACATTTTGGAAAATAATATCTTCATCAGTTATATCATATACTAATGTGAATATCTGAATATGTTTTTCGATGAAAATAATATAAAATATATACGTTATCAATATAAAATATAAGCAGTTGTGTATAATTATATATTTAAATTAACTATTTATTATTATTATCTTAAGATTGAATTGATTTATATTTGAAATTCATTTGATATTTTAGTTTCATGTAGAAATCTATCAATACAATAATTAATTATCAAATTAATGTATAATAAAGTGATAATATTTATTTGGGAAATTTTCATAAAAATACACCAACAATTTATCGATTTTCATAAAAATACACGAATTTTATGTGTACCCAAGAAAATACATGAATTAATTATTCCTTCCATTATAATACACAAAGTTTTAAATTGTATCTATTTAATATCTAAGATTCGGAAAAAAGTAAAATCTGTTTATTTTTTAATTGAAATAAAAAATGTTCTGATAAAAAAATATTTTATAAAATCCAAAATCCCCAATAAAATTCTAAAAAGTTTTAAAAACCTAAAATAAGTCTTAACATAAAATTAAACTTGTAAAATTTGGAATTCACAAAATAAAAATCCAAAACAGATAAAACTCCTAATACTTTATTTAAAAAAAATTAAATATAAATGTTTCAATTCATAAAATTTCAGTAATAAAGTTACCATTATTTTTAAAAATAAAATTATGAATTTTGTGTAAATATAATAATATAGGTTGTAATTATTTTTGATTTGGGTAATTTCTAATGTAAATAATATAATATATAAATATATGTGTTTGAAAAAGTTGATATATTTTATTTACCTTAAATATGATAAAAAATTAAAGTATTTGAATATTTAATGAATTCAAATTTTCATAAAAGGTATACTATATGAAAATATTTTATATCTATAATAAAAATGTTAAAATATAAACTTATTTAAAGATTTAAATAATTTAGTGAAATATTTTTGGTTTTTCTGAATTTGATAATTTAGTATTTTAAATTCTGAATTTTTACAGAATTTTTTAAGATTTGAAAGGAATTTTATGAATTATTTTAAGATTTTTATAAAATAATTTATAGTTTAAATATTACTTTTATTAAAACAATAAAAATAAAAATATTTTATGTTAAATGGAGAAAATTTAAAAATTTGTGTATTATAATGAAAGGAAATATTAATTCATGTATTTTCTTGGGTATCCACAGAATTCGTGTATTTTTATGGAAATCGATAAATAGTTATTGTATTTTTATGGAATTATTTCTATTTATTTGAATATGAAATTTCATTTTAATATATTTATATATAAATTTTTAAAAACTATTTACCTGACATGAATTTAAAATAAAGTTTTATTTGAATTTAATTTTTGTTTTATGCAAATTTATTATTGAACCATATATTTTAGTCATCAACTAAAGTGTTGTTTTCCAATTTTCTAGTTTGTAATATATTCCTTTTTCTTGTACTTTTCCAAATTTAATGAGGACTGCTTTTGTTATATAATTCCCCATAGAAGAAGGAAGAAGAGGAGTTATGAGAGGTCCGTATCTAGCAAATATTATTTCTATGTGTAACGTTTAATGAATGAAGAGAAAATTTTAATGTTCTTCCCTGTTATTTCTTCTCTGTGTTGGTTAGTCCCATTTTGAGTGAGTGTTTTTTTGCATTGCACATATATATCACTATATATGAAAAAAAAACTGCAGTTAAAAAAGTAATTCATGATTGATGGGAGTCATAATCATGAATCATCCATTAAACACAAGATAAGGACCGATGTGGCTTTTGGGTATAGGAGTAGTTGAACCATTATGTAAAGTTAAAGAGATATAGTTGGTCCTTGATGGACTCCATCATCATTCCCGTGATGACCATACAAAGGATAAAGAAAAAGATTTGTTCAGCCTTAAAGCATCTTCAAAACTTAAACTGATCATATACACACAAAGAGGATACCTCTTCATTCATCTTTTCTTTCATATACAAATTATGAACGACAACAGAATCATGGAGATCGAAGCTTCCATGGAGACTACTGCGGCAGTAGGTCCCGGCGGGCTGGCCCGTCAGACCAGTATCACTAAGACAAACTGCCTTTGCTCACCGACCACTCACCCGGGGTCCTTCCGGTGCAGGCTTCACCGGACTCCTTCGCTGCAACGTACCAAGAGCATTGAGACTAACATACTTCAAAATCCTATAACCAAGCCGGTTGGTTCTAGCACCGGAGATGAAGCAGCTAAGTAGTCACTAGAAAGCTTAGGGTTTCGAGTTTGTGTTTATGCTTTGGAGCATTATGGATCCTTATGCTAGTCACCAAACAAGTAGCATTTCTATTCTCTGTTTGTCTCTACGTCTTGCAGTTATGGGCTTTATATGTGGAAGGCTTTTTCATTTTTGCCATTTGAAGTATTTGTTAAACTTTTAAATTTTCTTTTTTATAATCTCTAATAAATTTATCGATAATTTCTTCCGAGGAATCTCCGGTTTTACCACCAATCTTAGTAGTTGGTACAATACAATATTTCAGATCTTAGGTTTCGTAAGTAAATGATTTTCTTTTTCTTGGTGTTATATTTGTCCCCTCAAGATGTTGGCCTTTAAGGTGTTCCAAGAGGCATTATCAAATTAATTTTAGCTAGTTACAACTTACAAGTAGAGACGGAATAGTGCTACAATGGTAAACCAACAAATATTAAGTTTGGTCCTTTTAAGAAAAATCCACAAAAGTAATACTAATTATAGAAAATCATTTTATAAATCCACAAAGTCAATCTTTTAACAAAGAAAAAGAACATTTGTGGATGGAAATTAGCCTTTCAAATTTAGGCTCTTCTCCACGGCTTCCCTCACCTATGTTATGGGCCGAGCCTGGGTTGATATTATATCACCTAGTAATACATCCGAATAAAATGAAAAGTCATCTGAAGTTCTGAACCACAGCTTGACTATCAGAAATAAATGTGTTGGCGTATATTATGAGATTGCCAAACCAACACGGCGACACTTTAGTGTTTGGCACTATTAAAATTCGAGATACACTTTTTTCTATGAATGTATGAGATGATTTTTCTTGTAAAAATTGTCATTGTAGTTAGATTTCAAGTTTCTTTTTCGAAAATCAATGTCAGAATTTCGAGATGAACCTAAAACGAATTGTGTAGGGTCCATAACCAACACATTATTTAACTAGCATGTTTTTACAATTGAATTTCATTATCAAAATTCGAAGATATATTTTAAAAAACTATGCAAATTATGCATGGTCGATGACTAGCAAGTTTGAAATATCGTAGTTAGGACTTAGGATGGACCGGATTAACCCAACCCGTCGGCCGGATGAGATCAACCTAGTTGACACATAACCTCCATCACTTTTGGACAAAGCAACAAAGACATAGAACGAATATAACGACGGTTCTCTTACGTCCTCCACAAAAATTTGCGCATTAGATATTTAGATACATCAGTATTAAGGCATCTAATTCGATCAAACTATGACGAATAACCAACAGTAACTACCATTTACCATTTTCTCGTTTGTACTCAGGGCATATACCTTAGAAAATAAAAAAACGTTGGCCCACTTCAAGGATTCGAAAGATGTTATCGACCGATCAATCTTGCTTGTTCTTAAAGCTAATTTCTTACATGCTTCATCGTATTAGATCCTTATCTATCATTATAATATGACCAAATCAATAGACATGTGCATAGAATATATATTAAAATCGGCCAAACATCGAAGACTATATTTATAGTTTCTCGGAGAAGACAAAGAAAAAAGGGAATCAGATTCACCCTCATCAAACCACATAACATCTCCTATATAAAGACCCCTCCAATAGTTTTCAAAGGTACCTCTAATACTCAGAACCAACAAAGAATTAACTAAAGGGTTTTTCTTTGAAAAATGGTACTTGGAAACTCCTTCAACCATAAATCTCATCATCATCATCATCATCATCATCATGATCATCATCGGAACTCAATGAAGGAGTTCCGAGCCGTCTTTGCATCCGAAGAACCGATTCAGGTCTTCGAGAACGCAGATATGAGGAGGTCAAAGAGCGAGAAGATGGGTACGAGAGAGGTTGCAAAAGAAGATGTTGACAAGGAAGCAGAAGAATTCATCAAGTTTGAGCATACGAAGTTCAGTAAGTGGATGACTAAGAGCGTCTAGCCTTATTGACGAAGAATAAGATACAAGAAGGGTACTATATTCTATATAGATTGTATTATATGATATTTATGTTCTTCTTCTTCTTCTTCTGGTTTTTGTAACAAAATGGGTGTTGTTTTTTTTATTTTATTGTTCAAATGGGTGTTGTTTCCTTTGTCTAAAAAGGTGCATGGAATAAGACTATAATTGGTAATTTCCTAAACTTTCGGATCTTTTGTCCCATCTAAATGCGAAATTAAGTAACGGACGAAAGTTTTGGGTGTGTACAAAAGACATTTACCTTAGGTTTGTATTTTTAAGTTATTCACGCATTTAGTAAAAAAGAAAAACCTAACAAGGACAATTTGCTCCAATATTGTTATTCTATTTTATGTTTTACAAGTTCATGAAATTCACCAAAATCAGAGCAAAATGCAAGATATATTTGCAATAGCCAAGACACAGCAACTGAAGTCATTTATTATGAAAAAACCCCTTTATCAAATCAAACCAGAAAAAAGGGAAAAACATTAACACCAAAGGGTAAAAACAGAGGATACAATGTGTAGTATTTGGTATAAAAGAAGAAGGAAATTGTTAATAAAGACCCCACTACTAGAGAATGGACCTGCAAAGAGGACATATCGTGTGATCATTGCCAAACCATTTGTCTAGACAACCTCTGTGGAAGAAATGCTTGCAGGAAACCAACTCACTCACTTCGTCTTCCTCTTTAAACCCATAAAGACACACACAACATTCCACACCTTTCTCTTCTACTTCTTCTTCTTCTTCTTCTCCTCTGTTCTCACACAGAGACTTGAACTGTGTTATCGAGATTCTTCTCCTCACGAAACCCTCTTCAGTCTCGTCGTTTTCCTCTATCTCCCAAGAGGCTTCTTCAGTCTCATATCCAACAATTTGAAAAACAGACCTCACCATATTCTTCAACAGAGTGACTGAAACAACCGTGTTCATCACCAGAAGTGGCAGTACTCCTTCTGAAGCTGTCGGAAAATGTGAAAGACCCATTTTTTGAAACTTCTTGTTGTATTATATATTCACAGAGATATGAGACTGTGAAGCGTCTTTTAAAATTTTGAGACAGAAAAATCCTTAGAGAAATAGAGAGGAAGGATAGCCGCCACTCATATTCCAATGGGCGATTGGGTTTATTAACCAGCCGTGGTCTAAACACGTGTCACCACGAGAGAGGTTGTCGTTAGAGACTCATCTCTCTCAATTGATTGTGACTTAAGTAAAACAGGTGGGTTCGTCTTTTATAATAATCCAAACTCTGTTTTTGTTTTTCTGTGGTTAGATTTGCTGTTTCTCTGACACGTGTTATGATCAGCCAAGCAGGTGCTGCGTTGTCGATTATGAATCGACACGTGGAGACTTACTTTCATGATTGGTCAGTTAGTATGTCACGTCATCTGTGATTAAATCATGAATTATTATTGATAATCCTCTTTCTATCATTCAATGGAATTTGATTATGGAGATGGGTATCAAAATATATTTATATTATATAGTAATTTGCGCTGTAAAAATTTTATTTATATAATTATAAATTATTATTAATATTTAATATTAGATTTATTTTATATTTTTATTAGTTTATTTATTATTGTTATATATATGTTGTATTATGTTAATTAATATTGACATGTTATATTGTTTTGCTGAATATATTTTATGGAATCTGACATGTTTCCTATATTTTTTTTTTCATAGGTTAATCCATAATTAACTCCAAAAATTTATAATATATATAGATAAATATGATTTATAAAGTTTTTAAAAAATTATTTTGTTCTCGCTATATTGCTATATTTTTGGTCAAATAGAGAAATTAGATAAAGAGTAATTGTCAATTACTAAATCAGTAATCTAGTTTTGCTCACACTCGAAACAAAAATATTTATTCGCGTTTACGAACTATTTTGTCCTTACACTCATGTGATATATGTGTTTAAATTGGGAGATCCACTAAATGTAATGAGTAATAAAATACCTCATTAACGTCTTCCGCGTGGTGCAATTGGCATAGAACATATCTCCTATTTATAGAATAAATATAATTGGTTTTTATGATTGTAAATAAATATATAAGAAATATGTTGTCTTTGATTCTATATTTATTGATAATATTAAAATATTAATTAAAAATTCGGTTGAGAAATGAAATAAATTGAGATATGGTAAAATATGCGCGTGCATTCAACCGGATTAAAAAATTTCACTCGATCAATTTTTTTAGATCATCGTGTTTTTTGGATTACTTCATATTTTTGGACTGTTTTACCTTTTAATTGTTTTTATTTTATCTTAAAATTAATTTATTGTAATGAAAATTTATGTAATATAAAACATAAAAATTGGTTATTTTATTTTTAACATTGCTCAAATAATAGTATATACATTATAGTTTGTATTAACATTAATATGATACAAACTATAAATCTTTAAAAATTATGGCACTACCAACTAAATCATTTATGTATTCTTGATTATGTTCTAAAAAATTCAGAGTATAACATGCATTTTTGTTATATTTTATATGTTATCACATATTAGAAAATAATATAAATATATAAGCATATAATATAAATATGAAATATTTGTTTAAAATGCCACAAAAAAGAGTTTCAAAGTTGTCATTTCTCTGAGGATTTTTTATTAATCATAAAAATCACATTTTATACATGAAACTTAAAAGATTTTCCATCAAAAATATAGATATATAAAATATTTTCCATTTAAAAATTACACTCCTTTATTTCGATTCGGGATTTCTCCTTCTCTCTGTGTTTCACCATTATCAAATCTTTTTTTATCTCGATCAACATCACTAAACTCTTATTTACCCAATTATATACATTTTTGTTTAATGTGCTTATGTTATTTTGTCTACCGGTAAAAATTACTCAGACTCTTGTTTCTAAAAATCTCTTTGATTTATGTTTTTGGTGGAGAAGAGAAGGACAATAGAGTGTCTAGAGAATCATTTTTATGTAAGATACTACGCTTTGCGAGAAGAAATTATTATTATTTTTTATATTTAACATGTTATTATATACATGTTATTAATTTTTTAATCATTTAAAATGTTATTAAAGATTATAATAGCTTTTATATAATATATGGTACTTAGTACTAATTTATACTAATGTACAGTAATTAAAGATTAGAATTAATTTAATCGGGGATTAAAATTTATATGCATATCAGAGTATGTACCACAATTTTTATGTAGTTGATGTGTATAAAATATAAAGATGATATTTGGTTAATGACATTTTAAGTTGTCAAATTATAAATATAATTAATCATATATAAATTAATCATAGTAATTTCATTTATATATATTTGTTTTCTTCTTATATTTTTGTTTCAGCATTTTAAGATGAAACATATATTTTTATAATACATTAGGTGAATGTGATATAAAATTGGGAAATTTAAAATAAAAGCTCAAATAATAGTATAGACAGTACCTTAAACATGTAAAGATCTATAAATGTTGTTATAAGACGACTATAGTGTGTAGCATCTTAAAATCTCTTTCTACAACTAATATGATACGATACTATTGAGTGGTGGTTGAATTGGATGGGCTTTGAACTTGTAACGATTTGTAATAATCCTTCTCTGCGTTTTCTACTCTGTTCTCGAACATTTGCCATTCCATGTAACATCTATCCTTCACCTGCAAAACAATCAACCACACACAAGTTTAAGACAGATTGATCCATCTAGTTGCTTGCTTGTCAAGGTTTCTAGATACCCTAGATACATTTTGCTCTAGAGAACCCAGGAAACTCTCCAAAACAAGACCAAGCTTTCTTACCCCTTCCCATGGATCTTTCCCTTTTTGTGCTTTTCCCTATTGGCAGGAAAAGGAGAAAGAATGAGATTTTAATTGTTTTTGGAGAAGGGAAAGTGAAGTAGGGAAGGGTTAATTAACCTGGCTTCCAAGGGAAGGGATGGATTGATGAACGATCCACTGAGAGTCTACTATTCCTATCTTCTCATATGCAGGCTCCTTCATTTTCACATATAAATATGGAAGCTTCATCACTAATTGATCAAACTTGCAAGAACATTTATGTAAACACTACGCAACGTTTTAGTCTTTTGTGTACCTCAACACATCTTCTGAGTGCAAAGTCAAGACCCCAACCATGAACCAAATCATTCTGTTTTCGGTTCAAAATATGGTGTAAGTAAGAATTAGAGATATAGAAAATGTATCTTTACAAATAGAAGAAGAAGACAAGAGATGATAGAGTAATTTTAACCTGGATCAGATGCCAAACGCAGCGCCACGCATCACTTGAGAATACAGGAGCCATGATCTCCACAAATCTGTTGTTTTATCAAAGACACAAAAGTTAATTTAGATATGTGGATATGTAAAACTTGAGTTTGATAGAGAGATTTTTTGAACATACGCAGCACATGGAGGCCTAGGAGGATTAGAGCACAAATCGAGTTTCTCATCTATTTCCCTGATAAGATTCAAGCCATATATAGATATATATATATATATATAACATTTTGTAATGTAATCAAAATCATCTAGAGAGGAAGTTATGAGTCATATATATATATATATACTTATTATGGACTTCACTATGTTCTCTTCTTTTAGTGATCTGCCATGTAATCTCTCTCTCTGGGTCCAAACCAGGCTGCGAAATCTCAAGGCCGTGCTTCTTCACCATGTGTATATATCTGCAACAGCAAACATAGTTATATAAATGTCATGAAAATGGAAGTGAATAAGAAAAAGAAACTCACTCTTCTGCGTTAAAGTGATCGGCTCCAAGATCTTCATCCCATATGAATATATAATCGTATCGTGCTACAATGTCCGGGTGCAAGAATCTCTTTGCATACCACCTTTAAATTCACAATATAAGAGTCAAGAAAGTAATATAACCAATGAAAAATCAAGCGGTTTAAGCAAAGATATATTGATACCATTTTGTCTGCTTTTTGACACTTATGTGTATTGCATTCTTCGACCACTCAAACTCATCATTCCACTCACTTGTTTTCTCATCGTAATGAAACAGAACAATTGTAAAGTTGTCTGAAAACTGGTTTTTTTTAGTAGACAACACATAATGAGTTTACTATTAAGCAAAAACAGAAAACAAGAAAAGGACATGTAGCAACCTTGCTAACACAAGCATCTATATTGTGTCTCTGATTATAACCCACTGTAAATGTTGCTAGATATCTCGGTTGCTTCTTTAAATCCTGATGAAACAGAGAAAATAAAAAATTGAAGCTAATGTCACACATGAAAGGTGTAAAATCCAAGAATGAGCAACACTTTCAAACCTCATGAGGTTCCCCCCACAATCTGCGCAAGTACAAGTCTGATTCAGATACAATAATACCAGGTGGTAATCTCTCAGCGCCTCGAGGATTTGAAGATTCCCATATCTACACAAATTGTGAATCACATAAAACATTTCTTAACATTTGGTTTTGTTCTTGAAAACATGAAAACAAATATGTGTACACAGAAACATGCCTTTGGGATAGCAATGGCCTTGTGATCTCTATGTGAGATAGCGAAGGAACGAAGAAGGGTTCTCGGGAGATACGCCTACACAATTACAAAGTGGTTACAGATGGAGAAAAAATCTAAGAAGATGAAGAAGAAAATATTTGAAGAGAAAGAAGAAGAACCTTAGTGATCCATAAAGATGGAAAAGATAGTCCAAGAAGAGTCCCAAAAGCTATAGCAAACAATGCAGTTGTAAGAAGCTTCATGCTATCCTCTGATCTTCTACTACTAGTTGGGCTGTAATAACAACAATCATCATCGATCTGATTTAGAGAGCACAATAAGATAAACGAAATAAAAAAGGCTTTTTTACCTGCGTGACAAGATTCCCATAGTAATATTTTAATTACAACTTTTGATTATAAGCTCCAAATGTCATCAACACCATCATTCCTATCTATTGATAAATAAACTGTAATAAAATCACTCGAAAATACAATTAAAATACGAATGATCTTAATCAATGACTCAATTTGCTTATAACCTAGATTAACAAGCAAAACAATGTTAATATTCACGTGTGATCAGAAGATACTGATAAGCCATGAATTTTCTAGGCGACAAAACACAGAAGATGAGACAAAGAAGAGAAAAAATAAAACATGACATTACAAAGCTGCCACGGAAATTAGAGACGAGAAACGCGTTTCGATGAGATTAGTGATATTTTTGAAGATCCTTATTGTTTCAGCGATCCCCAGTATTCAGAGCAGAGTAAGTTTTGTTTTGTTTTGGTTAAAGCTGTTTTGTAATCTCTATTGATTTTTGATAAAAACATAAACTAAATAGCTGGCATTTGGTTTTATTTTGAGGAATTTTCAGATTTTCTATGATATGACTAGTAATTAAGTACACGGAAATGGAAGTCAAAACGGGGGAGTTGTTTCAAACGTTTAGAATTATTCAATTAGAGTAATTGGCTTTAATGTGGGTAGGTACTTAGTCATATTGGCCTAAATATAATTCGTGATAACCCAGCAGATGAAGCTCAGTAATCACTTTTATGGGTTAAAATGACTTGTTTGAAGTTTGAAACTTTGAATGGTTCAGAAGTCAATGCTATATATGTAAATATCACCTTCTTTGGCAACTATATATACTTCACATTTTATTTTTCAAACAAAAATCACTAATTTTCTGCATATATTTATTACGATATTGTGAATAAAATATCTAGTAACTTATCTAAAATTATGCAAATTTTTGTTTCTTTCCTATTCCATACGTGGTCATTTTGGAAAAAAAAAAAAGTGTAGAAAAGTAAATAAAAATTGAAATCTGTGAAGAGCTATTTATTGTTATCAATATCAACAATAAATTAATGATTTATGGTATTAAAAACTATAATTTTTTTTGATAATGGGTATTCTAAAAACAAACTATAATGCTATCTCTCTTATAAATTTGACGAATAATAATAATAATAATATATGTAAAAATATCATATAATTATACGAAAACAAATTTTTAATTAAGTAGTGCTTTATTATTAAAATTGATTGTCATATGTATCTTGGACGAAAATAAATAAGATCTTAAGAAGTTATAAAGTTGAAATGGTTAGGAAAGTGAGACTGAGAAAAATATGAAATTGTGATTTAGATTGTTTTAATCTTTGATGGTTCAGCTTCAAGAGAGGTGTGCACGCTAAATATAATATACATTTCCATTGTAAAGCTTATTGAATGTCTTTGAGGTTTTAGAATGTGACAAGCATTTGAACTCATAGAAGAACATGCTCTACACATCTCCGATATTCTTTAATGGCATTTGTCATTTTGTACCTAGGGTTACAATAAAATTTGGTGATATATCAACATCTAGAGAAATCCACAGCGTATAATTTAGTAACGTTCTAAAAAAAAAATAGTTAGACCATGGAAGCACGTATGACTAGATAAAATCAGGAGCACAAACACTGTAACAAAAGAAACGACCAGGTTAAGAGATGAATGCTAGACTTAAGTCACCAAGTATAGTGAATGCTAAAGCAGGCATGACAAGATCAGATTTTAACCGGTCTAGAATGAGGGATCATATCTGACATTTGGCTGTTAATTTGGATGCGAACTTGAAAATGTCCAAATTATTTATAACTTTGATCAAAGATATTCATATCAGTTGAGCCATTGCACTCTTAAGATTACGAACAAAATGGTAAGTATCATATTTATTGATATTTTTCGCCAAGCCAAATAAAACTCCTTTTAGTAAAACATTACAACATCAAAACATGTTAAAGCTTTGAAACTTTTTTTTCAGGTGGTATATACATAAATAATCAAAAACAGATACAGAGAGTATTATGGTATACCGGTTTTCTCATAGTAGAGGTTCAGCTAGTTCCATCTCATTCGAACTCTGTTGTTCCGACTCAACTCTTCGACCTCCAACAAAATCAATTCCGAGAAGTTGCCATGGCCAACACACATATCTAGCTCTGTTTGTAGTATTCATATCTCGATGGGTTTCTAATTCTTGAACTTTACGGTTTAGCTCTTGGATTCTTTCCCTTAACTTAGTCGCCCTATTGTCTGCGAGTCTCAGAGATCTCTCTGCTGCATCCCTTGCACCCATGGCTGCAACAGCCGTCTCTTCCTTAAACTTTAGTTTCTTTTCTGATTCTTTAATCGCTTGTTTGGCCTCTTCAAGTTCTTCTTTTAGCGCACACAACTGAACAAACAAAGCCAATAATAGTTAAGACCATCATTCCTTAGTAGCCAGTAGATGTGTACCTAGAATTACAACAGAGCGCATTGATGGGTTCCTAAACCGGAGAAATTCCTTTATTCACTTCACCAAGAACTAGCTTGATTAATGAAATAATCTCTACTCTTTACCCGATTCCAAATCATAGACCCTACATAATCCTGAATACTGCAGCTCATTCTCCTAGCTAATTGCTTCAAGTAAAGTTTCCAAGCTTTATCAACCCAACTAAAAGAGCAATCCACTATAAACCACCTAGGGTAATTACAATGCTCCGGCACTAGACTAACCCAATGACTTATCACGCACCCGTGATGTGAAATCTTGTTCAACAGCTCCACCAGCAGCAGCCTCCTGCTCGGCTGCTACTTTCCATCTTGTTATCATTAGGTTACGACCACTCTTTCTCGAGCTGGTTTGGAGTCATCGATCTTCCACCACCAATAAATGCTATGAATCGATCTTTTAGCAATAGCTCAAGAAGTTCCTGGTCAAGTAGTGTTGCCACTGCACCGCCTTAATGCGCTCTGTTGTAAAGGAATAAAACGATTAGATTCTAGTGGTTTTCCATTATTCTAGTGGTTTTCCATTATTCTAGCGGTTCTTAAAACTCTTATATTTAATGGAAAACCACTAGAATAATGGAAAACGAAGAATAATGGAAAACCACTAGAACCACTAGAATCTAGTCACTACACTTGGTGAAGTGAATAAAGGAATTTCTCCGGTTTAGGAACCCATCAATGCGCTCGGTTGTAATTCTAGGTACACATCTACTGGCAACTAAGGAATGATGGTCTAGTGGTTTTTCATTAAATATAAGAGTTTTAAGAACCGGTTTCTTAAATATAAGGAACCCATCAATGCGCTTTGTTGTAATTCTAAGTACACATCTACTGGCAACTAAGGAATGATGGTCTAGTGGTTTTCCATTAAATATAATGGAAAACCACTAGAATAAAAAACTTTTCTTAAGAACCGGTTCTTAAATATAAAAGTTTTAAGAACCGGTTTTTGAACAGAGTTTCTTAAAACATAGTTTATTAAAACACGTTTACCGATACAATTTATAATTAAAATATTGGTAAGAACCCCATAAGAGGTTCTTACCAATGGAGATGCTCTAACAATAAATATAAGTTATTATACTACAGTACTATGTTTTGTTATCTGAAACCAAACCGATATTTTTCAAACCAAATGACTTACCTATCAGTCGCGGGGCTGGAGGGTCACACGCATACCGTTCTTCATGTACAATGTGGTGGTGATCTTAGGAACAATCTCTTGTCCTAGAACGACGTTGACTGAATACCTCATCAACATTGCTGCAGCCACCATTTTCATCTGTGTATACGCAAACTTCTTCCCAACACATAGCCTTGGACCTACATTGAACACAACGTACTCGAACTGATTTCCACTCATAATTCTTCCTTCTTTGATCCATCTCTCTGGTTTGAAATCTTCCCAATCTTCTCCCCAAATTGATTATATTCTCCCTATCGAGAAGATCGAGTAATGAACCCTAGCGCTTTTCTTTACCCTTGTCCCATCGGGTAAGACGTCGTTCTCTAAAGCTTGCTTCATCTCCATTGGTACAAAAGGGTAAAGCCTCAGTGACTCTGTTAAAGCAGCTTGTAGATACACCATTTCCTTGAGTACTTCAACTTCGAACCAATCTGTGGTTTCTTTCGTTGCAAGATTCCCTCGGATCTCTTTGATTTCGCTTAGGATTCTCTTGTCGACTTCGGGATGTTTTTGAACTAGCCAGAAGAACCATACGAGGGCTACTGATGTGGTGTCTCGACCCCCGATGATGAAACTTGTGCAAAACTCTCTGAAGTACTTGTCTGAATAGTAGTTTCCTCTTGTTGTGCTTTCTTCTTTCTTGTACTCTATCTGCATAAGGCGTGACAAGAGATCAGAGGAATCGTTCAAGTTCCCGAATTTCCTTATCTTGTTCCTCTTCTCTCTCACTGTCTTGTTCGCAAACCCGTGAACGATTGTGATTGCTTCCTTCAGCTTTCTCTCATACCCAATCCCTAGAAATCTCATTGGCTTCCACACGAAAGGAGGCATCAGAAACCTTGCAAGTGTGTACTCCGTGGCTTCTTCAAAAGCCTTAGCGAATGGAATCTCTGGTAAATCGATCTTTAACGATCCTGGATCAACCCTAGAGGCAGAGATACAAATGTTGTCAAAGGTGAAACGCAAGAGGACATCTTGTAGATCAAAGACTCTCTTAGTACTAGACATCTTCTCCATCAGCGGCACGAGCTTCTGGTCCACCAGATCTCTCATCGTAGTAAACGTGTGCTCCAAGAAACGAGAAGAATGCATCTCGGTTTTAGCCACACGTCTCTCTTCCTTCCAAAGCTCATCATCAGCGTTGAAGATCTCATCTTCAAGAAGATCACGAAACCTCTCTCTGTAATACACACCCTTTGGGTAGTTTTTGAAATTGGTTTTGAGAATATGCTCGATGTTTGCAGGATTCGTGGTCATGACTATTAATCAAGGATATATTAGATCGATCGATCCAAGTCTCAGCCACTTTGCCGTAAGTTACTAAATCGATCGATCCGGAACCGGATCGATCGATCCAAGTCTCATTCAGTTTGCCGTAAGTTGCGAAATCGATCGATCCATTCCGGAAAAATCGATCCGGATACATCAAGATCGACCGTGACCATCGGGATGGATCGATCGATCTGACCCAGGGCGACTAGAAATTTATTACTACTCAAGTCTCTCTCCTTCATACATGCTTGTTATATTTTCTATATAGATGCATGCAAGCCATGAACACTTTTCAATGCTTGTCATGCAGACCACTTGTTGTTACTCTTCTTGTACCTATATATGTTGGTTGTACAATTGATTCAAATAATAAGAAAAATTTCTTCTATTCTTCTCAATTCTCTTAGTTTAATTCTCTATTCTCTTTTCATTTTCCGCAAATTCTAACATGGTATCAGAGCTTTAGCGATTCTCTCATTCTAATCTTCTTATCTCTACTCTTAAAATCAAACCTTCGTCCATACGGTATATACGGCTGGAAAACCAATATGGGTACGGGGGACCCTAAGATACTACTCCTACGAGGAGAAAGACATTCTTGTCTGTATCGTCCCATTCTTGGATAACAACGCCACGTATCGTATAACCTTTTATTCAAATGGAAAACTCAAAAACTATGGTAATTCCAGTGATTCTCAAAGGAGGGAACTATTTGTTATGGTCAAGGACCATAAGGACCGCGCTGTGTGGCCGCGGACTTTGGAATCATATTGAAAATATTCAAGTTCCAAAGGAAGACACTAAAAGAAATGGAAAAGAAGCCATTATTGTCGGAGAAGAAGAAGAGGTAACTCTTGAGAAAGAAGCCAAATGGTTTCAAGAAGATCAAGTTGTCCTCAGTATCCTCCAAAAATTCTCTTGAAGCTTCCATTCTTGAAGCTTATTCATATTGTGAAACCGCAAAAGAACTTTGGGATACTCTCAAAAATGTGTATGAAAATGTTTCAAACCTCTCTCGGTGTTTGAAGTAAAGAATGCTATCAATAATCTTAGTCAAGAAGATTTGGAGTTCACCAAACATTTTGGAAAGTTTCGCTCTCTTTGGGCAGAACTTGAGATGCTAAGGCCAAACACAATGGATCAAGCGGTTCTAAATGAGAGGCGTGAGCAAGACAAAGTGTTTGGACTCTTACTCACCTTGAATCCATCATTCAATGACCTCATCAAGCATATTCTAAGAGCGGACAAGCTTCAATATCTGGACGAGGTTTGTTCTCAAATACAAAAGGAACAAGGATCTCTTGGGCTCTTTAGTGGAAAAGGAAATCTTCCCATGGCAAACAAGGGAGTATACCGACAAGAGGAAAAGAAGATATGGATTTGTGATCATTGTAAGAGGAAGGGTCATCTCAAAGATAGATGTTGGCTTCTTCATCCTCATCTCAAACCAAGTAAGTTCAACAAAGACCAAAGGACCAACATATCTTATGAAGCCACAAGAAACCAAAGACAAACTGGTCCATCAAAACAAGGAGAAGAAGGTGCTGATGATATTGTGAGAAAGTCAGATCTCGAGGCCCTTATCCGGTCCATCGTCTCTCTAAAAGAATCCGGTACCACTTTCTTTGTTAGTAAACCTAGCAAAAATCTTGTCATAGATTCGGGGGCTACTCACCATATGATTAGTAACCCGAATCTTATAGACAATATAAAACCGGCAATGGGAAACGTAACTATTGCCAATGGTGATAGGGTTCCTATCAAAGGTGTAGGAGATTTAAAGTTATTTGATAAGAATCCAAAGCTTTCTATATGTCTAGCTTTACATCTAATCTTCTATCAGTTAAAAGAGCAACTTGCGATCTAAATTGTTACACTATATTTGGACCTAATAGTGTTCATTTTCAGGATATTGAGAGCGGGAAAATTCTTGGTGAAGGAAATACAGAAGGGGAACTATATGTTCTTAAAAATTCCTCAACAAAACCATCTACTTTGTTCTCTTTTAATTCATGTTTTAATAATAATGCTATGTGGCATGCTAGATTAGGCCATCCACATTCTCGTGCTCTTGGAATAATGTTGCCTAATGTGTCTTTTGACCATTCACGTTGTGAAGCTTGTATTCTAGGGAAACATTGCAAGACAGTTTTTTCCAAATCATCTTCTATTTATGAAAGTTGTTTTGATCTTGTTCATTCCGATGTTTGGACTTCTCCATGTCTTTCAAGAGATAACAATAAGTATTTTGTGACTTTCATTGATGAAAAATCAAAATATACTTGAATAACATTACTTCCATCTAAAGATCGTGTGTTTGATGCCTTTCTTAATTTTCAAAACTACATAACTAATCAGTTCAATGTAAAACTGAAGGTACTAAGGACGGACAATGGAGGAGAATACACAAGTCATAGGTTCAAAGAACATCTTGCAAAACATGGGATAATACATCAAACCAGCTGCCCCTACACACCTCAACAAAATGGCGTAGCGGAAAGAAAGAACCGACACCTAATGGAGGTAGCAAGATCAATGATGTTCCATGCTAATGTACCAAGAAAATTTTGGGGAGATGCAGTTATGACAGCATGTTATCTTATCAATCGGATTCCAACAAAAGTCCTACAAGATACTTCACCATTTGAGGTACTCAACAAAGTCAAACCATCAATTGATCATATACGAGTATTTGGGTGTGTTTGCTTTGTGCTAGTTCCAAGTGAACACAGAAACAAGCTAGATGCCAAGAGTATCAAATGCATGTTCCTCGGCTACTCAACAACACAAAAGGGATACAAATGCTATGATCTCATCAATAATCATCTCTTTGTATCTCGCGATGTAAAGTTTATCGAAAATTAGGGATTTCACGACAAGAAGGATTGGGAAAATGTAAAAGACTTATCTCAGTCCCCATCGGATCGGGCATCATGCCTAAGATTTCTTCTAGATCATCTTGGAAATCGACCACCACAAACACATCATGATGAAACGGTCAACAACAACACATCAACATCCACCTCACATCCTGAGCTTAACGAAAATGATCGGAGGAGTGAATTCAATTATCAGAATGAACTAGAAGAACAAGTAAATAATGAAGAATCTACACCTTATGCAGAGGAAGAAGACGACAAAGAAAATGAAGATGCTCCTCTTCCACTTAGACGAAGCACAAGGATCCGTCATCCTTCCAAATGGATGAATACACGAGTTTACTACAACAATCAAGCCGTGGCTCACCCTATACAATCAGTATGTTCCCTTGACATGTTGCCTACTAACCATCAAGTATTTCTTGGAAAAATTGATCTTGACAAGATACCTCAAAGCTATGAGGAGGCTAAAGATAAGAAAGAATGGATGAATGTTGTTGATAATGAAGTAGAAGCTATGAATCGTAATCACACATGGGTTGAAGCAGATTTTCCTCTCGGGAAAAAACTGGTAAGCTCAAAATGGGTCTTCACAATCAAGTACTTGAGCAACGGGGATATTGAACGATACAAAGCACGTTTGGTGGTAAGAGGTTTTACACAAACTTATGGAGAAGACTACACAGATACATTTGCTCCAGTAGCCAAACTTCACACGGTAAGAGTTGTCCTTGCTTTGGCTACTAACTTGTCTTGGGGATTGTGGCAGATGGATGTCAAGAATGCATTCCTACAGGGAGAACTTGAGGATGAAGTTTACATGACTCCTCCATATGGACTTGAAGATTCCATTCCCCCCGGAAAGGTTCTACGGTTACGAAAAGCAATTTATGGACTAAAACAATCACCAAGAGCTTGGTATCATAAGCTGAGTTCTACTCTCAAAGATCGAGGTTTTAAGAAATCTGAAGCTGACCATACATTATTCATACTTCGAAGCTCCACAGGTATCATTGTCGTCCTCATCTATGTGGATGATCTCATCATCTCCGGTGATGATGAGGAAGGTATTCGATCTACCAAAACATACCTTAAATCTGTTTTTGATATTAAAGATCTTGATGAACTAAAGTACTTCCTAGGCATTGAAGTTTGTCGTTCTCCAGAAGACTTATTTCTCTCGCAAAGGAAGTACACACTTGATCTTTTGGATGAGACAAGTAAACTAGGAGCTAAACCTGCCAAGACTCCACTCATAGATGGCTACAAGGCCAAGCGAAAGGGGGAGAAAAGTGAAGACGACAGACCATATGAGGATCCAATACAATATCGACGGTTTGTTGGTAAGTTGATATACTTAACCATCACTAGACCTGATCTTTGTTTTGCTGTGAATCAGGTCAGTCAACATATGCAATGTCCCACAATCTTTCATTGGAGCATGGTGGAGCGGATCCTTAGATATCTTAAAGGAAGTCCGGGCCAAGGAATTTGGATGGGACAAAATGCAAGCACCGAGATAGTAGGATACTGCGATGCGGATTATGCCGGGGACACAGTAGACAGAAAATCGACAACAGGCTACTGTACCTTTATCGGAGGAAATTTGGTCACTTGGAAGTCAAAGAAGCTAACAAATGAGCTCACTTGGCTAAAAGCTCTTCTTCAAGACTTCGGCATCGAGTCTTCCAGCCCAATCACCTTCCATTGTGACAACCAAGCTGCTATTCATATCGCAACCAACTCAGTGTTTCACTAGAGAACCAAGCACATCGAGGTAGATTGTCACAAAGTCAGAGAAAAGATTGAAGATGGTACAATCCAACCATGTTACACTCGGAGTGAGGATCAATTGGCCGATATTTTCACCAAAGCTGCAAGCCTTAAAGTATGCTCTCACATCTACCACAAACTGGGACTTATCAACCTATCCCGTCCATGATCGGTTACCTCTTTCCCATGAGCATCATACTCTTTTTCCCTTATCAAAGTTTTGTCCCAATGGGTTTTCTTTGATAAGGTTTTTAATGAGGTAATGTGTTATGGGATCCAAGCTTAGCTTTATGTAAAACTAAGCTTGAGGGGGAGTATTAATCAAGGATATATTAGATCGATCGATCTGATATCGGATCGATCGATCTAAGTCTCAGCCACTTTGCCGTAAGTTACTAAATCGATCGATCCATTCCGGATCGATCGATCCGGATACATCAAGATCGACCGTGACCATCGGGATGGATCGATCTGACCCAGGGCGACTAGAAATTTATTACTACTCAAGTCTCTCTCCTTCATGCATGCTTGTTATATTTTCTATGTGATGCATGCAAGCCATGAACATTTTTTAATGCTTGTCATGCAGACCACTTGTTGTTACTCTTCTTGTACCTATATATGTTGGTTGTACAATTGATTCAAATAATAAGAAAATTTTCTTCTATTCTTCTCAATTCTCTTAATTTAATTCTCTATTCTCTTTTCATTTTCCGCAAATTCTACCAATGACACCGTACGACCTACCGAACCAAACTCCTATGTAATGAAACGTCCCACCAGCTCTGACCACGCTTCTCGTACACCAACCAAACAGATCGTGTCTGTTTACGACTAACATCAGTATAATCCCCAACATTGGCCACATCACTGGCCCGCCTTTTCTCACTAATTTCTCGTGCAAGTAACTAAGAAGAAAAAGTCCTACTAGGGCTAAAGCCACGTCCGAACACCTCAAGTGAGTGTATACCCATTTCACCCCAGAAATTAACATATTCATCTCCATCAGCTCAGATATTTTTTCGGCAGATTGGTGAAGATAAAACTCAAAAGATGAAGCTTTTGAGTGAGTTGCAATTTTAGAAATTAGGATGACAAGGGCAAATAATAAATAACGTCCGAGTTATGAGATATACCAGTTTTATTAAATGACCACACCAACTTTATTAGACCCTAATTAAATTGTATTAACTATTAGGCTGTATAGCTTTACTAACTGAGGAATACTAATTATAGTAGTGGGGTTAGCTGACTATATAGCTTATCACAAAAATGCTAATAAAGTATTGTGTTTTACAGAAATGTACACTTTGGCTGATTATATAAACTATCCTGATTTGTATCACGCAATGTTAAAAAAAAATTTACTCGAAAAATAGTTTATCTCTACGCTTTAGAGATTTCTTCTTAAATAATCACATGTTGATTTATATATGAACCAAGGATTGGAACTATCCGGCAGGCTTTAGCTCCCAAGTCCCAACCACTTAAAGCGTAGCTAGGGTGAATTAAGGGTCGTGTGTTCTAAGCGAAAATTTCATCAATGATGTAACTTTGGACGCAATGTGAAAAAAAAATTACTCGGAAAATAATTTATCTCTACTCTTTATAGATTTCTTCCTATATATTCACATGATGATTTTATATACGAACCAAGAACATATACATATGTCTCGTTTCTTTGATACATATATTGGAATTTAATTTGTTTTAAAACGTATATTAATTAGAATTGGAACTATCTGGTAGGCTTTAACTCCCAAGTCCCAACCACTTAAAGCGTAGGTTGAATTAAGGGTCGTGTGTTCTCAGCAAAAATTTCATCAGTGATGTAATTTTGGACGCAACAACTTCATAGTTTTTGTCACTAGTTATGGTCATTACGAAGGCATTAGACATTAGTTATGGCCCCCCTTCTTTAGCTCTTATAGTGATTGCATTTTATTGAGTTGACGAGTTTTAACCTAACACCGTTAAATGCCATTGTTAATAAAAGAAGATATAACTGAGAATATTAGATCATGGTCACTATTCTTTTCTACGGATCAATTTTTTTTTTTGTATTATCATTTACTCGACAGAGATGCAACTTCCAGTTTTCTTGAGAGAACGTTGGTCCGAAATCTCGAATCATAATTCTTTAACTTCCGCAAGTTCGATTAGTGTCATAGAAGTGTCTGTTTTGCTTTTGTGCCTCGTCCTTGTATTTTTCTTTGAAGACACACAACCAGAACACGTCAATCTTGGATTTTGTTTATTTCTTTTCTCTCTTTTCCTCTTATATTTCGGCTAAACTTGAATTCTTTTCTTAAATGGTGAAAATCGAGATACGATGCTGTATCTTCCAGCAAATTGGTAAATCTAACGGTCGGGTGAGAAGATGAAATGACCAAATGGTGAAGCCCAATAATTCATCCTATTTTTGGGTGGCAACGGGCAAAATTACTGTGAAAGAATAATTTAAATTCTTTCTAAGTAGAACTAAGTAAATTATGTCATATTGACCATCAATCGTTTTCATCTGAGATGCTAGGGAATTAACTTCTTACCAATTAATTATTTTTCTTAACTAATTTTAGTTCAGTGCTCCACGGGACTGTACTTTTCTGTTATTTTATCCATTCCTTTGGATCCTCTGGAATTAGTTTTTTTTTTTTTTTGAGTTATCCCAAGTTTTGTAATCAAACTGTTATTATGAGCTATGCCAAGTGGGCGTAGTCTGCTAATAGGTTGGAGTTGGACCAACCTATTCGTCCCCATAATTTAGATCTTTGTTTTGTTCTTACCCAACACAAGTAACAGCCTAATTCTCATAAATTATTTTTCTGTATTGATTTCGAATTTCATAACTCATAGTAAATATGCCATCTTTTGTAAATCTATTTTATATTTCTTGTCAATAATTTTTTTTACTTATAAAATTATTAAATAGATTTTAAAAACTTTAGTTGACTTCAACGTTCTGTAAAATTTGAGCAAGCAATTGGAGTTGTGTTTTGTCTGTAAGAAAATGATATGTATTGCTAGAAAATGTGCAATTATTGTTAATAAAGGAGTGGATAATACTTTGGGACATTCCTGGATATATAATTAGCAATACTTTCAGCGGATTATATGATTTACATGAATTGAATATTCCACTATATAGTATAGTTTTATCTTTTGTCAAACGTATTTTGATTGGATTATTTCTACTTGCCGACAGTCAACGCTCATATTAAAACTTAGAAAAACGCACATATGTTTTATATATACCCAATTGTGCATAAATTCAGTGTGAAAACGTAGAGAACATACTTGAGACTTATAAGTTATTACTGATTATTGATTCCTTTTCGTTAAATAGTAGAGGTACTTATTAAACATTGAGTTATGAGGTCGTGAATCGCGGGACAACACACACCATAAGTTAGTCCATAATGATATCGTAGTTCACTAATATAAAATTGTTCTATATATATATATATATATATATGCACGTAACGAATAAATATCTATAGTTGTTTAGACATACGCTTATATATTTGTCATCTTCTACTTAAATTATCTGCAGCAGTCGAGATGCACACACTGACACACTGAATCTATATTTCAAACAGTTATATTCGAACTTAGCCAACTTATCTCAAGTTTTCGGTCTAAGGTCATAATCGGAGACCCATCTTCTCCACTATATATAAAACAAACCAAAGTTTGGGCCACTCGATTTTGAAGTATTAAAAGAATAAAATGAAGATCGATGTAGGATTAATATCTGTGAATTTGAAAAAGGAGTATATCATCATGAGAAAGTAATTTGTTTGTAAATAAAACGAGCTCAAGTTGGGCAACTTGCATGTCTACTTTTCATTCTCACGGCCACTTACACGTACCAAGGTATGTGCCAAGTTTGTCCACTTTTGTCACGTAAGATATGTCTACTCATTCCATTTATTTGTAAAATGTATGATAGACAGTCTATGTATTTTTCTTGATTGGTACGTCTCAAATAGTAAAAGCAATATACTATGATTGGTTATCCAGATTTATATAATTAATTTAGACATGTAAGTGAATAGATTTAAAAACCACAGCAACAACATCTTAGTGTTATATAATTTTAAAAAATTAATGACAGATTAACAACTGATTTAAAACTAAATTTCTTTATTATTATTATTATATATATATATATATAATTTAGTTCCAAGTGGCAGGTTTCTGGATATAAATGAGTCGATGATGATGAAGACTATTGTGATTGGTAAGAATTAAGAAAGCAATGAAAATCAAAGAAATAACTAGGTGCCTTAGTTAAGCTAAAGCAGTATTGTCAATAATGTCTTCGTCTAACATTGATTAGTAAAGCTAAAGCAATATTGTCAATAACAGTTTCAGGAAAAAAATGTTGTGGTACTAGAATGTAATGTACATGGAGAAGATGAATGAAACAAGCCAGATGAATCAGAAGATACATGATCAGAACGGACTGCATGTAAATAAGAAATATCGGGAATGAGAGGCACATAAAACAAATTAGAAGGAGATATTAGAGAAAGATTTCTTTAAAAGGGAAAATTGTTTCACAAAAACACTATTTCGTGAAATAAAGATTTTGTTTATAACCAAATCCAAAACGTTATATCTTTTTAAGCAGAGGATAGCCAATGAAAGCAGATGATGATGCTCTTAGAGAAAACATTGTTCAAAACTTAGGAAAATTGGAGACAAAAATCAAACAACTCAAACACTTCGAAGTGAATGATAATCACGTCTTTTGTTCATCAACATCTCGAAAGGAAACTTATCATCAATCAAAAGAGACGGGGTTCTATTTAGAAACACAAAAATGTTAGATTGAAATATTAAACCTTTAGCAACATTTAAAAGATGTTGATGCTTCCTTTCAACTAATGAATTTTGTTGGGGAGAGTCATTGTCATTTGTCAACACAAGTATAGTCGTAAGGAATCATGCCTAAGTTTTGAATCAAATCAGAGAATGCTTCATATACATTATCAGAATACATGGCTTCAACTTGTTTCTGAAATTATGTATGAATCAGTTTCAAAAAGAGAAGAAAACAAAAAGTAGAAACGTCACTTTTTCTGTTTGAATATATATAAACTCATTTTATTCGATAAAATCATCAAGAATAGTGAAAATTATATATATCTTTCAAGTGTTTCATGACCAAAAGGACCTTATATATATATCCAAATAAATCAAATTAAAAGTTAGATGACTTATGACAAAAAGTTTTAATCTTTTTGGTATAACTATTTAGTTGTATCCGCGATGTCCCTATATTCGGATTTGAGCATTATTGATTGGTTGGCAACAAGTTTTTTTCTTTCTAGACGAATCAATACTGTTCTTGTTTGACCAAAATAAATAAATAAAAAATACAATTGTAGCATGTAATTTCTGTAAAACTATTTACAAGTTGCATTTATTATGATCCTCCCTCTTTGTCCTTTTATTTATATAATGCTTCCTTTGTTGGCTTTCCAAGAGTTCTTTTCTTCCTTTGAAAAATATATACTATAACTTCATTTAATTTTTGAGGTCAACCTCTGAAAGGGAGAGGTTTCATTGTCCAAAATTGTAGTTTTGCTTTGTGTTTTTCAATGAATGGATTATAGTCTGTAAATGATGGTTTATTCAATTATAAAGGGATCTCCAAATAACAGCCTGGAAAATAAAAACATTAATTTAATCTTAGCCACTGCTATTAAGTTCGAGGCTTTTACCATTCGACTTCTACTGGAAGATCCCATTTTGTTTAAGTTGATGGCTAAACTAGTTCATATGATAAATTCATCAAAGCTAGAATCCTTTTTATACAATCCGGAGTACACGTAACAATACAGGAGAAACTACTTTTTTTAACTGTGATACGTACTACTTTTTTAATCAATTCTTTTTAACAAATATTGTTATATATTCAGAGGAATGTGCCTGAAATTTATATTGGTTTTTTAATTATAAAATTATATCGATATGAAGACAATGATACAGTAAGCTAAGATTTTGACGATATGTATCACTTTCACCATATTTAGTTTTCACCAAAGATAATAAATGTAGAGACCATTTATTTTTGTATGCCCATACCCATACAAATACACGGTTTTTAGTCATCCATGTTAGTGAAAATGTTTTATTTGGAACTAACACAGGATTGGTCATATACTCTTTGCTCATTTCACTTATGTGAATTTTGGCAAGTTGGACGATACCGTAAATAGGTTGAATTTTCAAACCACGATTTATTTCCACAGAAGGAGAAAAATGTGCAACAACATCAAAACAATTGGATCTCATCCTCTCACTTCGCTCGTCGTATTGAGACGTCAGTTCGGAACAAGATAGTCTCCCTTCGTACCAAGACTCACACTAGCTGGAAGGTCTTCGTTGCCGTTTGAAACTCATCCACTATAGAAAGCTCCCTTCGTTTATCTGTCTTCTAGCCTTTTCTTTTCCCTCTGTTTCTGATTGGTTTAAGGATATTATTTTTTATTTGTTCAACTTTTGTTAGCACCTTTTTGTTGATCAGTATACTTGAAATTTGAAAAACTAAAAAATAAAATAAATTGTGGAACCAGCACATTAGTTAATTATGAGGCATGGAGTATAGTAACATATGTCTTTTTCTTGTTTGCTCATATTTTAGGGTGTTGTTCAACGGAATCTCATCTTCCAGGATATGATTCAGTTATCTTTCTTTACTAAAAATTTGTTTGTTCAATATTAAAACGTTATTAATTATAGTATACTCTATCTTCACCACTTCTCACCTAAACACTAGAGATGAAAAGACTGAAAAAGTAGCTTTTGTCTTGATAATTCTCACTTTCTTTTGGGAGCAAATCTCACTTTAACAAATGTTAATTTATAAACACAGTAATAATATCTTATCCACATTCACGGGACTTTTGACTTCTTGTTTTGGCATAACCCAATATTTGTCTTGATAAATCTCACTAGGTTCATGGACTTTTGCATGAGAATATTATAATGACCTAGCTTATCAGTCCAAACATATTTTAGTAGTATACTTATCTGACAACCAATCACAAACCTCTAAGGAATCTAACATAGATAATAGGCATGAATTTATCAAACATCACCGCATAGATTTCCCCAGGTTTCATGGTATAGCACAGGAAGCATCTTCATTTCTACGCCTCAAGAACATGTGCAGATGTCTCCACTTGTCCAATTTCAATCCATTTAATCAAACCCTTAATTATGACCTTATTAATTGTTATTCTTATAACATTAGTAGTAACCTTGTTTCTACCTTCTATGCACGCAAAGATGTAATATATAATATTCGTCAGGTACGTATTGCAATAATTTTATCATTTAGTAAATGACTGTTAAAAAGCGCCAAACTGTTGTTCGTCAAATAATATAGGAATAAAATAATAACCAAAAAAAAAATTAATTCATTGAACGAGATTCGTGTAAAATGAATTATCCGGTATGGTGACGGAGACTTTCCAACACTTAACCTCTCCGTCAAGACTTCCACTAACGATCGAAATGACGCCGTCTGACTTCGAATCTGTAACCGCTGCCAACGACTTAACCGGCTTCGTGTGACCGGTAAGCACCTCCAAACAACTATAACTAGAATCGGATCCACGTCGCCAAATCCTGACCGTCCGATCAGCAGATCCACTGAGGAGCAAATCAGAGACGTTAAACAAGCTAAGTATTGCTTTCTCGTGTCCCCTCAAAGCTCCCCTCACCGCCATGTAATTGGAAGTGTCCTCTCTCTCCCAAACCAAAATCGATCGGTCACACGAACCGGAGAACAAGACCGATCCGTCGTCGTTTAGAGCCAGAGCATTCACAGCTGATTTGTGCTTCTCTAAAGTCGCGACTAACGTATGGCGTTTTGAGCCGGTCGGTTTAGCCCAAACCCGAATACGCCTGTCTGCGGATCCAGTATAAACAGTGCCGTTAGTAGAGACAGCGACGGCGTTAACGGCGTCATCGTGAGCTTTGATTGACTCTTTGCAACGAAGATCGGAGGCTCTCCATATCTTCAAAGTCTTGTCCCAAGAGACGGAGTAAATGAACCCGTTATTAACGGCTAGAGCAGTGACGGCGTCAGCGTGTTCGATCCAGAGACATTTTTTGTGACGGCGTACTTGAACGTAGTTTTTAGGGAGAGCGAAACGTCGCAAACGGTCGTTTAATGTTGGAAGCGTTGTTAACTGTTTGTAACCGCTTTTCGCCGTTAGTTTCCAAACTCCGATTTTACCGTCTTGGTGAGCCGTAAAGATTTTCTCACCGGAGAAGCCGACGGACTTGACGGATCCCGAGAAAGGATCCTGGCCATTGAATGTATCGAGGTGAGCACACATGTCGCGATCGTAGATACTAACTTCATGTCCTGAGACGGCGAAGAGATAACCTCCGTTGACGGCGAGACAAGTGACGGGAAGACTCCGTTCTCGGAGTTTAAACGAGGATGTAACGGAGTGAGAGACGGTGACGGTGAGAGTGTCGGAGGGGATTTTCTGAAGAGAGGGAACGGAAGGGAGCGTCTGAAGAGAGAGACTGCTGTGGAGGCTGATAGAGCCGGCGAGTGATGATGATGACGTGGCGCTATCGGCGGAATCCAAATGCTTAGGCGATTTTGGTGTTCGTCTTCTCCGAGACGAATCTTCTGAATCGAATAGCCATGAGACAACCCTCATGTTCGCAGCTTTTTGCGTATACGTAGGTGAAGACGATGACGAGATATATAGAAATAGAACCGCGTCGTGCAGAGAGATGTCGCCACGTGGCAGGTAACTACAGAGCGGTGCTGCAATTAATAATTTTCTGGGTGTGTGTGTTTGTTTAACTAAGATCTGTACAATTGTACTTATAGGCGACCGAGGGTATTGTGGTCAATGTGAGTGGCAATAGTCAATACCCAATGGTGTGTTTATGGGGTAGAAAGAAACGAGAACTTGAAATCAATCAAAGGAGATTGGGTTTGCGTTACAGCATTGATGAGGTTGGATGTTAGTGAATGGCCGCATGGGTTAAGGAGAGAGTAGGACCCAATTAATTATGAGCCCGATGAGTCTAATTATCATTTAGATAAAACCATAATGTTTGTGAAGATATTTAGAAGCACTTTTTGAATGTTGAACAGTTGTAAAACTTGTAAAAAATGGGTGTGTGAATGCAGAAGTGGCAAGTGGGAACTTGAAGGAAATGATTATGAGATTGGTCACATCGTTGCTGGAAAGTGGAAAGTTGCTAATAAAAGATAAGACACAATGAATGGGGTCAATGTTAAAACCGGGCTACATTTTTAATAGCCGATAAGGTGATAAGAAAACTAATTTTAAAAATAAGTAGGACAAGTCGGTCATTATCGGGAGTGGACACTGTTGGCCTGGGATGCAGCTATGAGAGGCTATTGCTAGGCAAGAATAGTGTAAGGTTAGTAAGAAGGCTCTTGCGTCCTTCTCATATGTTTCGAAGAACTTACTTTGATTTGTAAGAAAAATCAGAATTTGCGTCGTGGTTTAATGAATATCATCACGCCGTTAGAGAAGATGTTGGTTTCAACATATTTTCTTTTAATTCATGAATCATGAATGCCAACATGCATTATTTTTTTGTTAGTAATCAAATGTGCATTGGTCACGAAAAATAGTTTGTATATCTGGCCAATCTTTTTTGCGAGTAAATTATTTGTTTCCAATCTTTTAAAAGTGATGAAATTGTAAAGATAGCTGAGAAAATTATGTTATTCTCCCTCTATTCCTGATTGATCCAATTTTTAGAATAAAAGTTTGTTTCAAAAGTTATATTTTCTCTATTTTCAATGAATAATTAGCTTCATATTTCTTATAATGCCCTTATTTATTATCACAATTATTTTTTTTCATCACAATTAACTAATAAAATTCCGGACAAAAACTCTGGCTGAGATCTGATTCGTTTATGACTATTTCACATATGAATTCTTGTACACATAGACCCGTGTGTATTGATTCGGTTTCAGGTATTATCCGAGAACGGATCAGATATCCGAATACCAAAAACTAAATACGTTAATACACATAGAGGTTTTTGATATTTTGGTATTTTCGGGTATTTTAGCATATTTTGTATATTTCAGTATTAATTTTTTTTACGGGTTTGAATATTTCGGATAAAATTTATTAAATTCAGGATCTAATATTCCCAATAATACCCAAACCAGATAGTACCAAAAAATGTCGAGTATTTATGGGTACCAATTTGAGTCTTGAGTCATAATAATATATCCCCACTTGTTTCGATGTTGTTGTTGATTTGCTGAAGATGAGACTGACGAGAGTAAGGAGGAAGCTTCCATGTATGGGTATGTTTTAGGTTGTTGTGAAGCCAGTAGTCCCGGATTTGTAAGATTGAGATCGACGGTGTGACTCGCTCACAAACACTTATGCATTCAAAATTTCAAGCTTAGATCTATTTGGTGGTTCTTCTTCCGTGATGGTTTCTTTGACCCTCGGGTTTGTCTTCTTCCTTCATCCTTGTCGATCCCAATCTTTTGAAAGCTTATCCTTCATCGTTTGGGATTTCCAGTTATGATGCAGTGGAATTTTCTTAGATTTTGTTTGTTTGGTTCACCTTTTTTTGTCAACCGTCGTCTTTCTTTGGGCAGTGCCCTCGTATTTTTCTGGTTCGATCTCTTGTCAGTCGTTCAAATTAACATCTAAGTTATTATTTAATGTGATATAAAATATGTTATGAACATAGTAATATATATATTCGGTGAATGAGAGATAAAGTTTTTATCGATAATTCATTTGTTATATAGTAACTATGTTTATCAGTATATTATAACATATATCATATTAATAAAGAAATTATTAATAAAATTTTATCCAACGTTCTCCAAGTAAATACATTATTATGTTCAGAACATATTTATATCACATTAAATAATAACTTATATGTTAAACCATATTTATCACATGATATAATAGTTTTTATTATGTTAACAAAATAATTACCACTAAAATTAGAGTTGATGATAGTTTAAATATTTTGATTGTTAAACAAATATTTACTCTATTAACATTGCGGTGAAGATATTTTAGTCCAAAAATTAACGTTGAGAGAGATAACTAATAAAAAAAATCATTACCATAAAGCTAATTTTCTAATTATCCATGGTTATTAAGTTTATTGACCCTTTAATATTGTACAACAAAACTTCACAAAATTACTAAATATTTAATTATTTCTACACATAGCAGATATAGTCATTTAGTTATTACATAAATTGATTGTGGATCTCCTAATATGCATTTGGGTCAAACAAATATATAAACTTTCCAAATATTTTCTATTTCTTAAAGTCAAACTTTCTTCCCTTATCTTCTATATAAGAAAATTCCTTGCGCAACATTTCGTTCAAATTATATACCAAAATAAAGATCTTATCAGCTCTACACAATCCAAACACACAAAACCATTTACTTTTTGGATCTTCTCAAAAATGAAACTACAAGCAACCATAGTAATGTTTTTCTTGTTAACCCTATCTATATTGATTTTCCAACAATCGAAAGCTGAGAAGACATGTTCGACAACCGAGATATATAAGGTGCCAGGATTGTTTGATGGGGTGAAAAAAGCAACAGCGGGAGATTTCAATTGGCTATCAAAAGATTGTTGCAAAATACTTGATGCACTTCCTGATGGTTGCCTCTTGCCTGTCTATCCTGGAAGAGCTTACCCTATTAATATATTCCAAAGTATTTGTAGTGCCCGCAAGTTTCCTCCTGTATTACGTCATTAGTTTTCTAAAATTGTGTGCATCTTTTAACCTTATAATAAGACAAAACATATTTAATGTTTTAATTTTTTTACTTTGTAAGAAATCTTCACATTTTACAAATTGCGAACAAGCATCTACACATCTCATTGAATGTTTCGTGGCCATTCACTTTATTTTTAATTGTTTTATATTCATCTTGTTTCTTTTTGTCTTCAAGGATATGACCATCTTCTATATATTAGAAAGAAGAAGACATTGGTGCTAAAGTTTCAAACCCACAATTTTTTTCACTATTTTCTGTTTAGTTAATTGATATTTTTATCCATAGTTATTCCATTTGACAAATACTTATATCCTTACTGATTTCCTTAGTAGGTTAGTCTTCTCTCATATGTCTAACTTTTTGAAGTTATGAAACAATAAATATGTATAATAAAATCAAACAACAATTTTATTATTTTCAAGCGTCTTGAAAATTTTAGAATATATTAATTAAAATGTATGCATTCTAATAAAATAAAATTAGACGGCAAAACATTCGTTGATGCATAGCATAGCTCTTACCTAAAAAAACAATCATCCATATAAAAGGGGTGTAGCAATTAAGAAACTGAATATGTAATCCGCAATACATGAGACAAGACGAAAAACTCAATTCACAATATGTTATAAAATCTCAACAAGGTGATTTGGTCTTAAAATATATGGAAAATAGCATTTTATACTATTTGGCAGCCCAAACGTTGCAACTCTATCTCAACGTGTTCACACTAACCACCATCATCGCTCTCTGATATGTCTCTCTCATGTTTGTTGTCGTTGTCGGCGCTGCGAGAGGCTCTTCTTTTTTTGTTTCATGCTTTCGTTCTTCATTTCTGTCTTTCGGGCTTCAATGTATGTTGCATTGAGATCGGCGAGTTCATTCAACTCCATATTAGGTGGTATTGGGCGTAGTCCCATCGTGACGAGGCGGTTCGATGGCTGAGGATTGATGACGCGGTTGTGCGTTTTCTCGGATTGGATCGGTCGGTGCTTCTGCTAAAGGACAATGGAGGTTCCTTGATTTTGATCTGGTAAGACCATCGAGCCCAATTGTTGGGCATCTTCTTCATCTAGATCAACAACTGAAGTTGTCCGGCGGGTTGGTGGATCATTAAGAGAGGAAGGCGTTGGTTGTGGTTTTGTGGCTATAACGGGTTTTGGTGCTCAATGGTAGTTTAGGTTGGCCACCTCATTCTCACCTGTTGGATGCCAGAGCCGCCTCTCTTGAACGGGATGAAGCATTCGGCAACCTCGGTGATCCGATTAAAGACATTCGGCCGGATAACTACCAACAACAGCAGTATAGGACTCTCTCTCCGTAGGTTAGGTTTCGATTTTAGTTGAGCTATATTTAGTATGATTTTCTAAACCGTTCAACTTTGTAACCCTCCCCGGTTTAAACGGCTTGATTTGTATTTCCCTTTATATTAAAATAAAAAACCTTAAACAAAAAAATATCTCTAACAGCTTGCATAACTCTGCTGAAGTTTCAACTTCAAAGCTATTGTATACTGTTAATAATTTGTTCAACTAGTGAAAAATACGTAATTCGAGTTTTTCAATACTTTATTTTATTTTTGTACTTTTGATTTTTATATAATATTTGAAAATACAATATCGTTCGATCACTAGTGTAAGTGACATTGTTCGACTCCACCTTGCCGCATAAATTTTTTAAAAGATCGATGGACATGATGACAAAAGAAAAATGGAAATACATAAATTATAAAATTAAGAGGCATATTCCAACAATCCGATGGAGAAGAGATAGGTCAATCTCAGAGACATATATATCCGCATCTAAAAATTATTTTAGTTGATTTTTTATAATCATGATTTCTTCATGTTCGTATTTAATCGAAGTAAAACTTATATGTAATTTTCTTATGTTTGTTTTTAAATTCAAATAAGAATATCAGCGAAGAGCAACATTCTAGAAAGTTAAATATCTTGCAACCTGTTGTCAAATTCGAAGAGCACTACACCTAAGTTTTTTTCTCTCTTTTATTTTAGATTATATAATTAGTCCACAACCATCATAATCTATGGGTATTAATCAGCACTTTGCATGGTCATATCGGAAACTTATCTGTAAATCTATGAAAAATTATTTCAAAAATATTGAATATATGGACGGTTAGTGATTATGGAACTTTCTCTATCGAGTATGATAGATGAGAATGATGCTTTTTAAACTGGTTGATACGTGATAGGGAATTAGGAATACCCCAAGTACGTCTTCATATTTTCATAAAGAAGACTTAAGTTATCTTATAGGAAAAAGAACAGAGGTAAAAGTTGAGGTAGGAAAAAAAAAAAGCATACTTACAAAAGTTAGTTTATTTCCTCTCGGGCACCATTATCGGGGACCACATCGGGGAGTGGACACTGTTGACTTGGGAAGCAGCGATGAGAGGCTATTCACAGCCAAGAATAGTGAAAGGTTTAGAGCATCTCCAAAATGAACTCACTTTTGAAGTTTGCAAAACCGCAAATTTAAGGTTAGAGGGTGTTTGTCTCCAAAAATAAAAATTCAAATTTCATTATTTTATTTTATTTTATTTTGCATTATAATCTTTACTATTCATAAGAATTCAGTAAAATCCTAATGTTTTATAAATAACTATAAAACATACATTATAAACTATTACAAGCAATATTTATTAATTAAAAATACATTATAAGTAAAATACTAAACTACCAAAAATATTAAAGTAATTTAATATGTGAAAAATAAATTTATAAGAATATATTAAAATAATTTATTATGTGAAAACTAAATTTATAAGAATATATTGAAAATATATAAGGAATAAAGTTTTTAGGGATTAAAATGATTTAAAAAAATTAGTAAGATTAATTGTGAGATAGATAGTTAGAAGGATTGAAATAAAAATAAAAATATGAAGCCTCAAATTTGAAGTTTTGAAGTTTTATATTCATGTTTGAATAACTTGATTGTGGATCTCCTAATATTTATTTGGGTTAAATAAATATATAAACTTTCCAAATATTTTCTATTTTTTATAGTCAAACTTTATTCACTTATCTTCTATATAGAAAACTCATTGCACGACATTTAGTACAAACTATTTTCAACTTATATACCAAAATAAAGATCTCATAAGCTCTACATAATCTAAACACACAAAACCAATTCCTTTTTGGAATATTTTCAACAATGTACTACAAAAAAACCATAGTAATGTTTTTCTTGTTATCCCTAGTCTAAACATTGATTCTTCCACTATCAGAGGCTGATACGGAGTGTTCAACAACCGAGATTGGTAAGGTGGTAGGATGCTGGGATGAAGTGAAAGAAACAGCATATGCAGGTTACAAATGCCTATCAAAAGATTGTTGCAGACTACTGACAGAACTACCTAATGTCTGCCTCTTGCGCGTCTATCCTGGAAAACTTTACCCTATTATTATATTCCAAAAGATTTGTATTAGTAAGGACCCTCCTGTATTACGTTATTAGTTTTCTAAAACTTGTGTGCTTCTCTTAACCTTATAATAAAATAAATCAGATTTACTGTTTAAATTATATTTACTTTGCAAAAAATCTTCACATTTTACAAATTACGAACAATCATCTATATCTCATTGAATGTTTCATGGTCAATCACTTTGCTTTTCATTTTTTGCATTCTTATTACACAGACAATGTTATTATAATAACGGAGACACAAATTACAACAAGATCATCACAATCATCCATCCATATTAAAATTATTCTTTTAAAATAACCTTCTCATAACAATACCCACCTCAGAAAAACAAGAAAGAACCGGCGATGGATGTAACACCAACGACGACCGCAGAGACGCCAAGAGCAGCCGCGCCGCTGTCGGCAGATTCGCTAGAACCTGATGGTCCATTGTTAGCGTAGGAGGAGTCACTTCCTAGAGGACCGGCCACTGCCACGTCACCATCACCAGGAGAAGCTGCATTGTCGTCGGTGGTTCCGATTTGGTACGGTGACAGGAGCTTCCACGTCAGTATTGGGGACAGCCGGAGCTTTGGAGGGTGACGCTTAAGGAGAAAGGAGAGGAGGCAGCTGCGGCTAGGCCAAGGACGGCCATGAAGACGAGGCAAACCACCACGACAACGTTTTGGCGTCCCATTCTTCTCTCGCTCCTTCTTACGTAGCTCTCTTTTGATTTATTTTAGGTTTTGAGGTTTAGAGATTGTGATGATTGGGGAAGAGATTAGTTTGATGTGTATATATAGCTGTCTTGTGTGATTCAGACGAGAAAATTAGAAAAATGTTTGAATTACGATGGAGGATTACCGTACAAATCCAATGTAGATTCACTGGAGAACCTAAAAATGGATTTGCTAAATTTTTGGTATAATAAAAATATACGATGATGCATGCATGTCATATGTCTTACAAGATTGGATTAACTATTTATATCATCACCATATATCACGTACCTTAATATCTAGAATTCGTTTCAAAGATGAATGATTTTATTATAAAAAGTCATTATCTTTACCATATACGTAAGTCGAGTATATAAATGCGACGAGCTTCTTAAATAACCAAACTATGAAGAAAGGATATATAATGGACATGTAAATTTACTGACAAAGACCATTAAAATGTTAAATTTGGTAGATAGTTTTATGAAATCTTAGTACTTAAATCGTGAACACTTATTTAAAAAACATGTTTTAAAGAATTTTAATTCTTGGATTGTGAATAGATTTTCAAAATCGATTTTGAACACCATGATTTTTTAGTCGGCTTTTTGATGTTTCGGTAGAAAATTCATGATTATGAGTTTTGTGAGACGTGAGAAATGTTGGATAATTAATTATTTGAAGTTGTTGCAATGAACCATGGATGAATGGGCTTTAAGCCGTAAGCCCAAAAGTTTTATTAGGCCCTTGAATTGGTCCCGATTTACGATTCTACCATCAACAACGAGTTAGGGTTTTACACTCAACCATTTACGCTCTCAAATCTTCGACACATTCTTCTTCTATCATTTCAACAAGTGGGAAGAGAAGCCAACATCTGTTAGTTCGATCGGATCGAGCAAAGTAAAGGCTTGAATATGGCGTTGGCGTTCGATGAGTTCGGGCGTCCGTTCATTATACTGAGGGAGCAAGATCAAAAGACGCGTCTTAGAGGCATCGATGCTCAGAAAGCCAATATTGCTGCTGGCAAAGCTGTGGCTCGGATCCTTCGTTCTTCTCTTGGACCCAAGGGAATGGATAAGATGCTTCAGGGACCTGACGGAGACATCACTATCAGTTCGTTTCTTCTTTTTTGATTTCATATCTGCTTTTTGGATTTTAGTTTTTTTTTTTTTCATTCTTGTCTACTTGAAATTAGATTATACTATGTCGATGCAGTAGTTTGATGAATAGACCCATCTGGTTTTTTGAAAATCAATTTGATATGTCTGTGAGCTTAGTAGCTGCTCAGCTCTGTGTAGTTCCTTCTCCGGCTTAAATGCTAATGAATTTCTCAGTTCGTAGCATTTTAATTATGTGTGTGAGTTGAAAATTTGGTTGAGTTCTTTTGAAGATGCGGAAATTGTTAAACAGTAGTTGCCACTTTACAGAAACTGCATTTTTCATGTGAAGCATTTAATTAACATCACTGTGTTTTTTTGTTTTTTTTCAGCAAACGATGGTGCAACCATCTTGGAGCAAATGGATGTTGACAATCAGATTGCAAAACTTATGGTGGAACTGTCGCGAAGTCAGGATTATGAAATTGGTGATGGTACAACAGGTGTTGTTGTCATGGCTGGTGCTCTTCTGGAGCAAGCGGAACGTCAATTAGATAGAGGAATTCATCCCATCCGTATTGCTGAAGGATATGAGATGGCTTCTAGAGTGGCAGTTGAGCATTTAGAGCGTGTAGCTCAGAAGTTTGAATTCGACGTTAATAATTACGAGCCACTTGTTCAGACATGCATGACTACTCTGTCCTCGAAGATGTAATGATATTTTTTAAATATTTTTGAGCTACCTTTCAATAGTTGTTGCATATTGTTTTTCTGGTTTCTGGAATATTTTGCTAACTTTTGTTTTGTTGTTTGTTGCTTCAGTGTGAATCGATGCAAGCGTAGCTTAGCTGAGATTGCTGTTAAAGCGGTTCTTGCTGTTGCTGATTTAGAGAGGAGGGATGTTAACTTAGATCTGATAAAAGTAGAGGGGAAAGTTGGGGGAAAGTTGGAAGACACTGAGCTTATATATGGAATACTGGTTGACAAAGACATGAGTCATCCGCAAATGCCAAAGCATATTGAAGATGCCCACATTGCTATTTTGACTTGCCCCTTTGAGCCACCGAAGCCGAAGACTAAGCATAAGGTGGACATTGACACAGTGGAGAAGTTTGAGACATTGCGTAAGCAGGAGCAGCAATATTTTGATGAGATGGTTCAAAAGTGCAAGGTTGGTTTTTAATTTTTTCCTTTTTTTTCTATTGTCATTTGGATTCTGAGTGAGCTAGCTGCGGGAGCAGTTTGTCTTTTGACAATGGAGATTAACTACTGCAATGTATTTTCTGATATGATCC
Organism: Cardamine chenopodiifolia; assembly: GCA_963922655.1. Classification (NCBI taxonomy): domain Eukaryota; kingdom Viridiplantae; phylum Streptophyta; class Magnoliopsida; order Brassicales; family Brassicaceae; genus Cardamine; species Cardamine chenopodiifolia. The sequence continues at coordinate 8,888,710 of OZ000459.1, forward strand.
TTATGTTTAAAATTGCAGGATGTTGGTGCTACACTGGTTATTTGCCAATGGGGATTCGATGATGAGGCAAACCATCTATTGATGCACAGGAATTTACCTGCTGTCAGATGGGTCGGAGGTGTTGAATTAGAACTTATCGCAATAGCCACAGGTTGGTAACTTACTCCAAGCATCTACTGCTAGTGTTTTGATCAATTATGCAGAGCTGATAAAATATTTGTCTTTATGTAGGTGGTAGAATTGTTCCAAGATTCCAGGAGTTGACCTCAGAGAAGTTAGGGAAGGTACTATTTACTTTCAGTAGGTGTTGCCAGTAAAATTAGTGGAATGTTTAGTATGTTTTAAACAGACCGTTGAATCCCCACATTTTCTGATGTGTTTAGGCTGGCGTGGTTCGTGAAAAATCATTTGGCACAACAAAAGAACGAATGTTATATATTGAGCACTGTGCGAACTCGAAAGCTGTCACTGTTTTCATCCGTGGAGGTACTCACAGCCTTTTCTTTTATGATTGTTAACAACACTTGACTTTTGAAATGTTGATAACATATAAACATCAATGTATTGAATCTAATGTGCTTCAAAGTATATGGTGGACAACAATATTGTATAACTGATTGACCGAACAATTTGTTACGGGATATGGTTTAGGTAACAAAATGATGATAGAAGAAACGAAGCGTAGTCTCCATGATGCTCTGTGTGTGGCTAGGAATCTCATCCGCAACAAATCAATTGTATATGGAGGTGGTTCAGCTGAAATCGCATGCTCGCTTGCGGTTGATGCAGCTGCTGATAAATACCCTGGCGTTGAGCAGGTAAAAGACATATTTTCACTTCCTCTTTGAGTCTGAAATGAAATCATTTTTCACAAATCTCACCGCAGAAGACTAATTATGTATGAATACTTGCCTATATGCAGTATGCAATTAGGGCATTTGCAGAAGCTTTGGACTCTGTCCCTATGGCTCTTGCAGAGAACAGTGGATTACAGCCTATTGAGACACTCTCTGCGGTTAAATCTCAGCAAATCAAGGTAAGTAATTGATGATCTTAGTATCTGTATTGCCATCGACTTTGTTTGTTCGGTGACTGAACAAAAAACTTTTGTGGTATATGAACAGGAGAATATTCCCTTCTATGGGATAGATTGCAATGACGTGGGAACAAACGATATGAGGGAGCAAAATGTGTTTGAAACATTGATCGGGAAACAACAGCAGATCTTGCTTGCAACACAAGTCGTTAAGATGATTCTAAAGATTGACGATGTCATCTCCAATTCTGAATACTGATGTGATAACCCTTTGGCCTCTTGTGTTGTTTTTTGTTTGCTTGCTTTATTAGCTTTTGAGTTTTGATACTCCTTGAACATCATTGTCTTTTACTTTTTCCCTTTGTCTTGCAAGCTTGATTTAAGAACATCATCAGATCTTTATTTATGTGTCTTCGTCCGCATATCAAAACATTCCCGTTCGCACTTTCTTTTAATTTTTATCACAAATGGACATAAGTTTCAATGTAAAGTAAACCTATAAGTGTAAAACCAGTAAAGGGGGATAAACATAGTTCTGCTTATAATATATAAGACACATGAACCAAGCTTATGACTTACAAAACCCATTCCTTATGGTCTTTGTACACATATTTCTTAACCTTAAAGACCAATGTTCCCATTCTTAAGATTTATAAACTTCGAACTCTGTTGCAGAGGGGGCTACAAGGAGTACAAAGATTCCTCCACTTGTCTTATTCAATCCTCAGTGCGTCTTTGTTTGGCTGGCTTCCCCTTTAGACGTGAGAACAAAGAGTCTTGATGAGGAGTGTTTACCTATTCTATGTTTCATGAGAATGGTGTTGTTCTGTATCATGGCCAGTGCTGAATTTCCCATTCGAAGTCTCATCCTTTTGAATGGATTGCTTCCCATTCACAGCGACAGCACCATCTGTTGTTTCTTCCACTGCTGAAAGTTTGGTTTTTTCCTTATCTCCTTCAAGGACAACGGCCGTATCAGATTTTCCATCTTGCTCTTCTTCTTTGTTTGTATTTTGATTTGAGAGAGCTGCTTCAGCTTTTTGCCTCTCCTCTTCTTTTTCTTGACGTCTCTTTGCTTCTTGCTCTTTGAGCAGCCTAAACCTGAGAAAGACATGGAAATGTTAGTACAAAAAACAGCTTTTCACCAGGTTTAGTCACCTTTCACCAGGTCTGGGAAAGACATATTTCAGAAGATTTAGTCACCTTTCACCAGGTTTGGGCCCTTCTGTGGTCACTTTTTCACCACTCTTCTCTTCTGGTATTTTCAGTTCTGAAATAGACTTCTGAACTAGCGGTTCTGAATTGGACTTGGCCTTTTTAGTTTTATCTTCCTTCATGACCAAATTTTTGTGAACTTCTCCACCGGATTTTTGGCACCACCATATTTTTGAAGCCACACTTGCTGTGCGGTGCTCAAAATGTTGTTGGTCAACCTGCAAAAGCACTTTTCAAACTGAGAAGAAACGCAAGTGCAAAGCTGACCCCTCCACCAAAATACACAAAACCAGTTGCTGCTGCTCACCAATAAAGACTTAAACCAGAAGGAACTGATAGTGCAAAATAGCCAATCATCAGGGGAAGAAGCTTTGTCACCGCTTGTGAGCTCTTCATGGCTGGATTATTACTCTGAGAAAAGACATGATAATAAAAGAATGGTACACCATAAATTTATATGTTCCATAAAGGATTTGTTTTCGGTTGACTTGAATTTAGTTTAACTGAATGAGCTTTGGGGATATACACCAAAATATTTATACATTTTCATAACCAGCTAATTATTCAAGCTATAGATAAACGGCTAACTAAACTATCACAGATTCCAGAAGATGCTATACCTGCGAGGATTGCATAATCTGAATGGAGAGGTACTGAGAGAAGATGAGCAATAGAGGTAAGACAAGATATGCTAAAGTGTCTGACCATCCAAGTGGTGGGTGCCCCTCCTGAGAAATAAAACGGAAATTTGTAGACATTAGCAATGAGGTCCGACACCTCTTCACTAAAGGCCTCTTCAATCAGTTCATTTTAGTCAGTTTATATGCTTCAAATAATCAAAGTGAAGCAGAGTTACCAAGAACTAGGTGTCCAGACTAGATTACATTTTCAAAAAATCCAAACCACTTAATATCGAGGTTCAAGATTGATACTTACAATGAAGGGGAACAGCCATGAGATGCCACTGCCATTCTGTCTTGCAGCAACCGTTGTTGGCCCAGCAAGAGAAGGAATCCAGAAAAAGCCTTCCGTTAAGAGCCCCTTAAAGTTAGAAACAAGCATCCAACAACTTGTCAGAAAAGAATCTTGAGGCACTTACAGAAACAAAAGGATATATAGTTTTACCTCATCGGCAACATTAGAGAGGGCTCTATATAGCCCAATCCAGACTGGTATCGTGGCTAGTGTGGGGAGGCAGCCTAACAGATAAATGAAAATATAGCTTAACTACATGCTGGAAGAAACTAAGAATAAAATCCCATTTCCTGACCAAACCGATGTCTCAAATGGAGAATCAAATGAAAATCTGAAAAGCAAGAACTGTGCCTGCAAGAGGATTTATCCCAGCAAGTTTATACAACCTGGCAGTTTCAAGCTGGATTCTCTCCTGCAAAGATAAACAAAAAACAAGAAGCTCTTTGTTAATAACAAGAGGGCTACATTCATAGACAGTAAAGCTATAATATTTCGTATATTCGTAACTGATAAGTATCACTCCACAATGATGGAACCAATAGCAATAAACTTTTTACTACTTTTTCCTTAAACCTATGAACTAATGATTGATGCAGTATCGAAGAATGGTTTCACCTGATCACCAGCATATCGTTCCTGAATGGCCTTAATTTGAGGCTGCAAAGATTTCATAGCCATGGCAGATTCAACCTGTAGAGAATAAACCACAATGAATAAAACCACAATTGTAATCTTGACTCGGTAGTTATAGAAACAAACTTAAAAACCTGTTTTTTCGTCAATGGGAACGTAGCAGCCTTAACAAGCACAGTGAGTAGAATAATAGCAAAACCATAGGAATAAGGTACATTTAAAGTTGATATCCCATCTTTCAAAACCTACAATTCAATTCAGATCCAACCAAAATCAAACTACGTAGCACCATAAAAATTCATTCTTTCTAAACAAAAGACCAAATTTTTAATACCTTGAGAATAGTTTCCATGTAATTGGCAATACCAGAGAACCAATCCTTATTCTGGTTTGTGGTACTATTGCCAGTGACAGATTCAAAAGTCTCCGAGGACGAAACAGCAGCATCAGCGATCGTGTACAGAAGATTCTCGGCATGGTCTTTGATAAATTCGAGAGAATCGCCTGGGTAAGGAAACGAACCAGGTCTGAACCCGAATTGAGCTACGAGAGTCCGATAACCAGACGACGAAGACGGTGTGTGGCTGAAACGGGAGCGGCGGAAATGGAGGGCTCTGCCTGTGGAGAAAGATGAGAGGATAAGGTTCGTCGGCTTTAGGGATATGGAAGAGGCCATCTCTAGCGACAACAAGGTTGGAGAGTTTTAGGGATTTTGGTTGGGGGAATTTGGAATTTGTTGGCAGTATTTTGTGTTCTTGCTTCGCGTCTCAGTGGGCGAGACCGACCGGGAAGTGGAGCAAACAAACAACTTTGTGTTTCTGACCTTTAAGTTCGCAACACACAAACTATCGGCATTTGTCTTTTTGATTCAAAAATCGTTCACCCTTTTCTTTAGGGGAAAAAATATGTCAAAAACATAATCTCAACTCTATATAAAACATGAATGTAGCAAAGAGTTAAGTCCACAAAATCTGGATTTTGGGCGTGGATGATAGACACATGTTTATATAATCTTAAGAAGACGATTTACTTGCGGAATAGGTTAAAAGCTTATTTGAAAATGCTGAACGTTTTTCATGAAGATTGTTGTGAAAGCAAATGACATATCTACCGAGTACGGGATTAATTCTTATTTCTTTCGTGTGGGTTCGAGAAAATTTGTCAATCAGAATCAGTGGGACACTGTTTTACTAGTTAGGAGAGTCACTTCACAAAATTATTAGTGTGTGTTTGATTCTTTGGTTTTTGATTTACATTTGTTAATTATTGTCACTAACACAACATCTTACTATGTATAGAAAAACGAGAGAGGACCAAACTTCTTCAAGGTTAATATAGGCCTTGATCGGCATTTTCTGTCCGACGGACGAGTTTTTCGCCGCTTGACTATTCGGAAAGAAACAATTAACCAAGGGATAACTTTCATACACTACGGTGAACAAAGTAAAATGATTGTTGAACCTAGGATTTGATTATAAAACAAATTAGGGTTTAAATTATCTTTTTTATTGATTTAAACTTAAGATCGATGAATATAAGAGAGAATTTAGGGATTGTAAGAATAATAACAAATAACTTTCGGCGAATTGCAGAGTTACGTTTTTAGGGGTTTTGTAGAGATTTTTTGGATCCACTTACATAGGAGAAGATATCTATATTTATAATAGTTTGGAAGTGGTTCGAGTCAACTTGGGTTTTTATTTTCTTTTCTAAACTTTTTTTTTCTAAAACTTTCCTTTTTTAGTCGATTTTCGTTTCTAAAATTAGTTGAGTTAATTTGATTTTTAACAAGTCGAGTCCACTGGGCTTTTAGATAAATCGATTTGATTTGGATTGGATCTAAGGAGGGATGATAAACCTGGTACCAATAATGATGCTCAAAATAGAATGAATAATGTGCGTGTGTGTGACACTAGAAAACATCTCTCGAATTAAGATATGTGAAACATACGACGAAAAGACAAATATAAATTACATCTAACAACCACTAAATTAGAACAAAAAGAATAACATATATTGATGTTCTTTTATCAAAGAAATTGCGTTTGTGTTTGATGAAATATTTCCAGGCGCTCCTCCAACTCCAAGAACCAACAACGACGGAAGTGAAATACCAAGATGTTGCTGCTTTTCTCCCCTTCCGATTTCCCTGAAGAATCTTCATACACAAAAACTATCACATGTTAGACTCAAACCAGCGATAGATCGAAATTACTAAAACAAACAAATTTTATAAACAAATAACTATTAGAGTCTATATATAAGATTATGAAAAAGAATAGGTACCGGATTTGCCTCCACCCCCACCGGAGCCTGAGCTGCCACCACCACCGTTTTATAATCTACTAAAAATTTAATACATCTACGTTAATCTTTAGTATTTTTTTGTTCATTCATGGGTTACCTTGAGAAGTTCCGACGAAAGATTATGAGAGATCAACGGACTAATTTTAATCTAATTTTGCTTCTCCTTAGATTAAAATATAGAGCGACTTGAACAACAAGATATATTGTGACATAATATCATAGTACAATGTTTTGGAGTTGAATTTAACTTGACCAAATGCCAAAGCAACTGGTTTTACATAAGAATTTCCAAAATCTTTAAAGTAATAAATAAATAAATAAATCTTCAAGTACATCAGAAGATATAAATAAGATTGTACTAGAAGATTTTAGTTTATTATCACCCTCCTACTTATGATAAAATCTTGAATGTACTTGTGACTTCAAGATTTTTTTTAAAAATAATGAAAATGATGAAATGGGAAATTATCACCTTCCTACTTCACGGTTTACACCAATCTGGTAATCTCTAGTAAATGGGCTACATGCTACTTAAACAAATCAACGGTTAAGAATAAAAGCTACATTAGTTGAAATATTCTCAATTTGCCTTGCCTTCTAGGACACCGTTCTCTTCCCTCCATTTTCGATGTACCTATAGAGAAAGACAAGCTCGTGTTTGCAAATTCTCATACGAGGAAATGAAGCAACCAAAGCCGATTCTAAAATACGTCTTGGTCTCTATCTTCCTCACTCTCCCTCTCACCCTCTTCTTCTCTATAAAACTACGTAAACCCGAAAAATAACTCATTAGGATCCGACCCGGTTACAAATCATACGACTTCTACATCCAACGACAGCTCAACAAGACGCTTAACCCTAGGCTCCGTACGATATGGATGACACTAGATTGGGACCGTAAGATCAAAATGTTCTCAAGATTTTTCCAAGATCTGAAGCGTCAAGGTCTCTTATCCAAACACTCTAAATGTCTCTGCGTGGGAGCTCGAGTCGGTCAAGAAGTGGAGGCACTGAAACGTGTAGGTGTAACTGACTCGGTGGGAATGGATCTGGTGCCGTATCTGGCGTTGGTGGTCAAAGGAGGCTTTCATCACCAGCCGTTTGATGATGAGACTTGCGATTTTGAATTCTCCAACGTGTTTGATCATGCACTTTACCCGGAGAAGTTTGTTGGAGAGATCGAACGGACTTTAAGACCAGGAGATTTATGTGCTGCTTTACACGTGGCTCTCTCTACGCGCTCGGATAAGTATTCGGCGAATGATCTGTACAGTGTGGAGGCATTGGTGAGGCTATTCCGACAATCGGAGGTTGTTCACGTCCGAAATGTCGATGGCTTCGGGTTGGATACGGATGTCGTGTTTAGGAAGAAAAGGGATTCATGAATCCTACGTCCGGTCTTGATTTTTTTTATTTTTGTGGTTAGATTTAATGTTTATTTTTTATGTCCTATCGAAATATTTTAAAAAACGGGGTAAGTGTTCTAAATTTACCGTTCGTAAATAGAGTTGACTATATTGCATGATTATATTTGAATTGGGGATTCCAGATCAACCCTTAAGCCGATTCTAGAGGTTGTTCAATAGTAGCTAGTGGATAAAATGTACATCCGAGGAGAACAATACCATCCTGACTCGACCAACTTTAGTAATAATCGGATTTGAAAATATATTGTAGATGGAGTTAAAGTATAGTAGGTCACCCTTTGCTTGTTTATATTACAATATTGTAATTACGGTCAAACTAAGAAGCAAACAGAATCAGATTTGTTCGAGAAAGAGGATAACTCTGTTTGCATATTTCTCTCATTCCATTTTTGTGATTCTACTAAACTAAATTGTGCATCACCATCTTGTTAAAGTAAAATTCTAAAGCCATTTAAACAATTAGCTTCTTTTTTCTCTCGCAACAACCAACCATAGTTATTTATTTTGGGTTGGTTACCAAATACCAATAATATTTTTGATAGATTTATTATACATGCAACTAAACCACAAAATGTAATGCATTTTGTTGGAGATAGAACTAGTACGTAACTAAAACATAATTAAACATTTACATACATAAAATATGTGACACGTATATACGTACATGCTCGTTTCGAACTATTTGTAGTTCAAAAGTTTTATTTAATGTACATTTAGTATGGAAATTAATGTATATTTAGTATAGTAAAATAGTTTTCAAAAATTTTAAAATACTAATTTATATGCATATTTAAAAACATTATACGGATCTTCGACCCATATTATATTTAAATCGGGGTCATTTTTTACTACTATACTTGTACATCCTAAAAATCGACTTTATACAAATCAGACTAATTTATTCCTTGTTCCTTTGCCTCGGTTTTGTTTGCTTTTTTTTTGATAAGTCAAATTTCTTAGAGGCTAATCAATCCTTTTCTAAATCCAAAGTTCATAAATTGTCTTAATTCTTTTCCAAAGTGTTGTTTAGTATTTAGGCTTTAAAGCATACAGATTTTGAGACAAAGTTGCTAGGAAATTCATCATTTCCGTTCAAAATGTAATAAAATGGACACATTCTCTAAGCATTGGATGTTGAGATTAAGTACTATAAGATCCGAAGTTTCAGATGAAATTATGATGTAACTGAGTCTAGATGTTCGGCCATGATTTCTGTAACTTCCTGTAGTTTATATGAATGCATAAATATCGTTTATTTTAAATTCATGTTATAGAATTTGAAGGTCTTAAGACTCTTAACCAATTTTTGGTGAACAAATGATGTTTCCTCAACTATGAAATAGCAATTTCCAAATAGCCTTAAAACAGACTCATCAGCCAAAATTAACGGGAGGTAGTCTATGTAGTAGTCGTAGCCATTGTAAATTTAACTTGAAAAAAAGAACTCTCACTAAATGAGTCTCTTTTATTTGCTTCAGCTTTCTCTTTGGCAGCCTTCTCTTGAGCAGTTTTCTCTTTAGTTTTGCTGAGTTATGCAATTGATGAAGCAATAATTGATCATGATACTCAGAAGTTCGTTGCTCATCGGGAACTGGGACTGATTCTTGCACCTCATCTTTCAAGTCTTCTACTGCTTTGTCTACTTTCTCAACTTATTTCAGTTACGGTTTTCTGGAATGACAATATCATTGTTTCCATCTGCCGAATCAAGCTGTAATGCGGGGATCTCAGCCACAAGATCCATGGTGGATGCTAGAACGAACGGAACGAAAGTTTCTAAATTCTAGGTATTCTCGCAAAAAAAGAAGCCCGTTTGACCCTTGACAAATTTATATGATGTTTATTTAGATTTATTATATTTTATACAAGATGGAATCATACATTAAAAAAAATATCTAACTAAAAGGAAATCTATAAAGACAAATATACCTAGTTTTTTTAATTTATTTGGCTATCGAGTATATATTTATTTCATGTTTAATTATTCTTTTGTCAGGCTCAATGGGCCATATATATATATATATATTTATCCCACGAAAGGGAAAGGAAGGTCCAACCCTAGTGGAGTGGATTGGCCACTTACTATATGCTCTAGACCAAAAGTCAGCATTATTAGATATTGCTGAGCCCAGAGAGAAAACGTTTTTGGTAAATATAGGCTAAAACCTGAAATATGTATGATCATGAGAAAATTATGATAAACTTCTTCTACGAAGTCCGATAGAGAGACGCCAAGTATCAAGAAGGTTATCCGGCAGAAATCCGGCAAGAAACCACTGAAGGGAATGAGCCCAAAACGGTGAGCAATGTGATCCAATTCCGATCTGCTCCACCGCCGCTTTCGCGTAGACTTCCGGCGACGGTACAAAGAAGCTTGGTTTATCTATAGCTGCCACTTCTGACACCATCCTCGTTGCCACGTATAATGGCACCTACCCATTTGTTTTACACACGTACGTGTATTAAAACATTATTGTCTTTTACGAATTATTACCGGAGGATACAATAAATATATTGGATAGTCAAGATATTTGGGTCAAAATATTAATTTTAACAAAAATAAAGTATAAATATATTGGATAGTCTTTAAAGAAATAAAGAGAAAGTACCTGGCACTGGACATCAATACCAAACTGCTTATATTCCACATGTAGAGATCTTGATAGTGCATCAACATAACTGCGTTAATGTACTTAGAGATTTATTAATGAGACATCTACTAAGATAATATAATAATGCATGATAAGAGTCTAAGTAGATAAATAATTTAGGCAAATACAACTTTTTAACCATTGTAATCAACGAGGTGTTTGATAGCATCGTCACTTACACATGAGACATTTTGGACGAATTGTTTGACATGATTTAATTATTTTTGATCTCAGAAGATTGTCCATCATTGCAAAACTTCAAAATTTTAAGAACTTTATATCGTTTTTTCTAGTTTTAATATTTGTCATATTTGTAGCTATATCATTACATGTACGGACTCTCTAAGAGTGCAAGAATATATAGTTTATATTTTTCTATGTAAATTCAACGGTTCCACTATCGCTCTCTCTAAAAAAGAGTCATTTACCGTTTACTTAATATATATGAATAAAATAAATTAGACACTTTTGGATCGTCAAGCTGGCAAGCTCCACCCACTGACACAAGTACGCACAAGCTTTTCACATTTATTATACAGCAACAACCAAGAAAAAGAAATATCGGAATGGAAACCTTAATCTAAAGATATGCCACTCACCAATATTCGATTTTGTGGTGGACCTTTATTAAATTGGGAATCAAAGAAGAAAGAGTTAGTAAGGTAAATATAGCTCAAAGTCCAAACAAAACAAGAAAAATGTTTTTTTGTCATTGTATTACTTATTCCTTGTCAAATAATTTTTTTTAAGATTCTATTTTGTTAAATATGCAAAAAGTATGTTTTAATCTTAGTTAACTAGAGATGATTTTCTATTTTAAATGACTTCGTAACATACTTTTATTATATTGTATTTATTAATGAATGTCCCATTAACATTTATCTTATGACCTCAAAAAAAATAAGTCACGGCCGCTCTTGTTGTTCAGTACATGTATTATGTATTTATGTTATTATGTCTAAATGTGCATTGAGCAAAAAAAGAAAAAAAGGTAAATGAAAAGTGAAAGTTGTGAGTCCTTACGCTTTAGTGGCGGCGTAGATGGCATATAGAGGATGAGAAGGGACAACAACGGCGGCGCCGGAGCTAATATTGACGATGGCTCCTCGGCGGCGGTGAAGCATTGGTCCGATGAGTGATCGTGTGACCCAAGTGGTGGCTTCAAGATTAACCCTCAGGATTTTGGTCCATGTGAGTTGGTCAACTTCGTGGAAGAACATAGCTCGTGGATAAGTTATCCCAACGTTGTTTATCAGAATCCCAACTTCAATGCCTTTTATCCCTTCCACGATAGCTCCATATCCTCCTTCTACATATTTTTTTTCAACTAAATCTTTTATATTTCTATATAAACTATAGTATGTATATTTCTTGAGTTTTACGTATATTTTTGTAGACGGAAAATAGCTTGAAATTAAGTTCACCACTTGAGATAGTAAATGCACACAAACTACAAAAATTTACTAGGTACACTGGAAAATACAAAAATACACATGAATTACTTATAGGGAATATAACCAGCAAAAATACAAACACTTATAAGAAATCAAATGGTTTTTTTATTTGGATTCTAAGAGAACTTCTCTCATTGAGTTCTCAATTTCTACACATGAACTCAACCGGTCGGCTACTGAACTATTCTAATTGAGCAACAATATATAGAGTTTCGAAATAATTAACAAAATATACTTGAATAAAATACCTAATTTTAAGTTTAGTCTTGTGACGTATTATTTTTCCGGTAATAGATTCAAGTATTTTGCAACTCGATCGCTTACAAACACATATAATAAGTTTCATTGTGTACTAATTTTTTCATATATATTTGGAACTATTCTTTTTGAGTGAACGTTGAAACAAGAATATTTATATGTACCCAAACAATAAGATAAGTGGCTATGTATAGACTACTTACATAGACGGGGATTGACCAAATTAAAGTAATAAAGTGCATTTAGTATTACCAGAGGAGAAGTCAAAGGGAATGATCTTTATCTTGATGTGGGGAAACTCTTTTCGGAAATCATCGGAGACAGAAGCAAGCTTCGTAGGATTTCTGCTGACTAGGATGAGGTTAAGGCCGTGTTTGGCCAGCTCGTGAGCAAAGGCCCGTCCGATCCCCTCGGTGGCTCCAGTGACCAAAGCCCACGAGCCGTACCGCTTGAGCCGCTTGGGGTTTGTGAGGAGGTATCTGGTAATAAACCATTTTAGAAGAGGAAAGAATAGTCTAAGGAGAGAGAGAAAGCCTATGAAGCATACGACATGGAGATGCCATGGCTGACTCTCGGACATGCATGCTCTCTGCATGTTCTTCTTTCTTTTTCTTTCTTTTTTCCTTTATTTGTTTGCTGATTAGTTTTGTCATGAGATTTTGGCTTCGAGCTAACTAACTCTTTATGTAGGACACTTAGAGTTGTGAGAGAGATAAACTTATTTATTATTTTACTTCGTTTAATCTTAATTACTTTACACAAAATGATTTTAAATTAGAACAACTTTTAGCTTACACGATAAGACCAATCTACGGTAAGTTATCGTCTTAAAGAAAAAATGAAACACATCAGGAAGAATATCATTCGTTAGGGAAGCTTGAATATCAGAATATCCATCCTGGTCTGTAGCACAAGTACTCACCTAAGTTATCATTTTAAATGTTTAGTATTGTTATTTTTATGTTATTGGTAATTAATAATCATCTATCTATCTATCTATCTATCTATCTATCTATCTATCTATCTATCTATCTATATATATATATCATTTGTTTTCCTTAGTTTTATCTTATTCTTTGTTTTCTTTTTGCCAATTTTTTTACTTTTTCTTGTTTTATTTTTTTAAAAATAGTTATTATACAGTAATAGAGTTGTTGTAGAAGAAAACTATCCTTAAATTCAAATACATATATTTTTAATGTTTTAGCAAGTATTTAATATAATGATATTTATTTTGTATAATTAGTATCATACTATCATTACAATTTTGATTGAAAAAACTAAAACGATAACAATTTTTATTCGTTTTGGACCTCTGTCTTTTTTTACACCAGTCAACATGGGGACCTTGGGGTTGAGACATTTTTCACTCAAAAGGACTTTGCATTTAATTTGTGGACAGTTCTTCATGTTAAATTTAGTGATTTGGTTCCATGGCAGATTTTCGACATTAATCACGTTACGATATTGCTCAGCTAATTTGGCTCATTTTGTCCAAACTAAATCGACAGTATAAATCAAACATGACCAATCCCTAAAATACATATTCTAGAATATTCATGAACAATTTTTAGAATTCAATTTTTTATTTTAGATTCAGTTTTTATCTTTGACAAAATTTCAAAAAAAATTCAAAATGTATATTCTAATCTTACTAAAATATGCATTTTAAATGTCGTAAAATATGACTAATTCCTAAAATACATATTCTAATTGTTTTAGAACATGAACATGTGATAGAATATGTATTCTAAATTTCGTAGAAAATAAATTTTAAAATGTTTAGAATATGTATTCTAAAATTTATATCTTAAATTTCCTAGAACATATACAAATTGGTAGAATACATAATCATTTTTTAAGAACATATACAAGTGATAGAATAAGTAATTGAAAATTAGAAAACATATTATAAGATTTTCAGAACAAATTTCATAAGGTAAAAACCTATTTAAAACTGTATAAAATCAAAACGTTTATTCTAAAAAAAAATTTAATTGTTTATGAACATATTTTCTGGATTTTTCTGAAAAATGTATTTTTCTATTAGTAGGAACAATTTCGAAAAATTAACAATTAAAAAAAATGGTACAGAACAAAATTTTTGCTACATATCTTTTATATTTAATTTTCCCATAAATTTTAGCTTACAAAAAAGACCATGTCATCATATATCTAGGATAGGGGATAGTCTTTCAATAAAAAGGAAATAAAGCATTAAAAATCTAATTAAAAAAAGTCAATGTGTACTGTAAAACTGAAATACACAACAGGAATAATATGATTCTTTAGTGAAATTGGTAGGTAGGGGTTGGGACATTTTTTCACAAAAAAGGACTTAGCAATCAATTCTTTTTGGTGTTAAATTTAATGACTTACTGGCAGATTTTCGACATTAATCACATCATTATACTCCTCAACTAATTTAGCTCATTTTGTCCACCTAAATCGACAGTTCAAATTAAATTTCAAAATCTCTTTCAAGTTTTGATCTATATCATAGATGGAAACAAAAAAAGAATATGAACTTTTGTACTGTCACCTCTATTGTTTATAGACGAGCTTTTCTGGTTAAATAACAATTAAACCCGAGAGACAAGTTGATTTATTTTTCCCCTTAAAATACGTGAATTCGAAAGCTCATTTTTTTGGGAAAAGACAAAACAACTAATGATCTGTAGGTTTGACCTTTGAGTATCACCTCTCGAAGTAAACGGCTATTAATGAGGCAGAAATACTTCGTTTCTTAAGATGATACTATCACATTAGCGAGCTTTTCAAAAAGGTTTTTACAGTCATTCAAAACTTAAACGTCTTTGGCGACACAAAACTTGTTATGCTATGGAACAAATGTTTCACTTTTTCCCGGAAAACTTGGAGACATAACAACCCCAACTGTAAGTATTCGGAGTCCTAATCGAGCATTCTAGGACTAAGAAACTGGAGAACTAAGATGCAAAAGATCGAAGATAATCGAGACATTATTCAGGATAGTATGTACAAGACGACACCTATCATTCTCTGCTTATGGGTCGACAAAGAATGGGAAGAATAGAGAAGAGAGAAAGGAAAAAGAGAGAAATTTATGTGTTTCTTTTGTGCATAGTTTTTTCATGTGAGAGACCTAATAAGAGTCACTTGTCTTGTTACAAGATGGAAGCTACGAGCCACAGGTGCAATAACAGACTGTATACCATAAGGCCAAGCCTTGCTTGAGGACGGCTCATTAATACTCTTCCCCCTGAAACCCTGCATTGCAGAAATCAAACCCAGCGCTCAATACCATTAAACAATTTCGGAGCCCTTACAGATCATTTTGATATTAAGCGAGTATTTACCATATTCCATCAACTCGATCTGCTATCATCTTTCCTTGTATTGGAATCAGACCAGACATGTTGAGAGACTTGAAAACATGTCCTGCCAAAAGAATAGATTTGTTTAAGATGAGTCAATTGAGAGGCACATGTCATATGCTAAGCAATAACCGAGATAGATATGTAGACGCCTGAGTCCTGACCTTTATCTTCATCTGTTTCGTTGTGGTTTATCAGATGCTCGGAATCTGAATCTATGTTGATTGAAAGATGATCCGTCGATCCCTTCCTCACTGTTCTCACTTGCGCTGCTGTTGGCACAGGTGATATTGATTTTTTTCCCAAGGCTCCCTGAGCACAAAAATGTGTTCAGCCCAAACTTGGAGATCAAAACATAGAAAGAGATATCACCAATAAAAAAAATAGCAGGCTACATTTTATAGTTTTTAAGATAAATATCACCTTGTCTTCAATCTCGGATATCTCTGAGGTAGAAGGTGCTCTCGACATTTCGAAGATGCTCCTTTCGTGAATGATATCAGGCTGAATCGCCTTGCTTTGAAATTTCTCTTCAAATTCTTTGACTTTTAATGATAATTTATCCACAAGTTTTTCGCTACCAGCCAACTTTAGACCAAGTTCTTGGGCCCTTGATTTAGAACTCTCTGATTCTAGGAGAAGGGAAGTAATCTTTCTCTCTAGTGCTTGTAAGAGTGTCCCTGACTCAGAGAAGTTTGGGTCTACAACAGGATCATTGCCTGCCAATATACCAAGCAGTTTTTCCAAGCCAGATATTAGCTTGGACAATTCGGTCTTTGCCTTCACTAACTCTAGCTCGGATGCACTCTTTGCTTCAGCCACCTCCTTCAGACCTTGAATTTCAAGATCCTTTCCTGCCAAGGTAGAATTGAGCTCTTTTTGTCCATATGATAAGACTTCTATCTGTTGCTGCAGCCCAGTAACACTATCAACAATTGCAAATAGCTTCTTTACATCATATGGACTCCGTGGATCTAATTCATTGACTGGATCTACTGAAGGCACCTCAATACCATTTATCTTGTCAAAAAGGGCACGCATATCAGAAGCTGGAATTAGATTTTCCTTTGCTTCTGCAACAGCACATGACATTTTAGTAAAGTTGTAGACATGTTAAGAAGTTTTATAGAAAGGAGAGAACAAAAGACAAAAATTACCTTGCTCTTGCACCAATAGTTTATCATATAATGTTGAAAGTTCAGCCTCTTTTTCATGCCAATTCTCTTCCTTGGCTCTGAGATTTTCCAACTGAAGTTTCAGATCTCGGCAAAACTCTTCCATAGATTCTACCTTGGCCTCGCAACTTGAAACCTTAGTTTGGTTCAGATCTCTTTCTAACATAACCTTTTCTAGAGCGTCAGATGCTTCTTTTAGTCTGTTCTCCATATCTCGGATTACAACCGCAGCTGCATTATTTGTTCTCTCAAAGAGCTTGACAGTAGTACATGCCTTCTCTGCAGCAGAAGATAATTCTTTTACTCTCTGGGCGCATTCACTTACATGAAGCTCCTGTGGGTCTTCAGTTGATTCAATCTCACCACCGTTCTCATTTTCTTGGAACTGAACAAGCTCTAAGAGGTCATTTTTCACTTCCAACTGCAGTTCTCTGGCAGTTACACCACATGCAGACATCAAAGATGACAAATCTTTTTGTAATGCAGATATACTGGTCTCCTGTTCACGAACAATATCTTCCGCACTCTTCACCTGTTCTTTCAGGGATTCATTATAATCCACGACATTGACCACATCAGCCCTAGCTGCTGTTATGTTTTGCGTTAACACAGCAATGAGCGTATCAATGGAAGTTGAGAAACCCTCAAAGTTATTCTCGAGGATTTTGTTTCTAAGCCTGACCCCCTCTGCCATCTTCCTAAGGGATGAAGAAATTTCGTCTTCATCAGCTGCATTCCCTT
The DNA here is from genome assembly GCA_963922655.1 of Cardamine chenopodiifolia. Classification (NCBI taxonomy): domain Eukaryota; kingdom Viridiplantae; phylum Streptophyta; class Magnoliopsida; order Brassicales; family Brassicaceae; genus Cardamine; species Cardamine chenopodiifolia. The sequence goes on from OZ000459.1 coordinate 8,905,938, forward strand.
GACTATTCTCCAGCTCTGTATTCGGTGAATCATCAAGGCCATTCAACAACGATTTTGCCACAGTTGAATCATCCTGGAAATATAAACTGTGTTATCAAGAGAACAACCAAATAAAAAATTGGCCAAAAGAAAATTCATAAAGTCTGGCCCATCTATATTGCTAAATGCGCAAGTGCACAATGGATGTATATACAATTGATAAATGTTTCCCAGAATAATATAATTCATCATGATATCTCCAGTTAATCAAATACTACCCAGAACAGATCTAAGTAATGTGTGCATCCTAGGCAAACAACAAACTGGAGACCCCTATACGGTAAGGTATCTTTGAACCAACAAATATGCAAACACGAATGGTGAAGGGAAACAGTAATTTTGGTATGAACTGAGTCAACAAATAGAAGAAAGATCAATCTGGTAAGGTTAGAGAATACTGTTACCTCAGCGTTGTCCCTTTCCTCTGCCAATAATCTCTTCTCACTAAAATTTCTTATGATATCTCTAGCGATGACATCCACGTCTCTAAGACTCTTGAAATTTCTTTCAAGGAATTCATTCACCCTAGAAATTAGACCTCCATCCTTCAGTAGCATCTGGAGATTATCAAGATGAGCAATAATCTCCAAAGATTTTGACTGTGAGTTTCCACTTGATCCAGCTAACTCTTCCATGCATACATTAAGTTTACTACTGAGAGTTGATATCTCGACTTCAGCTTTCACCATATCTCCTTGTAAAGCAGAAAGCTTATTCTCTGCTATCATTAGTGCCTCCTCCAGGGATCCTATTGTCAAGGAAGCGTCAGCCATCTTGCTACGCTCGAACTCTGCCTCATTTTTAAGCTTCTCTAACTCATTCTTCAATTCTGTAGTAACAACTTTGTCATCTTCAATTTGTTTGGACAGAAATTCCATGTTGCTTTCTGTCTGAGTAAGTGTTTCTTCAAGTGAATTTATGGTGCTATGTGCTTCTGTTAATTTGTTCTTCTGAATTGAAACTTCGTTTTGCACCATCCCTAGCTCCATCTCTGCAGTAGCAGTTCTGCTTTGAGCCTCTTCCTTTTCACTGATAATATCAGATATATTTCTTTCAGCCTGCATGAGTGCAGCTTCAAGTGTGTTCCTGGTTGCAACAGTTTCATCCAGTTCACTAGCTACAGAGGAGGCATCTGCAACTGCTTTTTGCAGCTCAAGTTCAACATTTTCCTTGGCAGCTTGGACTTGTCTATTCTCCTCAGCAAGTCGATTGATGTTACCCTCTGCAGTAGACAAGGCATCCTCAACCAACTTCAGGGATGTTTGGGTTTCTGCTAATTTACTAGCTAATGCATCGGCTTCTGCCTTTACTTTTTCTAGTTCTTCTTGTTGCTCTACTCTAGCCAGCTGCACTATTTTAATGTACCCAACAAGTCGGTCAATCTTTTCTGATGGATCCTCAGATGAGAAATCAACAGGGATAGTTATGGTATCAGCTGATTTCATCACTTTCTGCAACAACGTATCATTTAGAGATAAGGATTGCTTGAGTTGATCTCTTTCGTCTTTAATAGCAACAAGCTCGGTCTCTAGCTCATTTGTACGTTCTAAGTCTCTTGATAATATATCTATCTGATTCTTGTAGCCATCAACCATACCACTTAGCTGCTGCAACTCAAGCATCAGCTTCTCGATTTCAGAATTTTTCTCATTCAGTTGAGTTTTAAACTTTTCCCTATCTTGGACTAGTCCCTTGCCTTTCTTGATAGCCATAGAAAGTTTATCTCTGAGCAAAGCAGATTTCTCCTCTGATCGGGCAAGATCTGTCTCCAGAGCAATTTTTTCTTCTTTCACGAAAGCAAGTTCTTGAGATGCGATTTTTAGCTTATCAGAGAGATGGCATACCTGCAAACTAACCAGTACTTCCTCTCCTAGCATTTCCATACAAAGTGACAACTCCAGATTTCTCACATAAAGGAGACTTTGAAACCTTTCAAATAATTCTTCATTGCCATAAGAACTGTCACTAGAATCCCTGATTTGCTTTTCTATCTTGTCAAAGGATCTATCAACAAGTAAATTGATAGCTGAAGAAGTATAATGTTCGACTCCTAATGCCATCAAGCCAGAAATTTCCACAAGTCTCCTGACAATTTCCTCTTTCTCCAAAGAACCTCTCTCTGCAGTTTCCTCCATTTGTTTCAAACTGAAAGTTAAATCATCCAGTTCCTTTCTAATGTTATTTTTCTCCTCCATTTCTGCTGAAAGAGACATGCTTACGCTTTCAATCTGGTTTTGCAAGGCACTAACTTCATCTTCTGTCTGGAAAAAAGATTCTCTAAGCCAAGTTAGGCGAGATTCTAAGCTGGACTCGGAACTCTCCTCTGGTAAGTCCATGGAAAAGATTAAATCTTTTAGTCTGTTGTGTTCCTGGGAAACATTTGTGAGCTCTTTCCTCTCTTCTGCAAGTGACCTTACTTTTTCAATGACATCGCAAGACTGACCTTCTTCAGGTGTATCTACATTTGACAGGATGGTTTCAATATTTTCAATGATAGAGCTCTTTACCGATACCATTTCCTGATATGATGAAATTATAGCATCGGATTTTACTAACTTGCCTTTGTCAAGTTCAGATTGATCCAGTGCTGTTGACATCTCGTGTAGTTTCATCAAAGACTCTTCCAGTTCTTTTATTTTCTCAGCCAGAGATTGTTCTAACTCTTTCTTTGTTAGCTCACATGCTTCCAGAGACATGGACTTATCATGCAATTCAGCATAGCATTTCTCAAGTTCATCTGTCTTTTCAGCTAATGATTGTTCCAGCTGCCCCTTCATTAATTCAGAAGTTTCAAGGGCAATCTCCTTCTCTTGTAATTCAGTCAACCTATTCGCAAGCTCCGTTGTTTTTTCAGATAATTGATGTTTTAGAGCATCCCGGTTCTGAACTAAAGCTTTACCCTTTGTTACGGCCATGCTGAGCTTTTCTTTCGTATTAGTACACTTTGTCTTTTCTTGCTCAAGCTCTGCCTTCATTTTTCCAAATTCTGCTCTCATTGACTCAATCGTTTCTCTATCTCTGTTCACTTGTTCAACAAAGTTCCTATTTTCATCTTCTAGATGGCTAAGTCTTTCCAAAAGGACTACTTCCTTCTGTTTCAGCTCAAGTAACTCGGAACAAGCAGCACCGAGAGCTGAACCAAAATCCTCTTGGAAACTAAGATCCAACGCATCAATAGACAAACACTTCCTTAATTGATCAGCACCATAGTAGAACTCAGTATACTTTGCACCTAAAAAGGAAACTCGGTTCTCCAGATGAGCAAGCTTTTCAGGGACAGAAGAACCATACTGCAGCTCCTCCTGCCCAAATACATTACTAAGAGAAAGCATAATCCTATCTGTTGCAGCCTCAACTTGCTCGTCATTCTGTGCCTCATTACCCGTTTCGGAAACTGACTGTGAGGAAGAAAGCTCTGAAATCTTTGTAGTGAGATCAGCAATCTCGTTGTCCTTCCCACTGATAATCCCATGAAGCTCCCTGAAAGCATCCTCATGCTGAATTCGTTCTTCCTTGGCAGTTTTTAGAAACTTGGAAAACCGACTGACAATTTCCACAGTGTTCCCATCTTCACCTTTCAAATCATTCTCACCAGTCAACAGCTTAAACTGCTCCTGAAGCACTGCAAGTTCCTTCTCCCAATCTTCCTTATCCTTCTGTATACACAAACCAAAAAATAAATAAACAAAACAAAGATCTTTCAAAATAAACTTGGAAAATATCATATAAATCACAGACATTGAATTGATTATCAATCTCTCCATTGTCATCATCATCTGTAGTAAGAGCTTCCTTGCTTGGTGTATCAAAATTCAACTCTTCAGGAGCATCAACAAACATATCTTCCTTACTATCAACGAAAGCTGTTCCCTGCAGATTCTAATCCCATTTCAGAAAACAAACAAACCAAAAAGACACCTCGATCATGGTAACAATTAGAAATCTCACCTGGTCAGGATCAAGCTCTTCTTGCCCATTTGACTCATCCTCCTCATTCTCAATTCCATCAGCCATAGAATCAACCGAATCCTGCGGAAGATCATCATTCTCGTGCATGATCTAATTACGATCCCAAACAGATCTAACGACGAATTCGGAAACCGGACAAGGATTAACGAGAGATTAGCAATATTCGTAATAAAAAAACGGGAGGGAGACGTAGAGAGTGGAGAAATGGAGCAAGGAGCTCTGTGAAACGGCTTCGCTTGTACGGGTTGAGTCGGAGATCCGTGAGTAATAAATTGTCGAGGGACTCCTCAAGGTTACAGGTTGCAGCACGACCGACGCGGTGCGTTTTGTTTTCTCCCAAATCGTTTTTATTTTATCTTTTTAGTTTGTAGTGCCATTGAAGTGGGTGATGTGTTTTATCCAATGAGAAACGTTCACGTGACCTTTATATATACACTCCAGGAAACAATTCAAGGATCCCAAAAATTAGTCGCAGTATTATGTTTAATGTTAGACAAAACTGGAATATGATCACAACTTCTGATAAAATCTTCTATACAATACTAAAATTTAATATTTAAAAAGTATACATATAATCCTATATCTTATATTAACAAAATTATATCATTTCATCAATTAAATTTAATATAATAATAAGTAAACTATAAATATATAATGAAATGGTAATGGGATACTCAAATTCCTATGAGTGGCTTAGTGCATTACATGTTGCACTTGGAATTACAATGTATCGCTATTGTATCATTTGTACATCTGAATTTCATAAAATCTTCTAAAACTGTTGATCCAGAAGTCTGCATGCACATCTATCACATTTTGGAACACTTACACATTTCCACAGAGACATCAATAAAATTCATAGATTATCTAAACGTGCCATGTATCTTCTTATGATAAAACCTTAATCTAGATTTGTTTGTTTTATCTGAGCCTATTTGGTTTACACATTTCTTTGCAGTTGACTGATGTGCGTTTTTCAGTTTTGTTTTCTAGTCTTTTATTGAGTTTTGTGTTTGTTTTTAAGGTTTGTATCAGAAGATAAACAGAGCTTTGTGGGAAAACGACAAAACAAAACTAGAGTATGATCCCTTACAACTAATAGTTAACAACAACAAGACTTAGAACTTATCATACGGAAAAAAACATGACTCTAAAAGGCTCTAATTTACAACATAGACACTAGTCTTCCAGCTCGATCTCCATGAACCTTCCAAAAAGCCTTGATGGCCTCATCAACCAATCCAGCATCAGTAGCAATAGCTCCAAAGATTGCTCTAAATCCAGTACAAAGAATAGCCGAGTTTGATGCATCTGTCTTGGGAGAAACCCTAATAATCTTGTGCAAACCCAACTGGTTTCCATCAAGAGCACACGTGGAATTCACATTTGAAACCTGTGCTATCAAATGACCCAGAGCTTTCGAGGAGATATCGATATCTTTAGAGAGGTAATGAAGAGAGACGGAGGTTTCAATGATATGAGTTCCAAAGACACTCAAGGCTTTGTTGTTCTCTTGAGAGAAGGAAGTATGAGTCATAGCTCGACGAAGAAGGTTGATGTTTGTAAACTTATAGCTACACACAAATAAAGAAAGGACACAACTTTAATACTAAAGATTCATTGTGCCTAAGATTTTTAACTAAATCATCGTCATAAAACTCAGGGATTCAACTAATCTTATACACATTTAGGAACAAATCAGCAACAGAGAAGAAGTGATTTTAGTTACTGTACCCAATTTGAGTTTGCAGCGTTGCGAGATCCGTTGTGAACGGTGAGGAGACTGATTCGATGCTGAGATTGATTTCACTTGTTGCACGAAGCTGCTAGAGACGCTCCGAAGAAAAAAGAAACGGATCGTTTTCCGAATTGAATAGCGAAAATAAGAATAGTTAGGGTTTTGGAAATGGAAATTACCTGAGAAAAGGACAAGGAAGAGAAGATTCCGGTGACGACGACAAGAAGAAGTAGAGTGAAACGATGAGTCACCATATTTGAACTTGAACTTTTGTCTCTTCAATTGATTTCACCACCGACTGTAAAATTTTGCTCTCTGATTCTGCGTGAGACTTGACGATTTTTATTTGTATCAAGTGAAACAGTTTAAACAAAATTTGGGCTGTTCATATTTAGCGACACAGTTGCACAATTAATTGATGAGAAACATTATCAAGTACAGTATCTACTTAACTACGATAAAATAAAGTTAATGCATTGCTTTATTTTAGCTTTTTCATATGTTGTAATTGGTTCTACTTTTCTTTATTAGTAGGAAGTATTTTTATTTTTATTAGTACAAAGATTTTTTGTATATTTCGAAATTTTAAACTTCACAGTGAAGTATTGAACTATAGCATCTTTCATTCTTTGTATCCTAAGGTTCTAAATCTCATCTTGAAACATGTTTTTTTGCAGGCAAAAATAAATCAAAAATGAAGAGGAAAAATATGTAACCGATATCATATTTCTCTTTATCTTTCATAACAATTGGTAACACATTATTACAATCTTCTTATATCATAATCTAAAAGGAAGGAACATCTTCGACCACCAGATTCTTATGTACACTTTTGTTAAAGTTCTGGGATCTTTCTCCCTTCAGTAAATCCGTGTTGTGTTTTACGGATACGGATAAAATCATATCAAATACTCATTGTAGACTAAGAAGACGGCTTCCGGATAATCCTTAGGAAGGCTATTGATGTGAAGGTAGAACCGAAGAAGATCCTCTTTGGTGACAGTCTCTGCGTCCACCACATCTTCATCACACGTCAACACCCACAAATCCTCTGAGTTCACTCTCTTAATGTTTCCCCTACAAAACGGGCATGACTCCGACTTTGTATTCCAGTTCCGGTAACATTTAATACACATGGCATGGCAACAGTTAGGTAACACCATTTTGGTGCAAGGCTCTAAGCAAATCCCGCATTCATCTTCTCTTTCCAAGTCAATGCTACTCATGAATCTGTTGCCTTCAATGTCATACTTCTTCTTGTTGATGGCTTTTGGATTCGGATACCATAAGTTATCATCGGTTAAGTCAGCAAAGTTGATATGAAGTCGCTCAAGTGACGGTAATAGAACACCTGCACATAGCCATATCCATGTTATAAGATTAAGCTAATAGTAAGAACACAATCTCATTAAAAAGGGCTTAAGTCTTACCGTAAAACTCCCTAATTGTAGCTTTCCTTCCGTATCTGGATAGATTCCACCGTCCATCAGGGCGTACCTGTACAAGACAAAGAAGACACCTATAAAACAAACAAGCAAAGATAAAAAGGATAGAAACTATCAGGAAGAAAATCTAACCAATTCACACTCTCACAACAGAGATATATTAAAGGTAACAACAACCTTGTATATGAGAATGTGGAAGAAATCAAAATATCTTGGAAGCAGACATGAGAGATCCATCCATTGTAGCAAGAATATGAAGAAAGGAGCCAAATTGCTACACACCAATTTCATCTGTAGACGCACATCGCTCTTTCCCATTGGAATCTCAGCAGCCCTGAATCAATTTTTAGACTAATTAATCTCCTTCCTAATCACGTAATTCTTCAGACAACATATGCCTCGAGAGCACACCACACAGATAACCAAAAATTTGCAATCAGATGAAAATTAAAACGAAAGCCAGATAGAATCCAATGATAAACTCACAGTCCATTAGCGTGCTCTATATCAGCCTCCAGAATCTTCAGAGAGTCTGTGTAAGAAGACTTGGTCAACTGATAATACATCTCCTTTCCCAAGATCCCTAATCCCGTCTCTCTAGATGAAGAAGGAGAAGACAAGAAGACGAACAGAGCTCTATCTCTAAAGTTTGGGTCTTGAAACAGACAAATCCTTAGAATCCGATGAACAAAACAAACTGCCGAAATTTGACACACAGACGTCCGCTTTTTATCCACGTCTATCTATCTCTTCGGTTTCACAAAAACAAAAAGATTGGGAAGAAACAACAAAAATATATATATTTATTTTGTAGCCAGAGAAAAGAGAAAGAGACTTCCAAGGAGATCAACAAAACAACATTATATAATTTTCAAAAATACACACGAAATCTTATCTTTTTCCCCACAAACTTTAATTTTGGTATTCTGTTTCAAAGATCATAATTACGAGAAATTTGTGATGTGTGAATGGATGATTCGATCATGAGTAATGTTTGAGAAATAGCTTTGTCCTTATCTATAAAACATTAATATGCTTTCTGTTGGCAAGTCTCCATTACCAAATTCGTTTTTTTTTTAAATTCCTACTTCTTAAAGTATTTAATTATATGTGACCTGTCAGCACCAGCATTATTTCCAATTCTATTATGTCAATTATGAAACATTAGGGAACTTTCTTCCATAATCGATTCTTATACTAAATTATTATTATTCTCTCCTTTTCAAATTAAGTATCATTTTGGGCTAAGATTTTTGTTTCAAACAATGTTATTTTCTCATTCTCATTTTGATTTTTTACTACAGATCATATCTAATTTTCCCATAACAAAAATAAATACAATGGAAATAACCGATGTTTTGTTAGTAATTAAGATTTTTCAACTTTTTTTGTTTCTGTTTAAAAAAATAATAATGGGATAAGTAGGTAACCTAACGTAACAAAATATATATATATATATATAATTCAAAAAGAAAAAAAATTATAAGATCAATTCGATTTCAATTAATTTATAGATGACCTCTTGTGTTTATAAATTTTCTAAAGTCAATATTGGAAATTTCCTCTTAGATTTAATCCGCAGTGAATATCATCATCTAATAAAATAGTACCTCATCCAAAGTCCACGGACAAATTTCACGAGTCACAACAGTCAACGTAACAAGCATTTAAGAACACTAATTAAATGGTAATGTCCTTTTAACATTTCAGAAGTTTGTACGTTTTCTATTGAGTATAGTGGATAATCCCTTATTAATTAAGCCCTTTGAATAATCAATTCAGATGTAATCCTTTGAACGTGTTGAGAACGAGATACGTAACTCTATGAAACCCTACGTTTTCGTTTTTTTTTTTATAAATTTATATTTAAATCATTACTGTTGGCGTGGACATTAAATAAACTTACAAACTATTCTCGCTCCCAAAAAAATATTACTGGCAACAAGCAGATGAATTTTCAATTCTGTAGATTTAATATTTATTGGCAACCAACAGATGAATTTACCGCCATGTTTCACCACAATTAATTTATGTATGAAGTTAACATGAAGAAATACGTTTATAATTGCTAAAATGATTACTAACTATACAGATTAAAGCTTTTATCAAAAGAATTAAAAACTATATAGATCAAAAGGCATATGTGTCACTTAGATTATTCTGTCTACAATTCTTGGTTCGATGATCACACATTTTATGAACGGTTAGACTGTCGTCTATATATATATATATATCCACAATTATATATAATGTTTGTTTTAAGAATAAATTAATGTAACTAATGGAAAATGGTTTCTACAGAATACTATATTATTATTCTGGTTAGTTGTTATTGGTCGTAATGATCGATCATATTAATTCAAAGTAGATGAACAGCCCATATTTATTAAGTTAAAGAATGGGAATATGGAATAATTCAAACGCCAATTAATTCAAAAATACTTAGCGTTTAAAACTTCTACCTAATGGTTCTATTGACTTAGAAAAGAAGAATCTATCGACCGCAGACATCCAAAATAAAATCATATGTAATATACAGAAATATAAACTCGTATAATTAAAACGAGGCGAATAGATAAATTAGCTAATTAGCAGATCCTTTATCAAAAAATTGATAAATTAGGTAAAAGGAATAGTCAAACGTTTACGGTAAGGAGATGTTCAGGATCATCGACCACCAACCTCCAACTAGGTAATGATAATGTTGGGATTTGATTGGTACCTCTAACTATGACGTTTAGAGGTGAAAAAGATTAACCATCTTCAATCCATTATTTTATTTTATTTATTCTAAAGTGAAGTTATTTTATATATTTTGGAGGTGAATTTATTTCTAAGTGATTACTCTATTTATTACTCCAAAAAGAAATATTTTAAATATACTTTTTTATTTAGTTACTAATTTTTATTAGAATCTTTTATTTTCTAATTTATTAAATTCTATCTACTTATTTTAAATTAAGTAGTAAGTAACAAATTGCATTATTATTTAAATATAAAATTTATTATAACAAATTAAGACATTTCAGACATATTATTCTAATCCTAAGTTTTTTTTCTTTTTGTTTTTTCTATTTTCTATGTAATATATTTTATTATTATGTTTTATAATATTAATTATCAATTGATAAAAAATTAAATAATTTTCTTTGAAAATCATATAAAAATAAATTTATTTAAGTATAAAATAGAAATCTATTAAATTTGAGGAATTGATTTGCAAATATAAAATTTTACATCCAAAATGGAATAAAGAAATGAAGATTTTCAAATATGGAATAAAAATGGAGATTTCATTTTGGAGTTGAAAACAGATGTGAGTTAGAGATGAATTTACTCTGAAATGAATTTTAAAAGTGAAAATGAAAGTAGGTTAGAGATGCCCTAAAAAAATTTTTGCTAGGTAGTTGGCCCGTATGCGGATATATAAAAATTAATCAAATAAATTGAAAAAAAAAACAATTGAGACTTTCAGTATACCTTGCGTTTTATCCTTTTAATATTTTCACTTAAAAGATGAATTGAATTTTTGATACAATATATATTAAAATTTTAATTAAATGATATTGGGAAAATTTACTATAAATAGGTAAGATAACTGTTATTATGTTGGCCATACTAATATAAGCGTAAATTTTTTACTAATTAAATGTTAATTTAAAGTGTATCATTTCAAGAACATAATTTCATGCTCCATATCGCTCATTAGGTGACATGTCATCCAAATGTTTTTGCTTCTTCGTAGTTTTTTTTTAACTCTCTCTATATCTTTTTTTGTTAATGATCTGTCTCTATCTTCTCAAATAAATATATGGTGAGGATGTTGAAAGAGTATAGTTTTAAACGATGGCTCAAGACCCAAGTACATTGGAACAAACGTTCACAGTCACACAATGTTTAAAATATTATGGTGTTTTGCCTTTCGATACCAAATGTATGATTCTTTTTCTTTGAAATTAACTTTTTTGTTTACTAAATATATATCACAAATTATATTTTCTAATTTTGTAAAAGATGATTATATTTTGATTATTATAGTATGATTTAGACTTTAGTTCTTATTATTCATCATGACACTAATCAGAATAATATATATAAAGAAAGATATCAGGAGAAAAAGAGTTAAAGTAATTTCTAACAACACTCGCTTACGTGTGATTCTCAAAATGATATATGGAGTTTTTCTTACAGAAAATGATAAGCCCAAATTTTTATTTTTGTTATGCTTGTACCATTTTATTAGCACAAATTTTTTTAACAAAATATATAGATTTTTTTTATTACTTATGTGTTGTAACCATAGTAGTAATTAAATATTATACATTTATTTATAGTAAAACATATTTATGTATTTAAAGTACGAAAATAAATGATACCTCAAAAGTCATACCAGTTTTCGAACCAACTGAGTTTGTCGCTCAGTTATCAATCCTTTCGACTCTACTCGAAATACTAATATAAGATATGTATTTTCTTTATAGGCGGTTTTTCTGATTCCGTCTTCATTTTTCTGAATATCTTTCCTTCACCCCGACTCTTTTTTTTCAAATATCTTTCACTGATTGTATTACAAGAGAGGAAACAAGAGTTTCTTGCGGGAAAAGGTATCATCTGAAGCTCCTTGACTTCTTGCAAACTCACATGTTCAAGTCCAGATAAAAGATATAGTCTTCACCTAACGTTAGTATAAAATTGGGTAACCAAAACCCCCACAACAAGTTTCATAATGTTGACAAAAAATTAATCAGCTTTCAAGTCTCCAAAACCAAATCTTTCAACTAATTAAAGTTTTGTAACTTTCTTGTTCACTTAGATCTCAGTCTAAAGCGTGTGTAATAACCATGTTACTAAAGAGGACCGTCACCTTACCTCCTGCCTATATAAACCTAACAATGAATCATGAGTTTTCTCATACCACATTTATAAGTTAATTCAAAACAAGAATGGAGATTCAGACCACAGTGACTTATGAGGAACTCGTCAAGCCCTCTTCTCTAAACCTTAATCATCTTCATTCACACCTTCTCTCTTTCCTTGATCAGCTTGCTCCTCCCATTTTCATGCCTTTCCTTTTCTTTTACCACAACAAGACCAATCTCTCAGACAGAGAACGAAGTGATCACATTAAGAGTTCTTTATCTGAAATCTTGAATCTGTATTATCCGTTGGCGGGACGAATCAAGAACTTGGGTGACGTTGTTGTGTGCAACGATGTGGGTGTGTATTTCGTGGAAGCCAAAGCCAATTGCAACATGTCACAGATTCTAGAGAACCCTAACCCCAATGAACTCAACAAGCTTCTCCCTTTCAAATTTCATGAAACGAGTGACGTGCCTCTCACGGTACAGGTTACTTTCTTTGAATGTGGCGGCTTAGCACTAGGCCTAGGCCTTCACCATAAACTCTGTGATGCCTTTTCCGCTCTCATCTTTATCAGAAGCTGGGCAGCTTTTGCTCGTGGAGACACTGATGAAATCGTTACTCCTTCTTTCGATCTTGCCAAAATGTTTCCTCCCTGTGACATGGGAGATCTAAACATGGCTACGGGTATCACTAAGGATAACATAGTAACCAAACGCTTCGTGTTCTTGAAATCCTCTGTTGAGTCGTTAAGAGAGAGATTCAGCGGAAACAAGGAGATTCGCGCTACACGTGTTGAGGCCTTATCGGCATTTATATGGAGCCGTTTCATGGCTTCAACAAACCAAGATGATAAAACCGGAAATATCTATACATTGATTCATCCAGTGAACTTGCGTAGACAAGCAGATCCGTTCATACCAGACAACATGTTTGGGAACATCATGAGATTCTCAGTTACTGTTCCTAAGATGATAATCAATGAAGATGATGAAGCAAAGCCTTCTCTTGTCGAGCAGATGAGAGAAGAGATTAGAAAAATAGATGCCGTGTACGTGAAGAAACTTCAAGAAGATAGCAGAGGACACCTCAAGTTTCTAATCAAACAAGCTTCAGGTTGCGTCAATGGAGAGATTGTTTCGTTCAGCTTCACGAGCCTCTGTAAATTTCCTGTTTATGAAGCAGATTTTGGATGGGGGAAACCTTTGTGGGTTGCCTCTGCAAGGATGAGTTACAAAAATCTGGTAGCTCTCACTGATACTAAGGAAGGTGATGGCATAGAAGCTTGGGTCAACCTTGACCAGAACGATATGTCCAGATTTGAATCCGATAAGGAATTGCTTAGCTATGTCTCTTCAGACCCAAGTGTGATTGTCTCTGCACCTTGAGAAGCATGTAATCTAGAAGTCCTTTCCAGTGAGTTTGAGTTCGTTTTCTTTTTTACTTTATCATATTCTTGTGCTTAATGTCGAGCTATCTTTTATAGTCTTTCCATGAAAACGCCTCTAGATATATGTTTGGGTTGAATCAAATGAGATCTGTTGCTTGATTTCTAGTTTGGTCCTTATGCTTGTAAAAACATTCCTTATTAATGAAAGTTATGATTTGTTTAGATTTACTTTGAGAGTTTGATTAAGGATCATATGGTTTTTAGTTATGTTTTGATTGATCACGCAGAGCATGATTTGAACTCAAATGAACTCAAATGAACTCATGAATGCAACTAGTGTAGGATTAGGTTAATTTGTGACTTTCTTGACTCATTTCCTCGATTTATCTTCTAAGACTTGTAATGTTTTTTAATAGACCTTTGCCTTTATTTCATTCTATTGCGCCTAACAAGATTTGTGTTCTCTCTTGGTATTGGTTTGATCTTTGATGACACGCGCATAATGGTCAGGTTAAGAACAGAGTCCCTAGGTATGTTTCTGTGAGAAGCTACAGAAAGATAGACTGAACTTGTCTTCGTATTTACGAAGCAGCACAACTTTGAATCAAACCATATAAATCCTTGTCTAGATTAAAACCGGGGGATTCATGGAAGCTGATTCAAGAAGCTCTTCATCACATTGAAACAGCGACATGTGTTCTTCCGTAAGAGTGATCCAAGCTTCAATTCCATCTCCATCTTTGGCATCAATCAACAGCATCAAGTTCTTGAAATTGGAAGTGCCTCTTCCGGGCACCCAAATCGTCTTTCCCCATCCAAAATCGGCCTCATACATGCCGAGCTTACACCAGCTATATTACTCATCAACAAGTCTAGCTCAGTTCCTCTTCCATGTACTTTTCCAATCTCTTCCAAAAACTCAAGAATACTCAGACGATAATTTCGATATCTCCTTGTAGTTCAAACTGAAGATTTCCTTTGCACGCCTTAACTCATCAACCACATCTTGAATCCCATCTATCTTAGCTTCTTGGTTCTTGAGAATCATGATGGAAAGCATATTCCCAATTGTGTACTCAGATAAAGAGTCTACCTTTCCTCGTAGGCTCACCGGTATCTGCAATACCGAAGTTCTTGGTGTTGGAGAAATCATTCTTGAAGCCTTAGTAGCACATCTCCAGAAAAGAGCTGTGACATCTTCAACACGGGTTGGATTCTTGACAAGGTTGCTTGAAGCTTTGGCTCTGAGTTTCTTTATCTTTAAAGCATCTAACACAAACCTCTTTGTCACACAACTCATCTCTTCAACCTCGAGTTTACGATCCATAGGTTTTGAGGGAAGCTCAAGATCATGAGGTAGAGTAAAGACAGCGGAAGCGGTGAAACTAGGAATCAAAGTGGTACCCAAACCACTTGCAGAATCAGCCCATCCTCTGATGAACATTGCTAAAGAGGTTGCATCAGTGATCTTATGAGAAATGCAGATTGTGTAACCAATCCTCCACAGCTGAAGAAATTGGCCTGGATTAGCAACACAGACAATGTAACAGCTAATCTTGACTTAGCTTCAACAGGAATGAGTGGTTCCAATGATTCAGGAACAAGGCACTTCAGAAACTCCGAGAGATGATAGTCCACTCGAGCTTCAATAAACACAGCTCCTTCAATCATTACATTCGACGAAACTTCCAATGATTTTTCCTGCAAGAGGATAGAAGATTGGTAAAGTTTCAGACAGAGATTTCTTGAGCTTCAAGGAAGTTTCCTCTGATGAAAAATAGAGAAGGTTTTGAGGATTCGCTGCGTAAAAGAGAAGTGCCCCTGTGTACATCGGTGAGCTGAGGATATCAAGAAGAGACAGATTGAGAATTCTTTGATAAGATCTCAACTTTTCTCTCCATTATTTACATACAAAAATCGTTTTTCAACTTCCTGGTAAACAGCAGAGAAACACTCTTAAACTCACTTCAATGAAGATTTTTTGGTGAGAATAGCTAAAGATCCCTGCAACACAAGAGGCCAGCCACGGTATTATCATTATAATTATAATTATATTGGACTTTCATATTAAAAGTTCATGTGGGGCAACAGTTCAAGATTCTCACTGGTCTGGAGACAAATGTGCTTACTCCAACTAATAAATATAAAAAGAAATATCTTGTCTTACACAGATCGAAACAGAGTGAACTGCATCGATTTAAAAAAGCATTTGTATATACAACCGTAACGGTTGGTGAAGTAGCCATTTTCCCTTTACTAGGTCCTCCATCGCTCATTTGTATTTGCGTTTACGTTTAATGTGTAATTTTACAAAGATGAATCCACAATCAAGCATCTCAAACATAATTTTGATTTGTTGATTGTAAATGGAAACATCAAACCTTCAGTTTACTTTTGCACCTTATTAAAACATCAAACGTAGCTTAATGGATTAATCACAAGGAACAAATGAAACAACAACCCTTTTGAAACTAATTAACAATTAACCTATCAGATTTCTTGCCAAGTTTCTTCCATTTGAAGCCAAGTATGGCCTTCCCAATACTGCTTTTGCTTCCATCTTCCTTCTTCTTCTTCTTGTCATCTTCGTTACTTGAATTTGGAGGTCGGTCCGAGTTGTAGTCCCTTGATCAGCCCATGATAGTCCCGAATCCATCTCCGATTTGTTGAATGAAAAGATTTAGAAGTAAATAGGAGGTGAAAGAAAGATCGAGTTATTTACAAAAAAGGCTACAACTTTGATAATGACATTCGGGAAAAGCCATTTTTTGCGGCCATTCGAAAGAGCCAATTTTCGCTACGTAAAAAGACTATTTTGTCTTTATGCTCATCTTAATTTTTTTTTCTTTCACTGTTTACGTAGAAAAAATTATGTCATATTTTTTATCTACGAGATAATTATATTTGAACACATAGAATTTATGTGTGAGTTTTCTATTTATAATTTAAGGTTTAGTTTTATTAAGTTATATATTTTGATAATTGATTCAAACTTAATAATATCACGTTTATATTCTAAGACTTGTTTACATGTTTTGAATTCTCATTCCATGTAGTTGTAGGGTATAGTAGTTTTTTTAACATTATTACGGAATAAATATTGTAAAATCATACTTTTTGGTCCCCATTCTATTTGGATATAAGTTATAATATACTTATTTGGTAATCTTGTTACGGAATAAATACTGTTAAATTATTTTTTAGGTTCTTCATTCCATTTAGGTATAGAGTATAATATCTTTCTTCTATAATCTTATTATGCAATAAATACAATAAATACAATAAAATCATATGTTTAGATTTTTTAATATGTATTTCAGGTATATATTCATTTTGTTATAACTTTATTATGATATATATAATGTAAAATCATATGTTCGAAATCTTCATTTTTTGTGGGTGTAAGGTTTAATATATTTCTTTTTTGTTAAGAATAAAATATTGTAAAATCACATCTTTGAGTTCTAAAACTCAAACTTTAGATATAATTTTCAGTAATTGGTTCAAACCTAATGACATCATCTTTTCTAATTTTTTAATTGTCCGTTGTTAATTATTTTTTATGAAAACGGTTCAATTATTTGTTTTGTATTTTTGTAGTACACTATGTATGTTATATTTTATCTACAAAAATATTATGATTATGTGTACCAAATAACTTTTCCGTATACCAAGTAATATTTTATTATTCATGTAATTAACATTCCAGGCTTTCCAGATAAATCAAATAATCAACAGAAATGCATATCCTCAAACACGATTCAGAATATCTGGTTATCTCCAGTATAACTAAGTAATATAAATTCGATCAAACTGATGATACTAGAATCTATTTTGGAGCTGATGAGATCTTTGGAAGAGAATATAAATCGCTAGAAGACATTTAAGCAAAGCATGACTCATCATTTTCTCCTTGTTGAACATTGAGTACTACAATGAATGACTCGACTTTGTAACCTTGAATACATCGCTAAACATCTAAAGAACACTTGCCAAATAAAATAATGCTTATGGTTTTTTTTTTCTTATGTTTTAAGGGATACTAGGGATACATGTATTTTTGATTTCCAAGAGTGAGATTGTAATGCCGAAATATTAGGGTGTTATCGAATATACGCTTTTATGGGATAGAGACAGTAATTAACTTGATATGCATTGCTGTTGATTAGGATGTCTGTGTCCAATAGACAAATTTTTTGACTACTCCGTGATAAATTTCATTAGTTCTTTTTCTCCTTTATTAAATTCCACGTCCGTTAAGTTTGAAGGTTGAGTATTTAGCCCATTAACTATAGCCAGATTAAGAATATCATTTTTGTAAATTTTTCTTAATGAATCAGGCAGTCAATCAAGAAATTTATTTTATTTTAAATGTATGGTTTACAAAAAAATAAGTCAATCAATTTGGGAGTTTAGCAAATAAATTATGATTCAGTGATATTTTACAAAATATATAAGTATCACGGGGTGGAAGTGACTCTTTCTAAGCATAAATAGATACGTCCGCTTCCTTGTAAGAAAGTTTGAACCCACAATTTTCATGGGACCTAGTTCAAAGGTTGAGTCGAATATATAGTAGTAATATATATTACGTATAAGATGAAAAAAAGAGAGATATAAATAGATATAGATCTGCGAATATATTCTTTTATACTAAATTTATTTATAGAAATTAAATGTAGGGAAACAAATTATTTGAGAGAATTAAATTTTTATTTTTATGTTATCCGTTATAATTCCACCTGAAATCTTTTGTTATGTTATTCTAGTATGCTATAATTAAGATTCGGGTATCCTTTTTAGTAATATGACAAATTAATTTGTTCATCCCTATAATGTATTTTTTTTTAATTAAAACTACACCAAATACTTGTTTTTATCTAATCTTGATTGATGGGATTATCTAATCTTGTAACCAATAAAAAATATAAATTATCAAAATAGTTATTTAAAAAAATATTACTAAATAATGGTACTTTTTTCCTTTTGAAAAGCGAAACACTCGTCAGATCAGGTGACTGAAAAGAAAATTTCAACTTTATCCCCAAAAGATAAAATAAATCATGGAGATTAGAAAAAACGTGCGAAATTACAGAAAACCCGTATCAAAATGGAGGAATAAATCAGAACTAGGGGGCATATTGGTCATTAGACACGTACAAAACTCAAGAAGAAGCATGAACGGTTTCAGTTGATGCTGCCGTGTATCACGGGTAAAGACCGAACACAAAACTAACTAACAAACATTCCTACAAATTCGGAAAATTAGAATCCAAAAAATTCCATTTATTACAAAGAAAGAAAAAAACGAATCAATAGTTGAATAGTTAAGCAAATAAAATCTTAAACCGTCAGTGAATCTCGAATCTCGAATCTCGATTTACTCTTAAATACATTATTATCTACTCCCTCACCTTCATTCTCCTAAAATCTTTTCTTAATTATCTCATCTCTCTCTCTCACAAACCAAACAATATCTCTCGAGAATCACAAAGATATGGGGAATAATGAGATCTCAGCTAGCGAAATCGCGGCGGCGAAGCAGAAGAACGTCGATGATTGGTTACCAATCACATCCTCTAGAAACGCCAAGTGGTGGTACTCAGCTTTTCACAATGTCACCGCCATGGTTGGTGCTGGTGTTCTCAGCCTGCCCTACGCTATGTCCAATCTCGGATGGTACCATGATCTAATTCTCGATCGTTCTATGTTTTCAATCCTTAATTAGATCTGAGTTGTGAAATATATTTACAGGGGACCTGGAGTGACGTTGATGGTGATGTCATGGGTGATAACTCTATACACACTATGGCAAATGGTGGAGATGCATGAGATTATTCCTGGTAAGAGACTTGACAGATATCACGAGCTAGGTCAAGCAGCTTTTGGTGAAAAGCTTGGCCTATGGATCGTTGTGCCTCAGCAGCTTATCGTAGAGGTTGGTGTAGACATCGTTTATATGGTCACTGGAGGTGCATCTCTTAAGAAAGTCCATCAACTACTCTGTGATGATTGTAAAGACATCAAAACAACATATTGGATCATGATCTTTGCTTCGATTCACTTTGTTATTTCCCACCTCCCTAATTTCAACTCTATCTCCATCATCTCACTCGCCGCGGCTGTTATGTCCTTGACGTAAACTCCCTAAACTCATAATATATTGACTTTTTTATATAATTTAACCTAGAATGTGTACTTTTCATGTGGGTTAGGTTAGGGATTTAGATTCACCATTTAGTTTTATTGCCATATGGTTTGTATAATCTCTTTGTGATGTATTTACAGTTACTCAACTATTGCGTGGGCTGCATCGGTGCACAAAGGGGTTCATCCAGATGTGGAGTACTCACCTAGAGCTTCGACAAGTCCTGGAAAAGTATTCAACTTCTTGAACGCGATGGGAGATGTGGCTTTTGCCTACGCAGGTCACAACGTTGTGTTGGAGATTCAGGCAACGATCCCTTCAACTCCGGAGATGCCATCCAAGGTCCCTATGTGGAGAGGAGTGGTTGTAGCCTACATTGTAGTTGCTATATGTTACTTCCCTGTAGCATTCCTCGGCTATTGGATCTTTGGTAACAGCGTTGATGACAACATTCTCATCACTTTAGAGAAGCCAGTTTGGCTTATCGCTATGGCTAACTTGTTCGTGGTCGTCCACGTCATTGGAAGCTATCAGGTCTTCTTCTTCCACATTATACTTCTTCGGTTATTACTTATTGGATTAAGAATATCACATGAATATTGACATTACTTTCTTTACGGAATCAGATATTTGCAATGCCGGTTTTTGACATGCTCGAAACTGTTTTGGTCAAAAAGATGAACTTCGATCCTTCTTTCAAGCTCCGGTTCATCACCCGAAGCCTTTACGTCGGTAAGAAGCCACTCTTCATTTTTATACATTGGAATTCATTCTCTTACTCTATCCATTTATCTGATGTTCCTCACATTGGACCTTGCAGCTTTCACGATGATCGTTGCGATATGTGTCCCATTTTTTGGTGGACTACTCGGCTTCTTCGGAGGATTCGCTTTCGCCCCAACAACTTACTACGTATAGTACAACTAATCATTCATTCGTTCGTTCGTTCGTTCATTCATTTTTCGAAAAATTAGAGTTGTGATTCATTTGTGCCATTGCAGCTTCCTTGCATTATTTGGCTCATTCTCAAGAAACCAAAGAAGTTTGGTTTGTCTTGGACAATTAACTGGGTATGTTCCTTATACTAATAATCCATTTATACATCTCTTGTTTTGTTCTTGTACGCTAACAATTGTTGTGTTTTTGGTTTGGTGTTGTGTGGGACAATGAAAACTGCAGTTCTGCATTATAGTAGGAGTTCTTTTGACGATCCTAGCCCCAATTGGTGGCCTCAGAACCATCATTGTCAACGCCAAGACCTACAAGTTCTTCTCTTAGATCGTTCTCTTGTCGTAACCACACAAGCAAACAATAAAATCACGGCCTGTCTAATTTTCTGTGGCTGTCCGTTTACGTAATTTTATGTTCTTAGTGTAGTTAAAGACACCGAATTTTATTATCTTTGGCTATATATTAAACTTCATTTTCTGATTCTTCCAATGTTATTATTTCGTAAGTTTTATGCACACGGGAATTTGATGACTATATGGTTTATGGATACACGTTATGTTGGATGATATGGATCTGTAGTTTTATAAATTTAATTTAATCACGGGTTTCCTCACCTCTCAACACGACTTCAATATCTGAATTTATACTATTGTATGTTTGTTGATACTAAAGTTTTACGTGAAATCAATAGCATCCTTTATGGATTATGCAAATAATAACTGACCAATGGAAATTATAAACCTTATGTATACGGCAGACCAAGAACAAACGTGCTTCCATCAATTTTCTATCTAATAGATAAACCAGAAAAATCAGCTACAACGCTCTTTGATTCATATTATGTAACGTAGTTTAAGCAGTGAGTTTTAGATCTCTCTCCAAACAGAATCCGCAAAACAAATCCGACCAAGTGCCAGAAAGAACTCAACTTTGTCTGTTTACCAAATTGTCTGTTTACTAAACAAGAGCCGAATCAATATCAAAAGTCTAGATAGCAATACCTCCATCGATGGTGAATTCCTGCAAACCAGTGATTTTAACCATGGTTAGGCCGCTAACATAATCAGAAACTAAGGTTAACCATTTAATAGGAGTACCAGTTTTTAACCTGTCCGGTGATGTAACTGGCTGCAGGACTTAGAGCCAAGAATTCTACCAAGCCAGCCACTTCTTCCGGTTTTCCATACCGTCCTGAAAACCAAACCGGTTTGCTTTGTATCAGAATCTTTTGATGTCTCAAATGCATCCTAACCCACATAGATTACCCCACAACAAATGTAAAAGATGAACTCTCCATTACCTAATGGGATTGTTCCCAAGATTTTCTTTTCCATGTCTTCTCCAAGCTCAGCAGTCATGTCAGATGCAATGAATCCTGGGCAAACCACATTGACCTGGAATAGAGCAAATTTTAGATGGACCAAGTTTAAAATCTTATCCAATGAATTAAAGGAAGATGGGTCACATACATTTATATTCCTGCTTGCACCCTCTCTGGCAGCAGTCTTGGAAAACGAAATAACTCCACCTTTAGCAGCAGCATAGTTTGCTTGCCCAATGTTACCAATGAGACCAACAACTGACGATATATTGATGATTCTTCCCTGCAAGATTGTATGCAAAAGTATGCCATCAATTATTGCTTGTTTTCTTAATCTTATAGAGGAGCTCAAATGAAATTGGCACTTAATATATCAATCCTCGTTATGATGCATGGAAGGAGTAACATATCAAGAACATGGCAAACATGTGAAGGCATAAACGGTGACACAGCGTATAATAAGTTATAACACATGGAGACAATTGCAAGTATATGTAGAAGGCAAAGAGAAGCAATACCTTTCTCTTCTTCATCATGATCTTTATTGCTGCCTACAAAGAGTAAATGAGTTTCAGTCTCTAAGATTCTGAGTATCAAATTTTCAGTAGGATCGCAGGAACACAAACCTGGGTACAGAGAAATACTCCTGTGAGATTCAAATCAATCACTTCCTGCCATTGGGATTGCTTCATTCGTATCAACAAGGTATCCCTAGTAATTCCTGAAAATATGTGGCCATGTCAATAAGGTACCAGGTAAAAATCAATGGGGACCAAGGTTCTCATTTACCTGCATTGTTAACCACAACATCAATGGTTCCCCATTTATCAACAGCCTGCAGAAAAACCAACAAAAAATAAAATAAAAAATGTAGAAGGAATATAATAAGATGCTGTACACCTGATCACTCACGGCTTTCATCATTGCATCAACATCATCAGATTTTGAGACATCACCCCCAAAAGTAATAGCCTGGCCACCATATTCTTCAATCTACAGTTCCATAAAGAATAAATGTCAGAGATAACATGGAGTAAGGTGATGCTGTAGAAGAAAACAAAGAAAACACTACTGTCTGCAGATGTTATTTGTTAGCTAAAAGATGGGATTTCATTCGGCAGTGTGGATCGAGAAACAACATCACAAACGCATTTGAGAAGCATATGGTAACAAGAAACAGAACAATGAAAATCCAATTGTAATTCATTTTTTATCCCCGAAACCAAAACTATCTAAAGGATTCATCATTGTTATACTCGAAAAGTACCACATTTCTTTGTGTACCAATAACAACATCCATCCATACCTAATACCTATGATTTATTGGTCTAAAGCAGTATCCCGAAACATAAAAGCAAGGAGAGAGCTGCAAAAATCATGATGAGCAAATGAAGATTGAACTCCAATTCAGGGGATCAATCACCTGTTTAGAAACTTCTTCAGCCTCCTTAGCTGACCTAGCATAATTCACCAAGACCTGCAGCAGAACCAGAACGTTTGCTTTTAAATCAGCATTAAACACAATGTTCACATTAAGGTCTCCATCAGCATAAAGCCAAAAGAAACTGTAAGCAATCCTGAGCTAAAATCTTTCATAACTCAAAAACTCCAATACTAGTGTTGAGCAAATTGAATGGTTAAAGAGTATACAGATTAAATCTAACAATTATGAGCACCCAAATTCCAATAAGCTAAAGATAGTGTTGGTTCTAACCTTACAGCCAGCTTTACCCAAGGATAGAGCAATTGCTTTACCAATCCCTCTAGATGCACCAGTAACAACAACCACCGGAGATTCCACTTTTTGAACAACTTCGCCTGGAGCTTGCTCAGTAGCGGTCGCTTGAGCTTTCACAACTGCGTTCCATAAAAAGATAATGAGAATTGGAGGATCAAATCTAAGGAAACAAACGCAGGAAGAGAGAAGAGGAATGAATACCAGAGGTTGTAAATTGATTTCGCGATCCACATCGGAGCATTCCGAAATGAGGCATCGCAGAGTGAAGCGGAGTCCATTGGCGGGCCTGAGAGATCTCACGGTGACCGAGCTTCCCGGCGACTTTAAGGGAGATGAGTCTCGTAGCTGCGACGGTGGTGGCCATGGAACGGAGAATCCGGAGGAATCGGTTGGAGATAGAAAAGGTGAAGGTAATAGTGAAACCTCGTAAAGATCGACTCAGTGGAGAGGAGAGAAAAGTGATTATTTTCCACTTAAATTTTTTTAAACTATATGCTATAATATTCTAAAAGCGATACAAACGAGGGTTGTGTCACTTATGTACTAGTTTTTTTATGGTTGGAGCAGGTGGATTTTAGACGAGAGACGAGAGACGAGAGACGAGAGACGAGAGGTGGAATTGAGTCTATATGACCACATCAAATACACAAAAGTTACAGGCCCTCTAAGTACACTAATTCACCTATGAACTTATGATGAATTGTAAAATAAGCCAAAGATAACAATGTTTCCATGAACATTATATGTTCTGATTTACTATCGTTTTTCTCTTAGATTTATGATTTCTCACATGATATAGTAATAATGTTTTTGTTAAAATAATATATATTAGTCTATTAGACATATATATATATATATCTATATTACTAATTTTATAATTTATCTAATCTAATTTTTTCTTAGATTTATGAGCTATCACATGACCACAATATTTTTGTTAAAATATTAAATGACCTATATTTACTTTACTAATTTTATAATATATTGTTTTTTTGTGGACCAATGTTCTGTTTAAAAAAAAAAAACTGGTCAAAGCAGACGAAAAAGAAGAGGAAGACGGAGACGAAGAGGGTTGAACGGTAGACGTAGACTCCATTGGATAGAGTTTCAAGAGCAATTTATAGACGTCTTATGGATTATTGTCGTCTCGGTGTGATTTTCTTCTTCTTCTTCTTTCTCTAGCTGAGGCACCTATCGCGCGATTGAATCCTAACGAGATCCATCATCGGCCATGGAGGAATCTACAGCTACGTCTTCGACTCATTATTTCTCCGTTTTCACGAATTATCCTCTGATTTCCGCCGTCACGGCTTTCACTATCGCTCAATTCATCAAACTCTTCACCTCCTGGTACGTTTTGAATCTCTACTCATGGATCATTTATGTTTTGGTATATCTACATCTATGGTGTGATGTTCTTTTAGTTAGATTTTGAATCAGACTCCGTTTAAATCCAAAATGTGCGTTTTTTTGTATTGTATTGGCCAATTTCTTGTTTCAAATTCATAGTTTAGGAAGTGATCTTGATACATATTCTTCCTAATAGTAGAATTGCGATCATTAGAATTAGGAAGGTTCGTCAATATTTGTTTCGAAAATTGATTAGAAACGGTTCATAGAAATTTCTAGCAACCATTTAAATTCTAATAGATATAAGACACCAAGGATCTTTACATGTTTCCAAGATTTTTGCAGGTATAGAGAAAGGAGATGGGATCTTAAACAGCTTATTGGATCCGGAGGAATGCCTTCTTCACATTCAGCGACCGTTACAGCTCTTGCTGTAGCAATTGGTTTACAAGAGGGCTTTGGTGGATCACATTTTGCAATTGCTTTGGTCTTGGCATCAGTTGTAAGTTGGCCACTTCCTTTATCTTGTGGAACACTTTCGTTGCTACTTCTGTAGTTTTAAGGATTCGAGCAACGATTATATGTGAGTGATTTGGGTTGGTAGGTGATGTATGATGCTACTGGCGTAAGATTACATGCGGGTCGCCAAGCTGAGGTTTGTTTGCTGCACCAATTTTTATTTGTTTCATCTTTTAACTTGAATAATTTTTCTCTGAAAGAACCACTATTAACTTTTTCTTGATGCATTTGAGCTTTTTGGTATCCTGATTTCTGAGGTCTGCTTCATTTTCTAGGTTCTCAATCAGATTGTATACGAACTTCCTGCAGAACATCCGCTGGCTGAAAGCAGACCATTGCGTGAACTTCTTGGTCATACCCCTCCCCAGGTATGTCCAGTTGATTGAGCATCTTTAAATCCTTTTGAAGTTGTGATCATAGACCACACACAAATCTCACCTTGCTGAATACGCTACCCTCATAGATTCCAATATTATCCACTCCCCAATCATTTCTTAAGACCTACAACTTGAAAAATCCTTTCATATAGGACAAGCAGGAGATGAGATTCTTATAGCTGTTACACAACAGCCCTGTCACTGTCGCTACCATTCAGTTAGCAATATACAGAAGTTAGAGAGTAAGGGGAAAGCATAATAGGGGAAGTAAAGGAATCAGTGAGAGGGGTCGTGTAGGTTGGGACCAATTTGGAGCCTTTTAGAGGCTTTTGCGATTGAACAGAACGTTGTGCATCCAGCTCTTGAACAAACCCTTCTTTGATTGATACATGAACTACTCTTTGATTTGTCACTGTGCTTTGGTATACATCGATATCTCATTCTCATCAGATTCTGTTTTCCATTTGCTTGAGAGATCAGGTCGTTGCTGGTGGAATGCTTGGAAGTGTCACAGCAGTCACTGGATACTTGTTTTTCAGGATAGCTACTAGCTAATGTTAACGAGCAAAGGATAGACACAGCTCTGCTACTTCATTGCCCTATTGAAGCCACTGGACAGGACATATACAGCTGAAGCCAGAGTTTATTCACTATTTATTATTTAAGCTTTGCTTTTACCATTTTACACATGACGTAAAGAAAACTTGAAACACCATTACAAAAGGAAAACGTGATTTATTTGGAAATAAATAGTAGTACAAAGAATTTGTGGATTAATTAGCATTGTTCATTGTTGACCAAGTATAATGGAGAAGACATCTCTCATGTACAGAGTAGAGTCCAAAGTAACACCAGACTTCATACGCCAAGCAATGTGTTGGTCGGGACGTACTAAAATAGATCCTCTCTCCGACATTTTACAAATACTCCACCAAGAAGCTTCTTGACCACTTTGTTTTTTAACTTCCATAACATCGACAAAATTTTCCCATGGAGCTAACGCTGATTTGCTCTCCCTTTCAACACCATCATCGCTACTAGGCCATACTACGCATACCTTTACATTAGCCATAAACTCCTTTGCCACTTTGAATGTAGCACGAGCTAGCTCATAGGACTCTTGGAATGGCGATATTATAAGTAGAAACTCCACTTTCTCTGCCGAAACAAGATCCAGTGTAGAAAGACCCTCTCTTGTGGAATCTGACAGTATTTTCACATACATATGAGGTAGTCTTGAACCCGGTTCAGCAGAAGGAACATAGTCTCTTCTACGACCGCTTGGTACTTTAGGATCACCAGCTTCAGACTCTTTATCAGGAACAATGGCTCCCTCTAAATACCTAAACAGTAAACACAGTAGCTTACATTATCTTTGGATACAGTATACATTATCTTTTTTTGAAAATATGATGCCAGAAACACAATAGTTCGAACATTAAAGATCACACTCTCTATGTCATGAAACCGCTGATATCCGTTTTAAAAAGCAGCCAGCCTTAGTTTCTTTACTTTTTATTCTTGGTACTACTCAGACTAGAGTGAAAATTCTGCAGTTCCAAAGGTGATGATGATACCTGAAACCAAGATCCTCTGCAGGAAATTGTAATTGAAGGCTCTTTCCTTCTTCGAAGATACTCTTTAGTCTGCTAAGTCTCTGATGCCCCAACGGATTTCTCTCATTCAATAGAGATTCTGAAAGCTGTGCACGACCTAGTGCAAAGACGTTATCCAAGATTGCCTTTTGCAGCCCAGTTGGAAGGATGGTGCCTACTGTTTTGTTTACAAACCTATGAACTACAACACCACAGAGATATAGTTTCTGTAAACCTGATCACAGAACGATGAACTGAGAATGAAGACAAGCTGGTTTCAGTTTACCTGAGTTTGCTATTGTTGGGTCAAGGCCTAACGCTGCTGGAACCGACATAGCTGCTCTGAAGTTCTGAACACTGAGTGAAGTATTGAAAAGGGCAATCTAGCAGTAACAATAAGATGCTTGTAAATGAATCAACTTATGAAGAAAGGATGGAACGAAAAAGTTAATAAAAGATAAATATAATACCGGCCTACGCTCTGTTTCATAGGTATTAAGAATCGAAGATTTTGCCGAACCCTTAAAAAGAGCTGCTATTTTCCATGCAAGATTATGAGCATCCTGAATTCCAGTGTTCATTCCTGCAAAAATCATGTAATTTGCTATCAGAATATTCTCCATGATTGCTGATTGAATGTACATCAAAATCAAACCGATTCCTGAGGCTTGCCATCGCTCAATTCATATAACTAAGAAAAAGAAACTGACAACAAAGATCCTTTAAGATAAACTTTAAAGGTTGTGACATTCGTTGGTATCAAACTATCTTATCTGATGACCATATTTTCAATCATAATAGTAGGACAATGGAGATGAATAGATTTCTTCCAAAGTTATAGCCACCATACACTACAAAACTGACAAAGAAGCAGCATATCTTTCACCGTTTGAAAAGAATTGGAACACTTACCAAAACCTCCAGCAGGCGGAAACCGGTGAGCAGCATCACCAGCAAGTATCACTCTGTCGTCACAGCACATGAATTTCTCAGCGACTTCAGCATGCATGACCCATGGCTTTATATCAGCTACATCCAAGTCTGAAAGCTCATGTCCCACCAAATTGAATATCAGCATCTTGCACATCTACAAGAAAATAATCTCTCTGGGATATGTGGCAAAAAAAATAGCATTTGAAATTGGTCACAGTGGGAACAGAAATAAAACCACAAAGGTGTACCGATAAATGAGGTTTCACACCGAGAAATGAGTTTTCAAAAGTGAAAATTCATTCAACCCTAGGTAATGAAAGTAAATACCTCGGGACTGAAATCAGATAGACTCTGCTGAGGTGGATAGTATGGAATCTGCAGTAAATAAAATGATTATAAGCCAAGTTATGGTATATAACACTAGTTTAAGTAGATCTATCGAGATTAACCTGCAACACGAATTCTCCTTGTAGAAGATCATGGGCAACGAGAATACCTATAGCTTCGGTGTTGAAAATGAAAAATAACATCCCAGGTCTGTTACTGATCAGGTAATCGCCGAGCTCTCTGCTCATGAAATGGACACTAACAAGCTTTTGTAGATCTCTTTCCCCTCGCATTTCTATTTCTGTGAGCCTTCTTACAGCACTCCCAGCACCATCAGCACCAACAAGTATACTACATTGAATATTTCTTTTCATATGCTTGCCTCCTTTGAGAAAAGAAACAGTTGCACTAATACTTTCCTTGTTAGCATCAATCGCCACACACTCATGACCCATAAGAATTTGCCTCGCAAGAACAGAGTCAACCTCAAGACTATCTAGCTCTTTGGAACTTCGAATATGAAAGCCGAGGTCTTCCAACCGCTTAAGCATTAGATTTGTCAACTTGTACTGAGAGAAGTGAGCAACAGAAGACGGGCTGACAAGTTTCTCAAAATCTAGTTATAACACCACAAGGACTTCTGTGAAAGTTCTGCATTTTTCCTCAATTTAAAAATATTTCTATGAAACCTATTTGCACAAATTGATGGAAGAACACACCTTGAGGCTGCATGTGGTCAACTGTGCCAAGAGTTGAACCGGAGAGAGACGTACAGTATATAAACTTTCTCCACAAATCTACAGGAGGCTGTGATCTTTCAATCTCCTCAGCTAATCCATCCAATTTACGGAAGATCTAAGTATAACAAAACTGAGAAATTAAGATTCAAAAATACAGGGCCACCAAAAACAAAATCAAACCACAGGGAACATAAAATCCAACCTCCATAGATCGGTTGTTGATAAAATGTGCTTGTGGATGTTTTGAGAAGCTTGTGGCTTTGTCCACAACAGCACATTTAACCCCTAACACAAAGGTGAGAATTCAATCCGATCAAAGACGTGAACTCAACTTAATAATGTAAGCTCAAAACTCAAACTTTGAATTTCAGATGAATATTTGAGAAACTTGTACCTAGTTTGGTGAGAAGGATGGATAAAACGAGGCCCACAGGTCCAGCGCCGACGATTAAAACAGGAAGCTTAGCTTCTTCGCCATGAAAGGAATTTGAGTTTGAAAGCTCTCTGCTTTGGAAATACCTTGCTGGGTACACTCTGACACTCGGACTGTTTCTGCTTATTCGTGTAACCCTCTTGATCAAACCTAGAATCGTCATGGTCGAGAAGCTAAAGCTGAAGTCTTAAAGTCGTTGGACTCTAATTTCAGCTCCTGAAACAAAAATTAAGAAGACGCAGAAGACTCTCAGCCCTCGGGTTGTAGAGAATCTAAGATCATGAATGAGTAATAGTAACTCCAGAAATAAAATTTTCTTTCTTCTGAGATTTTACAAAGGGTTCAGAAACGAGAGATCACCTTCTAGGGTTACAGCAGCAAGAGATACTATGCGTCGGCAGCAAGAGATATGTGTAGGACGCGAAAATTCGGATGTGAAAAATTGCGAATAGAATTTAGAATTTCGAAAAGAAACGAGTTGATAAAACGTTTTTGAAATTGAAAAAATGTGGAGGCGAGATTTAATTTTTTTTTTTAATTTTTATAATCGTTCGTAGTGTGACGGTTTTCAATGATTAAGAATCTCAGGATACAACTACTAGAAAACTGTATTCGCGACACTTTAAAGATGGAGTATGCGAACGCAGAGTTACGGTATACTCTCGAGACTTACGTATTGACGAAGATAAAGACGAGAAGGATTTGATGGAGTTTTTTTGTGAACTTTCGTAAGAGTTTTTCGTCAGAGAAAACGATGAATTCGAAGAAAGGAGGCGGACGAAATTAAAGGAAGAGGAGAGGTGGTTTTGCACGAGTTAGTGGAGCGAAATCTAAGGGGAAAAATCTGGTAAGATTTTTGACTCGGTTATTCCGAATTTGAACTCGAAATTCGTATGTAAAAATTTTGGGAAAAACGTTGACTAAAAGTCAACAAAAATGTGGACCTATTGAGTCCAAAACTTGGTCCAAAAAAAATATCTTTGGCCTATATTGACTAAACCCGAGTCCGAGCTAGGCTCGGTATGGTCCGCGCGTGTAGTATTTTACATAACCTTTGTGTGTCTTCATACCATATTAAACTATGTTGGAAACCGTATATTTATATTTGAGGAAAATTTTCTCAAGAGACAGTTTCATATTTTGTAATTAACAGATATTGTGCTTCTCAATTTTTATTTACATTTTAGATTCATTTGCATATAACATGGATTCAACCATGTGATATTCATTTTATTTAAAATATGGGTCCAACATGAAGAAGGAGATGCCGCGACAGAGACGACGGAGAAGATGACGGAGGGGCCGACTCTATGATTTTTGTTGTTTAATTATTTTTAGTAATAGTTACAATGTCTAGCCTAGGACGGGATGCAGCAGATTAGAGCTGTTGTGAGTAAGTTACAGTAGAGCTTTCTAGAATTGACCAAATAAAGTTCGTAAGGATGTCAGAGTAGAGCTTTATTTGGTCAATTTTTTTCTGTAGTGAATGGACCATACCGAGGTAAGGCACAAACTAAGGAACAATCTGATAAGGTATGTCATACAATGCATAAAGATCCACCTCTCAGCTGCTACATAGTATATGTTAAAGCGACGAGAAACAGGGTTACTGTTCACAGTTGGTCTTAAATTGGAAGCATGATACGTTTTAGCTTAAAACAATATAATTGTTTCTTCATTGTTCTTTTGAGTTACATCTATAAGCGAATCCTAATCATAGAGATTACATAGTCATGGATTAAATATATAGGTGTTCCTATGGACATTTCTACCTAATTTCTCTAAATTAATAATAGCAAGGCAATTTCTATATATTATATAAAAAGACTTACAAAGTCTTGACAAGAAAGAAAAAGACTAAAAAAGGAGCCAAAAATTAAAAAATCAAATGCGTTCCTATCACGATCTGGAGTTGGTCGAAACTCAAAAGTCCACCTGCGCTTTACTTGTCATTTCTCAGCTTAACCGATCATTCACAGAGCACAACATTGCTTACTCTATACTCCCATACTCTGAAGATGACCGGATCAAGCCCACATGCTGGAATCAAATTACTGCTCGGCGATCTGGTCAATGATGAATCCCAGAGACCTAGTGTTATCACTCCTTTTCCTGCTCCTAAACTCACAGACTTGTCCATGGTACTCTCTTTTGCTATTCTTGTTTTGCTATGGGAAAATTTGAATTTGGAACTTTTTGTACCAGTTTCAAGGTGAGCACAAGGAGAGCTTGTAATGGGGAACTTATCGTCCTCAGGTGTATTTTGGAGTTCGCGCCAGGTATTACTTTCGAAAAGGTTTTGTTGCTTTTTATTAGTAACTTTGTTACATCATTATATGATTCTGCACAACTTTCACCAAACCGAGTAGTTTTTGTTTGTCTATGTTAGTCTGAGATGATCTGCATGTGAATTAATTACAATGAATACAGAGCTCCTCAGTCTCTCGTTGCTGGCTTGATGTGGCTCGGTAAGATGGGACGCATGTTATGAGGCATTTCTGTAAAAACTCTAATGATCTTAAGTCATTTGGCTAGAGGTAACACAATGGAAGAGATTATGGGAGACAAGAGCTGTTTGAACAAGATATGATTTTGGAGACAAGTTTTGTCAAGTCTAAGGAGGGCAGCCTCGGTTATGGAGGGGATTGGTCTATTTGAATCAATGTTAAAAACATAGGGTATACGTATATACTGATCAAACATGAACTTAACTTTGGTTGACAAATAGGTCGAATGAGGAAGTAAAGAGAAGTGCACATTTTCTTCTATGTAGCTGATGAAGGTGACAATGTTGTGAGTTTAGGAAAAGATGTATTCGAGCTTAAAGAGAATTCTCTCCTGGCTTCGGGTTCGCGTTCAGATGTAGGAAACTAGCAAATGCAATTAAAATCACAGGTAACTTTTGATTTGAAGTGTTTGTATAAAGATCACTGCTGATGCACATCTGGATATTTACAATTTTAACTGATCGTCATTTGCAGAATCATCTTGAACACACATTATTGCGGTTTCAAGAAGCATGACATTGTCAATCTGTTTGATCTTGTTCAGCAAAATCTCGCTATACAGGTTATATATCTCAATTTTGCAAGTGTCCATACTGCTTTTATTTATTTTTGGTTATATAAAGAACACAGTGTTTATATGCCTCTTGGTATGTATATTTTCAGGAAAAGAAGTCTGGACGACTTCAGCTCTCTGACACATCGGAGGATTCTTCCAGTATTTATGTTTTGATCAATTTATATGAATACATATTTGCTTAAAAACTAAACAACCTTCCCTGATTTACTCCTCACTATCTTTTGTCTTGCAGATTTCCACGACGACCCAATCTACTATAGATATTGCCTTTGTCTCTGGGATAAGAGAAGAAACTTCCAACATGGATAACCGTATAATGAGTCTCACAGGTTTATAAGCCTCCTGTCTTTTACAGGCATCATTGATTTCCTGAAGTATAAAGTTTTGCATAATCATTTTCCAGCCAAAATGTGAATAGTTTTCTCTATTGTAGGTGCCTTTGA
This sequence comes from Cardamine chenopodiifolia, assembly GCA_963922655.1. NCBI lineage: Eukaryota > Viridiplantae > Streptophyta > Magnoliopsida > Brassicales > Brassicaceae > Cardamine > Cardamine chenopodiifolia. The sequence continues at coordinate 8,939,338 of OZ000459.1, forward strand.
GCTAAGTTTCCATCTTTATTCTGTTTAGGTCTGCCACTCTCTAGTCTACTTGAGGAGAAACATATAGCATTTGAAGCAAAGTTCATGGAATGCTTTAACCTCTCTGAAAACGTATGACTATTCTATTTTTTTTTTGTTAAAAACAATAAATTTGAAACGATACTGTAATAGCTTGATCTTTAGCACATCGGAAGATCTACTTTTATGAAGGATCTATCTCTTTTGCACTACTAAGATCTTGTTGACCAGAGACTGTTAAACACTTAGTGTATTGACTTGTGCAACTTCATTCTTCACCTCTCAAGATGATCCTTCCTCTTGTAGTTGTCTTTTTGTCCTTGCGTATACCGTCATACACCCTTCTGTTTCTTTCTTTTCAAGGCTCAGAAGAGATAAATATGATTCTCTTTTCCTGTGTTTCCAGCTTGATTCTGAAACTTTGGTGACTGGTAAAGCTGCAATTGGAAACATGCTTGGAGGCATTGGTTACTTCTATGGTCAATCAAAAATTGATGTTCCTAAAAGTACACTGGTGAGTTTCAGTTCTCTTGCTTTTTGTGCTCCAAAACAGATTCATAAAGTTTACCATTTCTAATTGCAGCCTAAAAGTGAGGATGATATCTTGCTATACTGGCCAGCTGAGCTGTACACAGCAGTTCCAAGCCGGCCCGTGTTTCCTAGGGGATTTTTGTGGGATGAAGGCTTCCATCTATTGTTGATCTAGTTCGTCATCATAGATCATTATCACAAAGTTATTGGATACAATCATTCTTTAAAGTTATTGGATACAAGTTTTTGTTACTGTAGTAAGATGCCAAAGCAGCACGTTGTTCAGTACCCAAGAAATGGCAATCCACCTACACTGCTTTTGGTGATACGCGGTAAGAAGCTTCTCGTATGTCTTTTGATTATTCGATGTAGAGAACAAGGTTTAAACTCTAATCAACTCCATGTTGACATTCCTTGTATGTTTTTCCAGATTTGATAAATGGGATACGGACAGAGAAATTTAACGAAGCAGAAAGAGATGAAATCTTGTTATTCCTTGACCGGGCTTTTGTAAGGCTAGATGCATGGTTTCAATGGTTTAATACTTCCCAGAAAGGTATTATAGAGTTGTTGCAGGATGCTTTAACTTTTCAACTGCTCTGTGTTTCGTGTTTCTAGCATTTAAGTGACTGCATATACAAAGTCACATTGAGTAGATTAGTCCTACATTGAACTATTTCGTATTTGGTGTTCCTAATGACTTGATTAAACACACTAGGGAAGGAGATGGGAAGTTACTTCTGGCATGGCAGAGACAGTGTAACTAATCGGGAACCAAACCCTCAGGTACTCTTTCTTGATCGATACCAAAAAAAAATGTTACCAAGAGTGTAATCTTATTCCTTGCCTAGGCTATGGGAATATGTCCTAGCTTCTTTGGTTCACCACTTTATTCTGCTACTTGTCAAGTAATCGAGAGACTTGAGAGATTCCTGATGCCTTAGCTTTTCAGATATTCCTGCAGTCTCTTTCCTCGGGTTTGGATGATTATCCTCGGGCTTCACACCCAAGTGATGATGAGAGGCATGTTGACCTCAGATGCTGGATGTATCTTGCATGAACTCCATCACAGAGTTTATGGGGAAATAATACAGACTTGTGACGGTTAGAAAGAAGAATCTTGCAGGAGGATTACATAACAGAGTTCATTCTCTAGTTTTGTTCATCACATAATTTTGAAACTGAATCTTGCAGGAGGATTACAGCTTAATTGTCAAGCTGCTTTTAGATTTCAATCTTCTGAATCATGTTTATTTTCTTATCGACATTGCCTACAAGGATCTCTCTCAGGTCTGACATGATCTTGTATTCTCACTCTCCTCTCTTTCCTTTACAGATGCACTATGACCATGATCATGGGGCTTACCTCGACTTTGGTAATCATACAGAAAAAGTAAAGAACTTTGAATGAAATATCTCATAGATAAGCCTAAATATCTACTGTCATCATAGATAAAATTATCTCAGAAATTTTGAGATTTTTTTGCTGCATCATATATGCATTGGTGTTTGATCCCCCAGGTTCGGTTAATCTGGAAAGAGGTAACATCAGAAGATGGTAGTGTATCTCGAGAGCTAGTAAGGGAGACATTTGGGAAGCCAGAGCTAAGATTGGTTCCTCATATCGGTTATGTCAGCTTCTTTCCCTTCATGTTTAGAATCATCCCACCTGTGAGTTATATATTGTGCACTAGTATCTAATCTACTCCATTATCCATGATTGCTAGACAACCAAAACTAAACTTTCACATTCTTTTGTTGCTTGATGAAAGGATTCTTCAATCCTAACAAACAGCTCGATCTCATTTCAAGCAGGAGCATCATATGGAGTGACTATGGACTACTTTCACTTGCCAAAACTAGGTGAGCCTGCAAGAGAGAACATACCTGAGAAATTTCATTCTTCTGTGATCCCATAAGCACTCATTTGTCTTCCTGCAGTTCTTTGTACATGAAATATAACGCTGAGCATGATGCACCATATTGGAGAGGCGCAATATGGATGAACATGACTTACATGATTCTTTCCTCCGTTCATCATTACTCTATAGGTACATTTCTGAGACCCACCACTTCACAAATAAAACCTTTTCTATAACTGGTCAAACTTTTCTCCAGTGGATGATGGACCATATAGCACCAAGGCAAGAACGATTCACGAGGAACTAAGGAGCAATCTGATAAGGTATGCATGCTGGTATAAGGTACAGTTGAAGTTAAAGTTGAAGATTATCTGAATGTATGTGGCCTTAACCATACTATGTGCTTGATGCAGGAACGTGGTTAGCAACTATGACCAGACTGGATATATCTGGGAACACTATGATCAAACAAAAGGAACTGGAGAAGGTGCACGTGTCTTCACCAGCTGGTCTGCACTTATCCTCTTGATCATGTCCGAAGAATACCCTCTATTTTAAAACCGTTTTGATTACCAACATTTGTAACTTTGAACATCAACTCTATCCGCGCGTGTTTGTGAACAAAATAAGGTGGTCTCTTCCAAAGACTAATGAAAAAGAAATCACAATACATCAAGATTTATAGCTCAGCTACTACGTACATATTAAAATCCAAAGCTAGCCTTGTCATGTTTGAGCATAACAATGTGCGCATCCAACCAGGCGATAGTAAAGGAAAGGAGACATTTGAAACTGTAGTAATTGCAGGTCAGCTTTTATGAGTCTTGAATCATTTCCGTATCTTCAGACACCATGATTTCCATATCCCTCATGTCTCGCTTCAATACGTTCCCAAGCCTTCCTATGGCTTCTGTCTCCTGTTGCAATACCTATTTTACAATGTTCCAAACAGTTACATAGTTTCTAATGTAGCTTCCTAAAGGATAACAAAATAGCCATATACCAATCCAGAGGTTAGTGATCATAGATGTTGCATATCATACCTCCTGCATATCGATCAGGCTCTGCTCGTCTATTTTAGTTGACCCAGGGAGATAAAGGGAACTACCAGCAGCGATTGAATTTGCTTGAGCACGAGATATTGTCTGCAGACTTTGCACCCTTCTAGAAAGCTCTGCTCCAGGACCTTTCACCTGAGAATCCACACCCAATTTTTACATCAAAATTTGTAAACCTCGAGTAGGAATTAAATTAAAAGTGAAACAGACCTGTCTTGTTATTGCAGTCAACTTTTCAGACAGTTCGGCCTCTCCTTTCGTCAAGGGTAACCGGAAACCCTTCCCCTCTAAGCCCTCAATTATCCTCATCACCTTCAAGCACACAAGAGTAGATATAACTTTTACTGTAATCTGAACTCACATAAATAGGTAAGATGTTTCAATGCGACAATTTCTCCCTCACCCTCAACATGCGTCTTTGAAGACTTTGCTCCTTCTGTCTCAATCTTTCAATAGATGGAAAGGTATGTGCTTGCAAATGTCTCTGAAGCTGTAACAACATAATTAAACAAATTTCATTAGACTATCCAGTAAAAATATGAGCGAGAGAGAGAGTAAACATGACAAGTCACCATTTTAACGTTGCTCTGAGTTGTTTTAATTCTTTCCCTATCTGAGACAAGAACTTCATCTTGAAGCTGCAGGTACCAAACGGAAATAGTGTCAAGATTCAATTGTGCAGAATGAATACTTTCTTCACATATCAGCGGATATCAATCTTTAAAAAAACAGTATTAGCTTAAGCATCCCACGAACCCACTTTCTCACATAGGTGAAGGCACTAAACCACCAAACAAAAAGCATAGAAACTTGGCATGTGATGAAGTCTACCTTAAGACGCTGAGAAAGATCTTTGAAACCTTGCACAAGCTGAGGCCACAGGCGCTCTCTTTCTGTAGAATCCATGCCTTCAAGTTTGCTCATGGCCTCTGCCCACATTATCTACCATCAATAAACCAAGAAACTAATTAGTAAGCTTTAATGTTCACATGCACATTTCCATGATATGGCAGAAAGGATCAAGAAGATTCTCACATCTGATACAGCTGCAGGCTTCACCCGGTACTGTGGCTCAGTCACACTAAACAAAAGATGCTGCAGGCAATGTAAAGACCAATTAACATCTCCACACAACTAAAGGATTCAGAAATTTTCAACCCAAACTAACCTGAAAAGCATACTTAGGATTCGTCGGATCTTCCTTATACGCTTCAATGATAGCCTAAATCAAAAAGCGAGTAAAAAGAGAGAAACAAGGCTTCTCAATCAATGTAAAGACTAAAATTAGGGATTTACAGATCTGGAATTAAAGGAACAGCAAACCTTGATGTCACGGTCAGCGAGAGAGAAAGGAATCGGAGCGACAGGAGCCATCTGAGTAGTCAATTGAGCATTTGGGAAAGGCGATTGCTGTGCCGTGTTGTTGAACGGTGACTGAAAACCAAAACCGGAAGCTGCAGGTTGCTGTAACAGTGAAGTCTGCTGCTGCTGCTGTTGTTGTTGTTGCTGAGGCAGTTGGGATGAGAAGGGAGTAGAGAAGAGTGAGGAGCCAAATCCACCGGAGGAGAAGGAAGATGTCGATGGTGTACCGAACGCCGGCGTGGCTGACGGTGTACCGAACGCCGGAGAAGACGCAGGCGTACCAAAGGCGGGTGTGGACGGAGTGCCGAACGACGGCGAGGAAGACGGAGTTCCGAACATTGGGAAGGGAGAGATTAGATCTCGGTGGAGAGAAAGAGCGAGCTAATGAGAGATTTTAGGCAAAAGGCGCCATTTGGAATAACTTAAAAACGCAGCTCGAGTGTTCGAGGGTGTTGGCTTCCGTAAGTCATCAACTGTAATGTAGGGTTTTGTTTCATTTTTTAATCATCTACTAACTCAATTTTAAGCCCCTTTTTCTTTCTTTAATATGTAACATGTGGATTTGACTTAAGTAATAACGAAATAACGGCACTAACACAACTTATTACTAAGCTTTATATATTTAGGTTAATGCAGTTCAATTTATATATTTTTTTGTTACGTCTTCTCGATCCGAATATATTAATCAATCAAATATACATGTAACATAGAAAAGTTGGGATGAAACGATTACTTAATCAAATTCAAATATACATGTAAACCTAGTGACTCTCTACTCCCTCTTCTTTGGTTCAGATCAGGGCGGATCCAGTTTATACAAAAGTGAGACACGTGCCCCAATCAAAATTTTATTATCTCTATGTTAAACTGTAATTTAAGATACATCCAAAAAAATTTATTAATAGGTGCCTCATGCCAATTTTATCAATAAATTCGCCACTGGTTCGGATCCGAGTTGAGCTGCCACAACATTTCTTCTCTTCAGTTTGGGTGTTTTGCTCTCGGCGTTGAGACTTCGATGGTAGAGAAGTCTCATGGTTGGAAGCTTCGGTAGGGAAGCTCCTTCTCTATGGTGTAGCAGGTCTCCGAGTTTATCCGGATTGGACTTGGGCTTTGGAGGTAGTGTGGCCCAGTTTGCTTTCTCATTTTGACATCCGTTTTGCATCTTTGCTTTTTGTTCTGCGCAATCGTTTTTGCCGAGTTGGTTCCTTTGTCTAAGGCGAACTTCGAAAAGATGGATGCTATCTCGAGGTTTCTTCGCATCGGTACCTTTATTTAGCTCTCGGTTCTTACTGGGAGATTTATTGAAAAACTATAGGTAAAAGTCTGTTTCTAGGTTTGGGCTGACCTATCTCTTGCATTTGTTCGTGGCAACTTGAAGAGTCTCTGGAATTTGGAAGTTTTGCTAGGTCGATTGAGTGTGCTGGTTCTTCGACCTTCAGTGTTTCTTTTTGTCTTTTCATTTTTTATGTTGGGTCTTGCTCGGTTTGTGTGATTGTTCGCTTTTTTTTAGATTTTTGGACTTTCCGCTTTTTTTATTTAATATCTGTAATTCTTTCAAAAAATTTAAAATAGTATAAATACTTAACATTGTTACCGACAAAAAAAAAAGAGTGTTTTGTTCGAAAACACGCTGTTTTCAAAATTTGACATAACGAACAATCGATTTCCCTCGATTACATTCACTAAAAACTCAAAACAAAACAAATGTTTGGTCGTATAAGCAGAAGATAATTTTTTTTTTGATATTTATCATTATTTTTTCTTGATAAAAACCGGTCAATTAATGATAGCTACAACTGCCAAACTATATAACACTGGATAAACCCCAACAGTTTATAACTCTAGCACAAATTTTATCATTGCTAACAATAATATTATAATATCTATTAGAATAATTTCAGTATAGATAGATATTAATTTATGCATATATCATAATTAAGGAGCCGTTAATTTTGTATATAAAATCATCATATATATCTAAACCATCTTCTCATGTCATGCTACGTCATATCATGTAAGTAATTTCAGCTTTCTAATTTTTTTGATATATTTGTCTTTCTGTCTTCCTTATTTTAAATTCATATTTGTCTAAGATTCTCAAAAACAAAAGTGAATATGAATAAATGTTCTTAAAATAAAAAAGTTATAGAAAAATAAATATGAATTTTATTAATATTAAAAATATATAAATTATATTCTTTTATTTTGATGTTTAATATTAATTAATATTCATTTTCTTAAATTCATGAATTTTATTTTATTTTAATAGTTCATATTTTATGTTAATTGTATGGTTACTTTAAATCATAATTTAAAATAAAAAGAAAGATATAATATTAAAAAAAATATCATAAAATATTAAAACTATTATTGGGTTACCAATCGAGACTAAATGAATATAGATGATTTTGTAACTTTTATAGTACAGAAAATTAGTTTTATGATAAAACATATAAATATCATAAATATCTTGAATTTAATATGTTAAACTCAAAATTAACATGTGTAACCAATCAAACTAAAATTAAAAACTCTCCTAGTTCAAAATAAAAATTAGTGAATCTTTATCACAAATTTATAGAAGACAAAGTAAAGATTTGTGAATATTTTATGAAATATTTAAATATATCCAATATTTGCAAAGGTTCAACTCAAATAAACTTTAAACATTCTTGTGATCTATAATACCTATTATACCCTTTTTAAATATCAGAAATATACGTATTAGAGGTTTTGAAAAAATAAAGTTGGATTAGAATGAAAAAAGAAAAGAGAAACCTGGGGTTGATAAAAAAAGAAAAAAACCTGGGCTAAGTCGGATCTCGACGCGAAAGCTTTCTCTTCCAAAGGCAAATCGAAAACCAGCAGAGAAGTTTCTCCGCCAAAAGCGTTTCTCCTCTGCTTTACTTTCTCTACTGCGGTCGCTCGTTCGAAGTTGGTTGTTTCAATGGCGGAAGGGAAGTTCAATCTGCCTGACGATCTGATATTTTCCAAATCATCTGATCACTTGAAAGGTACTTCCCACACCTTTTTCCCTCTCTCAATCCTCGACTTGTTCTTCTTTTTCTCTGTTTTTTGTTTCCTGATGTTTGAATTTCTTTCCCTCTCGATCGATCTGAATCCGGAGAAACAAATGTAATCGTTTGATTTCCGGATCTGAATTCCATAGGATGCGGCAGGCTTCTCTATCAGTTCATGATATCTTCTTCAGCTATTGACTTCCTTATTAATTGTTATCCTGCAGAATTGGCGTCAGATAACAGCATTCCGTTGTCTCCGCAGTGGCTTTACACGAAATCAACCGAGACTAAGATGGTAATAATTCCTACTAATCAATATTGATGCTACACTGTTTTCATTTTTTTCCACCTTATTATACTGGCAAGATCCTTATCATATGTAGAAACTATCAACTTCTTTGATGAGTTTTTTTTTTTTTTTTTTTTTTTGTGTTTCTCTTTAACATTTTTACTCTTTATTCTCATGCTTCATTCATCTGATGTTCTTGCTATGTGGTAGGATGTACGTTCTCCTACTCCTGTGCCCATGGGTAATCCAAGTGACCCTAATCTCAAGGATGCTTGGCGCTTGGATGCACCCGAAGACAAAAATAACTGGAAGAAAACTGTGCCCGACAATGAAACTAGTCGCAGATGGCGTGAAGAGGAAAGAGAAACTGGTTTACTCGGTGCTAGGAAAGCCGATCGAAGAAAAATAGAACGTCGCATTGATAATGTCTCAATCAGAGAAACCGGTGACAGTAAAAATATTGCTTCTTCTGATAGGTGGAATGATGTTAATTCTCGTGCTGCTGTACATGAATCTCGGCGCGACAGCAAATGGTCATCTCGTTGGGGTCCTGATGACAAAGAGAAAGAAACCCGTTCTGAAAAGGTAGATAATAACAAGGACAAGGAAGAGCCTCAGAGTGAAAGTCAATATGTGGTTAGCAGCGTCCGGGCAACTTCTGAATGGGACTCTGACCCTCGTGAAAAATGGAGGCCACGTCATAGGATGGAATCCCAGTCTGGTGGGCCAAATTCTTATCGTGCTGCACCTGGGTTTGGACTTGATAGAGGACGAGCCGAAGGACCAAATTTAGGGTTCACTGTGGGCCGAGGAAGGGCATCTGCGATTGGGAGGGGTTCTTCAACTTCCTTAATTGGTGTTGGTGCATATGCGCTCCTAGGAAATGAAAGTGTCCCTGGTAAACAAAGCGTGTCAGCCTCTATGTTTAGGTATCCAAGGGGTAAGTTGCTTGACATGTATAGAAAACAGAGGCCTGATCCTTCTCTAGGTAGGATACCGACTGAGATGGAGGAAGTTTCCTCCATAACTCAAGTGGATTTGATCGAGCCTCTTGCTTTTATTGCACCTGATGCCGAAGAAGAGGTATGGTCCCCAGTGAGAACTTGCTTTTGTTGCCCTTTTATATAGGTGTGTCATTAATGTTTCTATTTTTTATTTGTTACTGAAGTCTCCTGAGTTTGTTGTTGGTTATCTTATCTAATAGGCAAGCCTTAACGGCATATGGAAGGGAAGGATCATTAGTAGCAAAGTTTACACTTCATCTGGGGGAGAATCTTTAGGAGAAAACAGTCTGAGTATGTTATCTGGTCTCTAGTTGCTTGGCTTCTATCTTTCCACCTAGCATAATATGATGAATGCTTCTCTGACCTTGGTCTTTTGGATGTTACTGCAGTGAAATGCCACATACCTGACTCGGGTGAAACAAAAGTGGATGGTGCTTGGCTAGGGTTTATGAAGGGTGATAATGGTTCCATGCAAAATAATGATTCTGGTACGTGCATGATAGGTGTTACGGGGTCTTCAGTACCATGTATTTTTTAGATATGGTTCATTCTTATGAGTTTACTGGCATTTTCAATGTCCGATATATTCTGAATAAAATCCGAACAACTATTGTTGTAGGATTACCTTTTAATCATAACGAAGGTCTGGGGGGCGCTTCAAACGACTCAAGATTGAATTCAGTGGCTCTTGAAAGTTATGGATCTTTTGGAGCCGGTTATCAAGTTTCTTATGGAAGTCCTGAAGCAGATAGATCTGCTTTTACTAAATCCTCTGTGTTGGATGGGAGCGAACCCCTTGTTACTTCTTTTGAGAAAGATTATATAGGCAAGATGCAGCAACCAGGTATTGAAGTGAATCATTCAGAAGGGGCTGTGCCACCTGAGGAGTTTATGTTCTTGTATATTGATCCTCAAGGAGTAATTCAGGGACCATTCATTGCTTCCGACATTATTTCATGGTTGGAACAAGGGTTTTTTGGGACAGACCTACAGGTTCGCTTGGCAAATGCTCCAGAAGGAACTCCTTTTCAAGATTTAGGGAGGGTCATGTCATATTTAAAGACAGAAAGTGTTCATACCCATATCAGTGACCAAAAGAGTGAGCTAGAAGAGACTAGTTTAAAAGCAAATTCAGAGACTGGGTTATCGATTGCACCTGTAGCAGAATCTAATGATTCATCCTCTATAACTGGCACGAGATATAACAACCCCTCATCTCGGGATAATTTTCAAAGAAAGTCTGAGTCAGAAGTTTGTGTGAAACCACTACATGCTGGGGACCAAAGTTTCTTGGGCTTCTCTCCTCAGGATGAAGGTTTGCTACGCTGCTAACCTTTTCTCATTTCTGTCATTCGTTTGGGAGAACACGTCTTTCTTCGGGTTTCATATGCTTGTGTAGATGCTTTCATTATCATGTTAATTTCTTCTGTGTTCATCATAACTAAACTATGTTTTTTGTATTTTTTCCTAAATCAGAAATTGTATTCCCAGGAAGAGCTGGAGTTTCTGGTTATGCGTCGTCCATAAAATCATCTACAAATATGCATGATGCTTTAATGGAATTGTCTAGTCACTCTGATATTTCTGTTGAGTCAACTGAGGCTGCTACTCGAGATCAGAATGAGAATAAGCTGCACCCGTTTGGTGTGTTGTGGTCTGAGCTAGAGAGTGGCAGTACACCAGTTAACCCATTACTAAGCAGGTCTTATGGTGCAATGGGAGAGCCTACTGGTTCAATAGACAATCGGCCCATTGATTCCCGAAGAAATACACAAATTGAACTCAACATGCCCCTCGATGCTCTGGCTAACCAGATGTCGCAGTTTGAATATGAATCCAACTTCTTTAACCATGGGGATCAACTTCCATTAAATCAACATCACCAACAGCAATTTCAAAATCGGGATATGCTGTCGCGTTTACATGCAAGTGATCAAGCTCAGGATATGGAGCATATAATAACTCTCCAGTTGCAGCGGCAGCAGAAGATTCAGTTGCAGCAGCAGCAGAAGATTCAGTTGCAACAGCAGCAGCAACAAGAGCATCAATTACATCAGAAGCTCTTACAGGAGCAACAACAGTCCCATGCTCGACAATTACATTTTCAACAGATTCTACAAGGACAGACTCCCGATTCAAGGTTTGGGCAGTCACATGACTTCTCTCGATCCAACAATCTTGATCAGATGTTGTTAGAGCAGCAGCTAATGAATGAATTGCAGAAAAGTTCTGGCCAACCTTCACAAAATTTTGCAGCATACATTGAGCAACTTGCTGCAGGAAACTTTGGGCAGTTGTCACATGAAGGCCACCAAAGGGAGCTACTTGAACAGCTACTATCAACACAAGCGCAATCTCAATATGGACAATCGCAGTCTCAATATGGACAAATGCAATCTCAACATGGACAACTGCAATCTGAACCAATCCGGTCTTTGGAGTACCAGCTGCTACAGCAAGAGCAGCTGATGCAATTGCCAAATGGAGTGAGGCACAATACACTATTGGAGGAACAGAGACATATTGACCCTCTGTGGCCATCTGACCATAATGATCAGCTTGTAAGAACTCATCCTGGGGTCCAGCGTTTGCGCTCTTCTGCGGGATTTAGACCACTAGACTTTCATCAGCAGCAGCAGAGGCCACCCTTCGAGGATCACTTTGGTCAACTTGAGCGGAACCTTTTATATCAGCAACAGCTTCGACAAGAATTATTTGAGCAGGGTCTGCCATTTGAGCGATCAGCATCCTTACCCGTAAATGCATCGGGGCTGAATCTGGATGCAGTAAATGGTCTTGGACTCTCTCAGGGTCTGGAGTTGCGGGATGCTACTGCCCACATGCAATCTCCTGGCAGATTGGGAAATTCTACTCCGGGTTTCAGTCATCAGAATCCCCGTATACCATTAGGTGATCCCCACTTTTCACAATTGGAACCAATGGAAGGACGCTGGTCTGGAGCTGATGCACAGCTTGCTGGTGACTGGGTGGAATCTCAATTTCATAGATCAAATATTGATGCTGAACATCATAAAATGAGGTCAGAAATGAGGAGACTGGGTGAAGATTCTAACTCATGGATGGTAGGTGGATCTACAGAAGACAGGTCAAAGCAGCTTTTCATGGAGTTGCTACACCAGAGACCCGGCCATCAATCAACTGAGTTACTAAGCATGAACCATGGGGATCTCTATGACAGGATGGCTCCTTCAGGCCTTACCCCAGGGATTCAAACACTTGGCAGCCCTTCAGACCATGGTTGTAGTCTAAACGCATCATCTGCTTTTGGGGCTCGAGCATTTTCTGATGAACAGATAAACAGGTTACCGGGAGATAGGAACAATGTGGGATCATTGCACCGTAATAGTTCCTTGCTTTCCGGAATTATCGATGGTGGACGGTCAACTCAGAATGAAACTCAAGCCTCGAGTAAAATGTTTGCTATGAGCAAAGGCTCGAATAATAATGTGCCGCCTAAAAATGAGGGAATGGGAAGGATGTCATATGAAGCCCAAGACAGAATGGGAAAGCAAGCAGTATTAGACTCCCTGGTTCAAGGGGAGCTTCCTGTTTCTACGCTTGGCCAACAGTCTTCTTTCAATATCTCTAGTATGTATCTTTTACAGTAATTGCATCTTTAAGATTTCGTTTTCCCTGAAGTCATGGTTTGGAAGGTTGATTATTACTTTTTTGTTATTATGAAGGCTTATCCTGATATTCTCTTGCTGCAGACCAATACAGTGACAACTTGGTTGGAGAAGATAGAAGGAAGGAGAGGTAATTTTGTATTCTGATGTTTATCACCTGTAGATTAGATAAGTAAAGCACCCGTACCTCTATGTTCCTGTCGGTTAAACATTGAGGCGATTGTTTGTAGGTTGGTAGTTCCATCACATGGGCAAGATTCAGTTTTGTTAAAAAGGCCTCCCTCGTCCCATTCTTCATCATCACATGAAGGATTTCTCGAGCGTATGTCTGACACAGCTAGCAGGACAGCAAGTTCTTATAGTGGAGTTGAAGGTATGTTCTATCTCAACGGTCCGTTTGTATTTTTGGGGATTATTTATGGAAAGTGGGACTCAGTCTGTATACAATATTATCAGGAGGTGCGAGACGGGAAGCAGGAGCAGTAGGAAACAAAGGGTCAACATCAGAAGCATCGTTCAGTGAGATGTTGAAGAAGAGTAGTAGCATGAAGAAGGTGGTAGCAGAGCCATCTGATGCAACTGAAGAAAGCAAAGGCGGTGGGAAGAAGAAAGGGAAGAAAGGGAGACAGATAGATCCAGCTCTTCTCGGTTTCAAAGTCACTAGCAACCGCATTCTTATGGGCGAGATCCACCGCGCTGATGATTTTTAACCTTTTTCTTTTTGTACAAAATCTTTACATGTAAAGATTAGCTTCTCAAATTTATAGGCGTATAGCTCCTTTTCATTCCATTTACATTAGAACACAGGAAATAATATTTTGTTCTTTTACCTCTCTCCCTCTGGTTCAGAAATTGTTTAGTTCGTATTCCTTACATAAGCCCAGTTTCCATTGTGTATATGTAAAGAGATGAATATCCCAAGTTGTAAAGAAACTTCGCCGACTGAATAGAAATCGGCCAATTTATATTCTAACAATTTTTGTTAAATCGAAATCATACATAAATTAAAGTTCATGCATAAATTAAAATGGACCAATTTATATTTAAAATATTGAATTGGCAAAATCCATAAATCAAATATAAAAGTATAACTTATTTATATAAATAGAAATGACCATACATTTTAATCAGAAGACCATGTCATTGACACATAGGTTTTTTTTTGAAATTTTTTTTTAGTGGGCATCGTTATCTCACCTTATTTCATTCCTAGTTTCAGTTCATGTTTTAGATGGAAATGCATTCCTATACGATGTACCGATTTGTTATTATATTTCATAACATTTAAAGTTTTAGTTTTGTCTTGTATAAATTAAAGTTTATAAATTTTTATAAACTTTCAACTAAAATCAAATTAACTGAAATAAAATAATAATAAGCTTTTTTATATACAAAATAATGTAAAAAAGCTTTTAATTTATAAATGATGAAACTAGAAATTTTAAATGATATATTAAGACATATAAAAATTTAAAGTTAGAAAATTTATAAGCTTTTATAATCTTTCCATTAAAATAAAATTATAAAGTTAGAAAATTTATAAGCTTTTGTAATCTTTCCATTAAAATAAAATCATAAACTTTTAATTTATATAAGACAAAACTAGAATTTTAAATGATACGAAATAATAACAAATCGGTACATCTTAAAAAAATTAGAAATTTTTTCATTATTTTTGTATGTAATATTCTATGTCCAATTATGGTATATATATATATATATTATTTAGTATAAAGTTTTTTCAAATAGGATTTTGGGAATTTTCATTTCATAAAACAGAAATTGAAAACTTGTACCATATGGGAATGCATTTCAATCTAAAACATGAATTAGAGACTGGAAAAGAGACAAGACGTAATTTTCATTTCAAGATGTCCATCCCTAATTTTCATTTCAAGATTTTGTCAAAAAAATATGTGTCGATGACGTGGATAACACACTATCTGTTTACTATGACGTGAATGACACATCATCAAATTAAAATATACAGACATTTCTATCGTACTTTTATAGTTGGTATATAAATTTTGCTAATTCACTATATTTAATTATAAGTTTGCTAATCACTTTAGTTTATGTAGGATTTTGACTTAATGTATAAATTGGCCGACTTCTTCCGAAGATGGTTCGGCTAATCTCGTTTTGGACCATTTATGTGGTTTCACTCTTGAGTAGTTCTCCAGACGAATCAGTCGCATGTAATTTAATTATGCTCTTTATTTCTTGAATTCTTGTTTCGCCTATAACTTTCTTGGGAAGGCTTTTAAGAATCTCAAGGGCATGATGTAATCTTCAGTTTTGGTGTCCTTGATTTACTGATCTCAATATTGTAAAGAAACAAATATATACACGCTAGCTAATGTCCAAGCGGAATGGATTGTTCTGAAATTTAAGCTTTGATTTACTCAAAAAAAAATTAGAGTGTAACAAAAAAAGTCTGTTTTGAATGGTATGTAAACAGTAAAAATTTCGTTTTCAAAAGTAACGCGATGGAAAAGTGTATTAATCGTGAAAACATATATATACATAAGAATAGCATACACAGCTCATACAGGAATCAATGACAAAGTTACGAAATTCAAGACATTTTGGACACACACAGCTCACAGCTCCAAAACGTCAGACAATTTGCAAAAGAATGAAGTTAAAAAAAGGAGATCAGAGGTTGATGAGAACGCTGGTCAATTGAGAAGCAGATGGTTTAATCTGATCACACACTCTCCACTTGGACCCTTTCTCTTTATCAATGTCGTACATTAAGGTCTCATGTCCACAAACCCGTGAAAACAGCAGAACCTTATTGTTCCACACTCCAAGTCTCACCCAGAAACCTCCCTCTCTCGGAGGCACAAACACCGAGCTCCACGAATTCTCCTCTGGATCAAACACTCCTAGACATCCCGGCATGTTCCTGTCCATAAAATACACTTTATTCCTCACAACAGTGTAAGAATACACCGACACTGATTGCTCAGACTTTAACTCTTCCCATGTCTGCGTTTTGGGGTCATATATGTCAATATACCTCGATCCATTTCCTGAGAAAGATCATCAAACTTAGTTTAACCAATGTACCTTGGAATCTATATATATATATATATGTCCATGTCTCCTACCTACAGCATAGAGTTTGGAACTGAAGGAGAATGCAAAGCCGCGCCAGACAGGGCGGTTTGGACAATTCATAAGGATCCATTGGTTAGTTTCTGGGTTGTATACTTCCGCATTGGAAAGACTATAAGCATCTGTGGAATAGCCTCGAATCACATACAAAAGGCCGTTCACTTCAGCAAATGCAAAGTTGTAACGTGGTATGTTCATTCCCGCTAGTTTTCTCCAACTGCCAAAATTCCGACATTTATATCAGAAGAAAACCAAACAGAACCATTTAGATTTATAAGAAAACAAAAAGAAGAAGATGAAGCTTAAGGCTTTGATGGTTATTTCATTCTTTAGTTGCTTTGTCTAAGAAACTTACAATCATAATCAATCTTTACTCATTTTATTATGGAACTAAAGAAGATTGAGACCTGTTAGCAGCAGGATTGAACTCAAAAACATCGGCGGAGGCAGAGACGGTGGTGCTATTAATCCCAGAGCCTTCGACCTCCGTATATCCTCCGATGAACACAATCTTCCCGCCATCGAGCACCGCAACGCCAAAACCGCGCTTCAAAGGCCCAGGTACGGGAGGGATCTGTCCTAGTTTGTTCCCGGAGCCGTCAAAAACTTCCCAGTACACGTCTCTTCCACACTCGCTTTCCATCAGAACACACAAGAACTCCTCCACCGTTCCAGACAACTTCCGAACAGCTGTAAAATGCTCGCTCCTGAGGAATGACCTCCATCGCCGGCACGCCTGAGAAATGATCCGGAAGTTATACCGGGGAATTTGTGAGAGACAGAGCTCCGCCGCGTCGTCCGTCAAGCCGGGTATGATCGACGACTCCACCACCATCTCAATTACTCCATCGCTTGATAGCTTATTGCATCATTTATTTATGTGCAAAAATAGCTATAAAAAAACTGGTTTGAGTAATCATTTGGATAACATACAAAAGATTGACCAATTGTTTTCGAATTTATAAAGTCAGGATTTTGTCAAACTAAACATATACAAACAATTGCTTACTTTTTCAAAGATAGAGACATTATAACTCAACTGGTTAATTTCTTATATTTTATAAAATTTGCCTTCTTCATAATTTCTATTTACGCCTCCCATAGAAAACCATGTTAGACACACAGTCTCAAGACCCAGAGTGGAACTAATCAACCTCTGAAATCTTCGCTGATTTTACTTGTATACGAGCTCTTTTCTTCTTGTTTCCCTTTAAACTTGAATGACTATCTCGGCGCTTCCATCTTTTTTCTTTTTCCAACACGAATGTCTTGTCACTTGCACAATACGACTTTATCCTAACAGCTCGATATTGCTCTGCAGTGTTAGGCCTCATAAGTAGCACTTGTGGAGGTTGGCTGGTTCCGCAGATACGCCCAAAATAGTAGAGAGGGTCAACGTAGCATGATGATGAAACCACGATTCCTTTCATACTCTTTGGCTTCACAAGTTCAATAAACTCCCCAATCTCCTCATAGCAAGAATGACCAGAATAGTGGACCGAATACATATAGTCATGGAACCGATGAACCGCTACAGGAATGGTTTCATAAGTAGCAGTTAGAAGAGAACCAGAGAGCTTGTCATCATCTCCTTTGAAAGGTCTTTTCACCCAAGGGAGACCAGAAGGCATAACGCCAATGGTTGGACACATCGTATTCAGCCCCTCGAGAGTCTGAATGCTGAGACAGCACGCACTCGTGTACGAGATGATCAGTAGTGAAAATGTCGTGGTACCCAAGGAGATGCATGGTACGGAGACGGTCAGGCCAAACCCAAATCCAAAGGAGAAAAAAAGAAAAGAAATCAAACTTGTTAATCCATTTGAAGGAAGATAAAAGAAACCATATGATTTCTATCTATAAGAAACCTTGATATTAAGAATGTGGGAAACATGAACAAGCAGGTCTTCTTTCCCCAAAGAGTCAACTGCTATGATGATATCATGTGAAGGATGAGAGGTTATTATATCAGCAACCTGCAAGTTATCAAAGGACTATAAAGAGAAAGCTGATTTAGAGGTTTGAGGTTTAAGGTTTAAGGATCTAGTCAGAACCAGATTCGCAGCGATTTGACGAGAAGGAAAGCTGTAAATTGGATTGCAGTAGGTGTTATCCAAGTAAAGAATATCAACGGGAACTTCGTTAATAGCAGCGACGAGAGTGTTCTTTGCTTCGTCTGCTGCATCAGCATCCCAACGGAAGTCTCCGGTGTATAGAAAACATCCGAAATCTCCACGGAATAAGAACATCAAAGACCCTACTCGATTATTCCACACACACACACACACATCCAATCAAATTCAAAATTCACAGATAAATCAAAGTAAATGTAGAATGTAGAAGAGGAGTATCATACCAGGACAGTGGTGTGCATCGATGGCCATGAAATGGAGGCTCACGGAGGAGCCAGAGGAAGGAGAGCGGAAGGAGAGAGATGCCCAGGAAGAGAGTGGGACGACGCGAAGCAATGAGAGGTAGAAGCCTGGGAATCGGGAGGGAAACAAAGAGGCGGTGGTGCGGGAACAGTAGAGAGGACCTTGGGACCATCCGCCGGAGAGGCCACGTGTGTGGTCGGAGTGCATATGAGTTAAGAAGTAAGCCTGACTTCCTTTCTTCCATCGATCCACTGATATTAGACCACTCTCCATTTCTGATTCTTTCAAAATTGAAATTGCAGGCGTTTCCAATTTTACCATTTTCGCACCCTTAGCGATGATGTTTAGTTCCTTTTTTTGGGCCCTTAATGATCTCATTCATGATTGGGCCTGTTTTGGGTTTTATCAAACCGAAGAGAAACAGTAGGAAAGTAGGAAACATATCTGGAGAAACACATACATGAGAAGGAATCGACTTTCCCGGGTACGTTATCTTGATTCTCTTCATAGTTTGCGCCTTTGCAGTATACTCTTTACTTACTAGAAAAGGTGAGTTGGCATCGTCTATACTCTTAACTAATTAATCAGTATTTTTTCAAAAATAGACTATACACAAATAAACCAGTCCGCATTATAAGACTTTCCATTGATTTAATCGATCAAACTATGCGTAAAAAGAGCGAGGCCAACAAGAATCCAAAAACATATCATCATAATGTTTTTAAAATTGGGTCTTCGTCTTATAGCTAACAAAATGTATTAATCGTAACATAGATCAGCACTAAACAACCGTTCTATAAGGCTCAAGTTGAGGCTCCTTTCTTTGACTTCGCTGCCAATTGAGTCTCCGGCTGCAAATGATTTCAAAACAAAATGGGTATGAGAAGATGCAGATCAATGACTCCAGTGACAGAACTCGTTTTGATGACAAATTTACCTCTTTCTTCACAGGCTCTTCTTTCTCTGACAAAATCAACTCAATGTGACATGGGTTTGACATGTAAGCTGTAAAAGACAGAATTTGATTAAGAGTCGAACATTGTGAATGAAGAAACAAAGGTTGTAAAAAGAGTCAAATATTAAAAATACATACGATTGATTCTTCCATGAGCCCTGTATGTCCTCCGCCTCTGTTTTGCTGCTTGATTCACTTGGATGTGAGAAATGAAAAGGGCATCAACATCCAAACCTTTGACCTGATAATCAAAAGGTTTTTAGCAACTGAGCAGAATGACCATAATAATAAAAACAAAATAATCAAGAACAAACCTCAGCATTGCTCTCAGCGTTCTTGAGCAGATCAAGAACAAATTGAGCAGATTTAGCAGGCCACCGACCTTGTCCGTTTGAATGCCTGTTCTTTGCCTGAGCAGTACGACCAACACCACGACAGAAACGGGTGAAGGGGATAGCTTGCTTATGAGCTATAACATCTTCCAAGTACCTTTTGGCCTTGTTCAATGGTAGCTTTCTAATGGCATGCGCTGTCTCCCTCGTGTTCTGTTCAAACAAATTGAATTTACATGAACAAAAAACTGTATCAGTAATTCAGTATGCTTCTATGTAGTGAGATTTTCCCAAATAAATCAACAACTTTTGCACTGTAAACGTATACAACGTAAATGTTTTTAACTTCTCAAAATGGAAGTGATAACGCAAACGCGTTATATTAATACAACCAATTAAAAGTACTTCTACTTCGAGCTGGTTTAACCAGAGGACTTAAAAAACCTAGTAATTGCAAAGAAGACATATTCTAGAGTACTCAAAGATTACAATCCAAGCTAAAATGTACCATCATGTACTGAACCATTAGCTATTAGAAGAAACGTAGGTTCACCCAATCACGATGACCAATTCGATTTTCCTGACATTTACGTGAGATCTGTTATATGCATCAGAGCCCTGCTTTTTGTAATCAGGTTTGCTCTAACAACGAGCTAATCCCACAGAAACCCCCTAATCCGATTCATTTCGAGATCCGTATTAAGTAAAAGGCCTTTACCTTGAAATGGACCCTGAGATCGGATCCTCTTGCTTTGCAAGCTGCAAACGAAAGCCAATAGAAACCATTTGAATCAATAATCATTTCATCGCTTCAGAAATCCAATAACAGTCAGCTAAATGAAAAAAAAATAAAAATAAGAGTGACTAAGAACAGTTCTTACATTTGGTGGAATTGTCAGGCTCCTGGGAATACTTCACCTGAAGAAAAAGTAATAAGAAAGCTTAGAGCATAAGCATAGGAGCACAAATTAGAAGCGAAAACTAGGTGACGAGTGTTAAGCATTTACCATGGCTGCCAAATCGAAGAACAGAGAACGGACAAGTTAGGGATCTCTTTATTTGGAGATACTTTATATATAGAGGAACATATGAAACCCTAAACAGCGAAGACATTTGGTGATGTGGTTCTATCACAGTGGGCCACTTTATACATTAATGGGCCTTTTGGTCCACATTCATAACTTTATAGGTGGGTTTTTTTTATTAAAAAAACCTGAAGTTTTATACCATTTTAATTACAGAGATGCAACAAAGAGAATGGAAAAAAACAAAATCTACCACGAATCAACAACGACACAAACCGAACAAAACCCAACAGAAAAAAAAAACAAATAGACTAGACAAGTCACTGAAACACGAAGAGCCAAAAAACCTCGAACAACCTTGAACAGCTCCCAAACTCAGAAATCTTCGAACAATAGGTGGGTTATGTTGTAGCTCCGCTTCGATTTTGTTGTTTCCTTTGATCGTAGAAGATAATAATGGTCTTAGATATAATCATTAATGAGAACTGTAATGCGCATTTAACAATCACTAATATAATCATTGGTCCATCTTAAACAACAATAAAATAGCTCCATCACTTTGCAAGATTGGATTAATTTACCCGAATTGAAACGTTTATCAGCAGAAGGCCCATAAGAAAGTATACTATGAGATGATGTAGTTATAGTAGGCTTTAAAGGCCCAATCATGTGTTGTAAAACGCCACCACTTATAGGCTAAAACCCTCGGACGAATTATACAGTGCAATTTCTTCCATCTCAAAAGTCTTGTAATTTCCTCAGTAACAGAACCACCGAACCCTAGATCTTCTTTCCCCTGTATCTGACGATGGAGTTCACTGCCGCCGACTTTGAAAGGCTTCTGATGTTCGAGCATGCTCGCAAAGCTTCTGAGGCTCAGTACATTAACGATCCTCTTGATTCCGAGGTTTACACTAATTCTCCTGTCTCCCGAGAAATCGCGCTGTCCGTTCCTGCTTCTCGTTTTTTTGGTTGATCTGGATTATATGATCTGACGTAATATGCTTACAATCGTTAAGGGTGTTTTGTGGAGATGGATTACTTTATTGTCTTCATTTGGTTTTCTTATGTGATATTTACTCTGTATTGATACTAATCACTCTGTATAGTTTGGGTCTTGAATTCAATGAAAAATATTAGAATTTGGGCGATGAGGTTGATATAGGTTTCTCTGATATTACATTTTCCTATTTAATGCAGAATCTGGTGAAGTGGGGTGGAGCATTGCTTGAACTTGCTCAGTTCCAGAGTGTTCCTGATGCAAAGCAGATGCTAAATGGTATGATTTCTTCTTATAGTTTTCAATAATCATTTTTCTAACATCCTATTTTACTTACTCTTTGCTAAAAAATTATTGATGGATGATGTAGATGCTATTTCCAAGTTGGAAGAGGCATTGACATTAAATCCAGGGAAGCATCAGGCTCTTTGGTGTCTTGGAAACGCCTACACTTCCCAAGCATTTCTTGTTCCAGATGCTGATGAAGCAAAAGAGCACTTTGATAAAGCCACTGAATATTTCCAAAGAGCTGAAAATGAGGTACATGTTTCTTATTTTATGCTTTTGAATTGAAAGTATTGCTGTGAGTCTAGTGAGACCAGCTTTGTGTTTTTTTTGTTTGTTTTAGGATCCAGGTAACGAGTTATATCGCAAGTCCTTGGAAGTTGCAGCAAAGGTACTATTTCAATTTTTCATTTTCAAAGGCAATGGTTGTGTACACAAATTATTACATTAATCACGGGGAGAATTGAAAATGTATAAAAAATCACAAGGGCAGAATCATTTGACCTTTGATTCAGTCTCTTCTTTATTTCTATTATTTTCGAGCTCTTGTTTGCTCCTCTGAGGAATTGAAAACTTTTCTGTCTTTGTAAATAGGCCCCGGAATTGCATATGGATTTACAAAAGCATCAAATGGGACAGCCAACACTAGGTGGAGGAGGAGGTCCTTCAGCTTCATCGAATGCTAGTGTTAGTTATCATGTGTTTTATTGGTTCTTTAGTGTTTTGAGAGGTGTTGTCTCGTTTTTTATTCTCTAGTAGCAAGTCCTCAAGAACTTAAAACATAAAGTGAAAAAATATCATATGTTGGTTATATATTTGTTGCTACTCTGAGAAATTGCCTTGCTTTTGCAGAGTGGCAAGAAGAAGAAGAACTATGACTTCACATATGATGTATGTGGTTGGATAATTCTCGCCTTTGGGATTGTTGCTTGGGTTGGCATGGCAAAATCCCTTGGCCCTCCACCTCCTGCTAGATAAGAAATTAATTACATTTCCTGAGCAGAGAGCTCTCAAAGTTGAAGGATGTTTACTTGATTTGCTTACTTTTAGAGTATAAGGATGTTTGTTTTCTTCATATCGATTTCTTATTTCTTCGTATATGGGGTAAGAAAAGGTCTTTTGCTCATAAATCTGAGCTTTTTGTTTGTGGCATGAACACAAGGTGTACAACACCGTACCTATGAGTTTCTTATTTTTATGAAACGTCATGTTAAAAATTAGCTCGGAACAGGTCATGTGTCATGAAAACGTCATCTTAACTAAGAAGCCAAGGTTAAATTTTTCCGTTGCGATTGTGTCTTCTAATGCGGAGTATTACAACTAGTTTGAATCAATTGAACCTTAATCCAAAGTTGTAGTCCTAATTTGAACAGTCCTACGCCCCAAAGACACCAATTTTTTGGGATATATCTCGGTTCTAATCCTAATCGTGGATTCCCTAAAACTAGATCATGGAAAGCTTTGTGGTTTAATCCTGATTAACATGCCTTCTTTGGTATGATGCCCAATAGTTTAGTTTACACCATAAGAAAAACTAAGGGCATAAGTGTCCTTATACCTTATCCTTGGCCAATGTCAAGAGACATTTATAAATAACGAAATGCAGCATTAAGCATTTTGGAATCATCATCTCCAAACAGAAGCTTCAGAAATGGCTTGCAAAACGATATTGCGTTCCGTTTTCATCTCAGAATCACGGTGGACTTCCGGCGCAAGTAGATGCTTCTTTGTCCCTCCTTCTCCATCGTCAGTTCCTGTACATGGTTTGTTCCCGGCGCCAAAGAGTTTATGTTTCAGTGGTTTTGCGTCTGTTCCCGAGCGGGTACGTCGGCTCAATTGCAGTAACAACGACCAATCCGATCAAGGTCCGCCGCAAGAAGCTGTTCTCAAGGCTATTTCAGGTGCGCGCCTTCGTTAATTTCGTTCTAGTAGCTTATTTTGAGTGATTTTGTTCGTTTTGGCCGAAATGAAATTTGATTATCGGATGCTGATACGCTTGGATCTAGGATGAAGATGAAACGGATTTGTAGATTCGATTGACGTACTAGTTTTGGGTATTTAGGGTTAACATTAGGTTATTAAGGATTAACAATCAAGCTTGAATGGTGAAAGAAACAGATTATGTTAATGTTTAAGTCACGAGTTTATTGATACTTTTGTTTCCTCTGTTTCTGCTGATGGAAGGTAGAAGTGTCAAAGACTGATGGGAGGGTTGGGAAAACAACTAATATGATTATTGGAGGCACTGTGGCTGATGATTCTGCTAAAGACTGGCTCGAACTTGACCAAAAGGTATCCCATGCAGATCTCTTATTCCTGTTTTAGTCCCTTTTTAGTAGAGTTGCTGGTGTTTATGAAGGCTCTGTAAATTTGGAATTCTGCATTTAGTAAGATTTAAGAAGATGGATATTTGCTGACCCGAGGTTGGTGTTTCACTTGTTAGGTCAATACATACCCAACAGATAGAGGGTTTACTGCAATTGGGACTGGTGGCGATGACTTTGTGTTGCAGTTGAATCTGTTATTGAACGACAAATTCCAGAGGTGATTTTTTATTGATTTGTCGGCTAATGCTTCGTTCCTTTGATTGATCTAAAATTCGTTATATCAAGCTCACGATAACCAGTCTGGATATGAAAACCTGGTAGCTCAAATAGAATCAATATTTCCTATATAGTCATGACTCATGGTGGCAATAGATACATAGTATATTGCTACCATGAGTATCTAGATTTACCAGCCAATCATTGTACGTTTGGTTGATACGAGATTTGGTATATCAAGCTCCTAATAACCAATGTGGATATGAAAACCTGCTAGCTCAAATAGAATCAATATTTCCCTATATAGAGTCATGCTGGCAATAGATACTTAGTATATTGCTCAAAACCGGGCTGATCTCTTACTGTCATCAATCTTTTTGTTTAGTGTTCACTTCTTTAGCTTTTGGAACACCTCGGGCTATTTACTGTGCCTTTATTATGTGAAATCCATAATATCGGACTGTTGGGGATGATTTTGGACTACAAGACTAAAGATTCTAGAGCCAAGGTATAATAAGTAATAGTTAAAACTAGGATTTTTGTTATCATCATTTATTGAGAAGTCCTTTCAGAACTTTTTTAGTTTCTCTAATACTGTATGTGCAATTGCTGTGGTTACCAGAAGCATAGATGCTATTTACTACCTGATGTTGTTAACTTATTGTTTTATTTAGATTTGCTTAAATTATTGTTCTATTTGCTGGCACAAAAATCTCTGCTAGTGTCTTCTGTACAATGTTTTGGGATGCACAGGCTTGATAATCACAGACATCACATGTTTACAAGTTTAAACTGTATGCACCTTACTTTGCTTTGCTTACTTTTGTTCTGCTGCTTTATTCTATGCTTAGTCTTGTGCAGTATAGCTGTTAATGTTTATTCCTTCATATTGTTATGTTTGGATGTGAAGTATTATTCCGTCAAAGAATCAAATAAGAATGTCCTTTTATGTAATGTCTTTCAAGCAATATTCTAGTACTGAGAACACGAGAATCCTACTAATGCTGCAAATCTGTTTTTGCTCCCATCAAAGGATTGTGTAAACCAGATGTTATCAAGCAAAGGCAAATATGTGTCGGTGAATATTGGCCCTATCCGAGTTGTCTCTAGCGAACAGGTTTTTCCTTTTCCCCCTCTCTCTCACACACAAACATATGCAAAGCAGTGTGGGTATTCAGACACAAGAAGCATAGAGAACCAAACCCTATTTACACAGAAGATGAGGGAAAGTTAGAAGTTGAATATTGGTGTGATGAGAACTTGTGATGATTGTTTTGGCAGGTTCATGCTGTGTATAATGCAATGAGGAGAGACGAAAGAATGAAATATTACTTGTAGGTTTGAGGTTTGTAGAACCACAGGTCTTCCCTCTTCTCTCTTCTCCATTGTGACTATGTAAATTATGCAATGTAAGGCCATCATTTATTCTATTTTTGCTTATCTACGCCAACTATTCTTCCTTCTTATGTTAGACAGTGCTTATGCATTGGGGGAAGTCGTTGATTATAGTAAAAACGACTTATTGCAAATTAATACTTGGATAAAAGCTTTTTAAAATATATATAGTTGTTTTAGGTGGGAAAAGTCCCTTTATCTCTCTGAAATAGAGTTGGAGTTGGTTCTAAGATTAATACCCAAAAAGTTGTGGCTGCTTTTACAAGTGAGGGCCCAGAGTCAACAAAAATAATAGCCAAATGACTGGTAAACTCTTAGACTATAATCTGATCTTGTTTGGACACATACACATAGAAGTATCAATAGATTATAATCTAATGATTCAGAAAGCTGTTCATATGAATGATTACATAACCTGAAATTTATCATCTAAGGTAGAGAAGCGTAACTAAGTTTATGGTTGTGTGGGTCTGTAGACAGGCATACATCCACAGACTTTAATAGCTACCACTAGTATGTAGGTCTCAAGGTGTTGACCGGGTTTGATCTAGCCTGGTTTGTCATAGGTTTGCTGGTTTTGCGAGCTGGATCAGCCCCGGTTCTTGAATTTTGCGTGTTGAAAATGGTAATCCTAAGATTGTGTATTTCATAAAGATGAAAAGTTGTTTTAAACTTACTGTAGATGTAACTATGTGTTTCTCAGCGTAAGAGAAGGATGTGTCACAGAGATGTTTAGTCTATTTATGGTTTAGATTAAATTACGAAGGAGGAGAATATTGGGTAAGGAGAAAAAGTGGAGAGTGAGGGGGTTATCTTGAATCTTTTAATCTTGACATTAGGTTAAGTGGCATTGTTGGGCAACTAAAAAAGCAACCACAAATATACTCAATAATGACACTCATAATCTCTTTCTTCCTCTGTCTATTCCTTTATTGGGTTTAGGAACTACAAAATTCTTCAAAGAATTAATGATATTAACTTGCTTACAAAGTTATAAACATACACGAGATTGCAATATAAACCCTACCAAAATCCCTACTTTTCCATCATTTCATTCACTCACACACGCATTAATTACATGTTTATATACCATACATGCATCTATACATACATTTTTGAGGGAAAGAGATGAAAGATCGGATGGAGCGATTTGTGGTATTGCCGTTTTCGTTGGGATGTTCAACACAATCCAGCGTTGCAGTGGCCACTACTAATCAACAACAACACAAGAAACCAAACCAACTCATCAAGAGTACATTCTTCTCATACCTCTTGTTTCCTTGCTTCTTCTTCTTCTTCTTTTTCTTTTTGAATAATCTGTTTTCCCTTTTGATTTCTAAGGAAGAGAAGAAAGTGATGAAAATGTCTCATTTAAAAAAGAATACACAAAGATGGACAACAACGGTTCTAATATCTCTGATGCTATCTACAAAATTATTCGCAGCTTCAAGAGTTTCTCTCACTTTTTCATTCGTATGTCATTCGCACACCATTTCGCTAATTATGGATTCTCAATGTTCCTCCACTTTAAAATAGGGACATTCACCTGAATAGCCTTTTTGATTATTTAAATTTCACTAGATCATATCTTCATTTTTCATTTAGTAACTAACACTTTTAAAATTGAAAACAGTCTTACATTTGACATTAACTTAACAACCTCAGTTTAACACAAATTTATTAGTTATCACGGTAATTTTACATTTTTTAGTTAAGAAACTAATGTGTTACAATGTAAATTTATTTTTGTAATTTTTCATGGCTAAACTCTAAATCTGGAAAATGCGATAAAAAGAGAGATATGAGAGTAAATAGTCATGTTTTTTTTTTCCCTTTGAACGTGAGACAACTGAATTGTGAAAGATTCATATTTTGTGTATTCATAACACTATGACCAGGTTACGAAGAGGAGACGGAAGAGAGAGAGACGGACATGGAGATAGGGTTTCCGACGGACGTAAAGCATTTGAGCCACATCGGAGTTGACGGAACCATGACCACTTTTGACGTTTCTTCCTCATCTTTTCCATTCGCTGGTTTCCATCTCACCGCCGTCTGATTTTCCCATGTTTTACTAAATCAATAACTATATGACATTTCTTACAAACATTTCTTTTAATAAGCAATAGTTTCGTAGTCGTAAGATCTCATTGGGTTGCAAGTAAATATCGATACCTCAAAGTCTATTCAATAATGACTCAAAAACTATTCCTAGCCGATTTCATCTTTCACGTTTGGTAAGTTTTGTTCCCCATCATCATTCATTCAACAAACTTATAAAAGTTTTATATCTGGTCAAATTAACAAAATTTTGTTTTTGAAATGAATAAAAAAAAAACACACTTCAATTGATGCTCTTTTTCGAGGAAAAAAAGTACAAGAATTTAGTAATATGATGGATGATGGATCTCACGAACTCGTTAGTCTTTTCTGGTTCGAAATAATTCTTGGATGTTTTTTGTTTATAACTCTGGAAAATCCGGACCATAACATGAATACATAAATTTTCAAATTTGATGATAAAATGTGATTCCGCAATTCATATGCAAACTTAATTTTTTTATGTTTTAACGAAAAACGATGAATCTATAAAAAAAATAACATCTGATCTAATAATACTAAACTATAATTTTGCTTCTTTTGAAGAAAAAAAAAATATTAATATGCATCTAAAACATCTACTTTATATACGAGTAGTTTTGCGTCCAAACGCAATATTTGAATGTAAACAAATAGGGCAAATGAACAATATTGGGCTGCGTTTGTATGTTTGTATTCGTATGTTAAAACCGAATGTAGAAACGAACGAAGCATCTTTTGAAGGTAAACAGTGAAAGAAAAAAAAAAAACAAAGCAAAGCAAAACAGTAACAAAAAAGAAAGAATAAGGAACAAAACTAAATAAAGTGGGATGATGAGTTTATCCACGCAAGACTCGTGAGCGGATAAAAAAACAAAGTGGAATATAGATAGTTGTACATTCATTAGTATTATGGTGTCTCCTCCTCTCCTTCGCTCTCGCTCTTAGTCACAAACCTCTTCTCCGATCGACGACCTCCGGAGATTTCTTCGCCTGTCTCTTTTCTGTTTATTACTCGAGGTTTCTTTTCTTCTCTCCCCCCAAATTCTACGACAACTTTTTTTTCTCCTGAGATTTGAGCTTATTCCCGTTAAAATTTAGCTTAATTCTTCTGGTCCGAGTAAGAGATCGATTCTACAACGTTGAATTAATGAAACTGTTTCATGATGAAAGAGTCTAGGTTTAGAGAATTTGTTAGAATGGCGAATTGATTTCTCACGTTTTTTGTTGTGTTTCTTTTTGTCTCCGTTTCCATTTGCTTAAGAAAACAAGACGTATGTGGTTTTTACTAGGCGAGTTGGATTGTAGCATCGATAACTTTTTCTTATTCACTTCGTTAGTTTGATGAATTTATTGGTTTGGGGACCATTTGCTTTCATACAAGTCCTAGCTGAGGGGACCGTGATTGGAATCCAAACCTAACTTACTGTCACGTTTTTACAGTTCAATTTTTATTGTTGGAGATAGATCCCTTCATGGTGCCTTTTTTTTTTACTATCCTTCATTGTGTTAATTCAATGTGAGCCTTTAGCGAGGAGGTTACTTAGGAATCTTCTGGAAGTACAAAGGAGAATGGGTAGGGAAGGGTTTGCAATTACAAATGTTTAGGTCGTGTTCTCTTGACAAGTAGCTGATACTTTGGGCAATATGATTTGAGGAGTGTGGGTCCAGTTGAATAAATGCCACTTAGTTTTTGTGTGATGGAGAGCACAAGAGGGAGCTAAGAAAAGTAATACCTTTTCTCTTCCCCTTTTTGTTGGTCTGGATGAAACATAGAAAGGTTTCTCTTGCTGAGTTTAATGATCAACGGGTGAGTTAAAAACCCTGATGAGCTGTGTTGTGGTGCTTCAAATTTTATAGCTTTTTCTTCTTTTTTACAGATTTGATCTCTGTAAGGTAGCTGTGTTTGGCTAGCCAGAGTTATTTATAGGATTGTTTAGTTTTTTCTTATTTGATTTTCGCGTTCATTTACTATCCCTAGTCTGCTAACTTTTGATTTTTGCAGGATTTGTTGCTCTGGATTTGGTAGCAGGTTTATGAAATCAACCCACATCTTGAATGGACTGCAACATGGCATCTTCGTTCCAGTGGGACTGGGAGAGCTTGATCATGTCCAATCCGTCAAAGACTGATAATAACAAAAAGCAGCTATCTACTGAGTGGGAAATTGAAAAAGGTGAAGGAATTGAATCGATAGTTCCACTATTCTTAGGCTTTGAGAGAGTCAGTAGTGGCTCTGCCACCAGTTTCTGGCACACTGCTGTTTCGAAAAGCTCACAGTCAACGTCGATCAACTCATCATCTCCCGAAGTCAAACAATGCAAGCTTGCATCAGAAAGTCCCCCTGGAGATTCTTGCAGCAACATAGATTTTGTCCAGGTGAAGGCATCCACAGCTCTCGAGGTATCTGTTGCCTCAGATAAATCAGATCTTTGTTTAAAACTTGGAAAGCGGACATATTCTGAAGAATTTTGGGGTAGAAACAATAATGACGCATCAGTCGTTTCCATGAAGCTGTTGACTCCATCTGTTACTGCTCGGAAGAAATCCAAATCTTGTGGTCAGAGCATGCAAGTCCCGCGTTGCCAAATTGATGGCTGTGAACTGGATCTCTCATCTGCTAAGGATTATCATCGTAAGCATAGAATCTGCGAAAAGCATTCAAAGTGTCCAAAAGTTCTTGTGAGTGGCCTGGAACGTCGATTCTGCCAACAGTGTAGCAGGTAAAACCATTATTATGGTTTTGATTGGTGGTTATGTCCCTTGCCTTGTTTGATTTATAAGCTGCATTCTCTTTACTGTAAAATACAAGTTCAGTTTAGTTGTCCAGAAATAAATTTTACATTCCCCAATATTATAGGGTAGAGAACTGACATCCTTTCTAATTGTCAGGTTCCATGCGGTCTCTGAATTTGATGAGAAGAAACGAAGCTGCCGTAAACGTCTTTCTCATCATAATGCAAGGCGCCGCAAGCCACAAGGAGTATTTCCTCTGAATCCAGAGAGGGTATACGGTAAGAACTAAAACCACAACTTAATAAAATCACTGTTTCCTAAGGATATTTCCATCTGTCTGTTGTATCTCTCTCTATCACACACACAAATTCATATATATCAGGGAAATCTAATGTGAAATGTTTACTCCTGTAGATCGAAGACAGCATACAAGTACGTTATGGAATGGATTGTCCCTTAACACGAGATCTGAAGAAACGTATGCATGGGGTACCACTTATGAGACAAAGCCTACACAGATGGAAAGCGGCTTTACTTTGAGCTTCCAGAGAGGCCATGGTTCTGAGGAGCAGGTGTTTGCTAGTAGCAGCCGCTCTTTCTCTATGTTTCAAAGCTCTGGTGGGTTCCCAGCAGGGAAGTCCTACATTCAATCTCCTGTCAAAGGTTGATATTTTCACTTCGTTACTGGTCATCTGGAGATTTTACATGTTTGATGATGGATTGGCCTAGTGCAGATCTCTGGTGTTGAAACTGAATTATATGTTGTGGCAGGTGTAGGAGAATGCTCAGGAGGCCTCCATGAATCTCAAGAATTCTACAGTGCTCTCTCTCTTCTGTCAACGTCTTCGGATTCACGTGGGACCAAAAAAAATTCTCTGGTCGAACCACAGCCAATCTTTGGCACTCTCCCTACTCATTTCATATGAATTAGTAAGGAATGCGAAGTCACCCCAAGTCAGGTTGTATCCGGTGGAGTTTCTTTTCAAATAAAATAAAAAGGTGTAACGTTCATTGCTTAGGTGTTACTCGGTTAGCTCAGATGTTCTTATACTTTTCTTAACCTATTAAGACATATTCATCTTGTATCCCTTTGTATGCCAACTTCGTTACTCTGTCAGACATGTCTACAACTATTTAAAACCAGTTAAGGCATCAATCAGGTTTTTCTATTCTTTAACTTCTTTGCATAGTGAAGACAGTGAGAATGATAGTACGCAAGACAACCTCTGGTTTTTCAGAGAGCATACAATCTAAAAAAGTTAGAATGTGGGTTTTAGAGGCAACCATTTCAATAAATGATGCGTCTTGCAAACCAAAACATTCTCTTCTGGTGCCGGGGGAGGAGATTCATTCGACTCACAGAAGAAGAAATGTCACTATGTCAGCATTAAACAACTTGATCCATTTTATTTTTCTATTGATCTGAAATCAAAACTGTCAGAAATACAAATTGTTTCCGAGCAAGGATTTGGTTACTACGGTTGAAATGATAAGGTGAACTTTAACGCCCCGACAGTTATTGTTTGTGGGCCTAAAAGACTTGTCGACTAGTCCTACTCGCATTATCTACTAAAGTTTCCACACTTTTCAATTTGAGGACAAGGTTCGTTTCCACGAATTTGGAAGCAGAGGTGAGAAAAGTATATGCCAGCAGTCTAATAACTTCTTACAGCTTCTACTTGATTTGCTATATGTAAAGACACAGATACTCTGCAACGTCTATCATATAGATTGGTGCGTTCTTACTTTGTTACTAGTGTACAGAACAAGGATAAATGATAGTAAAGTAGCCTAGGTTAGCATTCAAAGGGATCAAGGATGAAGTTGTTTTAATCGGTTTGGAAAAGTATCCACAAATCGGAGAAAACCAAGTAACTAGTTTACAAATTTCACATTACTTACTCATCTACTTTGGTACACCATCATATGAAAAGAGCAGAGAAAGTGGATGCGCATGTGGTTGGACCAGGGGATCCGAAGAGGTTGACAGAAGAGAGAGAGCACGGTGGAAATCTTGAGATTCATGGAGGACTCCCGAGTATTCTCCCATACCTGCCAAAAGATTTTAACCCCACATTCAAACGACTAGAGCAAAAAACAACAGAGATCTATCCAATCCACATATCAAAGGACCAGTGAAGAATTGCAGATACCAACCCTCGCCAGGAAGTTGAAACTTGGACTTCCCTGCTGAAAACCCGCCTGAGGTTTGAAATGCAGAAAAAGAACGGCCGCTACTAGCAACCAACTGCTCCTCAGAGCCATTACCTCTCTGGAAGCTCAGAGTAAAGCCGCTTTCCGTCTGTGTAGGCTTTGTATCGTAAGTGGTACCCCATGCATATGTTTCTTCGGAACTCGTGTTAAGGGACAACCCATTCCACAACATATTTGTATGCTGTCTTCGATCTGCAGGAGTAAACATTTCACATTAGATTTCCCTGAAATTAAGTTGTTTGTGTACATGTGTCTGATAGAGAGAGAGATAGAATAGACAGATGGAAAGATCCTGAGGTATCACTGATTTTATTGTGGTGTAGACTCTTACCGTATACCCTCTCTGGAATTAATGGAAATACTCCTTGTGGCTTGCGACGCCTCGCATTATGATGAGAAAGACGTTTGCGGCAGCTTCGTTTCTTCTCATCAAATTCAGAGACGGCATGTAACCTGAAAAATTATAAAAGAAATCAATTCTCTAACTTATAGTATTAGCGCATGTAAAAGTTATTTCTGGACGACAACACTGAACTAGTATTTTACAGTAAGAGAATGCAGCTTGTAAATCAAACAACGCAAGGAACATAACCATCAGTCAAAACCGCAATCATGGTTTTACCTGCTACACTGTTGGCAGAATCGACGTTCTAGGCCACTAACAAGAACTTTTGGGCACTTTGAATGCTTTTCACAGACTCTATGCTTACGATGATAATCCTTAGCAGATGAGAGATCCAGTTCACAGCCATCAATTTGGCAACGCGGGACTTGCATGCTCTGACCACAAGATTTGGATTTCTTCCGAGCAACAACAGACGGAGTCAACAACTTCATAGAAACGGCTGATAAGTCATTATTGTTTCTACCCCAAAATTCTTCAGAGTATGTCCGTTTTCCAAGTTTTAAACAAAGATCTGATTTATCTGATTTATCAGCTGCAGATACCTCGAGAGCTGTGGATGCCTTTACCTGGACAAAATCTATGTTGCTGCAAGAATCTCCAGGGGGACTTTCTGATGCAAGCTTGCATCGCTCGACTTCGGGAAATGATGAGTTGATAGAGGTCGACTGTGAGCTTTTAGATAAAGCGGTGTGCCAGACACTGGTGGCCGAGCCACTACTAACTCTCTCAAAGCCTAAGAAATGTGGAAGTATAGATTCAATGCCTTCACCTTTTTCAATTTCCCACTCAGTAGATAGCTGCTTTTTGTTATTATCAGTCTTTGACGGATTGGACATGATCAAGCTCTCCCAGTCCCATTGGAACAAAGATACCATGTTGCAGTCCATTCAAGATGTGGGTTGATATCATAGACCTGCCACCAAAGCCAGAGCAACAAATCCTGCAACAACCAAAAGTTTGAAAATCAAATAACAGAAGACTAAACAATCCTATAAAAAACTCTGGCTAGCCAAACAGCTCCTTACAATGACACCCAGAAGAAAAAGCTTCAGAATTTCCAGCACCTAACACTACTCATCAACGGTTCTAACTCACCCTTTTATCATTAAACTCAGAAAGAAAGACCTTTCTATGTTTCACCCAGACCAGTAAAAAGGGGAAGTGAAAGGGTATTACTTTTTCTTAGCTCCCTCTTGTGCTCTCCATCACACAAAAACTAAGTGGCATTTATTCAACTGGACCCACACTCCTCAAATCAGATTGCACAAAATATCAGCTACTTGTCAAGAAACACGATGCAAACATTGTAATTGCAAAACCTTCCCTACCCATTCCTCCTATGTACTTCCAGAAGGTTCCTGCCTAACCACCTAAAACCACAAGGCTAAAAGGTTACAACTTTTCACATTGAATTAACTAATGTCAAAGAAAACGGCACCAAGCTCAGCCATTAAGGGATCTACCTGCAGCAATAAAGATTCAACTATAATAAAGCGACAGTAAGTTAGGTCTCGATCCCAATCAAGGTCCCCCTAGCCTAGGGTTTTCAATGAAAGCAAAGTGGTCCCCAAATCAATAAATTCATCTAACAAAGGGATTAAAAAACCTAAAAGTTATCAATGTTACAATCAAATTCGCCTAGTAAAACCATAAACGTGAGAAAATGAAACAGAGAAGCAAAAAAAAAAAAGTTTAAAAAGAAGACAAAAATCGAAACAGCAAAAACGTGAGAAAAGCCATTCTCCGTTCTAACAAATTGCTACGCCTTGAGCTAATTTCATTGATTCATCGATCTCTTTCTCGGACCAGAAACATAAAGCTAAATTCTAAGATAGATAAAGCTAAATCTCAGGTTTTAACAATAATTTGAGGGAGTAAGAGTAAAAACCTCAAGTAGGAAACAGAGAAGAGAAGGCCGAAGGAAGCTCAGGAGGTCACCGATCGGAGAAGAGGTGTTTGACTAAGAGCGACAGTGAGATACCATAATCGCCTGAGGGAATCGAATTAGCTGCTCACAACTCCTTTCTATTTCTTCTTCCTTCGTTTTTGACCTTTTTCTCAACTGTTTTGCTTTGCTTTGCTTTCTTTTTTTTTGCTTTGCTTTGATTATTTTATTTTTGCTTTCATTTCTTATTTTTATTTTGCTGTCTTTTTAAAAATTCTCTACTAAAACAAAATAAATATATTTTTTCGTGGCAGACAACATGTATTTTCGTGCTTCTTTAAGCGTTAAATTGTTGTGGTGATAGCCAACTTTACTAACAGATTCAATTGTATATTAACACTTTTTTTTGTCAACCTATTAAAAATAATTTTATTTTTTCAGGCCTAAAATATGAACTACAGTCAAATATAGACAACAAAATGATGGTGAAAAGGATGAACTACTTGTAACTAGTTTGGGCTCTAGCTCTCTAAACTAAAATAAAATACCAGAAGTTTTATAAAGTACCATTTAATTGCATACCTATCATTTTAAAAAGTTATATATAAATTGGACTTATTAAGAAAAAAATCTTATCGTAGCCTTTAACTTTAGCTTTATGAAAGTTGTTTAGCGGACACGAAAAGCATGTCATTTTGGGAGGGAAAAAAGAAGAAGAAAAGAACACCTATGAATGATAAAACAGTTTTCGAGTAATCTACTGAATTATAGACTCTTTGATTGGTTCAATTTTACACTTGTGCAAGTTTTGATACTTATAATACTATACTACTTTCGTAAGTACACAAATAAATCGCATGTAATATTTAGTGTCGATCTATGAGAAAAATCACAATAAATGAAAAAGTAAACATACGATAGTTTAGTTGATGACAAAAAAAAACATCATTGGTATAAATAACTCTTAACATATGACCGAGAGACGGTGAACGTAAATTGGACTCTTTCAACTTTGCTCTTTGATAGATATGGATTTTAGTTTTTTTTTTGTGGAATTTTATGTGTTATGTGATGATGTTAAGTGAAATTTATGCTGAAAGTTTTGTATTAAAACTTTGCACTAAAACTATTAAAACAATTTAAAATTCTGACAATGTTTACCGGCAGATGACTATCATTTTTTTAGTACATACATCAAAGGTTCCTTGCTAATTAATGAAGAAATTTGTCACATGAAGTTGTTTTTAGATAATCAAAATTGTAATTTCCTTATTTATAAAATGGCTTCTACATTTGATTCATCACTTAAAAAACATTTTGAAGTGATTAAGAAAGAAAGGACCTTGTGTGGTCCATACGTATCTAAATTCTTAATCTGATTTTACGAGATTGTTATACCTTTTGCTTTGCCCCTCCTACAAAATAAAATGTTACTACAAAACATATCTAAAAGTTCGAGATTTCTTTACCTAAATCAACGAAAACTTTTATGAATCCAAAAATCATGAATCCCCAAGCTCTCTAAGTTTATAAAACAGGTTACAAGTAGAAATTTGTGGTTTGGAAAATATTGACCCCAAAAAATTTCGTGCTTTGACTTTTAAACACGTCCGTGATATTTTCAGTACTCAACATGACACGTCTGATTTTTGTCCAATGAGTCTTGATCCTCGAGAGGTCTCAAGCTTTCAAGATCTCAAATAACAACCCAATTATCTACAGCCACGTGGACATCACACGTCCCTGCAGCCAATCATAGATGGGCTGTGACGAAGTACGTTGTGAGAATAGCAATATTGATCCCTTTTTTAGGTGGTGAACACAGAGTTAAAAAAGGAGATTGAAACGAGGAAGACAAAGTAAGAAAAAAAAAAAGTGAAAGTTTTTCTTCGGCTCGCGATCGTCATTTCAATTCTCTGTTTTCATCAAGCGTTTCTCCTCCGCCGTGATCATGGTATAGTTGCGATCTCGATCTTCGCCCATAATTATTCTTACGGTTTGTTTTGTCGATCGGATCGTGGCGTTTGTGTCTTTATACCTCCGATCTGATTCAGTGTATGTGTGATATTATTTGAGGATGAGGATTGTATCGTCTCTTGAGCTATATGCGAATGATTTTCTCTGTTTTTTGAATACATGGGAAAATTCAATTGATCACTTAATCTATTGATTAATTAAAAAAGACAAAGCTGAAACCTGACAACTGTGGATCTGTTTTGGAAATTTGAGTCGGATTAGCTGAGTTCTTATCTGCATTATGTGTATTGTTGCTTGATTTAAATGCATGGCCAAATCGTACCTGGCATTTGCTCAATTTCTCTTTCAATTTGTATACATAAATTGGATGTTTAGTTGAGTGTAAATGAAGAGATTCTGATTTGAATATGCGCAGACATAATGGGTAATGATTATTGAATGATTCGATTTGATAATTTGCAGACAACTTCAAAGAGGCTCGCAGACAGGAAGATTGAGAAGTTCGACAAGAACATTTTAAAAAGAGGATTTGTTCCTGAGACCACCACCAAGAAGGGAAAGGATTACCCTGTTGGACCCATCCTCCTCGGCTTCTTTGTCTTCGTTGTCATTGGATCATGTTTGTTCCATTTCCCAACTTTACTTTACTTTACTCTCTGTTGATGCCACCAAATAGCTACTTTGAGTTACGCTTCTTGCTCCTTGATTTATGTCTGAAACATCTAAATTAGGACATTGGTTTCCAGATTCGTGTTGGTTCTATGTTTTATTCTTTGTGCATAGTACTTCCACTTCATATATGACCAGTAAGGAGCTATGATCTGGAATGTCTGCTATATATTTGACCCGTGATAAAATTGAACATTGAAATATTAGACAATTTACAATGCATAAAATTTAGTAGAAACTTTATTATTAGTGAAATGTTCCAAGGATTGATTGTAAGAACTTTGATGACACAAATTTAGTACTAGCTATTAGATAATAAAGTGTGTTATCGTATTTGATTTCAAAGTATTAGGTAGGAATAGATTTAGTATATGATTGGGAATGTAGTTTTATCCATTGAAATTTGTATTGCATATGAATTGAAGGTCTTACGTGGTGATAGATTTAGCATGTGGTTTGATGTATGTACCGTATGTTAAATGAATAGATGTTGGGTTGTATGCGTCGTAGGATGTTAATTACTAGATAAGAAATCATCGACTCAAATAGTATTTAAAGAAACTTTTGTGTCTTAATATTCTTATCACTAACCTTCAATATTCATTGTTATAGCTCTCTTCCAGATCATCAGAACTGCAACTAGCGGAGGCATGGCATAAACCGCACTCAAGCTAGAAGAAGCAGTTTTCAAAGTGAATATATCTTCTTCTCAGTCTTGTCGTTTTCTCTCCTTATACTGTAGAATGTCTCAACTTTCTCTTTACTACATGTTATGAAGAATGATTTTGTTTAAGTTATTATATACCCAACGTTAGACATTTTCGTTGTTCTTATGCTTTCGTTCACTTGATAGGCCACACGTATGTGATACCAAATACAAAAAGGGTTAAATAGTTTCCCTGGGATTTAGACAACTTTTATAAGAGATAACTCAACAGGTTTAAGACGTTCCGAGCAGTTATCCAACAACCGAAGTTATTTATTACAACACGAATGTTTTGTATACTACAGTCTCGAAAAATTAAAACCCAAATCAAACAAACAAACCGTGTGTGAACCGTTTAATTCCAAAGGATACAACCTCAAAGATGGCGCAGGAAACTGAACCAAGAGAAGAAGAGTATCAAGCCCTAGCCGTAGGGGAGGGATGAAACGCTGTTCCGCAAGCGATCCAAAGTCTTTTCCTCCCACGAGGAACAGTGCAGCCAGGGACCTTGGACCATTCCCTAGTAACAGCATTGTAGGTTAGCAGACGGTTCATCTGTCTGGACCTCAAGGACAATAATATCAGACAACCTTTGTTGCCTAGACAATTCATCCTAATGTGCTTTCCGTAAAACTCCAAGCACCATATGTTTGGCATTCTGTCAACCTCCTTCCACAACAGTGTCATCTTCTGCAGCTCCCATATGCAAACGCAAGTGGCAGCGTTTTTAGTCAGCAGACCCACTAACATCAGCCGCTCTCCGCATTCAGCTAGCGTGTGATCGCTCAGGTCTGGTGGGCCCGGTATGATGAACTGCTTCCATTTCCCAGAGACCATGTCATACGACAATATCCCTTCGGGATCAGTTAACATGAAGTAAAGTGTGCTGTGGATAGCCACAGGCTGTGACTTAAAGTTGAGCAATACCGGAAGCTTTATGTTGGATGGGATGGTCCCTCGTGTGGTCCACACATTTCTAAGGGAATCATAGACTTCATACTCTCCTTCACATCCAACCCACAAGACCTTGTACCCATGACTGGTGGAGTTTCCATTCAGCGTCATTCCTACTGCAACACGAGACCAGACCTTGAACGACCTAGCAGGTAACTCTCTGAAAGACTTGGTCAGCGGGTTGCTCACATAGAAGTTCCGATGACCAATGTCGAGGAAGCATACTAGACCTCCTGCAGAAGCCATTGGCAAAACAATACTCTTCTTGGGTAGTGCAGGAATGATCGGATGGTGCCATTTCTTCAAAGAAGAATCGTACACTTGGCCTGAGTTGACATTCTCGTGGGTTATGGTGTAAAACCATGGGGTGGTCTGAGGAAGCTCGGTGAAGCATCGGGAGAAGCTATCTGAATCAATAAGAGTATTCCATTTACGACAAACTGCACGGAACTGGAAAAAAGTAGCAATTGGTAGTCTGGAAACAACAGCTTCAAAAAGATCTTGGGGAAATTCCTGCCAGATTTCTTGATCCATGTTTCCACTAGTGTCATCTCCTTCCGTACATGATTCCCCTTGATTCCGGTCTTTACGAGATCGCTTGACAGGAGGCTTGACTGTTTCTAACATCTTAAAGATCCCAGGCCTCTTTCCAGCAGCCATTACAATATCACAACAATCATCAGCAGAAGTATCGTCAATACAGGGCAAACACCATCTGCCATAACAGAATCACAATATCTGTCAGGAAAAAAGACACATTACCCTCATTCTTTAAAATGAAATCATTACATTGGAAAAAAAGAGACTTTACCCTCAAATCAACAACAAATATGTATACCAGAGAAAACGGTAGCACTAAACCAGCTAAAAAAATAATCCAAGCAGCGGAAACACTAAATATGTTTTAGAAAAAATGGCAAATAAAACACATAGAATTAAATTAGATGGGAGTAGAAGAGAAGCACGAAACAATACAAAGGGAAGGCATCAAGTCAGGATTCATCAGTAAATGAGACCCACCAAAACATACCAATAATGTCAAAGTAAGGAAGGCAGACACTTTGGTATTGACCCAATGATGGACTACTGTAATAGTCAGCACAAGAATCGATGAAATAGCAAAAACATGCTCTCTATAACAATATCGGAATCAATTCACACATCAATTTCAGCTAATTTAAAACCAAATACAAAAATGGCTTCACATATATGGATTGAAAAATTCACAAGAAATTGAACCATAAGGCTCAAACGAGATGAACCAATCAAAAAGCCCTAATCGAAACACATTACGATATTGCGAACTGCTCCAATTTGCAATCGAAAGCACCGCTAAATAGATCTAATCAGAAAAAAAAGAGAGAAATAAATATACTCACCCGTTCTGAAACTGAGGGTTGTGAAGAACTAAAAACGACGGCGAAGAAAAAGAAGAAGACGAGGACGGAGACGAAAGAGGAGGAGGAGAGCCGTTGTGCAAGAGCTCTTGAAGCTGGCCGATGAGCTGTCTGAGCATGGCAAGCTCTTCTTCCATGCCCCAACAACGAGAGACAAAGTTAAGAGAGATCAATGGTAGCCATTAGCAAAATCAAGTTTGCCTTTGTGAAGCTCCTGCGAGTGTCTCTCTCTTAAAACCATATAAGAGGCTTTGTTTTTGTATCTTAGCGACTTGAATTGTCTCTTTTTTGCTTCATCTTTTTCCATCTCAGT
Organism: Cardamine chenopodiifolia; assembly: GCA_963922655.1. Taxonomy (NCBI): domain Eukaryota; kingdom Viridiplantae; phylum Streptophyta; class Magnoliopsida; order Brassicales; family Brassicaceae; genus Cardamine; species Cardamine chenopodiifolia. The sequence goes on from OZ000459.1 coordinate 8,980,501, forward strand.
TGGGCCCCATCTTATTATTTCCTTCCCAACCAATTATTCCACCTTCTTCTATTCTCTTTCCCTGTTTACCCCTCCTTTTTTTTCTTTCTTAACTTTATTCTTCTCTACGTTTTATTTTTTTATTATTACAAAATTCTAACTACTGTTGTAAGGTTAGAACCACATGTTGTTTCTAATACTAACAGTATAACGAAACATTATTTCTTTTGTTGCCAAAAAGAAAGACGCGTACTTCGTAAAAACTAAATTTGGTTGCGGTAATTATACCAAATTATTCTTTTCATTGTTTTTTTTTCTATCCCAGGCATATGAAATATTTTGGTGGATGAGTTAATAATTTTTCCTCTTCAATTACAATTTTATTTTATCTTTTAACACTTTCAAATTAACAGAATCTAACGTTAGATATGCTTTTTTTTAATGAAAAATATCCATTGTTACGATGGGTTTTGACTTTTATACAGTTGAGTGAGTGTGTAAGTGTCCGGTGAGAATGTCAATTTGAAATAGTTTCGAGAGAATGATTTGGTTTTTATGAGAGCAACTGCAACCACCAAATACATTCAGAAATATTTTAAGACGATAGACATTTTATTTTCAATAAAAATTCAATGCTCAAATGAGAACAAATACCACGATAAAAACGCAATAATCGAAATAGTTAGTTCTGAGCCAAATAATGAAAAAATACACGTTAAGTAAAAATGAAATATTTTTTAAAGAAGAATTCATCGGTAGAGTTTATACAAATATTTAAAGAGTCCAATATACAGAAGGTGAATTGCTCAAGACTTGTGATAATCATTTATTTTTATAAAGCACAAGTCACATGGTCAATAAAATTATGCCACATAAATTTTGTTTTAAAATTTAAATCCTATTTAAAAATGTCAAAAAATCAAATAGAAAATAAAAATAAAGAAATGCAAAATAAAAAAAAATATTTTCCTTTTTTTCTGTAACTCCAGTCTTCTTCTTTTTCCAGATTTTTAACGAAATTAAAAACTCTACCCCTAAAATCGCTCCACTAAATCATGTTTAAGTTAAAATTGATACCACGATTTATAAGTCCAATTCATCTAATTTATAACTCCAATTCAATTTTCTCTCCATTTTTATTCTTTTGTATTCCTTTTCATTGTTATCAGATTCTCTCTTCTCTATTTTGGCATTTCTAATCAGGTATATGAAAAATCTTTATTCATTTATAGTCATTTTTTCTTTACCTCATACTAAATGATTACTCACATCCATTTTGTGTTCACTAATTCATGGTTAATTTAATTTTATCTAAGGATAATCGATTCATCTCTATTTGCTATGCTTTCTTTTCACCTCCATCACCTTTTTTTTTAATGTTTGTTAGATACATTTATTTAATTAAATTATTGTTTAAAGGAAGAGTCATCTTCCTATATCAACTTTTGAGGCAAAATATATTTTGGTTTTTGTTGATCTATGAAATATTTTCTCCTATTTTTAGTGATATATAAAATGTATGTCATCTAAAATAAAAATACATTTATGAAAATGTATACTAATTTCTTTTTCAGTACAGGTGGAATACTAGTATAAAATATTTTGGATCCCCTTCACTTACGTAAAACTGAGTGATTTGAAATCATTATGTTGGATAATTGTGGAAAAACTCTTTAAAAATCAAAAAGAGAAGAAGGCAATAGTCTTGTGTGTGTTGGAAAACATGTTGCAACATCAAATCTATGACACGAATCATCTACTTTAAAACCTAATCACTCTACAAAACAAAAGGGACAACTACAAAGAAGAGACTGCTTCTAATACACATAACCGTAATGTAAAATGTTTGTAGTGTTATTGAGAAATTCGTTATGCAAATGAGTGTCTTTACAAAGAATAAAGTATAATGTTTAGACGGTCAACGAAGAAAATGAAGCTGAATTCTTTTGTCATCGTTTAGAAGAAGACTGCCAACAACTTGATTCCAAAAGTTATTGATTTGTTGTAAGAAAGACATTGAATGTGCAAGATTAAAAATGCGAATCGAATGTAATAAATTGCATGTGCATAATTTGGCTGGTTATCTTTTTCTTTTGGTGTAATAATTATATTTTCAAAATCATTCCACGGAGAATGTAAAGTAGTCGTAAAGCGTGGGGTTTCATTGTTCTCACCCCATCAATTTGCTTTCATCAATCATATCACTTCCATTTAACATAGCAATTACCAATATCTTAAAGAAAAAAATGATGATATAACTCATCATAACCTCCTAGTGTTTCCTTTTCTACATATATACGTACGGTCCAATTAATATAAAGCGGTAAAAAAATTTAGTAAGGAATGACTATAAGAAATGGGAATAAGGCTAAACATTGTTCTTAAGACAACTAAAGTTTCATGACTTAAAGCGTAAATCTACGAACATTTTTAAAGTGTTCTGAATCGCTTAAAAATGTTAAGAGTGAAAAACATTTTTTTTTTAATCAAAAAAAAAAACATTCTTTTTTTTTTGCATTGCTTTGATCCACATCCTTGTGCATAATACATCAAATTGGTCATAGTTTTAGGTTCTAGATTGTAACACAGGTAACACGTATTTGTCAATAAGTCATCTACATTTTCAGATATTGATCGTGGGTTAAACCCATCCGACCACAGACTTGTCTTATATGACCTTCCTTTCTCGTTGTTTTCACACCCACAACCAAGATAGCTTGTATGAATCAGTCAAGATCAACCGTTTTATCACATGATTAACCATGAACTGACTACATCAACACCTGTCTTCTTTCTATTCACCGAAACTCAAACCTCAAGTAGCCTTGGATTATTTATGTTTCGATCCAACACTTATTCCACCACCCATGATCATATTCCAACATTTCCTTTCCTTGCTTAGCACACAATGATGATATATGAATGAGCAAGTTTTCATATCAGCCACCGAGTAAAGAATAAAAATTCAGTTTTCCATCCAACAACCATCGTTCAACATTTATTTCCTTAATTGCTTTATTCTTTTTTTTTATTTGACTTTTGCACTAAGTTTGAATTTATTCTTTCCAAAGTAACACACTAAAACTCCGATATATACTCTTTGTCTATCATTTGTTTCGTTCACTTCTAAATTTTGAAAAGAAAATTTGCTTTAAAAGCATTCTTACTCCTCTCGACTTTTGGACTAGAGTTATTTGTTCACGGTCAATTTTTGTGGATTCAAAGACCTGTTCATGGGAAGACTATGCGACGGTTCAAAACATCAACCGCATGGTGTCTCCCTCCCTACCAATCTATTCCTCAGAATCACATTCGAACTTCCAGCAAGTAGCCTTTTTTACTGTCCATCCGACTAAATCCTTCAACGATCAACCTTGATCTTTTTGTTCACCGAATTGCTTGGCCGAGCCATATAAAGTTATAACCCATCAAAAATGGCGAAACAAGTTGAGACAAGCCAACAACAATATAAAACCATAACTAACTTCAAGACAATTTTAAAGGTTGGATATTTTTAGAAAAGAACTCTCAAAATTCTTCATAACATGTAGTCAACAGAAAGTCGTAGCATTCTACATTAGCAGTATTAAGGGAAAAAAGAGACAGGTCAGAAATCCAATTTAAAAATCGCTTCTTCTAGCTTGAATGTGTTCGATTTATGCCATGCCTCCACTAGTTGCGGTCCTGATGATCTGGAAGAGAGCTGTAACAAAGCTTATAGAACGTTAATAGATATATAAAACACATACATACACATAGTAATCAAATGACTTAAGACTCCAGACCAATGTTCGTTACTAGTTTTATATAAAAGCCTAACTCAACACAAATCTGGAAACCAATGTCCTAATTTAGATGTTTCAGACATAAATCAAGGACTACGAAGCGTAACACAAAGTAGCTATTTGGTGGCATCAACAGAGAGTAAAGTAAAGTAAAGTTGGGAAATGGAACAAACATGATCCAATGACAACGAAGACAAAGAAGCCGAGGAGGATGGGTCCAACAGGGTAATCCTTTCCCTTCTTGGTGGTGGTCTCAGGAACAAATCCTCTTTTTAAAATGTTCTTGTCGAACTTCTCAATCTTCCTGTCTGCGAGCCTCTTTGAAGTTGTCTGCAAATTATCAAATCGAATCATTCAATAATCATTACCCATTATGTCTGCGCATATTCAAATCAGAATCTCTTCATTTACACTCAACTAAACTTCCAATTTATGTATACAAATTGGCATGCATTTATATAAAATTTAAAGAGAATTTGGGCAGATGCCAGGTTTGGCATGATGTGAAAATTCCTATGATTCAATATTCAAACACAGCGTAAATACAGATCGGAGGTACAAAGCATAAATTTAGTAAACAAAAACATGAATCTCGAGAAAAGAAGTAAAGCCACATGATCAAATCGACAAAACAAAGTATAAGAAGGGTTAGGGAAAAGATCGAGATCGTAGCTATACCATGATTACGCCGGAGAATAAACGAATTGACTCTACTTGTCTTTTTTTTTTAATAACAAAACTTGTCTTCCTGGTTTCAAAATAGTCGGTTACAGGTCACGGACTTTAAAAGGGATCGGTGATGCAACTCACCGCGAACGTCGTCACAGCCAATCTATGATTGGTTACCGAGACGTGTGAGGTCTACGTGGCGATCACTAATTGGATTTCTATTATTGGGCTTTGAAATGCTTTTAGTAATCTCCATGTCGTGTGGACAAAACTTGGACGTAAGTCAATCTGAAAATCACACGGACGTGTTTAAAAGTCAAAGCACTCACGTTGTGGGGTCCAAATTTCTCGTTTTTTCGACGATGTAGTAAAAACCAACACTTATACAGTTACACCTGTACCGTCGATGAATTATCAAAGACGAATATTTTTAATTATCCAACAATTACATTCGTTGACATATAATAAATCGATTAGTTAGTTGCAATTTCCAGTGGTAGTAAGTAAAGAAGATAAGAGAAAGTAAGCTATCTTCAACTTTATATCACAAAGAAGTACGTATATGTAAATGTCCACTCCCTAACTTGGACGATGATGATAACGAAGAAGACTGCACTATTCTAATAAAAGAATCCTAAAATCATACACACACACATACGCACATACTATGATGCTCTCTTCCCTGTCCATAGCAACTCCGAATAGATTCCAGCTTGCAACTCATCTACAAACCACAAGTTTTGGTGTCCCAATTCAGAGAAGAGATAGAAATTTTTTTTTTTTAAAACTTTACAGGAGAAACTGGTCTAAGTTCTTGGCCTGCCCACAATATGGTCACACTAGCCTTTCTATATACACTCTTTTGCAATCGTGTCAATATGTTTTTTCCTGCAAGAAAATTCAAAAAGGTGTTACTGGCAGTCGAGAAAGCATGGTGGGTAAGATAGAGACAGCTGAGAGATATGGGCTTACTACTACTTCGTGATGCAGAGGAGACACGAGTTTTTGTGTTTCCTACCCGTTCCTTCTTCCAGCCCATCCCCTTTTATGATTCTGTATCTGAAGGCGAATTGAAAAGGCGAGAAACTTCCCGGTATAGCTGCTCTGCTTCAAAGGGTTTTGATACATACCCATCCATTCCATTCTTTAGACATTCCTCATGCGTTGCTTGAATCACGTCTGCTGTCATTGCTAATACCGGAAGATGCCAGCTTGATTTGTTAGCGGTCTCTACTATCAAAGCCTCTCCATTCTCAATTTTCTTGTTCATCTCCTCTTCCATATCCCGTATTTTCCTCGTAGCCTCAAATCTGCAGAAAGACAGGACAAAAACATCTCAAATTTTAATATTACATCTTTCAAACTTTTCACAAACTAGTATAACAATCAGACATACCCATCCATTTCTGGCATCTGAATGTCCATGAAGCAAGCATCAAACTCGTGGGGTGGCTTAAGCAATGAGATTGCCTTTATCCCGCTCTCAGCGCAAACCACATCAGCTCCATACTTTTTCAGAGCTCCTGCTGCCACTCTGAGGTTTACGTTGTTATCGTCCACAATTAAAAATTTTCTGCCAAGGAGAAGGTTCCTGAGAATCAAAGCAGGAGGTCCCTTGTGTTGCGGTGTTTCCCTGTTCCCAATACCCAATCCCCTCTGCAAAGTTGCTGCTAGCATACTCGCCCTCAATGGTTTCACTATCACTATTGGAGGATCTATACCGGTGCTTAAAGCATCTCTTGACGTGTCTACTGAGTTTGCTAACAAAACCAATTTAGTAGATTTGACAAGAGGTTCCTTCTGCAGCTTCTTAATGAATACATCTGCTTCCCTATTCCATATTTCTTGCTCTATGAGTATCATATTTACAGTGGTAGTGCCAATCTTCATATAACGTAGAGCCTGTTCAACACATGGAACTACTTCAACTCGAATTCCCAGCCTCTGAAAATGGTACCACGAGACTTGCGCCCTAGCAGGCCTATGGTCCACAACCACAGCTTTCATGCCCCTAAATTCCGAGAATATGGGCTGGTTGTTGTTCTGCGGGTCGCTCTTTCTTTCAGTTGGTTGCATGCCATTGGAAAACACAGCAGTAAATGTGAATGTGGACCCGACCTTAGGAGTACTCGAGAATCCAATTTCTCCCTTCATCAGCCCAACTAGACATTTGCTTATGCTAAGCCCAATTCCTGTGCCTCCATGCGTCCTTGATATGGATGGTCCGACTTGCATGAAAGGCGTAAATATGCGGGAATGCGCTTCTAAAGGGATCCCTACACCAGTATCCTCAACTGAGACGATTAGGTTGATATCAGGTGGAGATGACGCAAAGCTCCGATGCCCATAGGAGTTGAAAGCTTTAAAGTTTTCCCAGCTCTTCTGCCGGTCTGCAACTAGAAGCCCGCTCAGTGTACTTTCCGAAGATGATGCTGTCTCTCCATTGATAGATTCTAATAGCTCCTCTACCAAATGAACAGTTACAAAGATGTGTCCTTTCTCAGTGAACTGCCAGGATATTTATAAATGATCAGCTCCTTCTATCAGTCAACTAGGAATGATCAGCAAAGAATAAACAAACAATTTACCTTAATGGAATTACCCATAAGATTTGTGAGTATTTGTCGAAACCTCCCAGGATCACCAATTAACATCTCTGGAACACGATCGGATATGTATACAGCCAACTGTGTTCATCAGCAACACTCGAAAAGTCAGTAAGAAAGAATTACAAGTTACAACCCTTGCTTTGCAGATCATAAAGATCATTTGGTAAGTTACCTCAACCCCTTTTTGTTGGGACTTTGCAGAAAAGAGTGACAGGACATCATCTAATATTCCTCTCAAATCAAACCGCACCTCCTCAAGCTCAAGCTTTCCAGACTCAATCTTTGCTTGGTCCAAAACCTCGTTTATTAGTGAGACTAAAGCTTTTCCACTTGCCTGTGCGGTCCTAACATAATCCTGTTGTGTAACATCTAATTCTGTATCCATAAGCATATGCAACATTCCTAAAAGCCACATCAAACAAAAGTCAACATGAGATCAAAAGATATTTGGTTCCCTTTGTTCTTGAGAAAATATGGGCATCCATGGAACAGAGGTGAGAGAAGGAGGCAAAAAAATAGTGGCCAAATCAGTACTCACCAAGAACACCATTCATTGGAGTTCTGATTTCATGTGAAACCGTGGCAAGGAACTGCATAAAATCGCAAAGTTAGACTACAAGCCTTCTCTCTACATAGAAAGCTAAAAGCTTAATATACTGTGGAAAACTATTAACTGACATTATGTGTATATATACCTGTGACTTTGCAACATCTGCTGCTTCAGCCTTTTTCGTGAGCTGCTTCATTTTATGACAATCTTCTTCAACTTTAAATATCCGATTTACGGTAGCATGGACTATATGTGCAATAAGCAACGCAATCACAAGGATACCCAATGATACAATCATTGATAGCACTGGCCATGGTGGTTTCTGCTTAAATCTACAAAGAGGAAGAAGCTCAAAACAGAATGTTAGCACCTGGACTCATGCAAACGAGAAGAAGACATGCAGAATTGGCTTAAGTACCTGCAACGCATTTCATGATTTCTAAATGGATCGCCAAAGATTAGTGGACTAACACATTCCAACCCATCAGCCGACACATTTGAACCATACATGCTAATCGGTTGAGAGCGATTGGTGGTATCGTAAACATTGACAAGAATTGTTTGCTTGCTAGCCAGCTGCTGCAGCAAGTTTTCCACCAAGGACTCGATGTCAAACACTCCACCAAGATACCTTCAGGGGCATCAAAAGAGATCAATGAGCAAAAATGATATCTGTAAATCTTATGCGTTATTGCGGAAAATATCTAACTCTAATTAGATGCCTACGCTACACACCCATTAGTAGCCTCAATTCTCTCTTTTGGTGTTGCATTGGAGGGAAGATCTCTCTTGTAGACTGCAAATGTCAAGATCACCCCAAGTCTATTTGTCTTTATCAATGGGAAAGGAGCTGTCAAAACCCCTTTACCTGAGCTCCTGGCGCGCAACACGTTTTCACGATCTTCCTGTCAAGAAGAATTTAGTGAGATTGAGTCATGTCTCAGTTAAAGCAGTCAACGAAACTATAACCATGAAATTAGAACTGGTAAGAGAGCTTACTTTCCCAGACAGCATATCGAGAGAAACCACATGGGAAACAGTGTCCTGCGCAAAGATGACTGGAGCATACTCCTCTTGAACAGGGGATGGTTCCAAAGCTTCTGGGTCATAGTCATCCTTGTCAGCTGGGTTTTGTTCAAGAGAATCCATCGTCCTAATAGTCCAACCTTGTTGCCTCTCAAATTCTTCCCTCTCTGAATGCAGCACCCTCATAGCGTATGCAACCCCGCTCGTGAGAGGCCTCTCAAAGGAAGTTCTATCAGTGTACTCTGAGAATGTTCTCTACACAAAGCTTATTGATGTTAGTAAATAATTCGCTAGTACTCCAAGAAGATAGGAATCAAGCTCTCAAGTGTTAGTTAAATACCAAGACTTATCTGAGACGGCTAAATATCACAAAATGGTAAGCAACAAATCTTCAAAATCGAAAATCTTAACGGAAATGTGAGAGCAAGTTGAGTGGGAAAATCTGTCATACTTTGAGGATTGTTCATATACTAAAACTTATGTTCTACCCGCAAGACTAGATCTCAGGCTTCAGTCAAAATTCCTGATCAAGAAGAATACCTGATCAATAGCAGAAGGAATCTTGCCATGGTGAAAGCTGGAGATCAAAATAGACATGGCTTGAACATGATTCATGCTAACGTTGAACTGATCCTGCAGCATACGAGCTCTTTCATCACACATACTAACTAGCGTCTCTTTCCTCTTCTCCATAGCGTGATAGCTACCGTACCAGAGCGTCGAGATGGAGACCAAAACCCAGAAGACGATCCAACCAATCACAACGTTCCTCCACCAAGTCTTGTTGAATTTAACAGAGCCAAGAAACTGATAAGAGAAACTTGGGATCTTAAGTCCGCTGCTGGAGATCCTGTTCCAAAACCACATCTTATTCTTCTTCTTCATCGTTGTCATCTTCGTCTTCTCAGGATCACCGACAGAGCTAAATAAAAGACCAGACTTTTCCTCGATCCCACCATCAACGAACCAAGAAACGAACCAGCAGCATAGCATCCAAAAGAGATGCCCAATCTTCACACCAAACCCTAGAACATGGAACAGACTCATCCACCACTTGAATACACGATCAAAACCCCAAAAAAACAGAGTGATTGAAACCAACTCAATTCAAGTCAGAGAAGCTCCCACAACTCTAACTCAGAACCAAACAAAAACCCTGTACACAAGGGGGAAGAATCAGAGAATCACGACAAATCCCAAAGGAAGAAACTTTTGTAGCTTCCCACAAACAAGAAAAGAAACTCCAAGAGCACAGGATAGACAACCCAAAGGGCTCTTAATTGAGAGATCAAAGCTGTTACTTACTCAAAGATGACGAAAGATGTCAGAACAAAACATAAAACAAAAAAGGTAGAAACTTGGAACAGGAACTTAAAGTTCCAAAGCTAGATTCCTTGAAATCCAAAACAGGAAACAAAAATTCTAACAACTCGTACTATAATTCACTTGGAGTTAGGTCCAATATAACAGAAAAATTTTGAGTGTATTGATGATGGTGATGATTATGATTGATGAGAGAAAGAGGGAAAAGAGAGTGAATAAAGCAACAAGAAGGCAGGAAAGTGAATAGGAGCTGGAGAGGCTTCAGTGGATTATCTAATGGAGATAAACAAAGAAGTAGGAAGAGAAGAAGAAGAAGAATCTATCATCGGAAAAGATGAGAAGAATATGGTGGAAGACATATGTCGACTTCCTTCTCTCTCTATTATTTGATTATCTTTCTTTTCTTTTTTTCATACTTCCAATATATATATATATATATATATATATCTTTTAATCTTAAGCATATGTACTAAATACAGATAATTCAGACAATCCCCATATCTAATGATGAAGTTAAAACTGGATTCTAGATCAAAATCCTCGTCAGATCTGATTTTCATAAAATGTGTTGTTTCTTTGTAAATACCTCAGTAATATTACTATTAATACACAGATATACATAATACACCAAATGATTGGTAAAATAACTTACCGCTATATAGGAAAAAACGAAGCTAAAGGGGCCCACCTGAAGGGAACAAAGGCATATATGGTCTCACTTCTCACCCTCCAATAATAAAAATGAAATGAGAATTTATTATGCAATGGGGTGCAGTTGTTGGTAAAGTGACAAAAATGTTTGACCATTATCAAAACTAAAATACGCAATTGCTTATAGGAACTCTTTTTTTTTTTTCTTTTGAAATGTTTGAAGACCAATCAACGGTTGCTCTCTCACCCATGAATCAATCATGATCCTTTTTCTTCCACCACGGTTTCTAAAATTCAACAAATGTCCGTTGGTGGACATACCACCCCAGGTTTGTAATTAATTTTTCTTTCAAATTTTTATATTTTCTAGGTTCAAAAGTTTTGTTTATTGGCATTATATGCTAAATATGTTTCTTTGGTTAAAGAATTTCAAGCTGAAACTTGAACAAAGTTATTGAATCTTTTTCTCATATATTCCTTTTTATTTTGCGTTGTAAGTAGAGTGATCTCTTCAGGTTAGCTAATACTAAATATTGAGTTGATAAAATGATATTACTAATGTACATGAAAATATTTTTATTATATTAAAATATAAACTACTAAATTTTTTAATGCTTATCATAACAATAATTTTAATTTATTTTACTCTTTATTCTTCTTCAATTTTGATAAACAATAATTTTATTCTATAATTCCTTAGAAATGGAGTAGAATTTAAATGTAAGAAAAAAACATGTCTAGAAAAAGTTATTTAAATGGTGTAGGAAAAAAAACTGCCTCTGAAGGCGATAGAAAAGACGATGGTAGATCTCTGCTTCATTTCCACAGTTTTTAGCTTCCCGGCCAGTGACCGGCGCTTATGCCGGCTCCATGCCTCTTTTAAGTTTTCACATTTTCATTGTGTTTCTCTGGTTCTGTGTTGATTTAGTCACCAAATTTCCAATGAATTCTGTTGTATCGCATGATCGTCCTCCTCCTGTCGGTGCTCGTTGGGGATTGATGAAGTTGGCGTTCACCACAGCGGCTCTTGATGAAAAGTGAGGTGGGTTTAGATGGATGTTGTATTTTGGAGAGGGATTTTAACCCGATTTCTTCTCTTCCTTTTGATGGTGACGGAGTTGCGATTGAAATTTCACCCGAGACCATCGTTCATTAACTTCCAATTTTAACGATGCAGTTTCTGGTCCACAAAATGTTATGATATTTGGAAGACGATGTGGATTGAGAAGAGTCACTTTTACATTATCGAGGTTTGTCATCCATACACTAATGAAAGTAAAATCATCCAAAGGATTCACTTTTCTCCTTATAGTGGAATCTTCAATGATAAAGACAGTGGTGTTATATATATATATATATATAGTATAATAATAGTTATTAGTATAAAGTGAGAATGAGATAGAAATTAGGTTGTATTTTTTTATCAGTTTTTCCAATATTGTTAGTTATTTGATGTCATTTTATAATTCTGCGAAATTATCATATGCGATAATTTTATTAATTTTTTTGTTAATTTATTAAAATTTAAGTAAATTATCCAAATTATTATTATACGTGGAGTTTAGAATCTTCGTGCATTAGTATTTTAAAAATTGCAAAATTAATATTATATTTTCACAGTAGAATAATATCCAAGATTCATAATAGTTTGAATTTAAATCTAAAAAAATTAACATATTTGTTTATTTATTAGCGAATAAAAAAATTTGTAAAAAACAAGCATCACGTAAATTTATTTTATGTTGTATCTTTTAGTTTTATTGATTATAATTCAACGTATATTGATGGTTTCCATAACTTTGTAAACTCGGGAGACTCTCCCCAAGTGTTAATGGGCCAAAACATTGTAATTTTAAGGCTATTTAAAACTATCATGAAGACTTTTCATTATCTGTTGTCTCGGTCTTTTCGAATATTTCCAGTTTTTATCTAACCCTCTCGCTCGTCTCTCTCCTCTTGAAAACACGACGGAAGAACAAAGGATCAGAGAAAGACGATACAGATGGATCCAGACGCAGTTGCAAAGGCTTTCGTAGAGCACTACTACTCAACCTTCGATGCAAATCGTCCAGGTCTGGTTTCTCTTTACCAGGAAGTATCCATGTTGACCTTCGAAGGCCAGAAGATCCAAGGCTCTCAGAACATCGTCGCCAAGCTCACCAGCCTTCCTTTTCAGCAGTGCAAGCACAATATCACCACCGTCGATTGCCAACCTTCTGGTCCTGCCGGTGGTATGCTCGTCTTTGTCTCCGGCAATCTTCAGCTCGCTGGCGAACAACACGCTCTCAAGTTCAGCCAGGTTTTTTATCCAAATCTCATTCCCTCTAATTCAGATCACTTCGATTTCAGTTTTTTTTCCGTCTTCCTGATACTCGATCATGTACGATAGGGTCTTAGGTTTTTTTTGGTGCGTTTCTGTAGATTGATAAACTAATTAGGTCAGTAGAAGCTTGAATAATCTGGATTATCTCGAAAATTTTGACCTCCTTGATGCTTTTAGTGATAGATCCGTAACTAGGTTTGAGGTTAAGAGGTCTTTTCCCCAATGTGATCTTCTAGGTTTTGTTATGTATGTGATCTTGTAGTCACACTGTCACAGAAGATTAGATTGTCTCAGCTCTATTAAATTTTGTGTTGCTTATGGTATGTGTCTCACCTGCTATTAGATTATTTTTTTTTGTATTTATAATATTGAGGCTCTTGACTAGATTTGTCCTATAGGAAGCCTAGATTTGCATCATTACGTTTTAGTTCTTCAGTATAAGGTAACTCCTTAGGTCATTTTTATCATTTTTGTATGAACATTCATACTAGTGGAATATATGATGACTCAATGGTTGATTGAGTGCGTGTTGTTTGGATTTTGCGTGGTTGCTGACATAGCTGTATCTTTTGTGCCCAGATGTTCCATTTGATATCGAATCAGGGAACCTACTACGTGATCAATGATATATTCAGGTTGAACTATGCCTGAGGAAGGTGGTGCCAATGGGTTTATGAACCATTATCACAAGCAAGAAGAGATTGATTGAAGAAGTTTGGGGTGTGAGTTGGTTTAAGAATTGGAACATGAAGTTTGCTGTCTGTTTTTATTTTAATCAATGGAGCTCATTGTGACTTGGTTGAGATGACACTGCTTGTTTTCGGGTATTGATCCATGATTTAGTACGTGCTTGTTTAAGGATGAAACAAAGGATTGTTTTGAAATATGGTTCTCCTTTGGAACTATTTATCATATGGAAAAAGCAAGTATTATTTTCTTTTGCATTTTGATCGTATAAAAGCACCACCTTTACTGAAAGTAAGAAATAATGAGGGTGACCCTTGTTATCCATATAGCAATTGTATAACAGAGTCACAGAAGAAAGCTATCATTCTTCATCATCGTCAAAACCGAATTCTCGCAATAGCTCAGGCATTTGAAGGTGAGCTCCGGTGTTTGTTCCATTCACATTGTTGTTTTGCTCAGTCCCCGTGAGTTGGTTCTTCATTGGACGTAGCTTACCTTTGAACATCCCATTAAACATACCTCCAATGGATCTGATTGGGTGGCTTATTCTTTCTTTCATCATGAAAATCATGGAGTACTCAGAGAGCTGCCAAGCCAATGTTAGGAAGATCATAGCCGAGAGCAGTACATGGGTTATTGTGTTCTGCCTCTTCACATTCTTGATGTCTTTTGCTATTTCTTCTATACTATCTTCCAAACGTCTATCTTTCTCACTTTTTCCTTTTGATGGGGAAGAATCTGACGATGGTTCCTCTTCTACTTCTTCTTCTTCTTTGGTTGTTTCATCTGTTTTTTCCTTTGTCTTTGGAGATTCCAACTAAGTTAGAAACAGAAATTAGCATCAGCCGTGCAATGGGAATATGTCATCGACACATCCCAATACAGAGAAAGTTGTGGATATCAAAGAGCAACTTTGTCAAAACACAATCAGATGAGAAGATAAGCTCACTATTACATCGCCAAGGCCCAAGTTCAAATAAGAATAAAAAAACACTCACACCTAAGCTTCTATTTACTAATCCAACACAAACAAATTGGAGCATCGGTTCGACCAGTTGTAATTGACAAGCTAAAACAAACGATAAACAGCTTGTGGATTTCATCAAACCAAATCACTCATTACAGAGGAACCAGTTACACAGGCTCATTACTCATTAGTTTTTTTCTCAAAAAGCCATGATTCAATCTTATTACCCAGAAAAGTTGATTAGGGGCAACAAAGGAGAAAATAGACGAGGGGAAACAAACCAAGTACCTGAGAAATAAGCCTCGAGAGCAAAAGCTGATCATCGTGGTCTTCGATGAAGGCATCACCAGCAGCTTCTCTCTTCCTCTTCTCATGGAGAAGCTTCTCGATCGCTCGGCTCAGAACCTCCACATCCTCACTCGACTCCATATCACAAACCCTTCTTAACCTCTCCAAAGATGTTTGTTGCTTGTAGTACTCTTTTTTTAGGTAGAGTCTTTGTTTGTGTCAGGACACGTGACATCTATTTTTGAGAAAATGACATTGAGATGTGGAATAATGCAGTCCATTTAATAAATTAGATGTTTACAGAATATAAAATTTGTAGTTTTATAGAGTTTTTAATTCAGTAATAAACTCAACTCCGCATCTTAACTAGCTTTCCATCGGAACTCACACGAAACGCAAGGAAAAAACAAACGAATTTAACCAGTTCACTAGATTCGGTGTGAATCTATCCAAGTCTAAATAGAGAACGAAAACCAAAACAATAGCAGTAGAAATCCTAAAATCTTTGTATGCTTTAAGAAATCATGTTACATAAAAACCCATCCGTGAAAGCATAAATCAGAAGGCATTCTCTATTTTATAACAGTAAAATAGAAGAAAATCTTTTTGAAAAGTAAAAATATAAAACTCCCAATACCCACATGATTTTCCCCAACCCCCAACATACACAAAGATCACAGAAAACTCTATAGGATATTGTTGTCATAATGAATCCTTTCTTGTTTTTTTTGTCTTGCTCGCTCTGCTTCCGGATGATATATAGCTTCAACGTTGTTGTTTATCACTTTACATAAGCTTCCATTCTGCAAAATGATATTTATCAAATCAAACATTGCAACCACTTCATAGCAAAAACGAACACTCTGATGATCCAAAGAAGGAGATCGTTTCCGTCAAAACAGCACAAAAATCTGCATTCCTAAAATATTCCAATTTTGCGTTGTTGCTTTTCAAGAAACCAATCATGTAACGTGGATCCTAAAACTAGAATCCCTAATTTAGAGCATCTCGGTTCGAGTCCGAGTAGCGGCATAAGATCTTATAAAAGAGATATTATAAGTTTTATAATCAAAATAATACCCGACTTTTTTTCTAAAATCGGGTTAACTCCATTTCTAACAAGACAAGGAAAGAACCAAATCTAATGGAATCATTTTGAGATGATTAAATATCAAAACTGTGGATAATCTAAACAGATCCGAAACGAAACTAGGCCGCATAGCATCATTGAAATCAAAAGCACCACAAATTTCAATCAAATTACCAGAAATATCTTTTCCCGGACGTGAAGGTGGCGTCAAGACGTAACAGAGAACAGACCTGCCGACCATAGAAATGGCGGAGACGATCCCAGCGACATAGAAAACCATGATGAGAGCCAAAACCCAAGGCATCAAGAGGAAACCGATGAAGAAAGTCACAGATCCGCAGAGCATAAGAGCTAGAGATATGCCTAGAAGCAAAGACGTGAAGCCGGACGGAGAAATATGCGCCATGGAAGGCGACGGAGACCGAATTCTAGCCGGCGGATCCGGAAATTGATCAGGTATAGAAATCGGCATAGGAGGAGAACGGAGGAGATTCAAAACAAGAGCCGATAGATCGTAGAAAACCCTAGACTGTTGTTGATCTCGTTGCCTTCTCATCATCACCACAAAAAATCCTCGCACTATAATTCCAAATCCCAGGAAAATTTGGTTGAGGAAGAAGATAACTAACAACGAGGAGATAAACAAAACAGTTCGCCGATTGATTAGGTTGGAGAAGGTTTAATGGCGATTTTGAAAACAACAAACAATACACAGACGCGGGGATTGATTTAAATTTTCTCAGCTCAAAAGACTTTTTCTTTGTTTTTGTGTTTTATATATAAAAATGCAGAAAGCAGAATCGTGGTTTGGATAACGAAGCAAAAGAAGACGCGTGTGAGATACGCGGTGGTGTGGTGAGTAAGGAAGTTGAATGACAATTTGGTGGTGTGGGTCCCTTAATGACGTGTAAGAGGGCCTTATCTTCTACCACATTCTTATCTTTTTTGCACCTCTGTCATAACCAGAGAAGTCGTTTTCTTTGTTTGCTTTTTCCAAAAGAAAAAAAAATATTACTTTTTGGTTATTTGAGCTGCATAAGTTTTGGAATCAAATAAAGACTAATAGCTTTTAGGAGAATTGGCTGCACTTTTGAAGTTTGAACTGTCTATCGCTGGGGTCTTAATCCGGTTCCCTGGAGTTTGAAAAATAAAGGATTTGTGAAAGGACCGTAAGAGCGAAGATATAATTTATTATGCTAAATGACGAATTATTTAGCTGTCATCAACAAATATTATAAATTATTGAAGAGATATTGGACATGGAATTAACATTTGATTTGACTAATTATACATTCAAAATATTTATTTTATTTTCTTGACCAATAATAATAATTATTAAAAATTAAATGATAATGCAGATTTGTTTTTAAATAATAATTCGCATCTTTATATTGTGAAAATCTATTTGATAATCAGATTTTTTTTTTGGGGGGGGGGGGGGGGTCTGATTTTAGTTTATATTAGTTGAGTTCGGTGTAGTGAAGTTTTGAGAATTTGCCTATATGAGTCTTCTATAGGCCCTATTCAAAGTATAGAGATGGACCAACAGGATATTAGGTGGGCCTAGAAAAAAATAATCAATGGGTTGCTCTTTTAACAGATAGATATCAAGTTCTTAGAGCATGATTAACGCATGTTTCTTAATGGATTTCTTAAGCTCAAATAGTTAAAAATAATAATTTTAAAATGAAAATTAGGTAAGAAGCGGATCTTAATTAAGATATTTAAGATCTTCTTCTTAACAGTGACGTGGCCAAATATGAGTGGTACGTGCACTATAGAAAATTTTTATGTTTTTATTTTTAATGTTTAATATGTTGTATGTTTAAAATATTTAATAAAAACAATCAAATTAAATTATTTTTTTTTTAAGAACCCCATTAGAGGTTCTCCCCGTTGTAACCCACATAAACTAAAGTTTCTTAGTTAAGTTTCTTAGTTAAAAAAAATAATTAAAAATGTGTTAAGAACCCCTAATGGGGTTCTTGCATTAATCATGCTCTTATCTTTCTGTTTGGTTTGTTGCATCTAAAATTCTGAACAAGAGCCTCTAAAGTCCAAGACTTTGTGTATGTAATGATAAATCCAAATATCCTTCCCGACAACAAGAAAAGGTTTTAAAATAGATAGTTTATGCTACACATAATAGTTTAAAAATAGTTAGTTATATTTATAATTTTATGAAAAGCCTTAAATAACATAAATTGGGAGCTAATTTGAAAGAAGTTGCCAATGTGGAGCTGGAAGATATTTGTGTGACAGTGCAGTAGGAGTAGTGACTCGTGAGCAAAATTGTTGGAAAATTTATTGAATTATAGAAAGGCATAAACATTACACACACATGCAAACAAAGACAGAAACATTAGAGAGGTGATTAAATAGAAACCAAATGTAGCATCTTAGAATGTCAAAAAGAAATTAAGAAAGTTTCAAATAGAGTTGGTGTCATAAGGTAACCAACCCAACATGTAATTATTCACACTTGGTCCTGCTCCCATTCCATCTTGCTGCGTCTGATACCTGCTCAAATTGTATACGAAATTTTCATTTAAGATCAATATGCTCTTAAATGAAAATAAAAGAAGACAAAATTGGTTAGTAAATAAAGTTACCCGATCTGAAGAATGGGTTCACATTCCAAAGGCTGGAAGAAAGCTTGTTGGTGACGACCATAGTGATCTACTTCGTCTGGGTTAGGGTTTAGTTGGAGTGGCATCTGATACCCATCAGCTAACTGCCACGTAGACACACTTGTTACTTCAATATTACTAACGAGATAAAGCGAAATGCATTATTGTGATGAGAAAGGTATAATATTAAATTACCCTTAGCCTTAGAGTTTTATTAGTCTCAGTCAGCATGCGTTCCTGCTCCAAATATTTGAGTTTTCTTGATGGTTAGTATATTAGACATGGAAAAGGAGAGCGAGTATAAGTATTTCTTTCTTTTATTACCTTACTCTGAAGATCGTTGAGCTGGTCGAGCATGAACTGTGTCTGCAGAATTAAACCCAAATTTGATATTAGGATACATTAATATTGACCTCATATATTTAGATATGAGAAATGTGACGACAAAAAAAAAAAAAAAATTTAGATATGAGAAATAGATAGAACAATTAAGTGTACCCGGAGAGCTCTGATTTGCTTCAAGGAAGAATCAAGCTGTCTCTCAAGTGACTCAAGCTCCTTTGTACTAAGAGGTCCGAGATCTTCTCCCAATAGATTTCTATTTCAAGATCAAACTCATCATCAAAAATCTGTAAAATGAAAAAAAAAAAAAAAACACTCTCTATAGTTAGCTTATGGAGTTAAATTAGTTAACCTTTGGGTTCTCTGTAAGGCGTCGTAACGCTCCTTAAGCTTGAGATACTCCTGCTGGCTACTAAGTTCCTAGAGTTAGCCAAATTAACATATTAATGATTTGATTCAAACAATTTAAGCTAAGAAAAAAATGAAGTGAAAGTAGTAGAGTTAGAAGCAAGAAAGAGAAGGGGCTACAACTGCTAAGGCCTCTCTTGAAGGCACATTGGGTACTTCAGGTGCTCCATAGTTGCATTTTTGGTACCTCTCCAGTGTCCGAAGCATGCTGCACCACCACCACAAACATCAACTCTTTCATTAATTTACTCAACTGATTCAATAAACTTTGGTAATCTCAAAATCAAATGAAATTTTTGGGGATTTTTAAATGTTTCCTAGGGTTTACAATAAAATCTGGGAGTCTGATCTAGAAAACCCAGATCGATGGAAGAATCCAAAGTGAATAACCAAAGGATATTAGAAAATTTTGAAATTGGGGTCAATTCAAACCAAAATTGGAAGCCCTAAGGGTTACTATAAAGTGAGTAGCATGTAAACAAAACTTAAAAAAAACTGAGTGATTTGATCAGATTGGACGACCCCTAATCAAAAGCTGTGAAAAAATTATTCAAGAGAAACCCTAATTAAGATATATAATAACCCTCAGATCGATGGTTGTATCTCAGCTAATAACTTAATCAGATATTCTAAGGAAAGACAAACAAAAAAAGCTTTAAAACCTGCAACAAAACTTTGATGAAAGAAAAAATAGAAAGAAAACCAAAAACAAAAAAATGGAAATCATCAGAAACATAAAAAATGCTGTAATCTTTACAAAAATGATCAGATATATATAATTTCTCCTTTGCTTTCTTTTAAAGGATGATAGAAGACGTACGACACAACCACATCACATACCCATACAATACATTTTTGTTATAAAATTCAAAAATAAACTATATATATATATATAATACCTCGAACTACTGCAAAACTCGTACAGCTTTCCTCGATTAGAGAAGATGATGAGAGCAACCTCTGCATCACATAGAACTGAAAGCTCGTATGCTTTCTTCAATAGACCATTTCTTCTCTTTGCAAACGTCACTTGCCTATTGATCTTGTTCTCTATCCTCTTCAATTCTACTCTTCCTCTTCCCATTTTTTTTCTTTTCTCTCTTAAGATATCTCTCTATCTCTCTCTGCCCTTGCAATTCTATTTATATATATGAGCTTGATGATCTTTTTCTTTTCTTTCTATTTTTTTCCTTATTTTTCTTTATGTCTATTTTACTTTCTAAAGTGTACGTATACATTTGTACAATCTCACAACACTTCTCTCAAAGTACATATAATAACATGTCAGCTTCATTACTTGAAATATTCTCTTTCTATATGCTCTCAGACTCAACTATATACCCCCCCCCCCCAATTATTGTGCACCAAAGCCCTCATAGGATTTATGCAAATATTGCATATGGGAAATGTTAATTACTCTATCCATGCTTATATATTTTCAAACCTATAAATTTGGTGCTTTCTTGTTTATACATTATTAGTAAATGAGAGAATAATTAGAGTTTCTCTCTCAACCAACACTACTAGTGGTTTAAGTTTCAATTCTTATTAGTTTTGAGAAATGTGATTGTTGGCTTTGTTAAAAAAGTTTGATGCTTTTTTTTTACTTCGATTCACGAGTTATGGGGACTAGGAGACTACCCGCGCATACTTGATTTCCTCACTACTTTGTATTTTCCAAATTAATCAGAACTATAATAGATTATAAGAGAAATTGAGAAATATATATATAAACCACTTTGTCAAAGTTGAAATCAGTTTCATACTTCAACAAATTCAAGGGCGAATCATTTTATTCCTTTAAAAAGAGTTGTTTTTTTATTAAGGTTCAAAAAAGTGTTGTTTGTTGCACTTAAGCTGATGCTTACATTACCAAAATATATTTTCAAGTGCTGAGTCCTTGGTTAAATGTCTTACGCAGTGGACATTTAACAAAGCAGAATACTTTGGAAGCATATTGATAATTTCTTACCTAATGTTACATATGAAAGCATATTGGTAATTCATCTTGTCAGTACTCATAATATGGTTGAAAGCAGAAAGCCTTGGAAGAAGCATGTGGGTAATTGACCATTCTGAAGCAAATTATAGGCAGTAAAATAAGATTTGTCATATGATTAATCTTAATCCACCATTATTCAAATTATTATGAAGAAATGGTTAAACTTTGACCAATGAGCCAACTATTAATAATATGTAAACACAAGTGGCTAAAATAGGCTAATAGGGGACAAAATCAGTTACAATGATTTGCGTTATGTATATGCATATGCATCTCTTTCTGTTTCATGCGTCTTCGCTTCAAGTTCTGCAAAATCTATAATTGAAACAAGTACAAGAATTTATTTTGTAAGTTTCTAATTGAAGAGAGTAGGGCAATGAATGAGTTTGGACACGTGTCAATATCTTGATGGTACGGTTTGATAAATCCACCTGATTTTTGAAATTTTTATTTTTTACTTTTCTAATCGAGTTCAGGGAATCATGTGACCTAACCTTAACTAGGTGAAGCCTCGTACGATTTTTCCAACTTACGGAAGTACCCTTGTGATTGGTGTAAAATATAAAGTAAAACACCCTTTTTGTGATTTATCTATGTTTTCATAATATCTATATTCTTACTGCTAGATTTGTTTTCTTTTTCCAATTTATAATGCTGGATATTTTTGTCAGTGAAATTAAATTACTTCTGTAAGAATGAAATTATATATAGTCTTATGTATATAAAATAGTATATAAATGTTTATTATTATAGTCTATAAAAACACCCATGTTGATAAATTCAGTTTGGTATGACACCCTCACAAAAAATATGATCAACACAAATGAACAAAATAAACAGAGTTTTGAATATAAGATATCGTTTATTTTGGTTATCTTAGGGTTCGTCCGATGTTAGAGATCGTGTCTGACCAAAACTCTTAGTGCTTTTTGTTAGCAAACGTAATTGCTTTATTTTGACCGGTAATAAGTAGGTGATGGACACAAAGGTATGATTCGATTAGAAAAACTAAACATAGCATTATTGTTCTCATATTCTGTTTGGTTATATATATAAACTATAAGTTTATTTTCTTTGATTTGCAAATCAAATCTCTATCAACACTTATCTCGCTTGATCGTAGAAGCATTTTAAGCAAATTTGCATGTGTTCTATTGTCTCTATGTGGAACTCGAGATTATGATAGTTCAGTTTGCTTTAATCTAGGTAAAATATAAGGTTAACTTATAATCAAAATTAGATAGAAGGGTATGAGAAGAAAAGGAACGCAAGTACGAATTCACTTCTTATCAGATCTGGTCGTATAGTTCATTGTAAGATGACGACAATTGATAGAGATGATGTGCATTAAAACAAAAGAGAAACTAAAGTACATTCAACTATTTATTTATTGATGTCATACCAATGAAGTTAAAAACATCTATGTTATATATCTTCTATCTTTCCTTCTCCTTTTGTACTCTTTCCTTCGTTTTTAATATCCCAAATTTTTCAGATCTTCCTCATTGATAAAATATGTGGTGGATTTACAAGGTATGAGATCATCAATGGTACTATATTTAGTTTTTAAACATTTCAAGTGCCATACATTTCAAGAAAATAAAAAAACATTCTTGAAGTCTCTCTAAGACTTTTACCCCCCCCCCCCCCAAATGACGTGACACTATACATTTGTTGGACAATTTTACTTGTCATTTGAGTATTTGACTGTTACGTAACTGGCGCATGATTTTTGTACGTTAACGTCTAATTAAGCAAATAAAAGTTTTAAATAGTTTAGTTTTTTTATTAAGCCGTGTGATTTTTCGTACCATGTTGTTTATTGTATGGACATCCATATGTTATCCGATAAAATTTTATGTCTATCATATAAGTTTTTGATATTTTTCTGTATCATGTACACCTAAATATCGATATATATATATATATATATAATAACGATTTAAATTTTATCCAAAAAAAATCAAAAGTAGAGAAATTTTTTACATTAATTGATACTAGGCGCGCGTGTGGTTAACTGGTTATCGTTTAATTAGTTTCAGTTTTAACCATGGTATGTACACCTGAATACCCAATTAACTAAAAAAATTCTAACATGTAAGACACTATATATTTTAGTGATAAGACGAGAGATCTTGTAAGATATATAATTCGTAAAAGTGGATATCGCCGAATAAATTTCTCCGTTTAAAGAGAAAAGGTTATAAGAGAAAAAGAAGCCCTTGGAAATCCTCTTTTGGCTTTGGGATCATATGCCCTGGAGCACACACAGGTCCCACCTAGATGGATCCACCGATGAGATCCAACGGTCATAACGAGCTCCCAAATCAAAAATGCTATTACACGTAGGAAAGAAAGAAGAATCTCGATGCTAAACTAAAGAGACGACGTGTTGACAAAAAAAAAAAAAGACTAAAGAGACGACAACGACGATCGGTGGGGACCGTATCAACTTGCAATTGCACTACAAACTAGAACAAATAAATGCCACGTGAAATCCTACACGACAGCTAAGTTGCGAAAGTACTGGTGATGTGGTCCATCGGCATGAGATGGAATCGGACGGCTTGAAACCAATGTCGTGGAGGGTTGAAGAAGCAGTAAGAACCGTCAGATTAAACTGCTAAATATAGACGGACAGGGTTCACATCAAGACGTAATGAGAAGAGGACCTCGTAGCCCAAAATAGAAAGATGGAGTTATCGTCAAAGAAGTCACGTCTGGGTTTATTTAGTGGGGTTAAGTTTTTTGGACCAGTCTCTGTATTTTTCACCCCCACCTTCCTGCAATATATAGTAAGTTACTGTAGTCTTAGACTCGTAGTCCTTATGCATTAAAAGGGTTTCACCGTGCAAGAAAAAATGGTTCATGCATTATACAAAGGATCTTAATTAAGCTATATATATTTAAATTAGAAGCTCCAGCTTATATAAATATTTTAATTTTTTTTAAGATAATTATTGTAAAAGATTAATCCAAAAAAATTCCTTATTTTGTTGCAAATTACTTTCTACCTGTGAAAAATGCAATAGTACATTTAAACTCAGGAGAAACCTCGCAATCACTCTCAACACTAGCGAAAAGTATAATACTGTCTAACATATTATTAAAAAAAAACCTTTAAAACAACAAATTGGTAAAAAAAGAAGAAGAAGAAGAAGAAATATAACCTTTGATCTCACCAACAAAGTGAAAGACATGTTATAATTACCAATATTTGTGCCAATATGTTATTATGTTGTTTTCGATAAATTGCAAACAAGAATATCTGTTCAAGCTCTTCTCAGCCAAAGCCTCTACGACTATCTTTTTCATATCAACTACCCATTAATTATGCTATTTATTGTTTGTTTAACATGTAGAAGTCTAAGGCGATTGCTTCACAGCATTAACCCTAACAAGTAATTATACAGAAAACTTAGAAACTAACAGCAATCGATTTTTAAAAAAAGGGGGAAAGGATATTGACATATTGTGTCTTAAGATTAGGGCCGGACAGAGAGAACAAAACGACATAGGTCGGTCTAACAACTTTTTTTGAATTTTAAACGCTCCCAGACACTATCATCGAGGAGGCAAGCCTTTTGTTGAAGAATTCCGACGCCGGCGTCGAGACAAATCTCAAGCTTGACCATGCGACCGGCTGGTTCACGTCCTATCTAACTCCCCGGAGCCGCTGGACTCGTTTCCCGACCACGAAAATCCTGACTCTATGTCACATCGGTCGGTCGGAGACTATCACCGAGCCGTCCCTCCCTCTACCTCGAAGCTCTGGCTGCTTTCTCCGATGAACTACGGTTCACACTTCCGCTGGACGACTCCGTTTCCGGCGAGATCGACTTGCGGGTATCTCAATCCCAACGGCGAGAGTTTTCGGTCACCGTCGCGGCTCGCCGGCTGCCACAGCGCTCTATTAACCAACAGTGAGGTCCCTTTGAATAAAATCCCGGTGAGCAGAGATCTAAGTCATTCCGACCGGCGAACCTTCTCTCTCCCCTCCAAAGACGATATCATCGTCGGGGAAGAAGCCGTCTCGGACTTCACGCCTGAAGAAATCCTCCTACTCCATCGTATCTTCATCCCTGAAGAAAGCGAGGAACTCCCGGCGGATACAAGTCGGAGCCGCCTCCTGTGCCTTCGCCTCTCTCAAGCTTCATGGTTAGGCTTCTACCTGAAGATCCTTGCCTCAAAAGACCCCGAACCCAGGTTATCTTCAGATCGAATTGGATCCTCGCCGCCGTTGCGCCGTAGATGTCCCACCTCAAAGCTCCGACTTAGGATAGACGGATCGGAGTTCTTCCCGGGTAAATCCCAGAGATCAATAGCAACCCTACTCAACTTCTATTTGTCGAAGATTCTATGGCGGACGGAAGCCATAGACGCCGAGATGCCGGTAGACGCCGAGGGAAGATCTTCCTGTTCTATCGCAGCAAGGAGGAACAAGATCGGAGCGGAGGAGCGTTGGATGCGGCGCCCTTTCCGGTGCACCGGGACACGCCGTGGAGCTCCGCCGCCGCCGCCGCCGCCAGAGATAGCCACATCTCCTCTCGTGGGAAGAAGAAATCTTGCTCATAAGTGGGCCCTACAGCTTTCTAAATGGGCCACATATACTCTTGGCACTGAATTGGGTTTCAGGACCCTACAGACCTCCACATGAGCTAAGTACATCTTAGGTACTGGAATGGACTTATGTGGCCCAATCAAGCTTTGCAAGCTGAAGCCCACCACAACTATCATGATCTGCTATCAAATGATGCTAATGGTTTTGCCATATACTCACTTTTCCTCTTGTCGCGGACAAGAGAGATTTTTTTCACTTATTGCGAAATATGTATTAATACTATGTTTCCACCGTGTGAATATAATATTTTTTCTAAATTTACCCTATAGGGAGACATTATGTTTACTGAAATCCTTCAATATGAAGATAAATACGGTGTTTTTCTACTTTACGAAAAAAACGCTAAGTGGATCGCGATTACGGCAGTAGGAGATCAAGTCTTGGCTCTCTTTCTTTTGGCATCCAAACTCCCGTTTACCTCGGGGTTCGTTAGTGCTTTTACTCGTCTTTCTTGTGACCACCCTTTTCAGGGATTTTCGGTACAAGTTGAGATTCTCCAAATACAGCGGATACTTTGTATTACGCACGGTATTGTATCTCCCGAAGGTCGATCATCAAGCATCGGTTAACCTTGCACCACTTCGAGTGGGATATCCCCGCGGCGTATTCCGCAATTTCAAATTCTAGTAGTTTCAACTTAGTAGAGTATCAATTTAGACTTATGTCTTGTTTTCGATATTTATTGTACCTTAATATTATCCGGATAATGTGGATCATTAGGATTGCATTACTCCGAAGTTATCTTTTCCCATGTAAAAGCGACGGTTCTCATCCGGCTCTATGTTCCAGAGAGTCTGAAAATCGTTAATCTAATATATGGAGTTTGATGACGAAATAAAAAAGAACTGCAATTGATTTTTTTATATCTACCATAGTTTAAAATTCGCAGTATTTTGTTTTTTTCGTTGCATTAACGGTTAACCGATTTATATAAAAACATACAGTTTTGATTTTATGTTTCCCGTTGTTATTCAAACGAATAAAATCCTTTTTGCCTGAACACCATATAGGACTGGCCATGTTTTCATAACATTGTTATGATTATGGAACCTATGAAGAAATAAATATCTAAAACTATCTCTGTATACGAACCCCAAGCAAATTTTTTTGGCTTCTTCGTAATATATAGAAGAATTGAGATTAAGGAGACTAATGGCGAAAGATGGAATAAATTAAAAGGAGAGGGAGATATACACATTTTAGATATCTGGCAGTAAATGTGATTTTTTTTGTTAAAGGGTTTTAATAAATGTGAAATTACATTCAGTTTCAACTTTCAACTTTTTCAATATATGAGGGGTAATTTATATATATATATATATATTTCATTTTCACTAAAAATAGATTTTAAATAGTTGGAAACTATTTTTAATATAAGCTTTTAACAAAATTTCTTTCTTTTTTCTAGTAATGTAAATATTTTGTAGTTGACTAATTGAATAGCCCTTAATTTCAAATAATTAATACAATAAAACTAAAATGTGCTTCGCCACCAATGAGATGATAAATAGTTTTAGAAATATTAAAGATGGCTTGTAGATTAACTCACAGAAAGTTGTCTCCCAATTATAATTAACCACGTCACAGTTTGGCCCACCATATTTTGACAGTCCAATTATCAAAACATGGTTAATTAGACTCTCTCATAAATTGACCGCAGAGTCATCTTGCCAATAAAAAATTTAAAATGAGTAGGAAACAGAAGTTTAGTAAATGCATCAACTAACTAACTGTTGATCATGTAATGTTTTAATCAAACTACTGACAATCCGATCTCGAACAATATGATAATCCATTTCCACGATCACAAATGGCAAACTGGGTTGCTCTGTATACAGACTCTACAGAGGAATGAGAAATAGTTTGTTATTTTTTAGATTTTCATGAGATGAGAGTGTTTCCAAGGAACATACAATAGCCAGAGGTTGATATCCTTGTGTCAGAGCAAGAACCCCAATATGTATTAGTGAAACTATATAGAACCAAGTCATTATCACCCGAGTAAAATATACCATTACCAACAATGCCCTTAATATAATGCAGAACTTTGTGAATGGCCCGCAAGTGTGTAGGTTTTGGTGCTGAAATGAATTGGCACAACTTGTTGACAATAAAAGTGATATCAGGACGAATAATGGTGAGATACATAAGCTTTCCTACTAATTGTTGATAAGAACCTGGATCGTCAAGCAAAGGTTCATCACTATCTTGAACGAGTTTAACACTTGGTTCCATTGGAATACTGCAATGCTTGCAGGCTAGTAAACCAGTTTCATCTAATAATCCCAACACATATTTTCTCTTACATACGGAAATTCTAGAGGCTGATCGTGCAATCTCTTAACCGAGAAAGTACTGTAAATTACATAAATCTCGCAACTTGAAAGCTTTCTACAAATCTTCTTTAAGTTGTTCAACTTCAGTGTCATCATTACTAGCAATCACAATGTCATTGACATAAACAAGTATTGTTATATACCTGCCATTAATATTGCGTACAAAAAGAGTATGATCGGTATGAGACTTTTGAAAACTTAAAGACATTAATGTGGTACTGAATTTAAGAAACCACTGTCGAGATGCTTGCTTTAAGCCGTAAAGAGATTTTTGTAACTTACAGACTGCATTTGAAGGAAGAGTTTCTCCATCTTTAGGAGTATAACCAGGAGGAAGTTGCATGTAAATCTCTTTATTAAGATCATCATTAAGAAACACATTTGAGATATCTGGCTAATGAAGATTCCATTTCTTTGTAGCTGCTATAGCCAATAATATTTTTATTGTAGTCATTTTGGCCACAGGAGACAATGTGTCCACAAAATCGACTCTTTTTGTTGCGTATATCTTTTGGCAACTAATCTTGCTTTGTAGCGTTCCAGACTTCCATGATCATTGAATTTTACTTTGTAAACTGATATGTTATTAATCACTCTTGATTGTCAATGAATTACATTGATGAGTTTATATACTAAGACAGTATTGAGTCGGTTTATAACATACTGGTTTACAATATTAATCTCAATTGTATGGTTAACATAACCAGAGTCTAATACCAATAATACATTAATACTCAACAAACTTTTTGAACTTCTTCTTCACGACTTCACCCTCTATTACCGCCAAATACGTTCTTTAATCTATCGTCTCCTTGTTTTTTTTACCTTTTCCAAATGCATAACGTCTGTCTACTAGAGTCCTTGATTGTATACTATAAACTTCATCATGCAAGTCTTTGGCAGAGACAGACACACATGCGGTGGAAGAAGTTTCCAATTTTGTCTCTCTCTCTTACTCTGTTTTATTTCCGTTATTTGGTATTTTCATTTTGTTGTTGCTCAACTGTATTTTCTCTTCGTGAGTAGGATCGATCTAAAATTGGGAAAAGTTGGCATTTGAAACTTCCACAAATGCCAAGTGATTTCGTAGGCTTTACCGTGTTAAACGGACCAAATAACTCCAATTCGTCTCTAGTGTCACCCTTGGTGCCGTTGTTGGGGTTTGATCAAAACTTCAAAAGTTTGGCACGTCTTCATATATATAAACAGGTGAAGAACGTCTTCATATTTTGTTTTCTCAAAAGGCAGCAAACGTCCAACTTTAAGATGATGCGTTATATTTAGACCTGGTATGAATTTTTTCTTAAAAGGATTTGATTTATGACTTAACGATAAAGCGTTAAAAGTCAATATTTAGTATGTTTATCATTAGAGATTGTGACACAAATTTGTTTTATTGGAGCATAAACCTCGAGGGGCAGTAACAAGAACCAACTACCTTTAGTTGCCTATACGTATTTGCTTGCATGGTAATGAATCTTAAGAACTTGTCAAAGTTAAACCAGAGACATGACATATCATTACATATTGTCCATTCATCATGTTTTGCCCATTAGCAAGAGCTGCGATGATGTTTCCTGAGCCAAAAATATACATGTAATGTTGTTTATAGGTTGAAATAAAATTTGAGGATTTGGACTAAATTTGGTTATTTTGACTTGAAATTCAAGAATTTGAGATTAGTCAAAACCACGATGTCTTGAAATGTGGTGTTAAAGTTGATTAATGGTACTATGGCAGGTCCAAAATGCTTGATTAACAAGAAATTGAGGGATTTTAGATATATATATATATATATATATATATATATATATTCACTATTTCCCATAGACAACAAATATACAAAAATGTAAATGTTAAAAAAAATTTTGAAAAGAAGAACCCAATAAACCTGCGCGTAAGAAATGCTAAATGATAAATCCAATAAAATGGAATCATCCCAAATCGTTAATCTAAAATTCTAAATACCTCTAGGTTACCGGATCGGGACTGAATCACAGTTAGACCAAATCTGACCGAAAATTTCGGTTTGGTTTTGCTAGCACTCTGTTCTGTTGCCTCAACAAGCGAACAATATAGTAGCACGTCGTCTTTTTCTCACTTCGTCTTCTCAAGAGCTCAGTCTCTGTTTCGCCGTCGGTACCTTCCCACAGCTCTCTTCTAACCAATTATTTCTTCCATCTTCTTATGCGCCTTCCTTTTCCATCTTAGTCCTTCTCCTTATAAACTCGTCTCTAGAAATGGCTCTTCCGCTCGGGAAGCTAACTATCATCATCGGTGCAGGTCAGTGGACTTATGGTCTATTTATTTTATCAGTGATTAATTTGGTCATTGCTCGAATTCTCCTCAGTTTTCTCTATTGTTTTTTTTCGCAATAAGAGGATGAGAAAATAGGGTTTTTGATAAACCCTTTGGTTCCTATAGAAATGTTCAGTGTCCATGACTGGCTCCAAAGTTTAAGACTTTTTGATCTTTCAGTGTAGTTTTCGTATGTGTATTCGGATTAAAGCTTTAGCCTGAGTACAGCGGAATTTGTGGCTCTCTGAAAACTTTAACTAGGGAGGAGAAGTTTAGTGTTTAGTTTCTCTGTGAATGCACTTACAATGATCATTACATATTGTAAACTTGCTGAATCGATTGATTCAAGTGTAAAAGCTTAATGTTCATACAACTTACTGTATTGTGTGTTTTTCCAAACGTTACTTCAGGACTTGTTGGGTCAGTGTTTGCTAAAGAAGGGGGCTTACCAGATGTCTCGAATTTGGTCACGGGCGCTCTTAAGGTATTTAAACTTCTATTTTCTGGAAAAGATTGGCGATTTCATGTGCATATTGGTTTAAAAACATGGGGCAATGGTTTTGTTTCTCTTGACAGATGGTTTTTAAACAACTGAAACAAGAAGAACCTAGCAAATCAAGTAGCAAGCCCCGCAATGATGCACTTTCGGCACAGGTTAGTTTCGCATTAATATGGACTTGTTGAGGACTTTGATTTGTTGTGAATCAATAGTCTCTTGCCTGAGCTCTTATTGTTTTGTAGGTTGACAGTCTTAGGCATGAATTGCAGTTGCTGACGTCAAACAGACCTATCACTATTGTTACAACAGCAGGATCAGGTCCTCTGGAGTTCTTAGTTTTTTTATACTGAAGTTTTGTATTCCTCTTCTGCTCTAAAAATGACAAAATTGGTTTGATAATGGAGCTTGGAGATGGAATTTGCACATTAATTTTCTGGATTTTTGAATCCTTTTTATCTCTTTTGTTACTTTTCTCACATCAAACAAGACAGACTTAAGTTCTGATCAGTGGCTTTTCTTCCGAGCATTAGCAAGTCATTTCATTACAGTAACATCATTCTTTATTTACTGTTAATCGAATCTCGGAAGAAAACAGTTAACAATTTCCTTCAATTCACAGGTGGTAGAAAGTATTGTTTGATTATTATCATTGGGGTGATAGGCTACGGATATGTGTGGTGGAAGGTAATAATACTTCACCATACCTGATCTACTTAGACGTAGTTATTTGTTCATTTAAAGTGCTGTTGGCTAGTCAAAGATTTTGTATTTTGGAAAACATTTCATTACGTTCTCTTTGCCAATTAGTCTGACCTGATTTATTTGTTTGTAGTTTCTTTCTCTCTTTTGAAAACTTACTCTTCACTGATTTACTCTGCAACATTCTCAGGGCTGGAAACTTCCAGATTTTATGTTTGCGACAAGGCGCAGCTTATCAGATGCATGTAATAATGTTGGCAACCAGATCGATGGTTTTTACTCATCGCTCTCGGCAAGTTCTTACTTCCCATATTTTCTCTAGAGCTCTTAAAGACTATTCGCTTACTAAGTTTTCTTGAATTGACTACTGTACTCTATTCTATCAGTTATGATGGTTTCTTTCGTGACCTAATCCATCCAAATGATCTAGTACAATTTAGTGAAACTCAAATCAAGTGCAGAAGATCAATATTTGTCTCATTTTTCTCTGTTAACATTTCATGACAGGGTACAAAACGGGAGTTAAGTTCAAAAATGGACAGGATGGATCGTAGTTTGGATGCAAATACAGAAATTATTCAAAAAACAGGACGAGAGGTATGTTAAATTGAATGTACACAAAGAATTCTGTTTCACTGTGTTGTCGAGGTTTTCTGATGATTCTCACCGTTTTCTTTATAATCTATCAAAATGTTTAGGTGATTGAACTACGGGATGGTACAGTAATTATGAAGGATGACGTTAGGTCTGTTTTCGACGCTGTTGAAACTCTGGTGAGAAAGTTGAACTAATGCATTATATTCACCAGTTTATTCTCCCTAAAAGCAAAAAAAGAGATATGATCTTGTGATCTTCATAATTGTCAGGCAAGCAAAGTCTATCGCATTGAGGAAAATCAGGTAACATTTGCACAGTTGGAGAATTTTTTTTGTTCATCAGGCATTGTATTTATTGAATTTGAATCTCTTTGCCATTCATAAAGGATATCACGCTTAGAGGAGTTGGGGCTCTGCATGCTCAGTGTAAGGAGAACATAAGAATTCAACAGTCCAAACAGGCATGAGCCTTCTCCATTTTGCAGCACATTTTAGGCAAATGACCACATGATGTACATTTCATCTTATTTTACCCAGACTTCTTTTATGTTTAGGCTTTGCCATCAACTTCATCAGTGCCAGCCATTGCGGCAGCTCCTATGACACCATCGTCAAGGGTAAATGACTAGATCTATCATCTTGTCTCACAATAAATTTCAACTCTTCATCATGTTATGGGATTGTTACTGGTTTTATTCTGTTCTATTGATTAATTCTCTCTGGTGTTTTGATGTAAGCAGACTCTGTCTTTGCCTCCTGTTTCTACCTGTGAATCCCAGTCGCCATCAACCCCTAATGGAGCTCAACAGGTTTGTTCTATCTTAAAAACCAGAGTTGTTGATGAGAAACTAAATTTCGTTGTACAAACTGACGTTTCTCATTTGGACAGTCACGTGGTCCGCTTCTGCACATGCAATCTATATCTGGTTTGAAGGTAAAGATTCTTGATCTCTTCCCTACCCCTCAAGTTCTGAGCATCAATATGCATCAAACATAACCTAAAACAATCTTCTATAAACTCGGGTACTAGGACATAAGTGAAAGCTCTAGCAGCGGTCAGAATTTTCCAAATGGAACATTTTCAGGGGGAAACAGTGCATCAGGCTCGAGTTCGGGCATATTTGGTAGATTCTCAATACCAAGAATAGTGAGGACTCATAGTGCGGTCAACAGAGTGCCTACTAACTGAAGAGAGAGTATGCGTTTAAATATTATGATTAGCAAACAAATGGGCATGTGTATCTAGTTGAGGATTTGGTTAGATTTTGCTGTTTTTTCATATGCATGGAGACATTGTTAAATGGTGCATAATTTTTGTGGGGATGCAGCTCATATTTAAATGGGTTATAACTTATACGTCACAATTATATTTAAATGTTCTTTGATAAGGTATGTTCAGTTGAAAGAGCTTTTGGATATAAAAGCTATTATGATGAGAGGAGATTTGAAGTTATCTTCACATTTAGAGAAAACGTTCCTCTATGGCGAAATAACCCTAAGTTACTGAGTTAGAGAAGGAGAAAATGCTAAAGAAGTTGATCCTTGTTCATTGATTTTTCTAAGATACAGCATATTATATACTATAAAAAATAAAAACCAACTTGAAAATGCTCTTGAATTGGAGAATAGCAACAACAGCATTAACGAGGCAGAAAAGATATCAAAACCTAAAATGAAATGCCATGATTTTGGTCTTGAGAAGAAGGATGTGGTTGATTCAAAGATGATGGTCGTTATTATTAAAATCAAATTTGAAGAAGAAATCAGTGATTGCTCAAAATGTTTGAATTTGGCAAAAGATTATCAATGGTTAAAACATAGTGGCATACCTCAGACTGGTGAGAATGTTGACAAGTTCTTGAGAAGGTATTCAAAGCTCTTCCAAATGTGACTAAGTGTTCCGGAATTATGTTAAGTTGTCTTTGACTCGGTTTTTGGTTCTCATTTGTTTATCCAAATACGTTTTGAAGAAGTAGATGCAATATTTGAGATTCTGCAATTTGGAAACTGGAAAACAAAACTAAGATTTGGCTGTTGGAGATTCTCAATCCAAGTAAAGAAAATCAGTTTTAGGGATTTAAGTTGAAAAGAAACAAGCAATTCAATGAAGCTAATGAAACTTTTGCTTCTAATGGTTTATTAATATTTTTGGAGAATCAGAAGTTGCAACATTTGAGGGAAAATTCTCAAAAACCCAAGTAGTCTGATGCAGGAACATGAGCTCAAAATCAGCCATGTGAGTCTTTCATCTCTTGCTAGAAACAACTTTAAACACGTCTAAATGGTAGCATCTCATGCTAGTTGCTCAGCACTTGAGGGAAAATAATGATCTCGTATCTTCCAAGTTGCTTTGGTTGTTTCCAAGTATAATCACTTCACAACTCTCACATTAACTTAATCAAAGATGACATAATACAATCTCTTATCACTTCACGCATTAGGAAATGCAATATGTAAGTATGGGAAGCTTTAGTAGAGTAGAAACAATGTTATCGACCAATGGACCAGCCTTTTTATTCAATACAAAAAGGAAAAGAAGAGACGGCCAGACAAAACCATCGTCGACCTCTTATATAAACTGAATTACGAAATGGCAGAGCAACAAGCTGATTACTTGTGACATATATAACCCATTTAAATATAAGCTGCATCCCTACAAAAAATTATGCACCATTTATGACAGTCTCCACTAAGCAAAGGGGCCGAGCATAGAATCAGCATAATCTATTCAAATCCTCTACTAGCACACACCCATTTCTGGTTTGTTGATCATCATATTTGAACTATCGAACTCTCTCTTCAGTATTTATTGACAAGCCACTATTGGGGTCCAATCGAGTTAGTAGGCACTGTGTTGTTGACCACACTACGACTCCTCCCTATTCTCGGCATTGAGAACATACTAAACAGGCCTGAACTCGCACTCCCCGTGGTTTCTCCAGAATGTGTTCCATTTTCGCTTATATCCTGAGACCCAAGTGTATAAAAGAAGATTGTTTTAGGATTTAGGTTTGAGCGATGTTGATGTTTGAGACTTGAGGGAAGCGGAAGAGGAAAATAATATTAATATTTACCTTCAAACCAGACATAGATTGAGTGTGCTGAAGTGGAGCACGTGACTGTCCAAATGTGACGTCAGTATTTCACTAAAACCAAGTTTAGATTCTAATCCAAAACTCTAGTTTGAGATAAAACTAACCTGTTGAGCTCCATTAGAAGTTGAAGGCGACTGGGATTCACGAGGAGAAGCAGGAGGCAAAGACCAAGTCTGTAATAGAACAGAAATATCAGTAACGATCCCAATAACGTGATGAACAGTTGATATTCATCATGAGACCAGATCAAAGATTTAGTCATTTACCCTTGACGATGGTGTCGTAGGAGCTACCTCGAGGGCTGGCACTGATGGAGTTGACTGCAATGCCTAAACATATAAGAAGTGTGGGTAAATAAGATGAAAATGAAGATTATGTAGCCATTTCACTAAAATGCACTGCACAATGAAGAAGGCTCATGCCTGATTGGACTCTTGAATTCTTCGGTTATCCCGACACTGAGCATGAAGAGCCCCAAGTCCTTTAAGCGTGATATCCTTTATGGATAGCAAACAGATTCAAATTCAATCAACACAACACCCGATAGACAAAACAATTCTCCAACTACAACTGTGACAAATGGTTACCTGATTTCCCTCAATACGATAGACTTTGCTTGCCTGAAAATTATGAAGATTACAAGATCACCTCTTTTTATTTTATTTAGGGAGAATAAAACTGGTGAAAATATATGGAATCGCTAAATTTTCTCACCAGAGTTTCAACAGCATCAAAAACAGACCTAACATCATCCTTCATATTTTCTGTACCTTCCCGTAGTTCAGTCACCTAAATATTAAATTATCAATAAAACAGATAGAATCATCAGAAAACCTTGACAACGCAGTGAAACACAAGTATCTGTGTACATTCAACCTAACATACCTCGCGTCCTGTTTCTTGAATTATTTCTGTATTTGCATCCAAACTACGACCCATCCTGTCAATTTTTGAACTTAATTCTCGTTTGGTACCCTGTCATGAAATGTTACGAGAGACAAAATTGATGTTCTGTAGCTGATTTAAAACATGTACTAGATCATTTGGATGGATTAGCTCACGAAAGGAACCATCATAACTGATAAGAAAACAGTTCATTGGTCGAATCAAGAAAAATAGTAAGCGAACATCTTTAAGAGCACAAAAGAATGAATATATGGGAAGTGAGGACTTGCCGAGAGGGATGAGTAAAACCCATTAATCTGGTTGCCAACATTATTACATGCATCTGATAAGCTGCGCCTTGTAGCAAACATAAAATTTCGAAGTTTCCAGCCCTGAGATTGTTGCAGAAGAAATTAATTGCCAAGGAGAACCAAATGAATTGTTTTCCAAAATACAAAATCTTGACTAGCCAACAGCACTTCAACCGAGCAAGTAACTATTATTACCTTCCACCATATGTATCCGTAGCCTATCACCCCAATTAAAATGATGTAACCATACTTTTTACCACCTGGAAATTGAAGGAAATTGTTAGCTATTGGCTTTCAAGCTACAATTAACAGTAAACAAAGAATGATGTCACATTATAATGACTTGCTAAGGAAAGATTAGAACATAAGTCTGCCTTCTTTGATGCAGAAAAATATAACAAAGGAAGAATAAAAGCCTGAAAGAAAATCTCGAAAACCATGGCCAAAAATAAAAGCAAATGTCAGAAATTGAGAAAGGGTCTAGTGTCATGTTCATATCAGTAAAATAGCCACACACCAGTTCGGTCATTTTTCAGAGGTAGAAGATCAGAGCAGAATGAATACAAAACTTCAACATAAAAAACTCTAGAGGACCTGATCCTGCTGTCGTAACAATAGTGATAGGTCTGTTCGAAGACAGCAACTGCAATTCATGCCTAAGATTGTTAACCTACAAGAAAATTAGAGATCAGACAAGTAAATCTAAGTCCTCCACGAGTCTACCTTATCCAGTTCTACTTAATAACTTATCCTCGTCAATACGTAGATTAATCTCAAACCAACCTGGGCCATAAGTGTATCATTGCGCGGCTTGCTAGCTGATTTGCTAGGTTCTTCTTGTTTCAGTTGCCTAAATACCAGCTATCAAGAGAAATAAACCATTACCCCATTATTCAAAATAGCATCATACACACAAGGGATTACAAAGCCTAACTATTTTTGAAGTCAGAAGATTAGTAAACATATAGAAAACTATACCTTAAAAGCACCCGAGACAAAATTCGATACATCAGGTAAGCTCCCTTCTTTAGCAAGTACTGACCCAACAAGACCTAAAGTAAGAGCAAGTTAATCGATACAGTAAGATATAAATGGGTAAAAATCCATCATTGTTGATGCATTCGCAACAAATCAAACACAAAATTCTCCTCATAGAGAATAAAAATCATCCCTTTGTTCAATTTCCGATACTACGCCACAGATGAAAACCAACCCAATGAGCACAATTGAAGATCAAAAGCCTTAAAATTCGTGTTGAAGAAGACTCGATGATAGAGAGACAGTTAAAAAACAGTGATCATTCTACAGGAATCAAAGGGTTTATGAAAAACCTTTCTCATCCTCTTATTGGAATTACCCATCAACGAATCTATATCAGAACCCAAGGACAATTCAAGCATTGAAAAATGATTCAGTAATAGAAGAAAAAAACCCCACAGTAATGCACGGACCTGCTCCGATGAGGATTGTGAGCTTTCCGAGCGGAAGAGCCATGCCTAGAGACGACTACTCAACCTTGAGAGCTTGTAAGGCGAAGGACTAAGATTGCAGAGGAAGCCGCATAAGAAGATCGAAGACAGAATTGGTAGAAGAGAGCTGCTGAAAGGTCTCGTCGAGAAAGATGCGGTCTTGCGACGACGGAGGGAGGCGGAGGAGAGAGAGAGGAAGAGCAACTCAAATTTCTCTTGTCGAGGCGACAGTGTTCCTCAAGTGACTTGAGAAACAATTTTTTTATTTTCTCATTTTTATTTTATTATTTATTTTTATGGGCTGAGAATATCAAAATGGGTATGCAAAGGCCTTAAGAATATGCTCTAAGAAGGTGCCCATGACCATAAGGTTGATTTTTGCTAATTCAATAAAGATTTATTTTTTCTTGGTTAAGGTTAAGACTTTGACCAACTCGAAATAGAACTTAGAGCAATGACAAATTACAAGGTATGAGAAAGATTACATTCTTTATACTATGTGGCTTTGTTATGAGCTTTATAGAGATGTCCTAGTAATCATGAGTTATGGTCTTGTGAATCAAAATGAAAAGCTTTGCAAGATTAAAGGCTCCTATAACTAAGATTTAGCTATTTTTCAAATAAAATGTTCGAGGTTCAAAGGACCTTTTGCTACATAAAAGGACAAAATCTTTAACGGAAAAAGCAACAATCCTAAATAGAAACATGATCGGCAAAGAGTTTTCCCAAAATATGAAAATCCTAAATACAAACAAAAAAATAATAAAAATTTCGGATATGAATAAACAAGAAAATAAACTATACATTAGTTGCTAAAAAGTATCTAAATATGAGAGACACTCTTTGAGAAGTGCCTAATCAAACAAAGACATATTTGATGGCCCACCTTCCGAAACTATACACCTACCTAATCCCTAAAACGTTGTTCCTAAGCAAAAATAAATTGATATTCTAAAAATGTTGTGCTTTAACTTAGAGAGTGAGGTTGTTACCACCAACCCAAAAGGGAGAAAGAATATGCAGCAGAGCCTGAAGAAAATATCACAGTTTCAACAAGCTAACCAACCCTTGAAGAAAATTAAAGATAACCTCAATAAGAAAATTTATATATGATTTTCAACAAAACATATACAACATATCCAGGTGAAGTATCAATAATTATACATGTGTTGAGCCAAACACAAGGCATTCTACTTTTCTTTTGGGTTCCAAAAACTGGAAAACAACCTTTTTTACAAAACATAATGAGCTTTTTTGATCGATGCCTTATTGCCTTAAGCGTTGGGATTCCAAAAGGTCCAAAAACGTAAATTGAATAAAATCAACACGTCCGGTAACACCTTCCTCGCAAGACCCCTGTGTACATTCACTATCTTCATCGATGTTTCCGTTTCATCAGCTATCTCAGGCGAGAGTTCATCGGAAGTCACCGTGGGCTCCAGCGTTTTAGGGATTTTTTCTTGGCTAAGTTCTCGCTACTGGTGAGCTGATCTTCGAAGGCGTCTATGATCTGGTGGATGAGCTCACGGTTGGGTGATGAATCCCATCTAAACCAGTAAGTGGTATAGCAATCGAAACAATCACAATCCCGTTTATGACTTCTCTTATTCTTCTTCTTCTTCTTGATAGGTTCAGTGGTGGTGGTGGTGGTTGTGTTGAGTGACCAGGTGATTAAGTAAGCAAAAACTTCCCGATCTCCGGCTGAGAGAGCCGAGACCAGAACGAGAATCACAGTGGGGAGAAGAGAGAGACATGAGTCATCTCCATTCGAAGGTGGAAGAGGAGATGGGTGCACTTTACCTTTCTTCTTTGCTTTCATGGCTGATTTTGAGGAACAACAAACAATCTTTTTACAGAATGAGAGGAGAGAGTTTTCTTTGTTTGCTGCGTTTTAATGGCTTTGGCAGATAAGAAGAAACAGAGTATAGCGTAGTTTTCATGTTTAGACCACCTCCAACCCAAAGCTTTTTACCGTCTCAACATATTAAATTTAAACGAAAAAAAGAAAAAATTGGTAAAGTCGATACGTATCAGTGGAGAGAGTGACAGATGGCTGTTTTCTGTTGGCCACATTGAAAGAAATTTTTTTTCTCTTCCTTTCTTTCTCTTTCTTCTCTCTCGTTTCTCTTTTTCTTCTCTCCTTTCTCATATTCTTACACGTGGCTGTTTTAAAATAATTAATTATTATTAAATATATAATTAAATTAAACTAATGACACTCTTACCAATATCATCATTGAGGATGCTCTTATTTAGTTTACTCACATTTATATCTACGGCCCACCTCTATCGCGTATGCCTCACGTCCCTTTTTCAAAATAAATTCAATCAATTCTTTCTTTTTGACAAATTCAACAACTTATTATAGACGTTAAAAAAAAAAAAAGTTCTTAAAAATAAAAGAGTGAATTAGTTCTTTGGTAGGGTGGTCACTAAACGGATTGTATATCTTGCATTTTTTTTTGTTTCGGAGTAAAACAGATTGTATCTCGGATCAAATTTTGATTTTGACCACCTCTACTCTAATAGTTTCCACAAAAATGAATGGATTTTTTTTGGTTTTTTCATTCATTTTCTTCATTTTTAACAAACAAATATAGTTAGCAATAAGAAGATTAATTATAAAGATTATTATATTTATTTAATAATGAAAAAGAAGAGTTTTAAGAAGATTGAGAGCTTCCAGAAGAGAATCAAGTTTGGAGATCCAAATTCCAAAGGTTAAACATAAGTTTGGAAAGTGGCGATAGCAAGTGGAATGTTCTGTAAATGAAAATGGGTAATAAGCAAGGTGAACAGAATCTCTAATCCCTTTATTACATGATCGGTTTTATAGGTTTGACTACGCGATATCTAAAACGTTCGATAACTGATGATATATTTAGAAATGTGATTTGTGGATATACTGACTTGCCCGATAAATTTTGTGCGGCGTGTCATGTCCACTATAAACATGCATTGTAGATAGTGACAATGATTCCAAATTCCAGACAATAGCAATTAATGTTAGTTAGCACCCGGTTGGACTCGTGTTTACTAGACTTGCGTGCATGAACGGATATTGAATGGCTTAGGAATTCAAGTCTTTTGGTACTGGAGCCAGTGAGTTGAAAGTGTTTACTTAACGCTTACAAGAGTTCATGTGAAATTGTGAGAGTACTTGTTTTCATAGATTATCTTTATATTGGCGAGACATCCACATACCGTATTGTGATTTATCTTCTGATAAATTTGATGAAAGTAAAGATTATAAAAAATTATAATTATACTATCTTGAAAATAATATTAGTAGATATATTATCTTTTATAGAGATGAAATCATTTACGTTTTTTTTTCTAAATTAAGATAAACATGAATGTAAATAATATATTTAGAGATAAAGCTAAATTTTCTAAACTAAATATTGACATTTATCAACCATCTTCTAGATCTCCTAATATATTCTCTAATAGCCAAAAATTATCCTCCAATAGTTATCATTCATATTATATATTTATTACTCCACAAATTATTTATCTTGTTGCTCGGAAAATTAATATTCCATTCTTTGTTAAAAAGATAAAGTATAAACCTATAACTTACCTATTGTACCTAATATAATGGTTTATGAAACAAGAACAGTATTCTTTATAATATATCCATCTAGTGAATTTCACAATGCTCTCAACAAAAGATATTTATCTAGGAAAATTTGATATATCATCAGCTAATGAGATGAGATCATTTGTTTAAAGGTAAACAATAGTTGGAAACCCTTGAACAGGCGACTTGTAAATTGAATAATACTATTATTTGCAATAACCCTTCACTTAACCATACCAACAGAATTTGGCAAACACATAACCTTTGGAGACGTCAAAAGACTCAAAATTCGACAATTGTCGTCCTTAACCATTCGCTCATATAAAATGAACGCAATTGTGAGACATTTGCATCCAAACCCGATCTTTCATACTTCCTCTAATTCGACGACGACAATGCCATCGTTTTCTTCGTCCCTCTCCTACCCAACCTACCGTTCCCACACCTCCTCGGCTCCATTCTTGTCGAATCATCATCATTCTTCGCTCATCAACGGTGACCCACGCCGGTCACTCTCCTTCCTCTCCGCTTCTCCTCAGGGGTTGAATCGAAATGAGCTCACATGTGTTAGATCGCAGAGGAAGTCTGTTCAGAGTTCTGTTGTCGTTCAAGATGGTAACTTTATTTGGGATTTGACTTGGGGATATATTGAAGATTGGATATGTAGGATTGATTTCAGTAGGTCATAAAAGTCTCTGACTTTATACAAAACACTGCATGTAATGTTCTCTAATGTGGTTACTATTGGTTTTAGGTGATTTAGCCACCAAGTCAACCCCGGCTGAGGAATTGAAGTTAACGATTCCTTCACTAGAAGAAGACAAGGTTGCAATAGAGTCTGATGGTGGTGGAAGCCAGTCAACAGTTAGTATTACGGTGGTCGGAGCTTCTGGTGATCTTGCCAAGAAGAAGATATTCCCAGCCCTTTTCGCACTTTACTATGAAGGCTGTCTTCCTGAGGTAATAACATTCCTTTCTTTCTTTCTGATGATATGATTGTTATATTGATTGATGTGGTAAGCTGTTTTTGGTTGCAGCATTTTACAATATTCGGCTATGCAAGGAGTAAGATGACAGATGGTGAACTTAGAGACATGGTCAGCAAAACACTCACATGTAGAATTGATAAGAGGTGATTACTGTGGCTTTTATAATACTACCAAGTCATTGGTCCTTGTGGTTTCTTTTTAGTTTGGTACTTTATCAGAGATGGTTTGTTTAAGATTTAACTGTTCATATGATCTTTCAGGGCAAACTGTAGTGAAAAGATGGAAGAGTTTCTCAAGAGATGTTTTTACCATTCGGGTCAGTATGATTCTCAGGAACATTTTGTTGCATTGGACAAGAAGCTCAAGGAGCATGAGGTATTGATGTTTTCCTCTGCTAGTTGTTTTTCTGAAGGCTAGTTCAGGTCATGCTTTACCTTGGTAGGTGATATGATGTAGATTATGGCACCTGGATCTAGAAGTGGGAAAGTATTATTGTTTCTGAAACATCAGTAAAAACTAGAAAAGTTTGGTCTTCTTACTTTTTTTTTGTTAGGTGTCCTTATCCATCACATAACTATTTGCAGGGTGGAAGACTCTCAAACCGCCTTTTCTATCTTTCGATCCCTCCAAATATCTTTGTCGATGCGGTGAAATGTGCTAGCTCATCTGCATCATCTGTAAAAGGATGGACTAGGGTCATTGTCGAGAAACCTTTTGGCCGAGATTTCAAAACCTCGGCTGATTTAACAAAGTCCCTTAA
Source organism: Cardamine chenopodiifolia (assembly GCA_963922655.1). Classification (NCBI taxonomy): domain Eukaryota; kingdom Viridiplantae; phylum Streptophyta; class Magnoliopsida; order Brassicales; family Brassicaceae; genus Cardamine; species Cardamine chenopodiifolia. The sequence continues at coordinate 9,023,971 of OZ000459.1, forward strand.
GCAATACCTTGAGGAAGACCAAATATTTAGGTGGCGATATTGTGCTTATGTTATTGTAAATTTGTATTGGTGATGGTTTTGTATACCTAGCTGATACTGAAAGTTGTTTTACAGGATAGATCATTACTTAGGAAAGGAGCTAGTTGAGAATTTGTCGGTTCTTCGATTCTCGAATCTTATATTTGAACCGCTATGGTCAAGGCAGTATATTAGGAACGTGCAGTTTATATTTTCTGAGAATTTCGGCACTGAAGGACGTGGAGGGTAATCGTTGTTGTCCTTTGACTTTTAGTTTCTCTTCTGTGTTGAAACCTATGTTTTGACACTCTTCTATTTTTTGAATTCAGATACTTCGACAATTACGGAATAATAAGAGATATAATGCAGAATCATCTGCTTCAGATATTAGCTCTTTTTGCAATGGAAACACCTGTTAGTTTGGATGCAGAGGATATCAGAAATGAAAAGGTCTCCTACAGTTTCCTTTCTTATAAATCGGTTGATTTCAAGGTGGTATATTGAAATGTTCGCATCAATTCAGGTAAAGGTACTTCGTTCAATGAGGCCAATACAACTTGAAGATGTGGTGATAGGACAGTATAAGAGCCAGACGACTGGAGGAATCACTTATCCAGGCTATACTGATGATAAAACTGTGCCAAATGGTAGCCTGACCCCAACTTTTGCAGCTGCTGCACTCTTCATCGACAATGCAAGATGGGATGGCGTACCTTTTCTCATGAAAGCTGGGAAAGCACTACACACCCGAAGGTACCAGACTTTGAGTTTTTTTTTGGCAATTTTTATGATTTGCCTTTCTATGAGTAATATATCTAGATTTATTGATACAGTGCGGAGATAAGGGTGCAGTTCCGGCATGTGCCCGGAAATTTATATAACCGGAATTCTGGTAGTGATCTTGACAGGACCACAAATGAGCTTGTCATCCGTGTCCAACCAAATGAATCTATCTATTTGAAAATCAACAACAAGGTCCCTGGTTTAGGAATGAGATTAGATCGGAGTAACTTGAATCTTCTCTACTCTGCAAGGTGAGTTGAGAAATAACAAGGAAGAGCTTTTAAGTTTTCTTTGTATATGTGATTCTCAACTCTATCAAAACTTGTGTTCTTTTTTGCCTATCACATATAGTTTCATATACTCTTTTTTTCTGTTGTAGGTATTCAAAGGAGATCCCAGATGCATATGAGAGGCTTCTGCTGGATGCGATCGAAGGCGAACGCAGATTGTTCATAAGAAGCGATGAACTTGACGCTGCTTGGGCGCTTTTCACTCCATTGCTCAAAGAGATAGAAGAAAAGAAGACAATCCCAGAACCTTATCCTTACGGCAGTCGTGGTCCAGTTGGTGCCCATTATCTAGCCGCAAAACACAAGGTCCAATGGGGAGACCTAAGTCTTGATCAGTGAAAGAGTGGAAGAATCAACCAACATTTTTTTTTGTTCATAGATCCACGTCTGAGAATTCTCATTAATTTGTGTTAAGTTACGAGGGACCATGGAAACTTTCTTCACTTGGGTTTCCTTTCATTTACAGAGATAGAAGTGGGGTTGTTCGATTTTGTATCTTGAATAATAAGTAAGGGTTCTCTTTCTACCCGATTGTTTCTACTATTTCCGATTTCAATGAAGGGAAAAAAAAATCGTTTAGCCTCTGCAAAGACTTGATTAACATGATTTCCTCTATATCACATACCAAAAAGAAAGAAAGAAAGTGTAGCGGTTAGAGCTTGTGTTCTTGATCTTGGAGATCACCTCCAGCACCTTCTGGCCATTCCAGGAACTTATAATGCAGAAGAGACGAAGGTAGGTAAGTCTGATCTGCTGCAGAAGAAGGATCATTGGGAGGATATATATACTCTTTCCCATAGCCAAGATCCTTCATTAACCTGGTTGGAGCGTTCCTAAGGTGTAGAGGCACTCCTTCATTCTGTCCAACCGAGTCCTTCACGACCTTCTGTGCAGTTTCTATTGCTCGGTAAACTGCAATGGATTTAGGAGCCAGGGCCAAGTAAGCGGTGCATTGGGCTAGAATTACATTGCATTCAGGCATACCCAAAAAATGCGAAGCTTGATAGCAAGCAACCGCCTGTGTAAGAGCTGAAGGATCGGCAAGGCCAATGTCCTCGCTTGCAAACCTTATAAGCCTCCTCGCAATGTAAAGCGGCTGTTCACCACCTTCAAGCATTCTAGCCAGCCAGTAGATTGCAGCATTAGCATCCCCTCCTCGCATAGACTTGTGAAGTGCGCTAATGAGGTTGTAATGTTGGTCCCCTGCCTTGTCATAGGCCAAATGTTTACACTGAAGAGCCTCCTTTGCATCATCAATAGACACAATAGCCTCAGATCCAGCTCGAGCGGTAGCCATGGTAGCTGAGATTTCCAAAGCATTCAACGCAACACGTGCATCACCATCGCAGTTGTTAGCCAAGAACTCAATAACGGAATCATTAACCTCAACGCTATTGCATAGTCCTCTCTCGCAATCCTCTACAGCTCGTCTAAGAAGAGTCTCAACATGATTAGGTTTCAAAGGATTAAGAGTAAGAACTCTACAACGAGAGAGCAAAGGAGTAATCAAATGGAAAGATGGATTCTCAGTGGTGGCACCAATGAAAAGGATACTACCATCTTCAATCACAGGCAAGAATGAGTCTTGCTGTGACTTGTTAAACCTATGAACCTCATCCATAAACAACACAGTTCTCTTTTTACCTTCTCGATTAAGCTTCTTAGCACTCTCTACAGTATCTCTAACATCCTTAACTCCACTAGTGACTGCAGATAAAGAGACGAAGCGATACAGAGAAGGATCCTTAGAGGAATTGATGAGAGACTTGGCGATTGAGGTCTTCCCTGTTCCAGGTGGACCCCAGAAGATAATAGAAGGGAGGCGATTGGAATCGACGGCGGAGCGGAGGAGAGAAGCCGGCGAGAGGAGATGGTCTTGACCTACAACGTCGTCGAGAAAGCGAGGACGCATACGCTCCGATAATGGCTGGTGTTGGCGGGAGCTAGATGATGACAACTTGGGGCGTTTACTGGAATCATCACCTGCGACGGGGAATAAGGTTTTGGAATTGGGGCGCTTGCTGGAATCATCAGTCGCGACGGGAATAGGGGTTTTGGGATTGGGGCGGAGGAAGCGGTCGAGTTTGGGCTGTGACGTGGCGGTGCTTGGGTTGGGAGAGCGGTGGGAGAGAATCCAGTCGGTGGCTTTCTGGATGGAATCACCGCCGGTGGCTGTTAAAGCTTCGGCGGCTAAATCGCTGGGGAAACCCATGCTCACTAGCTGCTCCATCTTCTACTTCTACCTCTACTTCAACAGCAAAGCTGTGTTAGTATTAGCATCCTCTTTAGGACTTGAGCATACACTTCAAACCAAACTTTGTTTTTATAAAATAGCAATGTCGTTCCCAGTGCCAAGTTGTTATCACACTTGTCAGATGGAGTAAAGCATCAAATCGGATATTGGGCATGAAGAATAATACACATTGTAACGAATACAAACCAAACAATTTCTGAATCAGAGGTGAGGGCTAAAAGACTCAACATTATTATTTCCTGTGTTCTAATGTGATGGAAGAAATGTGTGTGCAAAGGGACCTATACGTCTAATTCTGAGAAACTAATCTTTACATCTTCAGCTAATCTTTACATGTAAAGATTTTGTACAAAAGAAAAAGAAAATTAAAAGTCATCAGCACGGTGGATCTCCCCCATAAGAATGCGATTGCTAGAGACTTTGAAACCGAGAAGAGCTGGATCTATCTGCCTTCCTTTCTTCCCTTTCTTCTTCCCACCGCCTTTGCTTCCTTCCATTGCATCAGATGACTCTGCTGCCACCTTCTTCATGCTACTACTCTTCTTCAACATCTCACTGAACGACGCCTCTGACGTTGACCCTTTGTTTCCCGCTGCTCCGGATTCCCATCTCACACCTCCTGGTAATATTGTATACAGTGAAATTCATTTTCCATAAATAATGCCCAAAACGACAAAGGATCGTTGAGATATAGATACCTTCAATTCCACTATCACAACTTGCTGTCCTGCTAGCTGTGTCAGGCATATGCTTGAGCAATCCTTCATGCGATGATGAAGAATGGGAAGACGGAGGCCTTCTTAACAATACTGAATCTTGCCCATGTGATGGAACTACCAACCTACAAACAATCGCCTCAATATTTAATCAGCAGGAATATAGTCATATGGGTGCTTTACTTATCTAATCTACAGGTGCTCAACGTCAGAACACAAAATTACCTATCCTTCCTTCTATCTTCTCCAACCAAGTTGTCACTGTATTGGTCTGCAGCAAGCGAATATCAGGATAAGCCATCATAATAACAAAGAAAAATCAACCTTCCAAATCATGATTTCAGGGAAAACGAAATTTTAAAGAAGCAATTACTCCGAAAGATACATACCAGAGATATTGAAAGAAGACTGTTGGCCAAGTGTAGAAACTGGAAGCTCCCCTTGAACCAGGGAGTCTAATACTGCTTGCTTGCCCATTCTGTCTTGGGATTCATATGACATCCTTCCCATTCCCTCATTTTTACGCGGCACATTATTCCAAGTTTTGATGTCATTCGCGTCGTTCCTCACAGCAAATATATTACTCAAGGCTTGATTTTCATTCTGAGTTGACCTCCCACCATCGATAATTCCAGAAAGCAAGGAAGTATTACAGTGCAATGGTCCCATACTGTTCCTATCTCCCGGTAATCTGTTGACCTGTTCATCAGAAAATGCTCGAGTTCCAAAAGCAGATGAAGTGTTTAGACTACCACCATGGTCCGAAAGGCCGCCAAGCGTTTGCATCCCTGGCACGAGGCCTGAAGGAGCCATCCTGTCATACGAATCCCTACGGTTCATACTTGGTGACTCAGCAGATTGATGGCCGGGTCTCTGGTGTAGCAACTCCATAAAAAGCTGCTTTGACCTGTCTTCTGTAGATCCATCTGGCATCCATGAACTGGAATCTTCACCCAACCTCCTCATTTTATGATGTTCAGTATCAATATTTGATCTATGAAATTGAGATTCGGCCCAGTCACCAGCTAGCTGTGTATTGGCTCCAGACCAGCGTCCTTCCGTTGGTTCCAATTGTGAAAAATGTGGTTCACCTAATGGTATACGGGGATTCTGATGATTGTAACCCGGAGTAGAATTTCCCAATCTGCCAGAAGTTTGCATGTGGGCAGTAGCATCCCGCAAATCCAGACCCTGAGAGAGTCCAAGACCATTTACTGCATCCAGATTCAGCCGTGATGCATTTACAGGTAAGGAAGCTGATCGATCAAATGGAAGACCCTGCTCGAACAATTCTTGTCGAAGTTGTTGCTGATATAAAAGGTTCTGCTCAAGTAGACCAAACTGATCCTCGAAGGGTGGCCTCTGCTGCTGTTGATGAAAGTCTAGTGGTCTAAATCCCCCAGAAGATCGCGAACGGTTGATCCCAGGATGAGTTCTTAGAAGCTGATCATTATGGTCAGATGGCCACAGAGGGTCAATATGTTTCTGTTCCTCCAATAGTGTATTGTGCCTCACTCCATTTGCCAATTGCATCAGCTGCTCTTGCTGTAGCAGCTGGTACTCCAAAGACCGGATTGGTTCAGATTGCAGTTGTCCATGTTGAGATTGCATTTGTCCATATTGAGATTGCATTTGTGTTGAAAGTAGCTGTTCAAGTAGCTCCCTTTGGTGGCCTTCACGTGACAACTGCCCAAAATTTCCTGCAGCAAGTTGCTCAATGTATGGTGCAAAATTTTGTGACGGATGGCCAGAACTTTTCTGCAATTCATTCATTAGCTGCTGTTCTAACAACATCTGATCAAGATTGTTGGATCGAGAGAAGTCATGCGACTGCCCAAACCTTGAATCGGGAGTCTGTCCTTGCAGAATCTGTTGAAAATGTAATTGTCGAGCATGCGACTGTTGTTGCTCCTGTAAGAGCTTCTGATGTAATTGATGCTCTTGTTCCAGCTGCTGCTGGTGCAACTGAATCTTCTGCTGCTGTTGCAATTGAATCTTCTGCTGCTGTTGCAATTGAATCTTCTGCTGCTGTTGCAACTGAATCTTCTGTTGTTGCTGCTGCTGGAGAGCCATTATATGCTCCAGATCTTGAGATTGATCACCTATACGTGAATGTGACAGCATATCCCGATTTTGGAATTGCTGTTGGTGATGTTGATTTGATGGAAGACTTGGAAGTTGATCCCCAACGTTAAAGCGGTTGGAAACATGTTCAAACTGCGACATACGGTTAGCAGCCAGAGCATCAAGGGACAGATTGAGATCAATTTGTTTATTTCTTCGGGTTTCAATGGGCCAATTGTCTATTGAACCAGTGGTCTCTCCAACTGCATCATAAGACCTGTTTGGTAACAGGTTAGCTGGTTTACTACTGCTCTCTAGCTCAGACCACAACACACCAAATGGGTGCAGCTTATTCTCATTCTGATTTCGAGTAGCAGACTTAGTAGATTCAACAGCGATAGCAGATTGGCCAGAATATTCCATTAAAGCATCATACATACTTGTAGAGGATTTTACCGACGGATAACCAGAAACTCCAGCTCTTCCTGGGAATAAAATTTCTGATTTAAAATACAAAAAAAAACCATTGTTTAGTTATGTTGAACACCAAAGAAATTAATATGAACATAAAAGCTGCTACACAAGCATATGAAACACAAAGAGAAAAGGTTAGCAGCATAATAAACCTTCATCCTGAGCAGAGAAATCCAAGAAACTTCGGTCCTCAGCATGTGATGGTTTCACATAAACTTCTGACTCAGACTTTCTCTGAAAATTATCCTGAGCTGAGGGGTTGTTATACATAGAAAACGAACGAGACATGCCAGTTATAGAGGATGAATCATTAGATTCTGGTACAGGTGCAGTTGATAAACCAGTCTCTGAATTTGCCTTTAAACTAGACTCTTCTAGCTCACTCTTTTGGTCACTGATATGGGCATGAACACTTTCTGTCTTTAAATATGACATAACCATGCCTAGATCTTGAAATGGAGTACCTTCTGGAGCATTTGCCAAGCGAACCTGTAGGTCTATCCCAAAAAACCCTTGTTCAAACCATGACATAATGTCCGAACCAATGAAGGGTCCCTGAATCACTCCTTGAGGATCAATATACAAGAATGTAAACTCCTCAGGTAGTATAGTCCCTTCTGAGTGATTCACTTCAATATCTGGTTGCTGCATCTTGCCCATATAATCTTGCTCAAAAGAAGCAACAAGGGGTTCGCTCCCCTCCAACACAGAGGATTTAGTAAAAGCATATCTATCTGCTTCAGGACTTCCGTAAGAAATTTGATAACCGGCTCCGACAGATCCATAACTTTCAGAAGCCACTGAATTCAATTTTGAGATGCTTGAAGCACCCCCCAGACCTCCATTATGACTACTACCAAGTAATCCTACAATAATAGTTGTTCGAATTTTTTTGAGAATATATAGGACATTAAAAATGCTAGACTCATATGGACCTCACTAGAAAATACATGGTATTGAAGACCCGGTTAACACCTATCACACACGTACCAGAATCCTTATTTTGCATGGAACCATTATCACCACTCATAAACCCTAGCAGAGCACCATCCACTTTTGTCTCACCCGAGTCAGGCATGAAGCATTTCACTGCAGTAACATCCAAAAGACCAAGGTCAGACAAGCATTCGTCATATTAGACTAGGTGGAAAGATAGAAGCCAAGCAACTAAGGAAAATATAACATACCCAGACTGTTTTCACCTAAAGATTCTTCCCCAGATGGAGTGTTAACTTCACTACTAATGATCCTTCCCTTCCAAATGCCATTAAGGCTTGCCTAAAAGATAAGATACCAGTCAACAAACCCAGGATATGTAGTTAGAAGTAAGAAATAGAAAAAATAAATGACACACCTATATAAAAGGGCAAGAAAAGCAAGTTCTCAGTGGGGACCATACCTCTTCTTCAGTATCAGGTCCGATAAAAGCAAGAGGCTCGATCAAATCCACTTGAGTTATGGAGGAAACTTCCTCCATCTCAGTCAGTATCCTACCTAGGGAAGGATCAGGCCTCTGTTTTCTATACATGTCAAGCAACTTACCCCTTGGATACCTAAACATAGAGGCTGACATGCTTTGTTTACCAGGGACACTTTCATTTCCTAGGAGCGCATATGCGCCAGCACCAATTAAGGAAGTTGAAGAACCCCTCCCAATCGCAGATGCCCTTCCTCGGCCCACAGTGAATCCTAAATTTGGTCCTTCGGCTCGTCCTCTATCAAGTCCAAACCCAGGTGCAGCACGATAAGAATTTGGCCCACCAGACTGGGATTCCATCCTATGACGTGGCCTCCATTTTTCACGAGGGTCAGAGTCCCATTCAGAAGTTGCCCGGACGCTGCTAACCACAGATTGACTTTCACTCTGAGGCTCTTCCTTGTCCTTGTTATTATCTACCTTTTCAGAACGGGTTTCTTTCTCTTTGTCATCAGGACCCCAACGAGATGACCATTTGCTGTCGCGCCGAGATTCATGTACAGCAGCACGAGAATTAACATCATTCCACCTATCAGAAGAAGCAATATTTTTACTGTCACCGGTTTCTCTGATTGAGACATTATCAATGCGACGTTCTATTTTTCTTTGATCGGCTTTCCTAGCACCGAGTAAACCAGTTTCTCTTTCCTCTTCACGCCATCTGCGACTAGTTTCATTGTCAGGCACAGTTTTCTCCCAGTTCTTTTTGTCTTCGGGTGCATCCAAGCGCCAAGCATCCTTGAGATTAGGGTCACTTGGGTTACCCATGGGCACAGGAGTAGGAGAACGTACATCCTACCACATAGCAAGAACATCAGATGAATGAAGCATGAGAATAAAGAGTAAAAATGTTAAAGAGAAACACAAAAAAAAAAACTCATCAAAGAAGTTGATAGTTTCTACATATGATAAGGATCTTGCCAGTATAATAAGGTGGAAAAAAATGAAAACAGTGTAGCATCAATATTGATTAGTAGGAATTATTACCATCTTAGTCTCGGTTGATTTCGTGTAAAGCCACTGCGGAGACAACGGAATGCTGTTATCTGACGCCAATTCTGCAGGATAACAATTAATAAGGAAGTCAATAGCTGAAGAAGATATCATGAACTGATAGAGAAGCCTGCCGCATCCTATGGAATTCAGATCCGGAAATCAAACGATTACATTTGTTTCTCCGGATTCAGATCGATCGAGAGGGAAAGAAATTCAAACATCAGGAAACAAAAAACAGAGAAAAAGAAGAACAAGTCGAGGATTGAGAGAGGGAAAAAGGTGTGGGAAGTACCTTTCAAGTGATCAGATGATTTGGAAAATATCAGATCGTCAGGCAGATTGAACTTCCCTTCCGCCATTGAAACAACCAACTTCGAACGAGCGACCGCAGTAGAGAAAGTAAAGCAGAGGAGAAACGCTTTTGGCGGAGAAACTTTTCTGCTGGTTTTCGATTTGCCTTTGGAAGAGAAAGCTTTCGCGTCGAGATCCGACTTAGCCCAGGTTTTTTTCTTTTTTTATCAACCCCAGGTTTCTCTTTTCTTTTTTTTATTCTAATCCAACTTTATTTTTTCAAAACCTCTAATACGTATATTTCTGATATTTAAAAAGGGTATAATAGGTATTATAGATCACAAGAATGTTTAAAGTTTATTTGAGTTGGAACTTTGCAAAAAGTCATTTAGATTTATTAGAGAAACATTATGGTATTTATAAGGTCAAATACATTTGAAAAATTTGAAAATTTCTTGATGTATTTGAGAAGCTGACAAACAATTTCTTGATGACAATGACAAAAGAAGAAAACACCAATACTCAAATCCCATGTTTTGCTTTAGGGAGTGGGGTGCCTCTTCATTTCTAAAACCCGTTGCCAACATGTAAAACCAATAGCCAAATACAAGGTTCAAATATTATTTTTTGTTAAATCAGGTCAAGGCAGAGACTTGATCTACGATTCCTTACAAACTACGACCATGTTTCTAGCTTTTCTAGCTTTCTCTTCTTCCTTACTCATGCTTCAAATTGGTGTTTTCAGCCCACTTCTTACTACACCAGGCCCATTTCATGTACGAGAATAACATAAATATACTCAACTCTTTTTAAAACAAAACTTTTCGGGTTATTACACATTGAAACTTACATGATTGGAGTTAAAAGTTATCAACGTTAAGACAAAAAGAGTGTATTACGATCAAATGAAGAGAAGGTGTACATCCAACTTGGTCCATGTATCTCGAGTAATGTTATCTACAAAAATAATCCACATGGAGGAGTTCTAATGCTTTTCAAATGCAGAGAAAAGAAACAACATATGCTCTTATCTCAGACATAACTCTAAGGTGAAACCCAAGAAATTACAATAAGACAACTCTTAATGAGTTTACCAAGGTTTAAGGTCACCAACAGGACCAACGGTCCAGTTCAGTACCTTCTCATCTGCCTTCAAGTAAATGCTTTTGTCATGCGGTAACTTCCGAGCTAACCCATTAAGTATCTGGTGAAATGCATCCCCTGGTTGCGCTGGTTGAGGGAAGAGCATGGCTCGTTTCATCGAAGGATTTGCGAGGAGTCTTTGTTTTCTGAGGATCACTTCTGTTGGTATTGAGGTTAGGATCGTGTCTAGTTCAGGGACGTCTTTTTCCCCAACAAAGACTCCTATTTCTTCCCAGGGGATGGCGTCCGCAAAAGGCAGTACTATGTCGTCCGCTATGATGACTGGAATGCACCCAAACACAACCGCTTCAACTAACCTTGGACTCCATGGGGCCCAACCTAGAGGGCATAGACAGAAGATGGATCTTTGCATGTCTTCGTAGTATGTTGTTGGGTGATCTGTTGAGATGTCGAATAGAGGGTTGTTCTTGAAGTTCTCCCACACCGCTGCTCTTGCACCTCTATACAAAGAGAGAAGTTCCATTCAGCATATTCCAAAACAATTTGATTTTTGCTAACCTTATCTATATAACCTAGCTTCCTAATAAGGAACGGTGAACTGTGATCTTAACAGGTAGATCTTGATGTGTAAGTGCTTCTTTTATTGTATGACATTATTGAGCTTAACAGTTCCATTTCTAACGAAACCTCATCATTTACAAATTTTACAAGTCTACAAAATATATACCTTGCATAATAGCCACCTTCTGGGTCGTTGTTAACATCATAAAACAAACCGCGGAAGTAGACAAAGATAGAGCGTGGAACATCTGGGGGAATAAGATGGGCCTGCATCTTCAGTGGAGGTGCAAAGGGGGGAATAGTGATCGAGCCTTCGTCCAAACACACATGGTTCCTCTGACCAAATGTCTGAACCAAAGTGGCACGCTGGAGTAGCGGAAGAATCCCTCTTTCAATGGCTTTTTCCTCCTGTTTAATGTCAATAAAATCTTTAATTCCCACCCAAATCATCGGACTATTCTACAATCTTAAGAAATAAACTCGTAATTAGATGCTCAATTTCCATGTAACCAAGTACTAATGTGATGATCAACAGCTACTTTAAAGCTAATGCTCATCTATCAGTGTTAGATCAATTACAGGTAGTTCGTAATGAACAGCAATCACCAAAGTTATCTAACTTTGGGGGTTATCTATTCATGGCATGTAAGAAAACTACTAAAAGACTGTTCCTGAGTGCTGAGAAAATCTACCTGATAATGGAAGCAAGCTCCAAAGTCATGGGGCACAACAAAGAAGTGATCAGCTCCTTCTGTGCGATTCCAATAAGGCCAATTTGATGAGATTAGTTGTATGGCGCTTCTCATCATACGCGGCGATTTAAAAGGCAATGGCAAGCCGGTAGGAGTAAGATCACAAGTGGGGTAAATTGGCGTGTAAAACCAATCAGCTTCATCCGGATTACGCGTTCGAACAGCACTAGATAAGAGGAACCTGTGCATAAAAATCTCCGCAGCAAACATGTGTGTTAGACATCGAGGATCCTTTTGTAGTAACTTCTTGTTGTACTTGCTTGGAAGCTCGTATACATAAACCTTAAGCTTTCCCACTGGATTATCCTCTAAGACATCACCAGCACTTCCTGCATTTCAGAGATTTTTTAAAAAATGCACTGAACTTCTTAAGCTAAATCAAACTATATAAATAAACCAATTACTGAAGAAACCTAAGATTTCAAAATTTGAGCTAAATAGCCACCATGGACAAACACCTAAAGGATTAATCGCAAAAAAAAGTCAATCAATTCAACTCTATATTCCAATCTGCTGGACCAAGTACCTGAAATTCGCTCCGTCCGAACATTATGTTCCGCGGAAGAAGCAGAGAAGAAGAGGAACAGGAGAATGGCGGAGAGGCAATAGCTATTCCTCATATCTGCCGGAGATGTGTGCGTAGGGATGAATCCGAGAAAGGAAGAAGGAAGAGAAAGCATATAAGGAAAGAGTATCGTTGGGAGGTCATTGGCGCAGTGGTTGACGAGTTAACTTCGGGGTTAGGTTTTAGGGTTTTTTTACTAAGAAAGGAAGAGGCGAATTTTGAAAAGGAAACAGCGAAGAAGATAGAAAACGAAATTGGGGAAATAGCTTCAAGTCACAGATAAGTAGAAATTGGTTGAGATGCACTTTCCCACGGAGTCAAGTGTCAACGACCAGACGGAAACTCGTTCACGTCGCAACGCGCGTGTCAATGTGGGCTGAGTTAATGTCCATTGGGCTGCGTAAGTGACCACTAGCCCATTAGATAGCACTAGAATGTGTAATTCGCCTCATACTTGCTAGTTCCTACTTAGTTATCTCCAAATGACTTCAACTTTAGTTAGACTTGAAGACTTGAAAAGTCATTGATCATGGCGTTTGTCAATTATTCCGTCATTTCCCAATTTCTTTTTAAGATCTCACTCAGTCCAAATAAAATGATAACAATAATTACTCCGTTAGCTTCCCATCGTCTCCGTCTTGCTCCTCCTGTCCCTCGCAACCGTCTTCTCAACTACCATCACCCCGCTCCTCCGATCCGTCTCTCAAGTCACTTTTCAACCACCTCCCTCCGCCTCTTCAACTCCGGCCGTAGAGCCCACCACCTTCTATTTCCTTAATCATTTTTTAGTTAAGGATCGAAAAAGATATTTCGCGGGGTGGGGCAATTCCGTCAAAGCGTGTAATCATTTGGATAAATTGGTCATTTTTGTCAGCACTATCTTTTGAGTCTTAGGTCTGTGTTTGTAAATCTGACGCCGAGTCTTGTGCTAACTTAGTAGCAGCAGCAGCGAGTCGGAACAGTGAAATGACAACTGAAGATGGGCAAGATCCGAGAATCGCCAAGATCGCATCTTCCATTAGAGTCATCCCCGACTTCCCTAAACCAGGTCTCCATTTTTCTCAACTTTTTACTTATAGATATTGTCGTTGAGTTTTGATATGCGTTGCGATCTTAAAGTTTTGACCCTTTGAATTGGATATTTTGGCAGGGATCATGTTTCATGATATAACAACCCTTCTTCTTGATACTGAGGCCTTTAAGGATACAATTGCTATGTTCGTCGAAAGATACAAAGACAAAGACATATCTGTTGTTGCAGGTAACCTTATGGCTTCTGTTTGATCAATCGATAAAGTATGTTTTGGATTCGCCAGTACCAGATTTAGTGGCTTTTGATTGAGCTCTTACGAGTCCTATTGGACTTGATTTGATATTGAGCGTGTTTACCTTAAAATGAAAGTTGATTTCTTTTCGTATGTATTGAATTGGTGGATGATTTTTTTTGTGGGTTCTAAGACCATGTTGTGGTAAATGCAGGTGTTGAAGCTAGGGGTTTCATTTTTGGCCCTCCTATTGCGTTGGCTATTGGTGCCAAATTTGTTCCCATGAGGAAGCCCAAGAAGTTACCTGGTATAGATTCTTCTTTCCTCTTGTGGCTTGCTATTTTAGTATTGAGTTACATCAATGGTCTCAGTTAGCTCCAAGTTTTCGCTTATTAATTATCTTGGACTTGAGTAAGGTGACTCTTAACTTGCTATGTCTTTTATTATCTATGATACTATTCATTTGCTAGTTCATAGTTCTCTGTGGTTATTCACAGTAGCCTAAGTGGTTGTTTTTAGTTACAAATCGATGGACTAAGTTGTTTATCTTGACCAATTACGAGAAAGGTGTTAATTCATTTGGAATCTTATTGAGCAGTGCCAAATCATGTTCGCATTTCTTGATTATCCATGGAAGTTAATTTCTAAAATGCCTAATCATTTTGGTTTCTTTACCAGGGAAGGTTATTTCAGAGGAGTATTCGTTGGAGTATGGAACAGATAAGATGGAGATGCATGTAGGTGCGGTAGAGCCTGGTGAGTGTGCTATTATTATAGATGACCTCATTGCCACGGGTGGGACTCTCGCTGCTGCAATCCGACTACTTGGTAAGGCCAAGATTTGAGAAGTATATTTGTTTTCACACTGTCGATTCATCGTTTTGATAAATTGGTTGTGTTTTGCAGAGCGAGTAGGAGTGAAGATTGTTGAGTGTGCTTGCGTGATTGAGTTACGAGAGCTTAAGGTTTAGCTTCTTTATCTCCGTTTTTACCTACGTGCGTCTAATCTTTTACACTGATTTGCATATAAAGAGATATGTGGCTGCAATGTTTTGTGAAGGGAAAGGAGAAACTAGGAGAGACGCCACTATTTGTTCTTGTAAGCTCGGCTTAAGAAGAAGAAACCAAAAGGGGTTATTTGATCAAGTGTTGATGCTATGTATGGGTGAGGCATTTTACTTGGGATTTGATCATTGTTGTTTCAACTTATCGTAATTGGCTCAGACTAGAAAATGGCATTTAGATGCCTGGATTCGAGTGCAGTTTCAATTGTTCAATCTAAAAGAACCCGATTAATAAGGTGTTATGGGTTTATTTATTCATAGGATCAAAGTTGTAACTGGAAACTGAAGCAGGGACTAAGGTTTTGGTAACTCAATTCTTCGTTTAAGTCTCGCAGCACCTTGCACGTCACTTCTTATTCCCTAGCGTTACAATGCTCGTCCATGACCCGTGTCGTTCAGTAAAATTTGACCAATATCACCTGCTTGTTACAAAATATATGACACTAAGTAAGATCCTCGCTTTGAGTAGTAAAAACTTTAATAATTACATATTTTCTGTAAGAACTTTAATAATTACTTTAATAATACATACTTACATAAATATTAAATTAATGGCTCTTTTTTTTAGCAAGACAGTATTTAGAGCTCTATCCTCTCAATTTCTGTCAAGAAAGAAAGAAATCACTCATCCCTCTTTTTTTATTTATTTAAATCAAGTCATTTCTCTCTTCTCAAAATGATTACCTTTATATTATTACGTTTGACGCAATTTTTACGTTTCATACATATATAGTAGGATAATATAAATATAATTATAACGCTAGGTTATTCTAGAAATGTTTCAAGCAGTGTGTTTAGCTACTCTTGCATCTAATTTTTGGTAATGTAGGTAAACTGAATTCATCTTGATGCTTTGGGTTTTTTTTTTTTTTTTTCGTGTTTTTAGGAAGCTAGAGCTTTGCTCGGGAGACTTGAATATCAAAGAGGTAATTTCGATGCAGCGTTTCAGGTGTTTAAGGGGATTGACATTAAGGTCTTAACTCCAAGGATAATCAAAGCCATTGTAGAGAGAACTCGTCCATGTAAACCTCGCTCTAAAGTTGTTATTGTGCCTCCAAGCATAATGTCAATACATTCAGTCAGTTTACTTCTTGAAGCAATCTTGCTTAAAGCTAGATCATTAGAGGAACTCGGGTCTTACAAAGGTATATCTGTGAATATTAACCTGTTATGCTCTCCAGATTTTTTTCACTGAAATCTAGTCACATTGTTGTGCTGTTTATTGTTTTACCAGAGGCTGCAGAAGAATGCAAAGTAATCCTGCATGTAGATGAGTCTGCGCTGCAAAGTGGTATGCCTTACGGAGTCAGCGGATTCTCTAAACTGCAGGAGATTTTTCAGAAGGCCCTCGAATTGCTTCCGTTACTATGGACAAAAGCGGGGAAACATCATGAAACTATTGCTTCATATCGTCGTGCTTTCTCTAGACCATGGAATTTTGATCCCCAGCGGTTAGCTGTTACGCAAGAAAATCCTTAGCTTTGATTTTGCTTTACGGGAATGTTGAGGCGTGCCCAAAAGACAACATCGAGGAAGCAATTGTGTTACTAATGGTACTCATAAAGAAGATGGTGGTTGGGGACATACAGTGGGATCCAGAGCTCATGGATCATCTTACGTACGCCCTTTCGATGACTTGACAGTTTGAAGTGCTGGCGAACTATCTAGAGCAGACTCTTCCGGGTGTTTACACCCGCGGGGAGAGATGGTACCTTCTCTCCCTTTGTTACAGTGCTGCAGGGATCGATAAAGCAGCCATCAATCTATTAAAGATGGCCCTAGGTCCTTCTGAATCAAGACAGATACCACACATTCCTTGGTTATTGTTTGGAGCAAAATTGTGCTCTAAAGATCTAAAACACTCAAGGGACGGCATAAATTTTGCTCATAGGCTGCTAGACTTGGCAGAAAATTTGAGTGAACATCTTTTGAGCCAAGCACACAAGTTTCTTGGTGTATGCTATGGAAATGCAGCAACAAGTTCCAAATTAGACTCTGAACGGGTTTCCTTTCAGAAGAAATCTCTATCCTCTCTAAATGAAGCAGCAAAGAGGACCAAGGATAATCCGGAACCAGATGTTATATTTAACCTAAGCGTTGAGAATGCAGTTCAAATAAACCTTCAGGCGGCTTAGGATGGTGCGGTTGAGTATTCTAGTATGGTGGGAGGAGTTTCAACTACAGGATGGAAACATTTAGCTATTGTCCTTTCAGCAGAGAAACGGCTCAAGGATGCTGAATCTATTCTGGAGTTTACCATGGAAGAGGCTGATGACATTGAGAAGTTAGAGCTTTTGAAGTTAAGAGCTGTGCTTCAGATAGCTTAAGAACAACCCAAGCAGGCAATGAAGACATGCAGCAGTTTGCTGGCCATAATCCGGGCACAGGAGAAATCTAAACAGTCTGAGGTACCTAGTTTGGGTGTCATACTATGAAAGAGACATAGTCTGTGAAATTTGTGATCTCTCTGAAAATCTTATTCTATATTCCCAGGCTCTGCTACAGAAATTTGAAACGGAAGCTTGGCAAGACCTGGCCTCTGTCTACGGAAAGCTAGGTTCATGGTCAGATGCAGAAACATGTCTGGAGAAGGCAATATCTATCTGCTTTTATTCTCCCAGAGGTTGGAATGAAACAGGTATGGAGAATAGACATTATTATCATTCATAAATTCCCCCCATGTTGATAACAATTTGCTTCTGTGGTTGTTACAGGTCTGTGTCTAAATGCTAAATCACTTCATGAAGAGGCTTTAACATCCTTCTTTCTGTCGCTCTCGATCGAACCAGATCACGTGTCCAGCGTTGTTTCTATAGCAGAGGTGATGATGAATTCCGGAGGTGAATCTCTCGCAACGGCTAAAAGTTTTCTGATGAATGCCTTAAGTATAGACCCAAGAATATATATATTCTTACATAGTAGTTGGAAGAGTATTGCTGTATTTGCATGAGCAATGCGATCCAAATATTCATTCACCGTGACGTCAAACCTGAAAACATACTTCTCGATGATTACTGCAAAAGCGGTTGTTGAATATTTCGGGTTGGCTCGCACGTGACGACTGCCGTGAGAAGAACCGTGGGTCACTTCGCACCTTCGTATCTCTAAACAGGACAATTTTTGGAGGAGACATATGTGTTCGGTTTCAAGATTCTTCTTTTCGAATTGAATCACAGCTTTGAGAGTTCTTGAGTTCGGAAAAGCAGCAAACCAGAGAGGAGCGATTCTTGATTGGGTAAGACGATAAAGCAAAAACTGATCTTGTTAGGTCAAAATCACTCAGTTTTAAGGTTTTTTTTTTCTTTAGGGTTACTTGTGGTAAAGAAACTACAACATGAGAAGAAGCTAGAACAGATAGTACAGATAGTCGACAAGGATTTGAAGAGTAACTAAGATAGAATCGAAGTAGAAGAAATGGTTCAAGTGGCTTTGCTTTGTACACAATTCTTCCAATTCACCGTCCTAAGATGTCGGAAGTTGTGGGAATGCTTGATGGCGATGGTCTCGTTGGGAAATTGGAAGCTTCTTCTCAGAAGCTGAAACCAATAGAAGTTACAGTAAACCTAACGAAGTTTATTTTGGTATGAACGTCATTCGGATCTTACAGATGTTCCTCGGTGCAGGTTCAAGCCATGGAGTTGTCAGGTCGAAATATATTGATCTAGGTTAGTCAAAAACATATATAAACTTGTGTATTTGTTGTTTGCTATGATCTTGTACATGTTTTGATGTCTAAGACGTATTTTTTGAAGTATTTATCAAAAAAAAAAGAAGACATATTTTGGAAGTGCCTGGACAAATTCTCAGTTAGATATTCGATCCTTTCTTAATGAATCCAATACTTAAATACCAAAACTGGATGATAATAGCTTAAAATTGGAAGAAAATTTAACTTTAGGCAAAAGATAAATTAAAATTTTACATTAGATATATAAAACAACACTCTTCGTAAAAGATAGAATACAAAACTTAACTCAAACAATAATATATACATTGAAGTGTCATATATTATTACCTACAAAATGTGGGGTCTTAAACTAAAAAGAAAATCTAAACTCGGGGCTCCCGTAATATCTTAATAACTTAAATAACTTAAGAGCTCGTAAATAAGTGGATTTTCAACACAAATAGTTTTGTTTCTCTCCACTTAAAAATCTTGAAATTAATTTACAAGGGAGAGGCTAAACTTGGGAAATAAGGAAGAAGGGCACTGCCACTGGGACGAGGATGAGAATAAGAAAAGATACGATAGTGAAAAGAAGCAGGGTTTAGGGGTTGAAATAGTAGAAGATTTTGGGAACGGGGTCTTGAGAGCATCACTTTGTCACCGTTCTTGGAAATTGTCATAACTTTGAGGAGCGAATAATCAAAGCAAGTAAAAGTAATCTTGTTCAAGTCAAAGGTGAACATCTTGTCCATTATCGATAATGTCCCTCCTGTGTTGTAGTTAGTGAGCCTCCAAACGTGTTGCAAGCCATCTCCATTTGTCTCTGAAATCCACACAAGACGACGGTCATCATCGACGCTCTCCATCTGCACATCAACAGATAATGATGATGCCTCAATAATGGGATTTGGAACTATTCGAAACACCTCCATGTGAAGATCAAAAGCAACCAACTTGGTCTTCTCTTGGCTGAACCAATAAAGCCACCTGTTTGCAAAAGTTGGTGTTTGACCGTGCATTATCCGATAAGGAGGAGGAAGTGGAATCACCGGCCTCCATTGCTTAGCACCGAAATCGAAAACCTCGCATGATGAGGTGTTATTAATGTTATGTAACCAGACTAGTTTGTATGTTCCTGTGACGTAGTCATTTCCAAATCCTGGGCCAGGGAAATCCACCTTGTTGTTGTCTAAAGAACGTTCTAGCTGAATCTTGGCAAGAGGGAGTGTCCAAGACCATCTTGTGGCTGGGTTTATCACATTAATTGGTCGTATCAAGTCAGCACAGCTATATAAGCATAAAAGACCGGCCAGACTCTGGGAAACTAGCACCTTCCTCTCTTCGTGTTCATTACTAGTATGATATTCTTCTTCTTCTTCTTCGACTAGAAAAGTCGAAGACCACTCCAATCTCATCGTCTTTAGAGCAATGTTTGGCATATACCAGCTTCTATTTCATTCACCTCTCTTCTTCTTCTCTTACTTTCTCTTTCAATTCTCTTCCATGATGCATCATCTCTCCTCTTCTTATTCAAACTTTGAAACACTGTCTCTTCACTTCTTCTTCTTACTCTCTCTGAAGAGGACGAAGCAATCTTGCCCTTTTCATTGCTCTTCTTCTCCTCCATCGATGATGGATTGTCTCTGTGTCTACGATTTCTTTCGACCAAGTACTATTGTCTTCTTCGTGTGAGAAATTGGAAACCTTTTGTTGAGGAGCGAATAATCAAAGCAAGTGAAAGTAATCTTCTTCTCCAATATTGGATTCCTAATTCTCAAGCCAATCGACAATTTAAATTAACAATGCTTCGAAATCGGATCCTATCTCTTAAACCTTGTACACAGGATGGCACCAATAAACTTATCTCCCGTTGGATTAGCATGAGCAACATCAATATGGGCTGAGATTACCCTATAAGCCCCCCCCCCCCTGTATTGCTCTGTTTTAACGTTTGCATAAAACTTTCGATTTTATTGTCACTCTCTGTAAATCACTTTTTGTTTGATATGATAAATATCACATTCAAAAAAAGAAAAATTAACAATTCTGAAACCAATAAATAAGAGTTGAAAATTGAAATGGCTTTTAAAATGCAGACTATGCAATTGACCTTGATCGAAGAAGCTTAGTCATATGCTATGTTTTTCAAGTGACTGGCAACATAATAAGCTGGAGATTGCTTAGAGCTTCTGAAAAACATAGCATATGACTAACCTCTTCGTTGCCTATGACTAACATTAATAGCATATGACTAACCTTCCTCCAAAAAATTAACATGACGTATTATGAATTAATAGAAGTAGTTAATGCATGGAACAATTTGGTTAAAAGAAATTTGCAAAGATTTGGAATTTCAACAAGACAATGCTAGAGTGTTTTGTGTTTTATGGAGCTAAGAAATAGAGGATTCCACGAGAGAACCAACCATATTGACACTCGTTTACATTTTATATGAAATGTTATAGCGCAAGGTGATCTAACAGTGGAAAAGATACATACTTCTAAAAACCCAACATATTTTTTTACTAAAAACTTATCAGAAAAGAAATAAGTTTTGGGATTGCTTAGAGCTTCTGAAAGTTGTATGAGTTACTGAAGTTGAAGTGAGATATCTTTGTGGAAAAAAAAAAAAAAGGAAGAAGCGTCAGATTATATTACAAGACCATCTCTTTTGGTAAGAACCTTTTATAGAGTTTTTATCAATATTTTTATTATAAAATGTATCGATAAACATATTTTAAGAAAATCTTCTTTAGAACTAGTTTTTAAAACTCTTATTTAAAAATTGGTTTAGAAAAAAAGGTTCTTAAAACATGTTTACCGATGCAGTTTATATTTTTAAAATTTTAAAAACCCCTTTTAAAAATTCCTTAAGTTATTGGAGGTACTCTAAGTTTACAGGTCAATAAAGAAAAACCGTAGTAAGAGCTGAATTTTTTTTTAAAATGTTTGTTTACCTTGTAGGATCGTATTAGGCTGCCTAATTTAGTGAAGGAAAACCCGTCCCGGCCCACAATCATCCCGACATTTCTGTTTTATACTTGTTTGGGTATTTAATTTTTACAAACTTAAAGAAAAATTATCTAATTTTTCTCTTTAAATTCTCTAAAAAAACCTTAAAAGTTTTCAAAAATGTTGGAACGAGTATGCATTAAAGCCCTAACCACAGTAAAAGGTGAGAAAAAGTTTGATATAGTGCTTTAAAACAGAGTTTGTTTATATCTGAGAGAAATTGTCATCTTTAATAACTTCTCTTGGCTTTTTTAATCTTTGTCACATCGTATTTTTCTTTTTTCTTAGTTTCTTTATATAATATCATCTTTTTCTCGAAGATCTTGTTGTACCTGAAACTTTGAAACAATAGCAAATTTTTATAAGAAATTTGTTATAAGAAGTTTAAGTACCTGAAAGTTTGTTATAAGAAATTTAAATACCTGAAAGTTTGAAACAATAGCAAATTATCTTAATTATAAGAAGTTTGACCCAAAAAAAATTTTATAAGAAGAAAACGTCTTGAAAAGAAGGTTTAGGTATACATTAATTTTTCCTTTTCCTCAAGCTTTGTGTTTTTATTATAACCAAAGTTTTATACACAGATTTTTCTGAAGATAAAGCCGAAAATTTTAAATATATATTCGACGAATATAAAAATAAACAGAATTAAAAAAAAAAAGCTTTCCAAATATTTTGAATAAATCGAAAAAGAATAATAAACGTGGAACTATAATACTATTGATGTTAATAGAATCTATTAAAAGTGGGTATTATAGATTACAATTTGGTTTCAATTTTTTTTTTTTTGATTTTACAGTTTATTAATTTTATCAAAAATAAAAAGATTTAAAATCAAATTAAATTCCGTTTGGTTTTGATTCAATTTTTTTTGATTTTACGGTGTATTAATTTTATAAAAACTAAAATTATTTAAATACCATATACTTTTGATAGTATTCCACAAATTTTCATAATATTCCAATAAAAAAAGTTTTCAAATATTTTTAAAAAATAATAAATTTTCTATTTTAAATTATATTATCTTCTATTTAAACTTATTAAATCATAAAATATATTCCAAAAAACATAATAAACAATTAATATTATTGTAATACATAATAAACAATTAAATATTATTGTAATACATTGAACAATTAAATATTTTTGTAATATAGACTATATAATTTTTTATACAATTTTATTTATATCTCTAATAAATAATTTTAGAATTAAAAATTTACTCATGTCTCCCCATAAAATATACATACCAATATTATAATACAAAAATTTAGAAAAAAATGAATGGTTTTAAACCGAACCACCTAATTACGGGTCGATTTTTTAAAGAGCTTCTCGTTGCGTGATCACTTCCAGCCGAAGTTTCTATTAGACAACATAAAGTCGACATTTTACCAAAGAAACTTGAAAGTTGCTGTTCTGTTTCATCAGAGATCAACCCATTATAAAATACGGAGAAACTACTTGTTCTTAATTATCACTTAACAGAGATTTACATATTGGCTATAGCTATATATCTATCAATATTACGCTACAGCATAAATTAAAAAGGTAGCGTACAAACTCCAAAACCTAATTTAAGCGTTGCAGCTCGACTGTCAAGTCTCTCTGCCGTCGGGGGTTGTGTGAAACCTCCACTTAAAGACATAATCCTTAGAATCGCACGCAAGTTTCATAACATCGCAGAAGGCGTGCATTAACTCCTCCTTACCGTCTTTTCCCCAGACTATCCTCACCCAGCAAGAAAACCCATTATTCTCAGTCATCACTGGAGTTTTGGGTTCACAGAAATGGATCATCACATCCCCACAGATCCTCTTCCCTTTCACCAATGAGTCCAGCCACGAGCACTCAGGCTGCCCCATCATTTCCTTGTACGCCGAGTTCACGAGTCTGACCCTGTTGTTGAAGTCAGAGATCAAAGAAGGTAAGTCGTCGGATTCAACTTCCTCTTCGACCTCTTTTGGAGATTTCTTCCTGACTCGAGATGGTGGAGATGGGTTGGTAGGTGGGTTTATGCATGCCACGTTGATCCTTGAGCTCACCGGCCTTATGGGCTGTGGTGATATGACTTTGCTTGTGGTTGTGGGTGTAGTGATGGGTCCTTGTAGTTGCTGCAAGAAATCTCTCTCTTGTATCACATCTGCGGTCTTGTTTAGGTCAATGACACCCTTTCCTTTGATTTCTGGCTCCATGCATTTGGAGGGAGGAGGAGGAGAGCATTGAAGAAGAGGCAAAGTCACCAAAGTAGGAGAGCCACCGTTCTCCAAAGCGAAGCCAACTTGAGCGAGGTTAGGTAACCCATGAGTGAAAGCCTGAAAAGACAATGTTTTAAACGACAACGTTTTAATAGGGCCAAGAGCACGTTGTGTATTAGTAGTAGTAGCGGGAGAAGAAGCACAAGGCTTGGGTCTCTTCAAGGCAAGAGAAGTGGGGGGACCCATCCCGCCACGGCCTCGCTTGCGGGTCCTTGTAGGCCGAGCTTGAAGCTTAGGCCAGAGGTTACGGAGGTAAGGAGATTGGCTGATCTTGGGAGACATAGAGGAAGAAGGGTCATTGTCATTGGCATGGCTCGTCCCGGGCCTAGGAGCAATGGGTCTGTATTTAGACAAGATCTCAGCTGTTTTTAGTGTTGTAGTTGTTTGAGGATGGTGAGAGTAAGGGTTAAGTATCTTTATCATTGTGCCACCCAAAAAAAAAAAAGGAGAGAAGATATGGATGTTGAGAGATCAAAGAGAGTGAGGAGCTAAGAAAGTTATAAGGGAGATAAAAGCCAATAAGAGAGAGCCGAATATATATTAAAGAAGAAAGACATTTGGAGAGAAAAGGATGGGTACGTGTTAGAGAGGGTTGGGGATAGGGACACCTGTAAGAAAATGAGTTAATGTGCCGTTTTTACAAGGAGATATTGGGGATGTGGTTCGGTTCACCAATCACAGAGGATGTCACCGTAACGCGTGTTGTTTCTGAGCGTCATGCGTGCCTACACCTATCCGTTTTTTTTACTCTTCTTTTCAGTTTTTATTTTTGACTACATGCAATGTTTTTTATGAAATGTAAAAACCTTTGAAATTAATTATTGTTTTAAGTGTTAAGTGTTATTGGTTGTCTTTGCTTCTCCGAGATATGTAGAGAGGTGTGGCTAAGTGATTGGTCATTGTTGAGTAACACGAGGCAGTTGCAGAGTCTGTCTGCTCCATGCAACGGTGGGGGAGAAGGAGAGACACGTGTAGCTTTTTTAGTTGACGTCTGGTGTTTTCTTTTCTCGTACGTGTCTTGATTTTTGTCATCCCTTTTTTCTTAAAATCCTGACTTCGCCGTTCAACATCCTATATTTGGTCGACACACATATTGTCTTCTCTCGCCACCAGATTTCCGGTTTCGTGGTTTTTGCTTGCTATCTCTTTTACTTTTCTCAGGGAAAGAAATAAATTCGAATCATTCATTATCAAGGAGTATACGTTTTGTATACGGGGTCTAATGCTACACGTTAAAATATTTTATGCGAGATTTGTTAAACTTTTTATCCGTTTCACATCTCTAATTTTCCTAAGACTGTATTATATAACCCGTCAATAAAAAGAGAGAGTTAAGTGTACGTCGAAAAGAAGCCTGTAATATATATTTTTAAACTTTCTATCACGTATTTGGATTCTTTCATAAATCGTTCAAAACCATATCAAAGTCACACAAAATGGATTACCTCATAAAAATGAGAAAGCAAAACCAACAAAGAGCTTTAGGGTTGTCAAATTTGTGGACAATTTTCTATAAGTTAAACCTCTATAAATTTGATAAATTAATAATTTAATAAATCAATAAATTTTGTTATTATGCTACCAAAAGATTATTTAGAATACGAATTTAGTATTTGGATATTCTTTAACTTAAATTTTGGTGTATAGTTGTAATTATGTTTTATTTTCTTGTCCCATATAACTATTTGATCTAAATATATTTAAACAATTTTTTAAACAATATGCAGTTTTGTATGTACGACATTTTGTGATGAATATTTTTTTTTTGCAATATTTAGATATACAACAGACGATTATACATATACAATATCCCATGATATATTCTTCTCACAACATAAAAAACTACGATGAACGATTCTACATCCCTTTGGAATTTCTAAAACACTTTGCATCTATTAATCTAAAAAATTAGGTTTTGGAACCACATACATGATGTAAAAGTTGTAATTATGTTTATAAATTAATATTTTGATAGTTTAATAAAATATCATAATTTTGATTAATTTATAGAAATTTACTCTATATATGTTCGTTATATGATAATTAAGTAGTCATGAAATTTACTGGTTTATACTTGTAATACTGTCAAATTTAAATTCACCTAATACATGTTCACAAAAATAATATATATATCCTTATATGCATCTAGATGTTAAAAAGTTTCCGTGTTCAATGTTAAACAATTTAAAAGAAAAAACTATTTTAAAATAAAATAATCTATTAATATATATAAAATATAATGTAACGTAATGACATGTAATAGAAAATTTTTAATCTTTTTAAAAGTTTAAATGATAAATTGAAAGAAACGGAAGAATTCTCGTTTTTGTTTTTCTTTTAAATTTTCAGAAACGACAACACGAAAAAAAATCTCAATCAATACAATGCTATTTTATGGTTTTAAGTTAATTACCAAAACAATTTTTTCAAAAGTTTTTTAAAAAAAAATTTCTTTAAAACGTTAAGTTGATTAAATCTACATAATCTATCCAAGCCCACCTAATAACTGTTTAACCTATATACTAGTTGTCGAGCATGCCAAATCTGCAGCTAATAACGACATTTTTACTGAAGAATATTTTTTGCTTTCCAATAATATTTGAAAATGACAACAAGAAAAAAAATTATCACCAATACATAAGTTTTTAACTATTAAAACGACAAAAAAATTTAAAAATATATTCCTAGAAAAGTTTAGTGGATTAAATCCACATAATCCGTCCAAGTTTACTTAGTAAGCGTGTAACATATGTAGTAGTTGTCGAGCATAGCCAAATCTACGTCTAATAATATCAATTTTAGTAAAGAATCCTCTTTTTTTTTCGAAAATGACAACACAAAAAAAATTATTAACCAATATAATATTATTTTATGATTTTAAGTTTTAATTATCAAAACGACATGAAACTTTTAAAAAGATTTTTTCTAAAAAATGTTAGTTGCTTAAATCCTCATAATCCGTCCAAATCCGCCTAATAACCGTTTAACCTATGTAATAGTTGTCGAGCAGTGTAATAACGTCAATTTTAGTGAAGAATCATTTTTTGGGTTTTTAAGAATTTTCGAAAACGACAACACGAAAAAACATTATAAACCAATACAATATTGTTTTATGGTTTCAAATTTTAATTATCAAAACGACAAAAATTTAAAACTTTTAAAATAATCTTTTTTCTAAAAAACATTTAATAGATTAAATCCACATAATCCGTCCAAGTCTGTCTAGTAACCGTTTAACCTATGTCATAGTTGTCGAGCATGCCAAATCTGCGTGTAATAACATCAGTTTTAGTGAAGAATCCTCTTTTTGGTTTTTAAGAATTTTTGAAAACGATAACACGAAAAGAAATTATTAACCTATAAAATATTGTTTTATGGTTTTAAGTTTTAATTATCAAACGATAAAATTTTTAGGAAGAAATTTTTTCTAAAACATATTTAGTAGATTAAATCCACATAATCTGTCCAACTCGACCTAGTAACCGTTTAACCTATGTAATAGTTGTCGAGCATGCCATATCTGCGTGTAATAACGTCACTTTTTTGGTTTTTAAAAATTTTCGAAAAACGACAACACGGAAATAAATTATTAACCAATACAATATTTTTTACGATTTTACGTTTTAATTATCAAACGACAAAAATTTTAAACTCTTAAAAAAAATTATTTCTGTAAAAAATGTTTATGAGATAAATCTACATAATCCGTCCAAATCCGCCTATTTACCATTTAATCTATGTAATAGTTGTCGAGCATGTCAAATTTGCGTGTAATGACGTTAAATTTAATGAAGAATCTTCTTTTTTGTTTTTAAGAATTTTTGAAAACGACAATACAAAATGGAATTCTCAATCAACACAATGTTGTTTTATGGTTTTAAGCTTTAGTTATCAAAATGAAAATTTTTTACAGCTTTTAAAAAGAATTTTTTTGAAAAACATGTAGTTGATTAAATCCACATAATCCGTTCAGGTCCGCCTAGTAACCGTTTAACCTATGTAATAGTTGTTGAACATGCCAAATCTGCGTCTAATAACATCAATTTTAGTGAAATCCAAGTAATAAAGAAACAAAACCGCTTTCTTGAAACTCTGGAAAATATAAACATATTTCAATAACATAAGTAACCGATGAATCTTAATACTCCTTTTTCAAAATGTAGCTTGTAGGTCCTGAATTCCAGTTTTTCAAGTACATAATAAAAATGTGAATGCGCTATAACTTTTATTAAAATATTTGCAAATAGAAATTACAGGCTGAAACTCGTAGTTTTTATCCACCGAATCATATTTACTATATAATAAAAGGGTGACAAATTAAGAAGAAGAAAAAACTTTAGTTGCTGCTATCGGGGGAGGTTCACAATGAATCATACGAAAACTATACGGACAAGCTCACAATGAATAATTACCATTATTTAGAAGGCTATCGGGGCAGGCTCACAATGAATCATACCAAAACTATAATGTTTTCGGCTAAGGATAGTGAAACGGACGCCAAAACGAAATATGTAGTTTGGGTTCCAACAAGGTATCATTCCACTTAGATATCTGGGCCTCCCACTTCTTACCTTTCAGGTTAAGCTGACTAAAACAGAATTTTCCTCTTGGATTTTTCTGGTGCTCTACTTTCACACTTCCAATGAAATGCGTGAAGAACCTCGAGGGTAGTGTAGATGCTTCCTTTAGAGTGGAGTTATTGATAAAAGCCACGGCTCTAAGTAGTATGGACCACAGTGTATCTGCCGAAATGCAAAGATGGTTTGGGATTCGAAATTAAAATATTATCTGGTTGCGTTTTATTGGATACACTCTATGGGAAGCAAAATCTTTGTTGCTTGTCGAACAATCAAATTCCATCCGGATCCACCAAATCTCACTTCCACGCAACAAAGAATTTACTTTGGAATTGGCAGACTCGAAGATTATGAAACGGTTCTTAATATTGAAAACTATGAGCTGCAAAACTTAATATCCAATGTATGAAAAACAAAAAGAGCTCCTTAAGGCAAGGCTCTTACAAAATTTTAGGCATACATTGCACAAGATATGGAAAAATATACTTCCTCACCACTTGACCCATTCTTCAGCAGACACTCTTCAACATCTCTATTGCGTTTTCCTAGTTCCTACTAAGCAAGGCCTCAAGAAACGAAAAGGAAACTTTCTTAAGCTCCCCCTCATGTCCCAAATATATGTCTGTGAACTGGTTGTGTATCTAAATTCTTGACAACTTCCATCCATGGTTTCTCTATCACCAAGATTGCACTCTTTGACAGATGTCGTAAATATAGAACTGGGTGCTTTGAAGTTACCATTTCAAACTTATTACTCTTGCTCTCTCTTTGATACTCCTCTAACCTACGTTTTCCACCCCCATTTCCCAATTTCAGACCAATGCTTGCAATGTTACTTTCTCCCTTTTCAGACGGACTGTCAAATGGCAAATCAGTCACTTCATCTTGTTCCACCGGCTTTCCAAATTCAATCAAACACTTTGCTCTGCTAAGCAACCAAAAATACAAGTGTCACAATTGGAAAGTTTTTTTTTTCTCTTCTTAATGTAAATTGTCATTAGTGAAAAATCTGAAAACTAATCAAGTACCTGGAGCTGTAAATGATTACAGATGATGAACTTGGTGATGGAGAGAAAGAGAGTCCTACGACCTCACCAGGAAACTCTTGGTAGCTCTTTGGCAAACAAAAAGTGTGCAGCAATGACCACTTGCTCAATTCTCTAGCCTCCACGTCCAATGCAAAGACCTGGTTCGAAGAGGTTGAGATAACAAGCCCATTGTTGTTCTTGGGATGAAAACCGGCGGCTGCAACAGATGTACCATTGAGCCTTGAAATGAACCAATGCTGCCTGGAATCAGAATCAGAGCCTGAATTAAAAAAAATATACAAACAAAATAGCTGCTTTGGAATATGCAAGCCATACTCATATTCCTCTGCACATATAGTACTGTGAACAAGTCTTAACAAATAACTGTAAGCAGAAAGGGATTACAAAAAGTTCACCTCTGTGTTTCCAGATTGAACACATATATGTCACCAAAGCAATTGATAGCAGCTAACCAATCATCATTTGAGCTAGTATACAATTTTGTAACTGGAGGCTCGCAAGGAGGAGATGCACCTTCCTGCCCCTCCTGACGTGGAGTAAAAGAATGTACTAGCTCCATGCTACCAACGTCAACAATCTGCCAGCAAAAAGAGTTCAGTTTGACAAGGTCAAACAAGTAATGAAAAATTGATAACTAACAAAAAATTGGCACATACATAAATCCTTCGATCATGTCCAGCTAGTATCAGCCGAGAACAGTCACAGCTGAAGACCATGGAATGAGCAAAAGGAAGATTGGGAAGTCGCTTTCTACTCACACTCCATGGATTCTTTCCAAGTTTATTTTTCTTCAACTCAAACAGACTTGGGCGAATTTGATCAGAATATGCAAAAAGTGAACCTGTGTTAGAAATTGCACTGCAAATGATCTTCCGGGCATCTTTACTTTTAACACGAACCAATGGCTTGGTGGAGACACGCCCACTAGAATCACTGCTTATGTGAATACGAAGAATATCTAAAGAACAAGAATCCTGAACCAAGAGAAGAGAAGTCTGATTGAACACTGTATTATGTACCATCTGCATGGGTACTCTCTGAGGCGCAGGACATATATCATGTGGAGGGAACTTAGTGAACTCTTGGACCGAGTAAGAAAAAAGCTTTGCATCATCACCAGCTGAAATGAGCATCGGAAGCCCCGAATGTGCCCATTTATGGTAACTGAAACCAACCGGCTTCTCCTTCCTGCGTCGTTTAGGACTTGTTCCTTTTGCATTACTATCTGGAAGGGAATCTGCAAAAGTTGGGGGCTTAAGAACCACAAAGTAACAAAAAGACTAGCTAGCTTCTAGATACAGGAAAACATTAGACTTAGGTTACTGGTTTCACATCAGAATTCTTTTTGTAATCTAATGAGGATTTCTTATGACACTCATTATTTTCTATTGAACGCTTTGAATTTTCTCTGTGTATGTGGTCATTTAAAAGTCTCTTATACATCCAAAAATAAATTTTAATTACAAACCATACTAAAAAAATCTGAATATAGTATTACTCAGAGAAGCCACTGACCTGCCCAACTTATTGGCACTGCCACAGTTAGAGCCCTGATGTCATGTGTATGAGCTCTTACACAACCGATATAGTCCCACTTCTGAGTGGAAGTAGGTTTCAAATTTTGTGATTTTTTTGTGCCACCAGAGAGCTTATATAGAATAACCTACAAAAGATGAACAGAAATGAGAAAGTTGTCACCATTATGTTAAAGAAGGAAGGTTTCTGTTAATTTTCTGAGACCTTACGATTGATCATAGTATTTGTTTCAACTTTATTTAAGTCCCATTTCTAGTCAATGGGGAATCAGTCTTAAAGATTTATCAATTGCTAACTGGGATTTACATGAGTGAACACACTAGTAGTATCATTTACCTGTCCATCTGCGCCTGCAGAAAACACACGGTTATGAGTTGGGGCTGCTGCAAGAGCATTGACATCACCCTTGTGATTAGAATGTGCCTGCAAAAGGGTTCCATGCTGGCTATCCCAAAACTGGACACTTCCTGTACTATCTCCACTGATAAGAACTCCACATCTACATTAAGATGTCAATCATCAGCAATAGGAAAAGAAAGAGACACAACTAACATACGAGCACAATAATAATATTTACCTCAACAAAAGAAGTGACCAAATGCAGAGCTCAGACCCATTTCCCAGTCCTCCAAGTCCAACTGTGATTCTATATATCTCATGGCAGAGATTAGCATCCCAGCATCTTATCAGCCTACAAATAATTGTTGGGAAGCCAAAAAATTTTACTTACACAAATCAAAAAGAGTCTTTTTTACAACCAAAAACACATCTCTTACGAAGTTAAAATAATATGCATCTCATACAAAGTAAAATAAAATATACTCACCCATCACTACTGCCCGAAAAGATTCTTTGTGCGTCCGAACTCCATGTCACACTTAAAGCACGGCCTATGGAACATTTGAAGGATCAAAATGTTCTAAGTAGATACGATATAAAGGATCAAAGCTAAGGGGAGTGAAGAAGTCTCACCACTGATCCTAGGCAACGATCTATAGTACGTTAACTTGTCTGTTTCAGAGATATAATATATCCTCACGCAGCCATCATCACAGGCAGCTGCAAGATGCCTATCCCAGACCTTTGATTTCTCATCAAGCTCATCTAAATCTGAATCATCTTCAACTCCACTTTCTTCCTCGTCATCTGATTTCTCACTCAAGAATCCATTCTTAATCAGCTTTGCGTCTTTACCTTCTGCTTCAGCAGAGGGAGGTGCCACAGCCATTTGCCAAATTGATACTCCAATTGACTCTAGCACGACCTGGACAATCAGATTGATAAGATAAATAATACGAGCAAATATACCTAGAATCATTAATAAGAAGCTAGCGACTTTAGTTCAGAGATATTCACCTTGTGGTTCAAGTCAAAAAGATCCCATTCTGAAATTGTGCCATCGATGCTCGAAGAAAACAATCTAGCACCAAACCACGCTAGGTGCGAGATTCTCGATTTTGGATCTCCATGGATAATCTATACTCAAAACGGCCGAATCCGAAAGAAAGTAGAAACACATATCAATCATCAAAAATCTAATCGATTCGAAAATGTGAAATCGGAAGAGAAAAACTAGGGCACTTACGAGTTGGCAGTGCCAGGAGGCAGCACCGGGGGAGACAAGCCAGACCTCAAGAGAACCGTCCTCGCGAGCTGCCGCAACTTGAGAGCCGTCGGAGCTGGTAGCAAGGGCTACCACCGGAGATGGCTTCCAATCGATGGAGCTGCAACGGTACTCAAACATGGTGGCGACGGAGAAAGAGAAGCAAATAGCGTTTAGGTTTTCGAAGGGTTTAGACATTTTTTAGTTAGGAGCGCTAGTTTAAAAGCTGTTGGGTCGGCCCGACCCGAGATTTTGGGCCAATAAAACTGGATCCTTAATGCCAGATAGGCAAATTAGAAATAGTTGGCGAAACCTCTCGATTGCTAAGCGGGTTCCGTATCACCATATACT
This sequence comes from Cardamine chenopodiifolia, assembly GCA_963922655.1. NCBI lineage: Eukaryota > Viridiplantae > Streptophyta > Magnoliopsida > Brassicales > Brassicaceae > Cardamine > Cardamine chenopodiifolia. Next base: position 9,056,698 of record OZ000459.1, read on the forward strand.
ACTTATCTTATGCCTTGCAGTTTTTAGATACAACTCTGCTTTCCAAATTCAATGGAACTTTTCTCCAAATCTCCAGCTTTGCATAGACCCATGAGACTCTGTTTCTTAGAAAGAAAATGAACAAACCATATTCACATTATTTGATAGTCATAGGGATGCTCGTAATGGCGACAATGACCTTCATGTGTCAAGGTATGAGTATCGTGCACCCTCTGATTCTGGTTCCAGGAAACGGTGGTAACCAGCTAGAGGCACGACTGGACCGAGACTATAAGCCAACCAGTGTTTGGTGTAGCAGCTGGTTATACCTGATCCATAAGAAGAGTGGTGGATGGTTCAGTTATGGTTCGATGCAACAGTGCTATTGTCTCCCTTCACTAGGTGCTTTAACGACCGAATGATGTTGTACTATGACGCCGATTTGGATGATTATCAAAATGCCCCTGGTGTCCTGACCCGGGTTCCCCACTTCGGTTCAACCAAATCCCTTCTTTACCTCGACCCTCGTCTCCGGTTAGTACCTTCCAACATTTCTTACATAATGAAAATAAGATGGGATTATTGTTATATCAACAAACGTCAATCTGGTAGGAGGTAAAGTGAGTGTTAGGAGATTTACAATCAAAGAGAGAATCGTAAATGTAGGTTGTAGTTTGATAATTAAACCAAAAACCATAAACCGGATTGTTCATCCTAAATAAAGCTAGAAAGTTGTAGCATGAATGATAAAGAGAATACAATTGTAAAGACAATATGTAAATGTAACTTGATAATGATTAAGGTGTGATTTGCAGAGATGCCACATCTTACATGGAACATTTGGTGAAAGCTCTAGAGAAAGGCCGCGGCTATGTTAACGACCTTTTGTTAACCCTTTACTAGTAAGACCGCAGCAGAGGTGCTCAGAGAGTAATCAATGGCTACTTCCATCTCCCAAAGTGTTTCACGACAGAACTAAATCGCTTGTTGTTACTCCCCGCGTTAACTACACAGCTTACGAGATGGAGCGGTTTCTTGAAGACATTGGGTTCTCCCAAGGAGTTGTGCCTTACAAGACAAGAGTGTTGCCTTTAACAGAAGATCTGGTGACTCCGGGAGTGCCGGTGACTTGCATATATGGGAAAAGAGTTGATACGCCTGAGGTTTTGGTGTATGGAGAAGGAGGATTCGATGAGCAACCAGAGATAAAGTATGGAGATGGAGACGGGACGGTTAACTTGGCGAGTTTAGCAGCTTTGGAAGTTGAGAGCTTGAAAATTGTAGAGCTTAGTGGAGTCTCGTATACCTCTATACTTAAAGATGATGTGGCACTTAAAGAGATTGTGAAGCAGATTTCGATTATTAATTCTGGATTAGCCAACGTTAATGCCATGAGAGCAGTCAATCAGTCAGTAGAGGTAAAAGTTACATGGTTTTCGTGAATAAATTTCACCATTTTTAGCTGTACATTGTTAGATGAAGAAGTAACTGAAGATATGAGTGTACGCATTATACAGAGAATTCATGAGATAAACATGAGTTTAAAAGTGGTAATGATCTTCTCATTCAACAATTAAAACAAATACGTGAGCCAGTTAATCCAAGTACAGGGGAGTAAGACAATGAAAGGAAAACGCTTCCACAAACATAATAATCACAAACGAAAAAATAATGTTATTCACATTTTCTACATATAGTAGAAAAAGTAACATATAATTATGTTAACGAAGAGCTGAGGAAGTCATGAGATCAGAATCAATTAGAGTCTTGAGGGATTTAGCTTTCCTTCCTGTAACATTACCAGCTTCTTTCAAGAGTTGGACCAACCTCTTCTTCTCGTCTTCTGTTACGGTATTCGCTGTACCGAGCTTTTCCTCCCGAACCCCAACAACATGTCCCAGCAGCGCAATTGCATCATTCAATCTGTAGTCACAACCGAACCGCTACTTGTTTGAGGTCAACATGAGGACGCAAAAAAGGAGAAATTAACACAAGTACGTACCTGCCAATTGCATCATAAGCTCCTGCAAGGTTGCTGTACAATCCAAGTGTTTCCGGATGATATGGACCACACTCTTGTTCTAAAATGCTCTTGGCTTCTTCAAATAACTCAACAGCCTCTTCTATTTCATCTAGCTGAATGCACGCTAAACCCATTTGGTTAAGTGCAATCCCAAAAAATGTTGATTGTTTCTTCCCAGTCACCCGTAGTTTTGCGACAGCGCTCTTAAATGTGTTGTACGACTCCATGTATTTCCCCATCATGTAGTACAACACACCTATTTGAGCTTCAATTCCTGCAATCATGATTTTCTGGCCAGGAGAATCAGCGTATATCTTCAGCGCCTTTTGTAGCAAGCTTATAGCTTGTTCCACCTCGTTCATAGACTCACAAATCACAGAGATATCTGTAAGACCACTTGCAATCTCTTCAGGAGAAATTTCAAGGTTATGGGACTCATATATCCGAAGGGCATTTTCACAATAAGACTTCGCCTCTCGCACTTTTCCAGTTCGATTGTAGAGATCAGCTAAACGGATATAAACTGAACCAACAGCTGGATGGTTCTCTCCCTTTGCTGTTTTCAATGCTGTGAGAGATTTCTGGTATGCACAAATCGCTTCATCAAACCGAGACAAAGACAAGTACGAGTCACCAATGCTAGTATCAACAAAAGCAACCTCAGACTCTTGTCCATTTGCTGCCATGGCCATACTGGCTAATACCAAATGCTCGAGGGCATTCTCGTGATCTCCCTTAGTCTCACATATAAGCCCCATGAGTCTTCTATCCGCTGCCTCTGCGATTGAACCTGGTAAACTGGTTTCTTTATGTATAGAAAGAGCTGTTTCACACACCTGCTGAGCCTCGTCAAACCGTAATGCTTGTACAAGAGCCTCAGCTAGGTATCTACATGTTTCACCAACCCTTGGATCATTTTCTCCCAAAACCTTCTTCTGAATTTTCAATCCCTCGGTATAACACGATACTGAGTTCTCTAGCTGCCCCACCATAGCATAAGTGTCACCTAACTGCATCAGACCAGAAAATTTGGCCAGGGCATGCTCTTCGCCCTCTTCAACAACTGGAATCTCAATCGAGCGCTTCAGAACCGGAATTGCCTCATTGTACTCCTTTAGCTTACAATGGACTGCTGCTGTAACATGCAAACACATGATCCATTCTAAACATGGCTTCCCATTCTCTGCAGAAGCCTCAAACAACTTAGCTGCTCGAAGAGTTAACTCGAGAGCTTTGTGGATATTATCACCAGAACTAACCAAGTTTCTCGCTTGGTTCAATAAAAAACGTGCTAGCTCTACATTTTCAGATGATGGTTCATCATTTCCATTTTGTAACTTGGTGGTTCCGACTTTCTTCTTCCTCGTACCACCGACTCCCAAATTCGATTTGTTCACATTCTTTTTACCATCTAGTTTCTCCATATCCTTTGGCATGACCTCCAAATCCAACTTTGAAGAGTTTGACTTAGTACTACCTGGTCTCACCATCTCAAACTCTTCAGGCTTTGCCACTTCATCCTCGTCTTCTTCATCTTCCAGTATATCTATACCTCGCATCTCTCCTAGAGCAAGATGTTGTAAATCAGAATCAATCTTAGACTCATCACCATATGATCCAAAGCTCTGCCTTGATGGAGACTGATTAGAACTCTGCAATTCACAGAGATTCTTACAAAGTTCCTCTATCGTTGTATCAAACGTTTGATCAGCATCAGAATGCAATTCATTAACAGACCCTCCTTCCATTATTTCCTCCCAATAAACAGCTCTCTGCACACGAAACAGAAGCAAATCATCATCCATGGAGCTAAAGAACTAAAAAACGAATGAGCAATTTCTCAAACAAGGCTCTGGAAATTTAGAAAAAAATTAGATTAAAACAGAAAAATAAATTCTTTAGCAAAGCGCACAAAATTTAAAATCAGAAACATCTATGGAATCGGATTCTCAAATGTTAAAGAACGCATTGAAGCCTTATCATAATCTTTTTCAGACATTTCATTACAACACATTATAAAGCCATTGTAAGACAAACAGGAGGCAATTGCAAAACCTTGTTTCGGAGATTATATAGCGAAAAGGAAATCGAAAGGGGACACAAGAAAGAAAACATACAGACAAAATTCGAACCTCTTGGGATTGTGTCGGAATCGAAATCCTCGGAAGGAGACAAGAAAAGTGAAAATCTGAGAGATTCTACGCTAATTGCAGAAATGACAAGTCCAGAAATAGGTCGAGAGAGGTGAGAGTTGAAATTTCAACTTTTTTTCGGTGGAATGTCAAAGAGGGAGGAGCGGGAAGAGAGAGAAATAAAGTTATATTCTTCTCTCTAATGGCGCCACCATTGCGCTGTCTCACGGAAACATAAAACTGCATTCAATGCTATTTTACATTATCAATTCGAGCTAAATTTGGAGAAACTGATTTTAACAACAACAAAATAAAGACAACATGTAAATTTGTACGAATGATAGACCTACTAATCAAGATTATTAGTATAAACGATTCTGTTTCGATTTGGTGGAAACCATTACACCAAAGCCGTAATAGGTCATTATTTTAAATAGGTCAAATAGCTGAACCAAAGCCGTAATAAGCAAATCCACTGTACATTCTGTTTCAGATAGGTCGTTATTTTCTGATACCAAAACATCTAAAAAACCAGAACTAAATCAAAATTAAGATTGAAGACCTAAGTGTTAGCAATCATCTTTAAAAGTTGTTGCCATTCTAAACACTCTGGAGGTGATATTGCTTTAAAATTGCTGAGGTAAGTGTATGGAACAAAGTAAAGGAGAACATAGTTACAATGAAAACTCTGCGTATTTGTCACTAAGGCATTGGTCACTCAGGCAGTCTCAGACGGTTGAAAAGGACCAAGAAACTCTGCTCAGGGCCAAAATATAGAAATCCAAGATCCGCACCATCCACATATGGTGCCATTCCCTGTTCAGCAAACCCTAACCATTAAACCCTTGCAAGACCAAGAAATGACAATTGTCTCTATTGTTTTTCTATGTATTTACCTTTCCATTGAGTTGTAAGAGCTTGCCCTCGACCCATTTTGGGTTTTTAAACCCAAAGTCAGCGATTCTTCCTTCTCCTCTAAAACTCCCAAGCTGCATATATGTATACATCTTCCAGATAAGCTACTGTTTCAATAGGAAATTAAAGATACTCTTGTTCTGGTTAAGTGTTTAGCTTTAAGCACATGGTTCTCGGATCTTTTATTGATGTACATGTCAGAGCATGCTTTTGTTTTAGGTCTGTAACCGAAGCTCAGGAGATGAGGAAAGTATCATTACCACTCCCAATTCTTCTGGGATAAATCCACGATTCCTGATGCGACCCTCTTTCCCAATCTTTGCACGAAATGTCACCTATCAAGAATTTGTGACCCTTCTTCAATTTTTTATCCATACAAAAATGTCATCATTTGAAAATAATAAGTCAAATATTAAAAGATAATTAACCTGGCCAGCCGGCACATTTGGATCCCCTGTCAACTTCACAGCCTCTACATATTCAAAGAACTCTGAGGAATTGCTTCCCTCTGCATCATTCCACCGGCCATACTTACGCTTAAGCTGCACTATCTCGGTGCCATAAGGTCCGAATGCACCCACATATAGGCCTGCACTTCAAATTCAGAACATATCTCAACTTGACTTGTCAAGTTGACCAAAAAAAAAAAGTTCTGCAAATGCATTCTGAGCCCATATCAAAAGAAAGAGAATAACACTAATGGAAAACAAGTTTACCTTCGAAAGGGTCTAGGTTGTTTTGAGGAGTTATGATTCTATTAAATGCTGTATACTCAGAAAGACGGTTTCCTTTTTGTGCCTGGCTTATAGCAAGCTTGACAATCTCACGCACATTTCTTGATACCTAGAACAATGATTGAACAATCTTTATATCTAAGGAGTCATGAAACTGTAATCGATAGCACCTTCCTATTCAAAAACTAAAATGTAATTCCGAAAACCAAATCCATTCAAGGCAAGCAACATGAGATTAGAATGCTACTTATGTCAAAAGACTGCCAAAAACATTTACATGACATCATATAGAGGTTTTAAATAATCACAAAATTCTTAATCTGATTCTAGAGTTCAGCTTTATAAAGAGCGGTGTAAATTCAAGCAAGTTACCTTTAAAGAAGCTTTCTCTGAACCCCAGAATGCCTTGGCAACCTCTGGTGGCATCAGATCTGAAAGTCCTTGAGCTGCTAGAGCTGTTACTCGTTCCCTGGACACTGTGTTTTTTCTTGTACCAATATCACTCTTACTTCTCCCAGGAACATGCAAGATAAAGGAATCCCTTTCAGTATCCATTATATCTGCCGAAACACGAACAAGCTCATCCTCTACAGAGGAATCCTCTGTATTATGTAGAACCCCTCCGATAAAAAGCTTAGTGTTCAAATGCTTCCTATCATCCGCACTATCCATAGATCCAATTTCTTCAATGATGTCATCTTCTTCTTCTTCATCATCAGCAGAATTACTTTCCTCAATGCCTTCTCCGATCAGCTCTTCAGTAGCATCATCACTGCTAACGATCTCTGCCTCGGGGATTCTGACATCCATTACTTTCAGTTTTATCCCTGGGATTTTATCTTTAAGAAATTTTATCACATTTTTAATCCCTTCTTCAGTTGGTTCCTCATGATTTAGTAGTTGATCTTCTTTTTTATCCAGCTTCACTTCACTTCCTCGTACATCTAGAGTGGATGTGTTCTCAATCGAGGCACTTGATGGTCGCTCTGCTCTTAAATTCTCGGAAATGGATGGGGTTTTCTTGACATGTTGCAAATACACCACCTGAACACAGCAGATATGTCCACATCAATTCAAAGGGGTTAATCAATGCTTTTAAAGAAAAAAAGGACAAAAATTTTACATATATATTTACAAAACTTCAGAGAAGAAAAGAACATAAGGGTGATTAGAGTACCAATTATGTATCACTAATCTAATTATAATAATAAAAGAAACAAGAAAAATGATATACTGTCACCAGAACTGCTAAATTGAGTTTTTCAAATGTGATCTGCTTAAATTACCTGCATAACATATCCTCTGTCAGTGTCTTTAACAACGAAAATCTCAAACAGAGGTATTCCAGCTTCTTCAGCCACCAGCTGTCTGTATGAAGCAGTTATGAGATTCAATTATCACCAGCAATTGAGAAAAAAAACAAAAAAAATCATCAGCATAACATGGTCTCACCTTGGACTGTAACTCTTGCCAATAAACCTACCAACACCTGGGGTTATGTGTACAATTCTGCCAAATGGTTCCTCAGAATCTCGAGGATAACTAACCCACCAACCTACCTACATAGACATCAGAAACATGATAATGCTTTGAAATTCTGAAGTCCGGATAAAAGCATAGATTCTTGACTACAGATATGGGCAATAATACGAAGCAGATTCTTGACAAATTGACCAGGTGAAACCATCGCTTATGTCGGGAAACTTATATTCCTTCAACTAACCTTAACTACCTTAATAGTTTACAGATATGAGACCTTATTTGCATCACTTATAAAGCTTAAGAACTCTAATACTTTTTGCCCTTTTTTTTTCTTGATTCCCGTGTGTAGGTGTCATCTAGGACTATCATACAAGCATAGAAACACTTTTTACAATGCATTAAGACGTCTAAGGAATTTTAAAAAATGTCTTGCAAAAATGTTTGTGAAATCTAGTACTTCTTACCAGTCCACTTCCTGTGTCGTTACATAACCTGGAAGCATCACGATAACGCTCTTCGCGTATTGCAGTCTGCGAGGAAGTTATCATATATATAAATAAGAAGATAACACAAGATTAAGATTTTATAAAAAACCTTTGAAGATAAATCTTAACCTGTAACTGGCACATGATCTCAGCGACAGCATCATTAGAAGTAGCTTCTGAAATAGCTTTTTTCAACTTTACTGCTTCTTCAAAATCTTCTTTTTCGATGGCCTCTTCAAGTTGAAACTGTTAACATAAGCTAGAAGACTCCAAAATTAGAAATTCATATAAGAAAACAATATTAGCGAGTTAACAAATCATCAAAAGACCGAGTTTTAGATGGATAGAACCTTGAGAAGAGAAACTACGCTCTCGACTTCTTCAATCTCGGAGAAGTGGCGGTTCCAACGATTCCAATCCCACTTATCCTCACACGAACTGGTGGTATCAGCGTCATCAACGGCGGCGCAATTGCGCAGACAGCTCAGAGATGGTTTTTTAGGGTTACAGGTTGATATAGAAGAAGCGAAGGAATGTTGTAGACCGATAGATATGGAGAAATTCGAGCGTTTGTTGATAGAGAGCTCAGGATTTGGAGAATTTTTGGGGGTGAAGAGGAGATGAAATTGAGGAAGAGCGATTCTTTGGCCGACAAGGCATGGATGAGTTGTCGCCATTAGAAGACGACCGGAATCTATTACCGAACTGCGAAGAGAGGCTTTGGCTGGTTCAAGACTTGAGGACTTGTGTGGATAGGGGAGGAAGGTATTTGAAGTTAAATGATTTTGTATTTGGGCTAATTGGGTAAATTGCTATACAAAGGCCCAATTTCTTTTTTTCTTTTTTCTAGTTAAACTTTTATGTTTTCGTATGGTATTTTGGTACTTATCAATATCGTTAAGGTTGTTTAAAAAAATAATCAATATCGGTAATTACGATTTTGTTTTGTTTATAGTCGGTTTGATGACGGAATTTTAGGTTAAAGAGGGGAATTGATAAAGGATTGGCAAAACGTCGGATAAACATCATTCGCAAAATATATATCTAAGATTGTTGACAAAAAAAATATTTAAGATTATTATTTTTGAAAACAAAATAATCACAATACTAAATTTTGAAAAAGCAAATATTATGGTATTTATGTGGTATATAGGTAATTAGAGATACTATATATAACATTATGAATTGGTATTCATCCAACTAATTATAAAACTAATTCATCAAACTAGTTTTTATAAATTAAGAACAAATCATATTTCTTTTTATGATCATTGCAATTTTTGTCGAATTAATAGTTTTTCTATACTTTCAATTATTTTTAAAAAAAATATGGAACAGATTTAATATCCAATTGTATATTAGATATTGAATATCTAGTAAAAACTATGCACTTATCCAAATAAAACATATCATAATAACCTTAAAAGCTAAATCTATTTTTAATTATTGAATTTTTTTAAAAAATATTAGGTGTGTAGGAGTTAGATTTTCTTATGTTGTTTTATTTATTTTTGTTTGGAATAATTTTTACTGGTTTTTCTCTATCTTCGGTTTTCTTCCGTCTTTAGTTCTGCATCTATTGTTCATTTCTGACTTACCAAAGCTTTTTCAAGAGTTTTACTTCTTTTTTTTATATCCCATCATGTGTAATCCGTATAATGAATTTTGTTTTTATGTTCATCAACTCTGCGTCGGGGTTCTTTGGCTTTATTTCCGAGTTTTCTTCGGTTTTGTTGTATTTTTTATGTATAATTCTGTGATTATAATAAAATTCTCTTTAGTGGAAGAAAACCTTTTTCAATATTTGGGATATGAATGATGTTTTCCACTTCAATAGTTTACTAATCATAAAATTGATACGGATTATTGGTATTAGAATGGATTGGTATCTCAACTTTTTTTTGTTAAATGTTTTTTTTTAACATCGGAAAAAAACTGTTACTCCATCCCTAACTCCTTTCCGAGAAAAATAGTAAAAACAAAAAAAAGTCAACTGGGTAAAAATGGTAATTGTAAGAGGGGCACAGATCCATAGTTAGAGACACGTCGGTTGGATCGAGATCAGACGCAGCGGAGCGTCGAGGGGATGAATGCATAAATTCCTCCTTATTTCCTCTCTTTCGATCTGATTGGCTTCTTACACAACTTCATCATGTCTTGTCCTCTTCATCCCAAGCGCCTCCTCCTCTGCTTGCTTATTTCTCTCGCTTTCTTCATCGATCCCTCGTCACAGCATGTCGAGGTCAAGAAGAAACTAATGCGAGAAAAAGTGCGCGAGATGTAAGCAGCCTGAAAATATCAATTCTTCATGACCCATTTGATATTCTTTGCTTGGCGGTTGTACTTTTATTTTTATTTTTATTGAGAATGCACGGCGGTGGGAAACTATTGAAACCCTTTCAAATCTGAGAATTGATCAAGTGTGGTGAAGCTTCATTAGGAATTATCTACACAATTTGATAGAGTTAGATGGAACTAGGCTTTGTTCAAATGTGAATTTCATATATTTGCCAATTCGTTCCTTTTTTATTGTTCATAGTCAGTCCTTATGAGATGTTACTAACTTTAAAATGTTACAAACCAAAGATGTTGAAACCAAGGCCATGACAATATAAAAGAGCAATCAAATAGTATTATTGATGATATATTCATATTTGCTTATTCTCGTTTTACAGGTTCTATCATGCGTATGACAATTACATGACTTACGCGTTTCCGGTTAGTGAACTACTTAAACAACTAATTGTAAGTTCATGAAATTTTTGCTGTTGTGTTTGAATTCCATTACGTTCTGATCTCGAACAGCATGATGAGCTAAAGCCTCTTACAAAAAGTTTCACAGACTCCCTCAGTGAGCTTGGAAATCTGAAGGTAACTTACTAGCTCATTGAGCTCCCATAAACGATTTGAAGCAGAAGCTTGACTCCAAGATTTCTGATTTCCAGCTTGAACACCTACCAACAGATTATAATGGATCAGCTGTAACACTTGTTGAGTCCTTATCCAGGTATACTGTGCAAAAGTGAGAGCATTCTGTAAGTGGTTTTTCAATACCAGTTTGACATCATTCTCCTTTGTCCCAGCCTTGCTATATTGGGAAATAGTACAGAATTTGAAAAAGGGATTCTCTGGCTCTCAGAAAATCTAACATTTGATATTGATGCACGGGTCAACCTATTTGAGGTATACTGTAAACACCCAGTGACTTCATACGAAGCTTAATTTATTTCCTCTTTGGTTTGAGTCTAGTTTAGTAAATGGTCTTCAAGAGTCTGGATGTGTCCCTGAGTTCCTTAAATGAGTTTACTTGCACTTGATGCTTCTAACTGATTCTCTTTTTGCTTCTGCTCTGTAGTGCAATATAAGAGTTCTTGGAGGACTTATCTCTGCTCATCTTCTTGCAATTGATCCAACTAATAGGTTGATTCAGGGTTCCTACAACAATCAGCTTCTTCGATTAGCCGAAGACCTTGGAAACCGCTTTTTGCCAGCGTTTGAAACACCCAAAGGATTACCATATGCATGGATTAATTTGAAGGTACTGAAACATCACTTATGTATTGCTCCTAATATCATTTTTACTTCAATGCTCCTGAAAGGGATTTTTGACGGCAAAAAATATCTTTGGGCAGAATGGAGTAATGGAGAATGAGACAGCTGAAACAAGCACTTCAGGATGTGGTATGTATTTAGTTATCCCTTGTTTCTTTTACATTCTAGTGGCAAATAAACACAAATATTTTTCTTTGATGAAACTAGTTTCCTGAATATGCTCATGAATTTATTGATATGCATTACACTTTAGGTTCTCTCATTCTTGAAATGGGAGCATTGTCACGGCTCACTGGTGACCCTAGATTTGAATCAGCTGCATTACGTGCCCTTCATCAGCTATGGAGGATGCGAAGCCCGTTAGATTTGCTTGGGACGACATTGGATGTGGTAACTGGGGAATGGCTAGAGTATTCCTCCAGCATTGGAGCTGGTATGTTTTTTATTTTCGGAGGGATTCTAGTGGCAACTCTATTTTCCCAAGAGATAGCTGCAAAATATTTTACTGTATTTATGTGGAATTTAACTTGTGCCCTAGATTGATGTGCTTCTGATGTGTAATTTCATTTCTGGTCTTTTAAAGGGGTTGACTCTTTCTACGAATACCTCTTGAAGGCTTATATTCTTTTTGGAAAAGAAGACTACTGGCTAATGTTTCGTTCTGCTTATCTCGCATCTCAGAAGTACTTCAGACATGGGCCTTGGTAATATACTAGCTTGAAAAAACGTACTTCCACAACCTCTGTTATGACACTAAAACTTCTATTATGCCAAAATTGAAAATTGCTAGATGTAGTAATGGCTTATCTACCTGGTTTAGGTACCATGAAGCTAATATGTGGAGCGGGAAACCAACTTATTGGCAGCTCACAAGTCTTCAGGCGTTTTGGCCTGGTCTACAGGTATAACAAAATAATGGATTACTTAAATTTCATAGAAAGAACAGTTGAAAAGGGTATCTTCTCATTGTCATGCTTAAGTTCTTATACTAGGTTCTCGCTGGAGATGTCGCAGCTGCAAATTTATCACACCGCGAGTTTTTCCATGTATGGGAGAAGTTTGGTGTATTGCCTGAGAGGTATGTACTCAGTTTTCTTTTGTTTGTTGGCTTCCTAGTTGGATCTTTAGTTGTCAGTTGTTTTCAAGTTTGCTGTTTGGGCTAAAGGACGCTGAAAAAATCTTTGTTCAGGTATCTACTGGATCATCAAATAATACATCCGACTATGAAATACTATCCACTACGTCCTGAATTAGCAGAATCCACCTTCTACCTATACCAAGCTACAAAAGGTTTTTATTATATTTTAATTATTGTCTCACCTTGAATGATTATTATGTGAAGCACCAGATTTGAGGCATCCCTCTGTTGACAATAGATCTATTTTCAACCCTTTGTTCCTTCTATTTGCAGATCCATGGTACCTAGATGTTGGTGAAACAATTGTTAAATCTCTTAATCTATACACGAAGGTGCCAGGGGGGTTTGCAAGTGTAAGAGATGTGACGACTATGCAACTGGAAGATCATCAGCACAGTTTCTTTCTAGCTGAAACGTGAAATTAACATTCACATCCTTGCACATAATTATTTTCTTACCTATACAATGTCAGAACATCATATTGGTTGTTATCTGACATTTGCAGGTGCAAATACTTATATCTCCTCTTCGATGATTCATTTGTGGCCAAAAAGAATTATATATTTACAACTGAGGGCCATCCTATACAGGTTATGAGCTCCTGGCATGAGAAACTACCAGAAAAATATTTCTCAGGCAACTGGACATTTTCAAAGGTCTGGCTCTTGTTCCAGCTCTGATCATTTTGGAACAAATAAGACGTTTGCATATTTTACACTGCCTATACACGTGCATTAGCGTTCAAGAAGACTAGCAATGCTATTTTTTTGATAGGCATAACTACAGAAGGACAGGCCTTATATGAATCAAATAGAGTCTTATATCATTATTACTTTAGTTCTTTTTCTGCTTCTGCTTAACTAGAAACTTGCACATTTGCAGAGTGGAGTATGGGAAAGTCGAGTAAGTGCATTGTCACTGCAAGTCTGTCCATCGATAGCTCTCAACTCTAGACATCCTGAACAACAAAGGGAGAGTGCTTGCCATGTTCCTGACAAGCAAATTGATCATAGGTGTTGGAGCAACAAAGACTGTGGAGTTGATGCCACTACTTGTAGACAAAGATCCTGCAGTGGGGTTGGATTCTGCGGCTTATGGAATCCCTTATAACTTTAGACACAGAACATAATACATACATTCTTTTGAGTTTCAGGAAAGTAAAGAGTAGAGGTGTATGAATTATTACTGTAGATTAATGTGGAAAGACAAGTTTTGGTGGATAGAAAATGGATACATGTTGCATGATGTTGTTGTACTATTTCTGTGTCATCAGATCTTATTTTCTTTTCATATACTATCAACGTAGATCAAATGGGGATATATTGTGTTTTTTCTTGGTTTTGCTTCGAGAATAACTTTATGAAATGGTAGTTCTAGGATTTTGGTACCTTTCTATCCTAAGGAAAAGGTCGTAAATGAAAACCATTCATTATATAATCCACCCTTTATAATTCACATAAAACTTTGTCATTTCATTTGACCATAGTTGCCCATGCATCGTGCAAAAGAATCATGTCTTAATGCAGATCTTGGCAACTATATGGTCTCTAGCCTATAAGCCTCTAAGCCTCTATGACTTATCATGCTATCTTCCATTTGGGATCAACGAGTTAGCATACCACCTGCAAAATCAGTCATTGATTTCAACAACTCTAAAATAGACCTCAGTTTTGCACCACCAATAGAATAAAGCAATCCCAAGAAAGGTTAAAAATAGAATATCTACATCTACCAACAATTGCAAGAACCAGGCTCTAAAGTGATAACATCATATATTCTCAAATTGTGCAAGTATTTATAGAAAAACATTTGCAATAGCTTTAATCCTTATTGGGTTTCATGTAAGTGTTTACAGGGCAGACGCATCTACATCAGTCATTTCTGATTTCAGCTATTACTGATAAACACCTCAACATTTCCGAGATTGAAAGACAGGTTACATAGACTAAGATTCAGCAGATGTGGCTGCGTCATCTTTGTGCTTAATCATGCCTGAGTCCACAAGAATTGGAATCTCTGCAGCAAGCCATGGAGCAAGCCCCAAACAAAGTGCATGTGCTATACCAAACCGAGGACTGCATATACAAAAGTAACTCATCAATACCAAGAAAACGAGTAGGTGCTCAGGTTCGTGATAGAAACGGATTATATAACGTGTTCAACACAAGGTTAAAACGAAAACATACAAAGAAGTTAACTAGATGTCCTCTTCTGGACAATTATATTCATTTTGATACAAACAGATTAGTAGTAGTGTTTGGCGGCCTAATTGAATCATCATACAAAAGAAAGATGGGCAACGACCAATCTAATTAACATCTTAGAACTGCAAGTCTTTCATAATTCTTCTAAAAATCTATGGGACTTCGACTAAAACTCTGCATGCTTCTCTGTCTATGCAAAGAGAGGCATAATGGATTTAATTTCGACAACAAACCAATCTACTTAGCATCTTAGTGTTGCGATTCTTTCATAATTCTTCTAAAAATCGAAACAAAACTGATCTAAAACACTACATGCTTCTCTTACAATGTCTATGCAAAGCAAAAGCATTATAAAAATTACCAGTTTTTGGCCCAGAGCGGCTTGAAATGCACAGTCAGGCAAATCTTCCCACCTCGATACATCTACACAAAAAAAACAAAATATAAAGAGAGAGCAATTTAAAGACAAAACCCTATTGAGTAGATCGTAACAAAAAGGCGTTACCTTTTGGGTCTTGCCGTCAATTTCAGGCAGCTCAAGCTCAGGAGCAGTGGCTGGGTAGGTAATAGGGATATCAAACTGGAGATCGAATTCGTATTTGAGGAGATTGTGAACATACCAACACTTGCCAGTCCAACGCGTTCCTTCAGGATTTGAAGCAGAGATACGAAACCAGTCGTTGTCATTGGACTTGTTCATCTGGGTATAAGCAATCAGAGACTTGTACTCTTCTTTCAGCCTCTGTGTCCATGCCGCGCCGTCTCTTGGCCCAGCTTTTGTCGTCAGAAGTGGTATCCTTGTTAACGTCGACTTCGTGCTCGGATCCCATCCTTCCATTTTCTTCTACCCACTGATTTCGCCGTAAATTCAACCCTATATTATATTTTCCTCGATCGGAATTGGATGCTTG
This sequence comes from Cardamine chenopodiifolia, assembly GCA_963922655.1. Classification (NCBI taxonomy): domain Eukaryota; kingdom Viridiplantae; phylum Streptophyta; class Magnoliopsida; order Brassicales; family Brassicaceae; genus Cardamine; species Cardamine chenopodiifolia. The sequence goes on from OZ000459.1 coordinate 9,072,253, forward strand.
ATTCTGATTCCTCTCCTCTTTGGCTATTTGTCAGCATTGTAACCGAAAAAGGAAAAAAATCAAACCGTCTTGATTGGATTAGGCGATTTGGTTAAACCTTAAAAATCATTTCGTTAAACATTTTTTATCATATACAAATTTAGTTTGGTTTGGTTTGACTAAATTTGTAAAATCGAATGACTGTTTCGGTCTGCTTATGTTCGGACATGGTTTGATTGGCAAACCATTTTCTCATTTGAAATAGCGTTAATGTTTCTCATTAAGCTTTTTATCAGCCAATCATTTTTATCATCTGAAATTTTATTATTAGAATCTATAAAGAAACAAAATCGGCAAAAATAAATTAATATTTTTGGATAAAACCGGTAAAAAACAAAATTACACCGAAAACAAAGTCATATAACATAGACTTTTGATTGATAAAACATAGAAAAAAACATTTATAAGTACAAATTGCAAATGTTATTTCCTCTCATGTTTTCAAAAATTTTAAAAGCAAACAAATAAATTTATATCATTAGATAACATTAAATTCTTCTTCTATTATAGTTTTAATTTTGATATATATTTTCTAATATTAGCATTTTAATATCTTGTTATTTTTAGAATAACTTCATAATAATTTGAACTGGATATTGTTGGGTGCGTGACAAATTTGATTGATCAATAAGAAAGCTGATTCAGCTGGTTCTAAAGCACCTTAACTGTGTGATAAACCAGAGGATTCGTCATTAACTTGTTTTTAAAATCCAAAACGGCAAGATTTGCAACTCCCAATAGGTAAAACGACAGGGTGTTCTTTCCCGTCCAGCGGACCTAGAAATTTTAGGAATTAATTGAAGCCACCCGGTTTTTCTGTTCCGAAGCATTTCTCTATGCGTAAAATTGGCTAATAGCTCTGTGCCGTTGCTTCTGTCTCGCCGAGTTTCTTCTTCTTCTTCTGCAACCTTGAAAAACCCTAAACATAACTGCCACTGCGAAAGCCAGCACCGTATTTCCCCCTTGACAATTCTGCGAGCCGAATCTTAGAATTCAATGGTGGCTCCGGCTGCCGCGACAGCAAGGGCGCAGGCGCTCTCTCTCCTCGCTGCTGCCAATAACCATAGCGATTTGGCAGTGAAGCTCTCGTCACTAAGACAGGTTAAGGAGATTTTGCTGTCATTGGAGCCGTCTCTTTCTGCTGAGATTTTCCCCTATCTCGCAGAACTCCACTTGTCCCGTGAAATTCTAGTTCGCAATTCCCTTATCGAGTGAGTCCCTTTGCAATTTCTATGCTGCGTACATGATTTTACTTTCTTATCTCACCTTGGATACTGTTTCCCTCTGCTGTGCACGAACTCGTAGAAGATTTTTATTTTGTGGCGTCGTTAGGGTTCTGCTGTATCTTTGGGATAGTTTTTTTTTCCAATCTTGAAAAAGGTTTGATCTTTCCAAATAATTCCTCTATTCTGCGTGATTGTTTGTTTTTGGTGGGTTAGATTTGAAACTTCCATAGCAAGATGGTGAATACTAGTCGTCTAGTGCTAAGGCATACTATTTAATTCCCCTCGCGTTGTTTGCAAAAGTGTATATTATATGAATTAGGAACTTAGTCTACTTTATTTTTGGGGTGTATCAGCTTACTTCTGTAGCTATTCATGGTGATTAATTTGTCTGACAAGCTAAGAGACTGGTTGATCGATTCTTCTGGGTGGCAGGATCATTGAACAGGTTGGTTTGAGGATGCTGGATCATTCTTATGTTCTAGTGAATGTCTTACTTGTCTTGTTAAGGGACGAGGATCCAATTGTTGCAAAGAAATCTATTTCTGCTGGCACAACTTTCTTTTGCAGCATCTTGGAGGAGATGGCAATGCAGGTCCATACTGTTTCTCAAGTTGGTTATGTTTTCATACGCATATGTTATTTTGAAACTCCTTCTTGAGCTCTTTGCAAAATAATACATTTGTAGTCAATATTTACCAGTGAAAGTTATTCACATACTTGTAGTTGCCTTTGAGATTGAACTGTTAAACCATGGAATCAGTCCTCTTGTTGCATTTTTTAAAATTTGGTTGGTTTTATGTTGATGCTTCTTATATGTAAAATAAGGTTAGTGTCACATGGCTTAGGGCAATATGAAATAATAAATACAATAAAGCAGTGCAAGCATGGGTAATTTTTAGTTTAAGTTTTTGTTGGATTTCTTATCTCCTTCCCTTACTTATATGCTGACTTTGTGTTTATTAGTTTACTTTTACATATTAGCAGAACTTTGAGATTTTTGTGGGTGTTCTTGTATATTCACCACAGCAATGGACATGACTTTTAGCATTGAAATTCCCTTTTTTACTCGCTGATATGTATTATTCTTGATGATCTCTACAGTTTCATCATCGTGGTAAAGTTGATCGTTGGTGTGGGGAACTATGGACATGGATGGTTAAGTTCAAAGATACTGTCTTTGCCACTGCATTGGAGGTATGCTGGCTGTTTATAGCCTCTTCTTTTTGTCTGTCTGTTCCTCTCGCAAGATGGTATTTGGTTGAGTATTTGTTCTGCTTCTCAATTAATTTAAGGTTTTTTAACTTAAGTCTGCTGTTTCTTTCACGATAGCCTGGCTGTGTAGGGGTGAAAGTTCTTGCTCTAAAGTTTATGGAGACATTTATTTTGCTCTTTACTCCTGATGCATCTGATCCTGAAAATATTTCTAGCGAAGGTATAATCTTATAATCATGAAGTTTTTTTTTGTTAATTCCGATTATATGTATGAATCTGGAATCACATATTTTTCCTATTCTACTACAGGAGGTCGACAGATGTTTAATATTTCCTGGCTTGCTGGCGGTCACCCCATTCTGAATCCAGCAACACTCATGTCTGAAGCAAATATGACATTCGGCATCTTAGTAGATTTCATACAGTCGGCTAATCGTTTACCGGGTGCACTGACGATATCTGTTATTAGTTGGTATGTTTCTGGATGCATCCCACTATTCTTGTGTATTTACTTTTCTATGTTTTCATCATGATGTGAATTGTGCTTGATAAGTTTACCTGTTACAGTTTTTGCTCTCCCACATTGAAACTATGTTAGTTATGTTGCCCCTCAGTATGCTGTTTTGTTGATGTTCAGATATGGAATACTACTCTCTATTAACACTCATGAACCTTAAAAGACTGAATTTAGTGTGAGAAATAATCTACTCTTTTGTATTTTAGATTGCGCATAATGTGAAAAATTGTTTGTCAAACATATGTTGGTGATAAACGAACCATACGTATTGTGTCTTGCTACACTGAGATTTGTCCTGAATGATGGGGTGATGTTATTATTATTCTTTTGCATAAGCTTTATGTGTGCCTCATGTTTGCGAGATACAACAATATGCAGATGAACTTCCACTTGTAAGTAGTTTCACGGTCAGGCTTGGCTGTCCTGCTTGCACTTTAAGTGTATCTTGAATCAAATTAGATTTGTATGGTGAATGACACCAAGGAATTAAACGATTTCCATTTGTATGTCGACTAAACGTTTGAATGAGAGAGATAAAGCGTGGAGACAGGTTAGAGCCCTGGTGCAACCCCTATGATATAGTTGCAGCTAACTGAATAATAGTCCGGGGGAATATTGCTCAGTTGAAGAGCTGTATCAGTTACAGATATTGACAGTTACCTGGGTATATGGCGCCTGCATTTTTGGGGTACTATTGGAGCTCCAATATGCAAGTGATAAGGACATCAAACAACGGCTAGAATGGTCAGCTCTAGTAGTTAGAAATGTTGTTTCCAAGTAACGCAGAAGCATGCTTGAGGAAAAATTTATTTGGTTATGTGAACTGGATGTATATATATATATATTTATATACACTTATGACTGTTATGTTGGGATATTAAAAATGTATACATTACAGTATAACAGTTCATGCACAGTATCATTTGGCAATCAGAGCTTTCTTTATGCAGAATTTTAAGCCTAACTTTTACTTGCATTGTGGTTTTGCCTTCGTTATGATGAATGTTTCTTCTGCGTATATAGGATTAGGTGGATATTTGATACAGACGCTGATATCTTGAATACATTTTGCTGTTTGATTTTATATTATGTGTTGCTGTTTAGATGGATGTAGAAGTTATCTCATGGTTGTTATGTCTGAGTAGATGCATGTAATCTAATCACTTTGAACTATCAAGGTTCCTTCATCTGTTTGAGAGCACCTTCTTTGGATTCATCTCTGCATAGCTTACTAATTTGTCCCTTTTGACAGAATCTTCAAAAAGTAGTAATTACCTAGCAGATGTTTGTTTTTGTTTGAACTGATATTACCATTTAATGTCTGGGGACACTATCTTTCTAAAAAGATCAAGGTTAAAACCTGACAGGATATTGTCTAGAGAAGAGATGGTTTTGATTGTTTCTTTCGGTTTACCTAATGTTTAATTAATGGAGTTGTCTTAAAGTAAGAAGCATGTGAAAATGATCATCTTATCGCTTTGGTAATGGTGACAATTCATCTTTTCGTATTATGCTGGCAGTTAGTTTGTAATTGCAGGAAATCTTTAGGATATGTTAGCTTTGCGGAGATTTCTATGTTGATATGCTTCCAGACCAGAGTTTCTGTCTCCTCAAACTGTGATAATGGAATATGTAAAAATTCAGTTTGAGGAAAAAGTTTCATCTTGTCAAGGAGCTTATTAGCAATGTAGTATGCTACAGAATCATGAGCAAATTTTCTCATATGAATGGTTGCTCAATAAATTTATATTCAAACTCTAGTATCTTTTACGTTAGATAATTGTATATTTGAAAAGGAGCTCCTTCCGTAGTAAGAACACGAGGGCAGTTTCTTTGAAACCAGTATTGTTATGTTTGCTGAGATGTGCAGTGATCCATTAGGACATGCTTGTAGGAGCATACCTGAACCATTTGCAATTTTGAATATTTACTATGTAAGCACTGGTATCTTATCTGACAGTAGCTTATCTTTCAGTCTTGCAGTGGTATCAAGGAAGAGGCCTGTCCACTACAACACTGTCCTTTCTGTTCTGCTGGATTTTCACCCAAATCTTGAGACGGTTAAGGGGTGCCATGCTGCTAGCGTTCAGTATTCTATTAGAACTGCCTTGCTGGGATTTCTTAGATGTACTTTCTCACCAATAATAGAGGTAGAGAGTTCATACCTTTTTTTTTTTGTTTCTCTCTGAAGTCTATCTAGATTTTATTTATCTATTACCCCTCAACTCTCCCTGTTTTTGCTGAATAACATTTGAAATCATTTTTAAACATCATCTAAGTATTTTATGCTAATGAAAAAACTGTTGTTTCTCTCTGGTTGTTTTTGCCATCTAATTCTCATTATAATCTCTACTGAAATCCACTGCTCAGATTATTGTTTCTTGGTTTTTATTTATCCGTTCATTAGAGGTTTTAGAGGCCAGCAGAGTTTATAGCCATAGCGATTGTGTTGCATATAAATGCTGGAAACAAAAGACCTTTTGTGGGAAAATGCAGTATCATGGAGTCAAGCCCGCTCATGTCAGAGAAATTGCTTAATTGTTTCAGCCTTTCTGGTCAATTTGTTAACCTTTTGATATCTCGTTTGTCTACTCTAGGAATGTGCTGTGCCTTTTTCCGCCAGATGTGCCATTCATTTTTTTTTTAGTAAAAGGTTTTCAGTGACTACAAAAATGTTATTTTGTACCATTTCATGGAGTGAAGCCTCATAATAGGTAGAAAAGAGTTGAGAGAAGTGTTTGCTTGATCAGATCATAAATCAAAAATATCATACGATTTCTTTTTGTTTGCTAATATACGTTTTGATACTGAGATAGTTATATTTTATTTACATATTTAGTCAAGAGACAAGCTTCTTAGAGCATTTCGAGCAATGAATGCTGCAGATGTAGCTGATCAAGTTCTCCGTCAAGTTGATAAATTGGTCAGAAATAATGAGCGTGCTGTACGTGAAAATTGGTCAGGCAAGGTAAAAAATTTGTTTTCATTCTTTCTTTCCTACTCTTCTATAGCTCAACATCAGCTCTGATCACTGTGACCAGTAACATCTCATGATAAACCTACTTTTCAGAATAACCAGGTGATTAGTCATCAAAATTCTTGGGATTTTTCAAAGAAACGAATAATGCCCGAGGGAGAAAATGATATCATCAATGGAGAGGTTGCGCCGAAGCGCTTACGCCATAGTACTAACATGCATTTGACACAGCAAGTTCAAACAAATGATTCCCTTCAGGGACCTGCCTCTATCAATGGCATTTCCTCCGGTAACCATCCTTCGGACAGTGAGTTGACTCCAGTGGAACAAATGGTTTCAATGATTGGTGCTTTACTTGCTGAAGGAGACAGAGGAGCTGCATCACTTGACATTCTCATATCTAAGCTTCATCCAGATATGCTTGCTGATATTGTAATAGCAAGCATGAAACACTTGCCTAGTAGCCCTCCTACATTGAAAAGTTCATTGACTACTCAAGCAGATATTGTGGTATCTTCTTCTATTAACACCATGCATTCTCCAACTCCTCCGGCACAACTTCCTTTTGAACAATCCCTTCCTTCTGCGTCATCTCTTTCCGATGTGCCTAGCTTGAATAGCGCGGTTGCCGACCCTAGACGCGACCCAAGAAGGGTACAAACTTATATTTTCTGCTTGATTCTATGTTGAATGTTCTTTCTCCAAGATAACTTATTCATCGTTATGCAGGATCCCCGTCGCATGGATCCAAGGCGTTTAAATTCATCTGTGGTACCAACGTCACTGCCTGTAGGTGGTACTCAGATGGAAATCTCTACCTTACTGAGTAAGCCACTTTCAGTTCCTGTTGTCACGGCAGGGGCTACTGGTTCAGTACATTCAACTGCCGTAGACTGTAGCCAAAACAAGGTGACAGGAAGTTCAGTATTCAGAATAATTGATCAGCCTGATTGCAGAGAGGACTTGTTGACTCTTCCCAAAGAGTATGTTTACCCCTCAAAGGGCAAATCATCTTTAGATGTTCCACTATCTCCTTGCAGGGATGATGAAGCCATCAGAGAAACAAATTTTTCAGGTTCTGAAACAAAGTGTGTTTTGGATCTGGTGTCTGTCCCAGAATTTGATCAACATTCACCTTCAGAATCAGTCCCAGATTTTGATCAACTTCTCCCTGCAGTATCAGACATTAGTGCACCAGAAGAAAGCTATCAAGAGCTGGCACCGGTTCCATCATATGTTGAACTTACCACAGAGCAAAGCAAAACTGTTGGAAAGTTGGCTATTGAACGTATAATTGAATCAAATAGACATGTCTTTGGATTTAATTGTAAGAAGATTTGCATGGCATTGATTGCCCGATTAATTGCTGAAGTGAGTGCCTCTTTGATTTTTGTTACTTGTGGTTTTGCTGTCAACTCTAGCTGCCACTTCCATCGTTTGGCTTTATGTTTATGGAATCCTTATGTCACGTTCCCCTTTATATTCTTTTGTTTACAAGAATAAATGTTATTTATATTACTATTTTTCCAGATCGATGCTGGCAATGATGTTGCAACCATACTAAGAGAGCATATTAGTGGAGAATTCAAGGTACTTGTATTCCCCAAACACTGCCGTCACTCTTTTGCTTAGGTTTTGGATCTTGAATCTCTTTTTCCGTATGTCGGGAGTGTGTTAGCTTTCATAAATATTGTAGCATTTAAGTGCCTTGCTACACTGCGAATAAACTTTTCCCTCTCCTACTCCCAGTAACCAAGAGTCTACCATGTGTGTAGGCAAACCTCTGATCTATTTGATTCTTTGTTTCTAGGGGCATGAACTTGTTTTACATGTTCTGTATCATCTGCATTCAATGGCGATTCTGGACACAGATGAATCCTCTCCCTATGCTACTGTTTATGAAAAATTTCTCATAGCAGTGGTGAGCGTTTATTCAACTTTTTCCATTTCTTGTTTCTGAATCTTGCTTATTAAGATGCTTACTGTAGGCAAGATCATTCCTGGGTGCTCTTCCTGCTTACGACAAGTCTTTTAGCAGACTCTTTGGGGAAGCTCCTCATCTACCGAATTCTGCCATAAAGCTACTGGATGAACTCTGCTCCACTCGTCATAACCCAATTGGAAGAGACATCTGTGATAGTGAGCGTGTTACCCAAGGGCTTGGTGCTGTTTGGAGCTTAATTTTAGTGCGTCCAAATGAGCGAAAAGCATGCTTATCTATAGCACTGAAGGTAAGGATCTGTAGCCAATCTTTATTAGTTGTCTTTATTACAAGCCCTGTCACATTGGAGTTGTCTCAGTGATGGAGAATATGGGAATTCAAATAATAAAATTTTTGGATTTGGTTGATTGAAGAATGAACTTTCTTTTATCTTCAGAACTCATGGCCATATGGTATATGGCCCTTTCATTTTTTTCATGTTCCTAACGCATGTTTTTATTCCTGTTATGACAGTGTTCTGTTCATTCTGAAGAAGACATCCGTGCAAAAGCCATCCGACTTGTGAGAACCCAGATAGCAATATGGTTTTATTTACTGCTGGTACATTAATTCTAACTGATGTTTCTCAAATGCATGCACAGGTCACGAACAAACTGTATCACCTAACATACATAGCAGAGCACGTTGAGCAATTTGCAACAGATATGTTGCTTACTGCTGTGAACTCAGAGGCAAATCTCTCACAGACTAGATCTATTGGAGAAGGAATTAAAACAGAGGTATATTATATAGTCTAGTCTGGTAGTTGAGTGAGTATCATTCTTCAAAAGCAGTAAAGCTCCAAAAGCCAATAACAGTTCCCTTGAGGGCGTTTAGCTTAGTTCTCTTGGAATTGTATTTATAAAGGTTTATTACCGTATAAAATTGATTCTATGTCCGTTACTTTTTGTGCCTGTTCTTGTAAGCCTCCAAAATTTCCCTTGTGTTACCTAGTTGATGCAATGGTGTTGAGTCAGTTTATAACCTTGAATTTTGTGGGTTGATTAGCTGACATTTTTTTTCAGGCTAATAGCCAGATAACTTCGACAAGTGACTCTCTATGGTCTGTAACCTCCGAGAATCACTCTCCGCAGGATTTTCAATCTTCTCGAAATGTTTCAGTTTTATCAATTTCTGAAGCTCAGAGGCTAATTTCTCTGTTCTTCGCTTTATGTAAAAAGGTCTGTGTAATCTTTGAAGTTGCTCCTAATGCTCAAAGTATTCTCTATCCTTAAATATTCCCGTGCATCTGATGAGTACTATTTTTTTTCCAGAAACCTAGTCTCCTTCGACTTGTCTTTGAAGTTTACGGGAAAGCTCCAAAAACAGTAACCCAGGTGAGTTAGTCCCTCCCTAATAGACCCTCACGCCACTTATGTGCATCACATGTGGTATGGTACAGAAAAAAGATTGGATAGAATATTAATTTCGGACTTTGGATTTTTTGTTTTGGGGCAATCTATGGCATTTCTTAATGGGAGTAAACGATATTCACAACATAAATTTATTTATTTTGGTAACTTTCTGAAATGGTTCAGGCTTTCCATCGGCATATACCTATCCTGATACGAGAATTAGGTTCTTCTTATGCGGAACTACTCCAAATAATATCCGATCCTCCTAAGGGAAGTGAAAATTTATTGACATTTGTAAGTGGCTTCTGTGTTTCCTTGTAGTAAATCCACATTGGGCTCCAAAGTATTTTCTAACTTTGAATCACACTGTTTATTTCTTATGTCAAGGTGTTGCAAATATTGACACAAGACTTGGCACCTTCAATGGATTTGATTGCTACTGTAAAGCATCTATATGAAACGAAGCTAAAGGTTTGATTTATTACGAAGAGCTCGCTCATATCTTTTTCTAGTGTGTATATATTTATGAAAATCAAGTTCGCAAAGCCTTACAAAATAATGTGTTTTGCAGGATGTTTCAATTCTCATTCCATTGCTTTCTTCACTCACTAAAGATGAGGTTATTTTCTACTTTCTTTCCACGGATTCTGCTACTTTTATCCTCAAGGAAGATAAAGAGGCTTATAGCTTTCTTTTTATTTCTTGTTCCCTCGTTATTTTGTCTACCTGAAAATGTGGAAATAATAAGTACTAGTAACCATGGAAGACTTCTGAAAATTGGGTGGTCCTTGGCTGGAGATGACTTTCGTAATTGCTCATCAGTGGTATAAATTCCTTATTTTATGACGGATATTCTTTTCAATGTATCAGGTTTTGCCCATCTTTCCTCCCCTTCTTAATCTTCCGCCAGATAAGTTTCAACTTGCACTTGCTCATATATTACAGGTATATGCGTATTCTCAAGGCCCATCCTTTAATTGCATAGAGGAACTGCCTTGACTTTTTAACCTTTGATGAGATGAGTACTGGTTGTCCAGTAATAAACGGAACCAATCTGTATGACATAGCATATTTTACGCACCTGTAAAATTTTCTGAACTTTTCCGATCTTTATTTGTTATATCTGTGATAGGGTTCTGCTCACACAGGCCCTGCCCTAACACCTGCCGAGGTACTGATTGCTATCCATGATATTGTTCCTGAGAAGGATGGGCCACCACTGAAAAAGGTATTTCCTAATTTCCATCTGATTTGAAAGGACTTTTGAAGGAATTTGTTGTCTGTACTCGTCTGCTTGAAATCAAATGTGGTACTAGAACTTTTCTTATTGGAATTTTTTTTTTACCATCCCTATTGATTCTTCAATGCATTGGCTCTTCTTAAGTTTTGGTGGCTTTTGACAAGTGTGCATCAGGAACACAGTAAACTTCATCATCAGCTGCATATCCACGTCAGCATAACTTAGGTAGATACATTTTCATAGATAGTAGATTCAACAGAGACGAGGTCATCCAGAAATTTGTTGGAAAGAGGTGGACTGGGAGAGTTGGGGATTCATTACAGAATTATAGAAGAATTAATTTACTCTTGTCATAATCTTAACAAGTCAAAACAATTTTGGTAACGTGAAGCATCCCCGCGATTATCATGTCAAATGCCTTTTTATTTCCTCAAGCAAAATAAGTTTTGTCCGAGTAACTTTTGTCCAAGCAAGCTGTTTATGCGAAGAGCAATAATTCATCTGAAGTCATATGCTGCTATAGCAAGCTAGAAAGCTAGTGGCAACTAGCAACTGACTAGTTAAATTGTCAGACTTGCTATAGACCAGATTAATCTGTTTGCCCATGTAATCTTTATGAAATTCTGCAAGTGTGCTAGCTGTTCTATTGACTTTCTCCCTGCTTAGCGGAGTAATATTTGATTATGTGTTTTCTTTTTCCAGATAACAGATGCATGTTCAGCTTGCTTTGAACAACGCACTGTTTTCACACAGCAAGTCTTAGCAAAGGCCCTCGGTCAGATGGTATGTCAAGAGCGCACATATCATGGAAATTAATTACTGATTTGGATATTTACATCTCTGATGCTTTTTGGTTTCAGGTTGATCGAACACCTCTGCCTTTACTCTTCATGAGAACCGTAATTCAGGCAATCGACGCTTTTCCAACACTGGTAAGTGTTTGTATTGTTACAACTGAACCAAAGTAACAGAAATAGAATTTGAAAACACCCAAGAGAACTGCATTCTTCCCTCGGCCTAACCTTACAAAACCTCCAAAGCTCTCTCTAGCTTGGATGGGTCTCACAAACAAGACCGCGTCCTTATCTGTGATAAAACGTAAAAGTAAAACATTCTGGGTAAAGGAAATGTAAATCCTAAATGATTTCCTAAATCAGGAAATAGAAAGAATATATATCACCGCAAACGTGTCTCTAAAGTATTTGGTTTAAGCTATAGCCTATAGGTCACTCTGGATTCTTTTGGTCAGAAGTAAAGAAATTTCTAACTTTTTTGTCCAGGTTGATTTCGTCATGGAAATCCTTTCGAAGTTGGTGAGCAAGCAGGTGAGTAATTTGAATATCAAACACAAGGATCACTTTGAGATTTGTTTTCTTTATGATCTGGTTATGGTGAAATGGTCTTGCGTGTCTTTGGATGCAGATCTGGAGACTGCCAAAATTGTGGCCTGGCTTCTTGAAATGTGTGTCTCAGACACAGCCACATTCTTTCCCTGTTTTGCTGGAGGTACAAGAAACGTAATATAAGAATATATGAGTTTTAGTGTATTCACAGAAAATCCAAATAACTCTTCGGTATTGTGTTTCAGTTACCAATGCCTCAACTTGAAAGTATCATGAAGAAGTTTCCTGATCTAAGACCTTCCCTTACTGCTTATGCAAATCAGCCAACTATAAGAGCTTCTCTACCAAAGTAGGTTCTCTAAATCAAACAGACATTCTGTTATCCGGGTTTTCTAGTTTTAAAGAAAAAAACATATCAGATACTGAATCTTGATTCATGTTATACCAGTTCAGCTCTTTCAGTTCTGGGGCTTGACAATGGGAAAGATTTGCAGTCATAAATACACCCTTCACATGCAACTTCTTCAATTCATGGGGAGACCTTAACGTGACTCTGACATGTGGAAGTGATGAGGAGGCAAAGCACAGATACTTAAATCTTGTGTCAATTGCACAGACACGTATATCTGACTACTAACTAGAGTGTTTGCGATTAGTAGCAAGACCAGTCTGGTAGCCCAGCATGTGTGGTCAATTCATGTTTTCATATTTGTTACCCTTTTTTGTGTATATTATTATAAAACTTCACCATGGCCGTGAGAAGGGGTTCAGATGTAATGAATGTACAATCGCATCAACGCTGTTTCCTATAAAGAGAAGCTAAAAGTTTAAGATTATACCAAGAAGACCAAATATCAATTAGCCATCGAGTTTTTACGGTTTCAACCCCATCCACAATGACCTAAGGGTCCTGTAACACCAATTCGCCTCTCCACCCACATTCTGTAATATCTGAGAATAATAATGGCCGAGCCATCTGGACAATTTCTTTAGTCATTATAACCGCTTCTATGATAAGCATGACTTTTAACGGTTTTGGCATAGGTTTATAAAGGTAATAAATATCACATGTTTCAGAGCAAATAAAACGGGAGCTCTCAATTCTTTTTCTTCTCTTCTTATGAAACGATGACTTGAGCTCTAGGATCGACTTGATAATATGGGAGGCGGATTTCTTTTTTCTCATTGCACAAAGAAAAGAAAAGGAAACAAGAAACTTGGTTAGCCATGGGCGAATACAATGCCGTGGAGTCATCAATGTCGGAACTCGGAAGGTAATATAATTCCATCAATTCCATCTCATACTAAACAACCCAAGCCTTCAAAAATTTAAGTCCAACCAAATCTTGGATTCAAGGGAGGCTCACGATTCCAGCAACATTTATCTAAAATGTGTGCCTCTTCATTTCTCCTAAACTTTCCTCGCTTGCTTGTCTTTTCCCATTCTTCACATGCTTCTTTGATACATATATTTAGCAATTGGGTTAAGTAAAAACCTGCACAACATATAGGAGGGGAAAGTCAGGGGATTCTATTGCAAACAAACAAACATTGCATCGCATTGTATCCATCAATATTGAAGAGAATGTGAGTTTTGATATCCGGATCAACTAGCTAGCTTCAACCTCGTTCCAAATCCAAACACTACCGATGTTTTGCTTATAATTCCTGAAGGCCTGACTTCAAAAGTTCATAACCCTATAAATCTTACCAGTCAGTAGTGTTTTCTAACTATTTCATAGTTATCAGAGCTTCGAGGTTCTTCTCCATCGCCCACCCTTGTGGATAAGAGACATCCCGAGCATCCAAGTGAAGATGCCAGTTCAGTATCCTCGAGCAAGCTGGTGGAACACCTTCCATGTCACTTTCATCAGCTACCACCTGTTCTATAAATGTTGTCTCCTGCTTGGAAATGCACAATGTCAGTATAAGAATAGGGTTGACTGCACACCAGAGAAATCCACAGATAAGGAAAAACTCAAACTCATACTTGGAAACCCTCCTTCACTGTGTCTAGTTGGCGGGTTGGATGTGTAAAGGGACGTCGCCACCTTGTAGGGTCCCAGAGTATAGTGCTGTTAAAGGCAAATCCCAACATATCAACATGGAACCTCCGTAGTCTTTTACTCTTTTCATTAGTGTGCCATCCAATTACATGACTTCCATTGCATACTGGACCCTCAAGGATGGCCTTGTTTTTGCTTGGTGCAAGCATCGCAACAGGCCAAGTTCCAAATCTCCTATACAAATAAAACAGAGAAGCATAAAAATCTAAAAATGGGAGAAGCATAAAAATCTAAAAATGGGAGACATGTACATCATAAAAAGATAAGCTTTGGATATCAAGCCGTCAGCATTTACATTCGATGAATTCTCAGAAAACCAAGACTAGGTACACAGAGAAGCTCAACAGAATCCATTCTAATAACAAGAAATGAAGTATTTTCTCAAACAAACAAGACTCAGCACATGAAAAAGCAAGCAGAGAAGTAAGACTAGAAGCAGGCAAACAAAAAACCCCAGATTTTGTGCAGAACACTTCAAATTCTCATTAGTTTCAACATCAGAGTAATAGGCGTATGCTTCTTAAATGTTCATATTGGGTGTCGAAACATAGCACCAACAACACTAGAATCATTGAAACTGCACACAACAAGGCAACTAAAGATGCCAACAAAATAAGTGAAGACAACTAACATCTAAATACTGAAGTGCAATCTCTCAACAGAATTCAAACCAACGATCTAATAACTCTATTCCTCACAAATCAACAGGCAGCAGTTATCATACCTGATCTGTCTTAAGCTTTGAAAGAGCTCAAGCGAGTAGATATTGTCATCATCAGCAAAGTAAACAATTCCATCAAGTTTATGCAACTCAATATGCTCCAATGCAGTGTTTCTCTGATGAACTCTATCCTTAATACTCGTCATGTTCTTCTTGCAAACTAAGTGTCTGTACATTACTCCCGTCTTCCTCAGAATCTCTGAGGTCTCAAATGACGCGGCAGTGCCCTCCACCACAATCCACAGCAACGGCGGCTCAACTAACCTCAACGTTTGAGCAATCCTGTTCAAGTAATACGCCTGCATAGCTCGATTATACGTTGGTGTGACAACAATTATAAGCTTCCTCGCCACAACACTCATCTCCTTCGTCTTCCCAATTTCAGTTTCCGCCACGAAACTCACCGCATCTACAGCTACCTCTTCCCGTTTCTTATCGTCTAACCGTTCGTCACCGTACGGCTGTTTGATCTCAAAGGAGAATCGATCCGAAGAACCGTTTACATCTTCCATTTTTCCGAAAGGTGTCAAACCTAATAGAAATCCAACAAGAAAGAAAACGAGAAACTGGTAAAACGGTCGCCGCCATGGACCTCTGCGTGAGCTTTTAGGATCAGATGTTACTCCGAGGAATTTGTTGAGATACGAAAGGAATTGCGAAGAGTTGTGTTTACTGCTGGTACCGCCGATGGTGACACCTTTGTGTGCGCCGCCATTCTCGTATGGTCGATCGTGACATACCGGGGAGAGAGTTCGCCGGATTGAAGCCATCAAATAATCTCACTCCGCCCTACCCCCAAATAAAACATTCAAAGAGCAATTTCGCAGAGATCTGCGCCAAATTCGGCAGGAGGATATAGCAATTTCACCCTCAAGTCGAGATTAGTAAGGTCGGTGGTTGTGCTCTACAGCTCGCCGATCTGAACACGATTTGGAATGGATCCGGCGCCGCCGAGATCTGGAAGAGGGCTGGAGGAAAAGTTGGGGGATACCACTGGCGTTAACGCGAGTTCGTGGGACACGTGGCGAGATTAGGGCTCGGAGAGGGTCGGACACTGGCAAATAATGATTTTTCAGTTTCGAGGAAACGGTGTTCAATGGTCAAAAAAGAATAAATTAATAGCTAGATTAGATGTATAATTCTAAGTTTATCATCGTCATGTAAAAGGTTTACGCTCTAACGGCGGTTGGGAAGAGAGAAGTTAGAGAAAGAATTCTCGTTATTTATCTTTTGACGCTCTAACGATGGTTGGGAAAAGAAAAATTAGGGAAAAAAAAATTTTTGTTTATTTTTTGAACAGAGATCAATTCAATCATTTTTTTTTTATTTTATCCTAAATCTTATATGGTTTGTGGATAGTTTTTCATCTATTTTCATTTTCTGTTTTTCAACAAACCATTACATTCCAATTACTTCAGTTTTTCTCATCGTCATTGTTAATTTACAAAATCTTCCAACCGTTGGCAACGGTTTTGTTTGGTTTGATAGAGACGAACGTGAATCTGCGGAATAATTGGTTGTGAGCGGTCTAATCCTTATGAGGATCCCATTCTGGGTACAAGATAGGGGCATACTGTTGAAGATTTTCACCCATCGAAAGTCATGTCGGTTGGTCAACAGTTTGGCGATGGTTCAACCTGATTTCAACAGAAAGTTCCTATGTTGACGGTTTAAATAGATAACATTTTATCATTTATATTTATAGTATCTCTTATTAAGTATGTAGATCTTTGTTTGGTGTTCTTCCTAATGGTGGATCTACCGGTTTGTTAACCTTTATGGCATTCAATATCCTCAGACGCGGATTTGGATTGACAAAATGTTTTGTCATCGTAATGGTCAAGACATGATGTGTTAGTGGTAGTCAATGGCAACCCTATCTTTGGTTGTGGTACAAAGTTCTCGGTGATATCCGTGTTTGGTTGGGTTATAAACGAGTCTCTTCGTTGTACCTCTATGACTATTTCATATTTACTCTATTTTGTTGTAAACTAGTTTTTTTATTAATAAAGACGTTAAAAACAAAAAAAAGGATTACGCTCAATGGGTTCCTAATTTCCTAATTACATTACTCATCTAAAAGCTATATTTATTGAATTCTGTTTAAACTTCGTGTGGTTAATGATGTAAAAATTTTAGGCAAAGTTCTAAATTCATACAGTTTTCGATCACTTGTTTTAAGCCGAGTTTTAAACTTATGAGTTAGGACTCTCAACAATTATAGAAGCATCCTCTCTTTTTTTGGCAACTATAGAAGCATCCTCTGGTTGCTTTTGATTAGTAATTTTTCCATTAAAGGTTCTACAACAAAAATGTATGATCTTCAAAAAATATATTAAGATTTTTCTTTCAGAACAACAAAAAATTTTAGTGAAAAAATCTATTTACGCTTTCAAACATAAATCATAAATCCAGTTCTAATTGAAAACACCAACAAATAATTAACCATAGGTCTATTTGTTTATCAGTTTCAGGTTCCTGCGGTTGTGGTATGCGATCAAACGATGTTTGTTTGCCGGTCGTAATCTCATGCGGCCAAACACTACGTCAGACGCAGATTGTTGCATCAGAAAATTTCAACCGCTGAAGAAATCTGGTGATATGTCTGATATTGTTGTATTTGCTACTGTTGCGACTACAACCAATTGATATTCGTTTGCATATCGTAAAAAACTGTGGTTGCTAATGTGACCAGACACGCAGCTGTTAAACGAACAAAAACTATAGCATCTATTCATATCGTAAATGGCCCAAAATAAAATAAAAAGGCACGTTGAAACTAAAACAAAGACATATTTGTATTACTGACACTCTTATACTAACGGATTTTCTGTTGTCGAGGTAAATAAAACTTACAGATTGAATATTGGTGATTACGGATGAATTGTGAATTTTAGAGCTTGACCAATCTTAGTGGAATATGTAATGATTTTGTATCACATCGGTCATGACAATCGATATGCAACCGATTGGTTAATGGTTAAGCCTTATAACGGTTGCGTCTAGTTAGAGATCACAAACACGTTACACATTAAAATAGCAAAGACTTTTAAAAAAAACTACATATTTTTGTAAATTAGGGTGTCAAAAAGTATCATGTTGAACAATTTTCCTATACTTTAAATGTGCTTTAGTTTAAAATGGGATCCAGTATTTAAATTTGGTATGGGTCCGAGATATTTGAAGACTACTGACCCTGTCTAAGCGGATTCCAACTTTTACCACCACCTTACCTCTCCCCTTCGATCTCTTTGCTTCCTACTTTCCCTTTCCACCATCTCTATCTACTCTTTCTCTCTTTCAGAAAGAAATAAAAAAAAGTGGAAGATGCAAGAACTGCCAGATTGCTTATACGAGGGAAACCAACCAACCTTGATCACTCTTATATCTCCCACACCAAATCACTCTCTTTACCTTTCCAACCTTGACGACCATCATTTTCTCAGATTCTCTATTAAGTACCTTTACCTTTTCCAAAAATCTATCTCCTCTCTCACCCTGAAAGATTCTCTTTCTAGGGTTCTAGTCGATTACTATCCTTTCGCCGGCAGGATCAGAGTCTCTGATGACCGGAGCAAGCTTGAGGTTGACTGTAATGGGGAAGGCGCGGTTTTCGCAGAAGCTTTCATGGATATAACTTGTCAGGACTTTCTTCAGGTTTCTCCCAAACCAAACAAGTCTTGGAGGAAGCTTTTGTTCAAGGTTCAATCTCAGAGTTTCTTGGATATACCTCCTCTTGTTTTACAGGTTGGTATTTAATTTTCTTTTTCTTGCTAAGCAACTTACGATCTCAATAAGTCAATACTATGATTCATATTATTTCCATACTAGTTGATAGTTTGTATAAGAATTCTACTCGATTTTTTTGTGGAGGGGGATAAACGTAGCTCGAATAATTTAGGTTTCATAAAGTTAGTTGGATCGACTGTTCTGTTTAGTTTAGATATATAATTTCATACGAATAATCAAACAGTTCAGATTGTTTTTATATTCCTGACTCCTAAATTGATTCGGCCCCTTTTATTCTTTTCAAATAAGAAATGCATATTTTTTATGATCGTGCGTAATTGCATTCGATGTATCAATAACATAAAGGTTTTTTCTACCACATTTCTTCTTAGAATACGTGAACTTTAATAAAGAGATTTGTTTGACAAAAAAATATAAAAAAAGAAGGCTACATAGAGAATAAGTTTGTCTATACAATTACTCTTTTTCTTTTCTTGGTTACAAGAAAAAACAAAACTCTTTTGCCTTGAATTTGCTTGTTTATGTTCTACCAAGAAAAAAGTCTGTTTGGTTAACGACTCATGTTATGATCTTATACTAAAACTGCCTTTCTATGAACTTAACGTATAAAGTTTTGCATAGGTAAGTTCCAAGATTAATACTTAAATAATAATTTGGTACTAAATTCGAACCCGCGGTAATTATTTAATATAAATTTGTATTTTTTTTTTTATGAATATTTATCTTTTTATTTAATATATATTTGTAGTTTTTTTGTTTTTTACTATTTATTATATATTAATATGCTTTCAGCATCAAATTGTTTTATTTCTATATATCAATAGTAAATTTATGTTATTTAAATCAAATATACGCCAAATCAATTATTATTATTTTTTTTCACTGAAACAATTTAGAACAAATCATACCGAATTAGAAAAATTAATCGAAATAAAAAAATTCTAACTAAATAAAACCAATACAATTGTTAATCCTATGTATAATTAATTTTCATCACATAAATAAATATCCTCAGAGTAATTTAATCCTATTTATTGTTTATGATTTACTATTTTGTGTTCAGTTTTCAGATTTTATATATATATATATAGATTTTTTTTTTATAATTATTTTTTTTTTAGTTATATGTACTTTCAACTTCATAAATTTGTAAGGTGTTAGTGTTGTTGTTTGTTTAACGTAAATATATTCATTTTAATCTTCTGTAAGTAATTATAATATTGAAAATATATATTATATTTTTAGTATATATTATATGAATAATTATCCAACACTTGTCTTACACCTGTCTATTTTAGGACGAAATTTCGTCTTGTCTCATATTATGTAACTGATCACTTTTATATAATTATTCGTTTTGCATTGATTATTTTAATCTATTTGTATTAAAAATAAATTTTAATTAGTAAATTTTCATTATTATAAATAAGTAGTTCCAATATTGTCGATATATATATATATATATAATATTTATTAGTCTATATTATAAAGTTAGTTATCCAATATTTGACTTTGACATGTCCATTTTTGGACGAAAATTCGTCATATTCCGTATCTGTCGAAATATTTTTGTCTTGTATTCAATCTTTTTTATATAATTACATGTTTTGAATTTGATTACTTTATACAATTTTTAAAAAAAAATTTGAACAGTCTTATAAATCAAGTTTGAACGTCTTATAAATCAAGTTTTATGCTCATTTATATTTGAAATCATTTTGGTCTTTTTATAATGTGACTCTGAATACGTAAACTTTTTAGTCGATATGGAACAATTAAAAAACATAATTTTTTTATTGATTGAGTAATATATGTCTCTTTTTTTTAAATTCAAATCACAACATATACAAAAAAAATATTATTAATTATATGTATTATATAATATTTAAAATAATTTAAAAATAAATATCAAATAAAAGTAAAAGGAGAATCATAACTGTTTTTCCAATATATTGGTTTAAATTAGGTAGAGAGATTTTAAAAATTTTGAAAATCATAACTCTTATTCTCTGTCAATATGAGGAAAAGGCTAATTCCAGAACTTCCCCAAGGTTATTACGGTAACGGATTCGTACTAGCTTGCTGAGAGCAAGGTGTAAGACCTAGTCCATGGTAATAATTACAACGCGGTAAAAACAATACAAGAGGCGAAAGCGAAAATCACCGACGACTATGTAAGATCAACAATAGATTTACTAGAGGACAAAACAGTGAAAACGGATGTCTCATGCAGTTTGGTCATTTCACAATGGGCGAAATTGGGGTTAGAGGAGTTGGACTTGGGAGGAGGAAAGCCAATGTATATGGGTCCTTTGACGAGTGATATCTACTGTTTATTTTTACCGTCGCCGGAAACTATGATGCCATTAGGGTTCAGATGTCACTGCCAGAGGATGTTGTAAAGAGGCTAGAGTATCACATGGTTAAGTTTGTAGACGAAAAGATAGCGAAGAAGTGATCCTTGCATAATAAAGTTTTTCTTTAATGATGATTGTATATAGTGGTCTATCATGAAAAGAAAGTCGCTCACGTTGGAATACCGACTCTATGAACTGACTCAAAAAAAAAAAATTACTCTATGTAGAATATTACGTTAAAACCACTTAATATTAATACATATTAATGCTGATAAAATATTACAGAAACAATACTATTACTAGTTATCTCTCAAATCGGTTGAAGGTCTTGATCTCTTTCCAACCAATTTCTCCGATCTTTTAACCCCGAAATTGAGTAACTTTAAAATGCAGTTAATTTTTCTAATCCATTTGTTATGTCACATAGAAAAACTCCAAATATATTTTAGTTTCAACTTATTCATTAACTTATTTGTAGAAAAAGTTCAAGAAAATAATGATGCATTAACTATACAAAAAATATAATATATTATATATTAACACTATATTCTATATTAACACTATATTCTATATTACACCAATTAGAGGCTAATCCACTCATAATAGATTAAAAATGTGAAAACTTTAGAATTAATGTCCTATTATCAAATTTATTGCAATATATAATTTTCGGTTAGCAAAAAAATAAAGTAAAATTATCATATATATTTGAAGTGATATGAATATTACCATGGTATCTAATTTGACTAACAATAATGTCTATCCATTCTTCAAAATATACCAAAAAGAGAAAGAAAAAATTATTAAAAACTGATTCGTGCCTAGAACATCGACCTAGAACCTTTTACCTATAAAAACAAAAACAAAAAGTTTGTATATCAAACTTATAAGAAAAATTCTCAGCCGAAGAGTTCGGTTTTCGTGTGGTAAAAGCTTAGGATACTAAAAAATTGCAAAGACCCATTTCAAAAAAGAAAATTAATCTCGTTTGAATTACCTATAATTTATAAGTCCAAGCCCATATCCATTACGCACTGTAGTCTCCATCGAAAAAATCTGGCCCATTTGCTAGAGCACGATATTTATCTTTAGGTATTAAATCGCATCACCGCAAAGATCTTTTCCGGAGTTAAGGAGAAAAGAAAAAAACGCAGCAGAAAAATTTCAAGTTTCAAAGAGCTTTTTCCTCACCAAGCAAAACGTGAGTTAGTGAAATCTCAAAACTTAGCTATTCAATTTCGTTTAGCTTCCCCTTGTATAATTCGATGTTGTGTTCCTTTGATCTCATCTCTTGAATCAATCGGCGAAAGCCTTCCCCTCTCATCCTTCAACTCCTTCACGTTTCGCAATTATTCGATCTGTTTTTGCAGATTTCGCTTTTATTTCTCCTTTATTGAATTTTATTAATCGCATCCTCCATTTTATATTTTGTGATTTAATCGAATCTGTTGGAATATATTCCTAAACATTTTTTTTGTTGATGCTGCAAACATGAGTCAAAATGATATTGTGAAAGCCATGATCAGATTTGTGTCGTATTATGTTCGAAAACTGTTTAACAAAAAAGAAAAAACAGATGCTGTTTCAAACTAAGACCCTTTAGAAAGTACGGATTGGTGTCTTATTATGTTGTAGCATTTCTTTGTCGTTGAAGTGATAATTAATTCTGTTAATATTTGACAAAAAAAAATCCAATGAAAATTTTTCAGATTTATCGTTAACGATGGTGCTTGCTATTTGCAGATATTCGTCAGCAAAATCTGCAGCTATATATGATCTTGTCTTGTTAGAATAAAGATTAAAACTTTTTGGTTAGCTGTTGCTGTTTCAACGAAGAAGATAACAATGGGAGAGGAGCATCCGAGAAAGCGATCTCGACAACATTTTGAAGCAGAGCCTAGACACATATCTTTTCTGGAATCCCCTCAATGCGAAACTTCGAAATGGTATTTCAGCAGGGAAGAGATTGAGCGTTTCTCTCCTTCCAGAAAAGATGGGATTGACCTGGCGAAGGAGTCATTTTTACGGTCTTCGTATTGCACATTCCTGCAAAGACTTGGCATGAAGCTTCATGTGTAAGCTCACTATAGTATTCTTTGCTTTTTCGTTTTTGGGGGGGAGTAGTGTTTGTGCTTTGGTTGTTTGCTTCGTAGTGTATACTTAAATACTTTTTCTTGTCTTCTGATATTTCTTGGTACTTGTTTTTAGCTAAAGAGGGTGCCTAATGCATGACAATGCCTAGCCTAACTGTTGAATTTTGTCGTAGGGCCACTGTGGGAGGTGGTCCGGAGGTTCTCGAACTATAAAAATTCTCCATTTTGTCTACATTTTAATCTCGTGAATGGAGAAATATGTAATAGTAGTCAAAATTTGGTGTCAATGCATCATATATTTGACTGACTTCTCATCGGCAATGGGAGGCTTGCATCTGTTGTGAATTTGCTTGGGAGCTGTTCACCTGTTTAGACATGCCCTTCTGATATATGTCTGTGTATTTGTATTTCTCTGTTGGGTTATCAAAACCCTCAGCTGTTCCTACCATTACCATCTGATGTTCTTAGTTATTCTGAGCAAGTGCACGTCTCTCCCCGGCCCACTATTTTTGAATCATCTATCATAGGTACTGGTGTTTTTCGTTCTTTGCATTAATCATGTGTCTCGGAAAAGTTTCCATGTTATAAATGCTTGTTTTGGTGAAAGTAATGTCTAGCTTTTAGATGGTGAAGTTATTATCATATTGAACTTGTTCATGGTATGATTTTTGGTGCTATTGAAGGTTTTTGAATTTTGACAATCTCATTGCTTCAGATCCCAGGTTACAATAGCATGTGCAATGGTGATGTGCCACCGGTTTTACATGCGCCAATCTCATGCAAAAAATGACTGGCAGGTAAGAATGCTTTAGTATTCATATGGCTTATTTGGATGATTGGGTAGTCTGTAAAGGAGAAATTAATACTTCTAAGTTCTAACAGAAGTTGGGTAATGAGCAATATAGTGTTGATGATTCAAAATTATTCAGTCTCTCCTGATTAATTAGAAGTTTATATGATTGATACTAAATAATTTCCCCTGCCAATTCTCACTTGATGCAGACGATAGCAACCTCCAGTCTGTTCCTCGCTTGCAAAGCAGAAGATGAGCCATGTCAACTGTCCAGTGTTGTTGTTGCGTCTTATGAAATAATTTACGAGTGGGATCATTCTGCCTCAATTAGAATCCATCAAACTGTAAGTATTTATAAATCTATCTTTTGGTAAACTCGTACTACACATTTTGCTAATTCATTACTTGTTACTCTACACATTTTGCTAATTCATTACTTGTTACTCTGCCCGTAGGATTGTTACCATGAATTTAAAGAACTTATTTTGGCCGGGGAGAGACTTCTGCTGGACACAAGTGCTTTCCATCTAGACATTGAACTTCCCTACAAACCTCTGGCTGCGGCTTTGAATAGGCTGAACACTTGGCCTGACCTTGCAACAGCAGCATGGAATTTTGTTCATGATTGGTAAAGACCCTTTTTTGATAATAGTATCTGCGCGCTTTTTTCCCCACATCTAGTTTGAATAATCTTATAATGCATTGCGTGTAGGCTTCGAACCACACTATGCTTGCAGTACAAACCCCATGTTATTGCAACAGCCACTGTGCACCTAGCTGCCACGTTTCAGAACGCAAAAGTAGGCAGCAGGAGAGATTGGTGGTTGGAGTTTGGAGTAACAACTAAACTATTAAAAGGTTTGTAACAAACATTTTTTTTTCTCGTTGTTCTTATTGCCAGTCATTTGATCAATCACATAGTGAGATGGAGTATATTTATAATGTTGGCACTGCAAATAGGTGTTATTAAGATAGCTCCAATTCGAGAGGCATGCTAGGTTCTTACCATGTGCACATAGGTGTTAGCTACTTTGTAATTAAGTAGGAGTCTGAACGAAAAAGGGGCTGCTACATGATTTTTGTGGTGGATTAAAATAACGGGTTGTTCTTTCATCGATGGTGATAGAGGTCATCCAGGAGATGTGCGTACTGATAGAAGTGAACAGAAGGAGGACTATGCCGCTTCCGCCTCCAAGAAGAGAGTTAGCTTGGGCAATACCTGCAGCTGTAAAGCCAGTTCATATGCCCAGAGCCTATCCGTTTCACAGCTATCCTTTGCAGTCCTACAGACAGGCTGGAATCTGGTGAGCCATTGTTGAGCACCCTGAAGATATAATCTCTCTTGGAGTCTGAGTTGGGTCATTAAACAAAAGAAGATTCTGTGGAGACTTTCATGAGAGAGGCAGTGTAATGTTATATAGCAATCCGACTGAGGTGCTTTTGGCTTAAGTTAAGCCTCTCAGATATGACCAAAGTGATGTTCTCAAGATTCTTCTTATTTGTTCTGTTAAAGAGAGATTATGTATAGAAGTGTCGACTCGCTTGTTATAATACTAGCAGACTTCATCATATCATTGTATATTTGGAATCTATATTCTCGGTTTCCTTCAAATTGTTTTTGACTCTTCTCTTGTCCCATATATTGTTACTTGTTATCATAGTGATTTTCGTTGAATCGCTCAAGTATCGCTTGTATAATAATAATAAATGGCTAAAACCTCATTACGAGCAAATGAGATTATGAAAAGTATTTTCATCAATTCCTTTTAAAATATTTTCTAAACCTGTTGCAGAAAATTTAGTTTCAAAATTTATCTCTAATCATAATTCTTTCTCAAATTTTACATTTTGGACTAAAAAAAAGAATAATTAAAAATCAAAATTACATTAAATAAAGTAAACAAACTTAACAATTAAAAAACCATATTTTCTTAGTTTAAAATTCATAGAAGTTATTGTTTAAATTATTTTTCATAAGTGAAAAAAGCATAAACAACTAAAACCAAGAGAAAAATGAATTATTTATTTATCTATATAAAACAAAAGTAATAAAGGAGAATATTGATCTAAAGTTTCTTCCAAAACATATTGAAATAAAAATATAAACAAAAACTTTTTTGACAACCCTAATACTTAGAATTGAACATATATACGGATATAGCTTATTTAAAGATAAGACTATCTTAATATTCGAACATAATTTAATGGCTAAAACATATCTTCATTAGAAAAAAATCAGAAGAATCTAATATTTCAGAAATTATATATTTCAGATTGTTCTATAGATATCAAACATTTATGACTATAGATCAAATATTATATAACAATATATGAATATTTTTCAGTTTTAAATTTCATGCTATAAGGGCAAACTAATTTACGTCGTAAAATAAATATAAAGAATAAAACCATATTAAATATAATATTTCAAATATTTAGATCTATTATTTACAGCTGAAAGTGAAAATTAAACAAAAATATATATTATTAAATTGATAATATATTTGTGTTCGTATATATGCACTGGTGAATCACCTAGTTATTAAATTAAGTAGTTTGATTAGATGAAATCTGTTAGCTAAGTATAAATGATGCAACGTGCAATTATTTATTGAGCCTCAAGTACTTTGTGGAATAGAGAAGTACGATCAAATAATCAAATGCTTACTAATGGAACAAAATATTAGTACGTAAAATGGATTTTGAAGATGAGTTTACATAATCTACTAGTTTAGTGATTTGAGTCAACTATTTTAAAAATTAAAAAGGGAAAATTTTCAAAAAAGTATCTATTTAAAAAATTTTGCCATAATAGTATTAACTAAATATTAGGTTTTCAAAAGAAGCTAATAGAGGAAATATTTTTTATTTTAATGAAAAAAATCAACTTTTTCAGGTTGGAATTAAAATGAGGTATATTATATTAGTGACTAATCATAACTTTTTTTCCAATCAATTTTTTTGATGATTTCATATTGGATTAGACAAAGACAAGTTGCACGAACGGAACTGTATAATCCGGATATTCCAGTGTGAGACCAAGAAAGAACTTTGAGTTTTCATTCCTTCTATTTTTTTTTTAAAATTATTGTTTGGATTCTAAAAAAATAATAAATTTAATCAAAATTGGAAGAATATCAAAATAATAATTTTTAAACTATTGTTGGCCAATCTTAGGTTCTGAGAATATTAGGAATGCATGTCACCTCCACTCAGTCAAAGATGGAATATACAACATATTCTTGTCAGTATCTAAAGGATTTTGGTGGGGAAAAGTAAAAGTGAAATACATTGAGCATTAACTGTTACGGTTATTCTGCCTTAAATATCTACAATATGCAATGGGCAATAGATGACAATGCATATGATATTGGATGGTATTGGATGTGGTCTATGATGGTAAACTAGTCAAATATAAGCACATCTAACTTTTAAAACTAAATTTACATAATCAAATAATTCATAACAATTATTTTAAAAATAAAGAGGGAATTTTTTTATAAAGAAAGTATCAATTTAAAAAGTTTTGCCATGGTAATATTTTTACTAAATATTAAACTTTCAAAAGAAGATGTTGTTTGTCAAAAGAACCAAAAATAATTCAAAAGAATATGTCAAAAATAATGTATCAGTTAAGTTGAAAATTATACAACCAATGATGCAATTTCCGTTTTAATCCAAAAAGATTTTAATTCCATTTCTGAAAATTAAGTCAAAAGAAAAATTGAGAGAAAACCTAAACAAGAGAAGAATCGGCTCATGTTGTAAACTTGTGAATTGTGATATAGGATAGTTTAGTTACAATAGAAGATCTAACGTTTTTGTTTTCTTTTATGATATGTCTATTTTCGAATGAATGAAGAATTTTTTAGTGTTTGTACTAATAAAAATTAATATATTTATACTGAGACAAAATTTTCGAATATTTTAACATATTATTTCTAATTAGTTAAGCTATAATGTTTGATTTGGAGCAAGATAATATAGTTTTGGAATTAATTTTTTTTATTTAATTTGATGAATTTGTGATTAACTGGTGTATTTTTATTTTCAACTAATTCAAATTTCAAAGTAAACCTATTCATAGGCTGCCAAAAAAAAAGTAAACCTATTCATACTATCCACAGTCCCATTCCAATCGTTATACCGATCGTGTAAACCGGTCAATAATGTTTAAATTCCTCATATCAGGAAAGCCCTTCTCTCTCTCCCCCAACTCGCGAACAAAGCAAACCCTAGATCATCAATCTGACGGAGACGGCAGCTCCTCGTCGGCAATTTCTTCCACCGGCGGCGGGGACTCTTTCACAGATCTCTCAATTTTTTCCATCTCTGTAACAATTTGTACGCCTTCTCTCTCTTTACTCAGTTTGATGATCTAATTACGGCTCTGTCTCTGTGATTCTCAGCTCTATTTTGGAGCGCTGCTTCGTATATGTGTTTCTTGGCTCCTTGGGTGTTTCTCTGTATCTACTTTTCTTTTGATTTTCCATTTTACAGCTCGCCTGTTTCGGATTGTATATATATTCATGTCTCTGAATATTTGGCTGATTTCTTTGGTTCTATGTGATTCTGTGTTTCCACTGAATTCGATAGCAGACTTAGATCTATGCGATTTATCTTCATTAGTTCCTACATAATTTATAATCTTGTCGAGAAATCTATGGCTGTACAATTAGGTCAAGTTTCTTATTGATGTTTTTCATAGCTACTAATCTTTTCAATCTCTGTCCATCAAAAGAGTTGATTTTGTTTCTTTTGTGGAGCCTAACACATAGCTTTCTTGCTTGCTTGTTGATAAACATTTTGTTCAATTACTTTGTCTCTTTGCTGGTTTTTGTTAACCAGGGTGGGAGTTCTGCCATGGCGGAGCATTTGGCTTCAATCTTTGGTACTGAGAAGGACAGAGTGAATTGCCCATTCTACTTCAAGATTGGTGCTTGCCGTCATGGTGACCGGTGCTCTCGTCTCCACAACCGTCCCACCATCTCCCCAACACTCCTCCTTTCCAACATGTACCAAAGGCCTGACATGATAACCCCTGGTGTTGATGCTCAGGGCCAACCGCTTGACCCGCGCAAGATCCAAGAGCATTTTGAAGATTTCTTTGAGGATCTCTTTGAGGAGCTTGGAAAGTTTGGTGAGATAGAGAGCCTCAACATTTGTGACAACCTTGCTGACCACATGATTGGCAACGTATATGTTCAGTTTAAGGAAGAGGATCAGGCTGCTGCTGCTTTGCAGGCTCTGCAAGGTAGGTTCTATTCGGGTCGTCCCATCATTGCGGATTTCTCTCCTGTGACGGATTTCCGTGAAGCCACGTGTCGGCAGTATGAAGAAAACAACTGTAACCGTGGTGGGTACTGTAATTTTATGCACGTGAAGCTTGTTTCGAGGGAATTAAGGAGAAAACTGTTTGGGAGGTATCGGCGGTCATACCGCAGGGGAAGCAGAAGCAGAAGCAGGAGCAGAAGTATAAGCCCCAGGCACAAGAGAGATTATGACCGGCGTGATCCTCCTCACAGGGAATTCAGTCACCGGGACAGAGATCGCGAGTTTTACCGTCATGGAAGCGGGAAAAGGAGCAGTGAGAGGTCAGAAAGGCAAGAGAGGGACGGTTCAAGGAGTAGGAGACAGGGAAGCCCTAAACGGGGAGGGAGCCCGGCAGGTGGGAGAGAAGGAAGTGAGGAAAGGAGGGCAAGGATTGAGCAATGGAACAGAGAACGGGAAGAGAAGGAAGAGGGAGGAGCATAAAATGGTTATGTACTGAAATCATAATTGCCGCAATGTTGTGGCTTGTGCGTATGCTTCTCTGCATTTGCTGATTGTTTCTGAAATCGGTGAAATCTGGTCATGGATTTTTCATTTGGTTGTTCTAATTTGGAACTTGAAATGAGTGGAACCAAGTTCTTTAGATTATAAAATGTTTGGGGTTACTTTCTTGTAGTTTTGATTTAGGAAAACCGTTGTTACGTCTCGTCCCCATGTTATTGATCTTCACTAGTGTTCCTTGGAACTTTTACTATCATCTGTTGCTTTAAAAGAGTTTAGTTTCCTTAAAATTTATCGTATGTTCTTAAACTCTTTCATACTTGTGGGTATGAACCGAGTGTATCTGTGTGATGGTCCTTGGGTGTGTCACTAATTCGGGTCAAAGCACCTCGAATAGTTCAAAAAATAAGTGGCTAACACTTGGGGCCTGTGAGCGCATTGATAGAGTTCAAAATTGGCTTTTCGTTCAAGTTCATATCGTTGGTTGGGTTTCGAATTCCTTAACTTTGTTCAAATCATAACATTTTTGCTTGATTCAGTTGGCGTATAGCACCATTTATAATAGATAGATTTATGGAAATAATTGAAAATTTCTTTTGGGTGAAAGGAAAAAGGTGTGATGTAACCAAAAAAAAAAGAAAAAAAACGAAAGATGTCCCTTTTTTTTTCCTCTGAAACGGAATCTATCAATCTAACACATTTGGTCCCTCAAGAATACATGCATCCTTGGGTAGTTGACATGCATTTCGTATAAAACTTGATACTCTAGCTCGGTCGATATTAATAGAAATGAATATGATCAGAGCCGGCCACAAAATTTTCAAGATACAAACGGCAAAATGGGCCTATTATTAATGAATTTAACGGAAAAAAATTAATAGAAACAAAGTTGAAATTTAGACTTTTTCATGCTTTTAATTAATGAACTAAAAAAACACAAAAAAAAAAACTAAAAAGTATTTGTAGATTTGTACCTGGCTACTAAGATATTTATGTAACATAGCTTATAGCTACAAAGTTTAGGAGAAACTGTTAGTCGTAGCAAAATTTACGATACTGTTTGGCCAATTCATCGATTATTCACCAAACTATTAATCACATATAATTTATTTTCTTCTTCACTTAAATATCACCGTCACCGTCACCGTCGATCATCATCATCCCAACATGACCATCCAACTTACCGCCAACAGCAACAACCCGCGGCGGTGCCATTTACTTTGAAGGATGCATATTACTTAAAAATATATAAATTAATGTATTTCTTTATTCTTACTTTTCAATGATTGAATATACATAATACATGTACTGAATTTGATCACATGGATTAAAATATGTAGATTAGTAGACATAGATTGACCACGTGGAGAAGTTCTCGTCTTTGTTAAGGTGGATATCTAGTATTATAGTAATAAACCCATACGAAGTATTATTAACTTTTAAAAAGTTTTCTTACATTATATACAAATAAAACTGAAAATAAGAATTCATGGATAAAAAGAATTCTAGAACTGGAGCTCAATAATTGATGGTAGCATTGTCGACTTAAAACCCTATGCTGGTATTTCAAACAAATATAATAGTTGATCCTCCAAAAAAGAAGAATTTTTAAAGTCACGAATATGATTACCAGCAACCGAGTCAAAACTGATTTCTATATTCTTTTCCATGCCCCGGAAAGGATATAAAACTAAGACCCATAATTTATTTGTTCTCTAAAATAAAATTCTAAAACTTGGTATTAACCCAAAACAATTTGTCTAATAATCGTACATTTTGTTCGTTTTAGTATTTAATTTGATGAATACATTTATGAATAATATTGATTTTTGTCTAGCACTGTTTTTAACTATGATAATCAAAACGCAAAATATTAGCAAAATTCATAATTCATATATCTGAAAGTTCGTAACTAGATTCTAGCACTATACACCAACAAATTAAGTAACTATCAACTCATGCTCTAAACATTTCATTATTAGATTAGATGACAGAGAAAAGCATTCACTATAGATTATTAGATTATAATAAATCTGAATCTAATAGACGAGACCATCTTTTTGGGTTAAAAAACAGATATAAAAGATGGATTGTTGAACATGTACAGTCCCATTCCATGTAATAATGCCTCAAGTGCAACATATGCGCGTGTCTGGTTCCGTTTATGTATATATGAAATTGAAATTTAGAATTACAATGAAACGGAAATTAAATATATGATATTCGTATTGTTAAGAAATTAGGAAAATATAAAGATAAGGAAGAGAAGGAATGGGGAAAGTATGTTGGACTGTGATGCCCTAAATTTAAGAAAGCATATATTCCCCTGCTCTAAAGCCTTTGTCCTCTTCTTAGACAACTTTAAAACAAAAATAATGCTTTCCCATACTTTTAAGAACCCTCCTTTTAAGAGGCCTTTGTTCTCTGCTTTTTCTATTTGACCCAACAAAGTGGTTATTTTTTTTCTCTTTGGTTCTAAACATAAAATAATTTATATGATTGACCAACCACGAGTACGACCATCTTTAATTTCTTTTGAAATCTATTTAATCATGAACAATCGTCAGTGCATAGCTTTGTACCTCATATTATTCGTCAAATCGTTATATTTAGTAATACTATAATATCATGTCCTAGCATCGCCTTTCCTATCAAAGAACAATTTTGATATGCTTTTGGATTTTTAGTTGATATTACATCTCTTGCAATGAATACCCATATAATTTTTACATTTGTAGTTATTAACTAAGTAATGAACTAATATAACTCGGATCTTTAATTAGAAATAAGATTGATTCGTATTCTGAACTCTATACGCATGATTTTACTATAGCAAGCATATAGATTTTATATTCTCATATGAAATAACGTTAAAGTAATAGGAAAATACATGTTAACGAAATACGAGTTATCAGATATTGCATGAAAAGAAAATGGGATTGAATTAATAATCTTTCAATCAAACTGTGTGAGTGTGTGACCCATTTGTGAGAATGATCTTGACAAACTGTTGACCAGAGTTTATGACTATTTAAAACGATAACGTATAATTTATAGAGTGATGTGTTGTGAAAGCGATAGGCGATGATGGAACCCTGATTGGTAACAGATTTAAAACAAATTTAGATCCTACACCTAATACAATACTTTTGATATGAATACATATATTTCTTACAAAACTTTTTAAAAGGCACACATTATAATAGATTAACACAATATAGCTAATCAAAAGTCAAGTTGGATAATGGATAGATGGAGCCTAGCATTTCTTAATCCTCTGGTACATATGCAGGCTCCACCATAATGACTCGAAGGATACAAATAGACATCGCAATAATTTTTTCGTTGATCTCTTCAAAATCGTTGATAAGGTCTTTCGTAACATATGCTCTGCTAGCCGCGAACATTCCAAATTCAAAAACACACTCATATTGTGGTTCTAAGGAATTACATCTTTCTAATTTTGACACCTTTTAAAAGCTTATTTGGGTGTTGAATACCCGAAATCATGTTGTTGTTGAAGAACATTGCTTTAATTTTTTTTTTGAAATTCCTTAGAGATCTTATTTTTAGTTTTTTACTCATTTACATCTAAAAACATGTTGAAAGGAAAAAATACGGATTGTTTGCCAATTTGAGTAAAACACAGAATAAAATAAATATACCAATTATTACAAACCAGGAAAGCAATATATAAACATATATATATATATGTATGAATTTCACAGCTCAATATATATCGTAACTTCAGCCTGCTTTGAGAGGACTTGACGTCATCACGACTGAGAGTGATGACTGGTTTCATGTCATGTAGTCCTTTGTAAATTATTTTGGTTTTTTTTAATTTTCTAGCTCAATCGTGGTGGTTTCTGCTACTACAATTATTCCACTTGAAGAAAGTACAATGCCTTCGAGATCATCATTGCCCATCTCTAGTAGCTAACTGCCTCCATTTTAAAAAACACAAAGTGAGTTTCGTTGCTGGCTTTTTCCAGTTGAGTTGTAACCTCATACATAAACTTTATTAATTGGATCCTATACATAATAAACTGAACAGTTTCTATAAAAGTAATTAAAAGTATTGTTTTATACGTATGTTTATGTAAATATTGTTTTTTCATAGCATAATAAATATAAATGAAAGTCTTAATTTGTACTTTTATTATTACAACGTTAATAGTGTAACTACCTTATCTTTGATGTTTTGTGCCTAAATTTTGTACATCTAGCGTCAACCCGTCAACTGTCTTCTATACTATTGTAGTGCCTATGTAAATGATTGGTAATATTGTACTGCCACGATACAGTATACATCACATATTCTTTTGTAACCACGTTAATGAAATGCCACTAAAGAAAAACGATATTGATTGGGGATACAAAATTTTGTCCTGCCACTTTTGTACCACCATCATTTTGAGGCGGCAATGATGTGTTATATAAAACTTTAGCGTATTTAATTTTTTATATAAGTTTTTAAAATATTTATCAAAGTGAAACTGAAGGGCTAAATAGCATAATCTTTTTTGTTGTGATTTTGGCCACAAAAGAATTTCAAAATATCAATTTTCTAGTTTCTATACTTTTTATAACAAATATCTTAATTTAAATATTATTTATATACTACCATTTCTTACAATCAAAATATAATTACCTGCTATTTTTATCATATGTTCATCTGTTATCATATTTTAATTCATTTCTACTTGTACCATTATCTCTTA
This sequence comes from Cardamine chenopodiifolia, assembly GCA_963922655.1. Lineage (NCBI taxonomy): Eukaryota > Viridiplantae > Streptophyta > Magnoliopsida > Brassicales > Brassicaceae > Cardamine > Cardamine chenopodiifolia. The sequence continues at coordinate 9,106,419 of OZ000459.1, forward strand.
CCACCATGGCATCACAGATTCTTTATTGTTTTGTGTCACCAGTTATATTTTTAGGTTTAACGCGAATGAATGCTTATTTTGCTGTTTTCATATTGTATTACAAATAATATCAAGGGAAAAGAGTTTTAGAAACTTTTTTAGTTACGTGTTTTTTTTTGTATTTGTTCATTGAATTAAAATATGCAATATTCATCATTCCCATAATCAATGATTTTTTATGTTTATTTAATTTTTAGTATTTATACAAAATCATCAAAAAAAATTAAAAAATATATAATTCTCAGACGTTCTTGATGCGTAAAAAAACTAGTACATCCCGCCGTTCCCTCTAGCCATTTTTACATCCATGTCTTGGCTTACTAAGGTTGGGATGAAGAATAAAAATTGAATTTACTGATATTTGGATTCTGGGGTCGCATGTGGTAAATATATACATGCACGTATGTGAAAATCAGGTGAGATGCTCAATGTTAATTTAAAACCATAACTTCTACAACCAAAGAGTGGGTTTGGGCTCAATATAATTGGACTTGATCCCCACATGATTTCCATTAATAATAATTACACATATAACCATCCCGAGCATGAATTCAGATTACAAATTGCAATATGTGTGTGTGTATATATATATATATATTTGTGAGCTTTTTAACAAAAATAAATATATGCATAATGTATATAAAGAGAGATAAAATAGTAAGTGCTGTTATATTGTGTTATAGATGTAGAAAAAAAAATAGTAAGTGTGAAATTGTAGGGGTAAGAGTAGCGGGCAGAGATGAATGGATGCCATCATTTATCGACTGAGACAACTGTTGCAAAGCCTTGGGATTGAAGGCAGGAGCTTGGAACACTAATCATGGCTTTCAGGAATTATAATCATCTCCCTCTAATTGCAGAGAGGGAGAGAGAAGGAGAGGGCCTAAAAGCTACAATACATAATACAAAAATATATAATTTACAAATACTGAAAAATAGAAAAGTAGGGCATATACTCTAGAAAGAGAGTCCATGAGAGAGAATACTTATATATATATATACACATATATTATAAATATCATTTATGTTCTTGTATTATTGAATGATTTTTCCCCCCCTTTCTTTTGAAGGTTTTATTGCTTTTCAGAATATAGGTACTTGAAATAGTAGAGAGAGAGAGAGAGAGATGTGTCAAGCTTAAAAAAACCTAAGGTAATGTTATGTGATGTGCTTTTGAAAGGATTAGAGATATTAGAGAGATTTGAGAGGGCACATATATACAACAACAATTTTAATTATTTACTAGCTTCATCTTATAGTATCAATCTCTTGGGATTTTCAAGAGAAACTCTTCAAAAACCATCTTTCTTTTTCATCTTTCTTTACAAACAAACATAATTATAAATATATACAGACAGATATAGAGAACAGGTATAATAAATATATAAATCATCATCTCTCATATGGACTCTACTAATCTCCATCAGCTTCAAGATCAGTTACAGCTTGTGGGGTCTTCTTCTTCTTCGGTAGACAATAACTCTGACCCTTCTTGCTATGGAGCTTCCTCTGCCCACCAATGGAGCCCAGGAGGTATTTCTTTGTAAGTCTCCTTCTTCCACACTCTCTTTCTTCTCCTGTATCATATGCGAATATATGTATATATATAGATACACACATACATGTCCATATATATATATATCCATTTAACACGTGTATGCTAATTAATAGGTTTCTGCAGCTACTTGGTTATATTGAATATTCCTGGTATCAAGATTATATGGAGAATTTGGAATCTTTCTTCTTCTTCTTTTTCCTTCTTCTCTAGCTTTTGAAAGATAAGTTAGTGAAGAAGATATAGAATTTAAGTGGTCTGATAAAATATTATTTTTCTATTATATTATTCTTCACATACATATTTATAGATATATGTCTAGTACTCTGAATTTTGCATTGATTCAATATAAAGAAAAACTTTGTGTGGTTTTGTAACAGGAATAGTGTGAGCTTGAGTCATAACTATAACAATGAGATGTTAAACACAAGAGATCACAACAACAACAACAAAAACAAGAACACAAGTGAATGTATGAGTCTCTCTAACATCCACAACCAGTCCTTGATCCAACAACAAGATTTTCCTTTACAATGGCCTCATGACCAATCTTCCTACCATCATCATGAAGGGCTTCTCAAGATCAAAGAAGATCTTTCCTCATCAAATACCTCAGACCATCAACAAGGCATACCCAAGTTCACAGACATGTTAAATAGTTCAGTGATCACAAACTATTTGAAGATCAATGAACACAAGGACTACACTGAGAACCTTTTTCTCAAGACTGTATCCTCTGGGTTCCCCATCAATGGGGATTATTGTAGTATCCTTCCCTCTTCGTCTTCTTCTTCTTCGCCTTCGTATCAGTCCCATAGAGGCAATTTCAGTCAGATTTATCCAAGCGTAAACATATCGAGCTTGAGCGAGTCTCGGAAGATGAGCATGGATATGAGCAACATTCCAAGACCATTTGATATGAACATGCAAGTTTTTGATGGAAGATTGTTTGAAGGAAATGTCTTAGTTCCTCCTTTAAATTCTCAAGAGATTAGTAATCTTGGGATGAATAGAGGAAGCTTTCCTCCTTTTTGCCTCCCTTTTCATCATCATCTGCAGCAAACACTTCACCACCCTTCTTCTTCCCCTACTCATCAAGTAAGTTTATTTAGAATTATTACTTTTTATTTCTTTTATCTTTTTGCTTTTTAAAAAAAAATATAAATGATAAATGATGGCGTCGATCGATTGAATGGTCTGACGGTGAATCTCGTGAAGTTAGTGCATATGAAAACATTACGTTTAGGGCTCGATTTCTATTATGTAAGATATATACACTATATATATATACGCACTCACATTTCTTAATTTTATAATGTGGCTAACTATATTACTACTGAGTATCATACTACGACATGTTATTTCCGTTTAAATACATAATTTCATTTTACTCGTAAAAGAGTGTCTAAAAGCTTAGTTTTCTCTGTATCAATAATGGAATAGATTGCATTAGTATTCGCAGAACCTTTTGCATACTAAAAATCATATTCGTAAGGTTAGTAAATCTTATATTAGTTAAATTTGTGGCAAATAGAAAGATAGAGAACAAAAAGAAGTTTAGATTGGAAAATAGTAAAAACAAAGACTGAAAATATATTATCATGTAGTATAGTAGATTAATCAGATTAGTGTAAAGTGAGAGACCTTTGTACAATACTATAGAGCTTTGCAACAAAGTTATGAAACCAAAAGAAAGAGAGAGGCTAATATATATATATATATATAAACTTTTAATATTTTCTTTCTATTCATCTTTTTCTTTGTTGTTGAGGTTCTTGGTTGGAGGGCCTAAAGCTTGAGCTATAAAACCTTTTAACATAATACATAAGCAGCTCTCTTTAAGCTGAAACATCAACCTTTGTTCTCTCTTTTCTTTTACTTTCTCTTTATTCCTTACTTTGTTTTATGTCTTTTTATGAGTCTCTTTACTTAACATTTTTTTTTCTCTCATTGTCGGGGGTATTATTACGTACTATTTTTATTCTTTACATCGAATAACAATTATGAACGTCATTGACATTGATATACATATACATACAGATATTTATACGTGTATGTGTAATTATATGTGCATTACTTATTGGGTTTTGATTTGGGTCGTTGAAGATGGAAATGTTCAGCAATGAACCTCAAACAAGTGAAGGGAAGAGACATAACTTCTTGATGACAACAAAGGCAGGCGAAAATGCTTCCAAGAAACCGCGCGTGGAATCACGCTCCTCTTGCCCACCCTTCAAGGTTTACTACTTTTGTTTTTTTTTTAATATACTTGCCACTTAATTAAATGTCTTCTTTCTTTTTCTTGGAGAAAGAAAAGATAGCCTCGACAAAACTTAGTAGTTTGAGTTAACAAGAAAAGTCTTTAAGAAACTGTCTAAATGAAGATTGATTTATATATATTATTTTTATTTAACGAAAATTAAGCCAGTTTTATTTAGATAAGAAATTAAGTGAAAAAATCAGATTGATTGTTTAGTGTAGTGATTATATGTTGGCAAATTGAAAAACAGGTGAGGAAAGAGAAGTTAGGAGACAGAATAGCAGCTCTACAGCAGTTGGTTTCACCTTTTGGAAAGGTAATTAACAACAATGAATTTTACCTAATTTATTCCACACTTAATTATTTAATTCCTTGTATTATTATTATTATTAATATTTTTATCTAGACAGTTACAGTCATTTACATAACTAAAAATAGAAACTCGAAACACTGTCAAATTTCTAAATCTTCTAAGACAACACATGGTAAGAGGACACAACCCTCGAGTTTTTATGTATTGCATTTTTCGTTGCAGTATTTGATAGCCGGAAAATTTTGAATCTTTGATTCATAACCTATTAGAATGTGAGGCCAGTCATTAATAATATATATACTTATTTGAAAATTTAACTTTATTACAATCGAAGAAGTTTTTTTGTCTACCATTTATAAATATAGTATTGATTTTTAATGCATTTTGTAAAGCAGATAAAGTTTTTTTCATACTCGATTGTTGATGATAAATTACCTGAGCTGTTTAAAATGCTAAAGTGCAGACAGATACAGCATCTGTATTAATGGAGGCAATCGGATACATCAAATTCCTACAGAGCCAGATTGAGGTAACTTCAATGCAAGCATGTCATCCAAATCCATACATCCGTATACGTATATTTATCTGTACATATTTTAATACATTGAACATATATAGATATATATTTGCATAAGAAAACATTAATACATATTATTCAAGGAATGAAGTTGGAGCGGTATTTACACACCACCTTCGGAGAATAGTTAGAGATAATTTAATTCCGTGTTAGTTCCAGACATTCTTCTTGATCCTCGTCCCTTTGTCAATTATTCTTAACTTGTTATATCAATTACCAAAGTCTAAATACTATATTATAAGCTAAGGAATTTAACACGTACTGAAAATTATCAAACTTTAAAAGACTATGGAGTATGGGCTAGCTCATGAGCTTGTATTTAATTAGTTCCGTAGACTTTAGCTTGCCTTTAAAGCAAGAGATTAGCTAGATTTTGTCTTTATCTTATCATATCGTCTTTGGCGCACTACGCACAGTAAGTATCTTTCTCCCATTTCTTTTAATTTCAATGGATATATAAGTTGATGCGGATGCATATCATTTTATAATATTTTATAATCTTATAGATATATAGATAAAAGAGTAAAGTTATTATAACTCAAATGATAAATTTGTTGTTTGATGGGCAGACTTTAAGCGTCCCCTACATGAGAGCATCTAGGAACCGACCCGGAAAAGCCTCCCAGCTGGTAGACTTAGAGAACCTATAATTCATTACTAGTTTTACATAAAAGAAAATCTCTCCGATTATATTTTTAGTCCAACAATTTATTTATTATAAATTGATTAGGGGTCACAACAACAAGAAGGGGATGAGGAGGAGACGAGGGATCTAAGAAGCCGTGGGCTATGTCTCGTGCCGTTATCATGCATGACTGATGTTACCGGAGATGGTGGGGACGGAGGAGGCAGTGTTGGTAGTGGGTTTTGGCCAACACCACCTAGTTTTGGTGGCGGAACTTAGCCATGGACGACTTAACAAACCGTATGACTAGGAGTATATTTTTTGGATGTGAAGGTAGAGAAAAGGAAGATATGTTGAATGTGGAAAATTAGTTCTTTAATTTTTTTGGTTTTTGTTTATTTGAAAGTTTCTGCTTTGATAGTGGAGCAAAGTTGGTCGTCCTAATTGAAGAGAAGTATTTTCCAGGATAGACCAGCTTTGATCCATTTATGATTAGTAATGAGACTTGACGATATATACATGAATGGCCCTAATAGCTTTGGATTATTTTGTCATCTCTAATGTAGATAATATGTCAGTATCATCAGTCAACACTGTACTACTATAAAAATAAAATAAAAAACTGGTGTGCATATGATACAAGCTCTTGGAAATTTTGCTGCATATAAGAAAAAACAAAGAGAATGTGTGATCAATCTAGTAGCAATAAAAAGATGATTTTTTTTTTTTCGGTTAAAGAGGACACTAAATTATTGGGTTCACCTTCTTGCCTCATAAAACTCTATGCTATTCACAATTAGACATGCCGTTGGCAGTTGTCCAGGTTAAAAGGGCTTAGGGTGTTCATAAACTAATTTCTCCTCGAGGGTATTCGATCGGTTTCCCTTATATGACCCCTCAATGCGATTCCCAAAATTCTTCAACGTGCTGCAGATTAGTTGGACCGACGTTATCTCTAGTTTGGGTTGGATCAGTTTAACCTCTGTTTCTCCTATTTGGTAGACTAAACTAAATTCAAACTAAGTTATATATATATTCATGTAGACTTAAAAGTGAAAACTTTAGCTCAAACAATACCATTACTACATTGTAATATTATTAACTCTTTTTTTTAAATGTAAATAAAAATTGATTTCGTCACCACCACTAAACACTTTTATACATTTCTCACAATGCATCTTATCCTACCCATTTGGGCTGGGTCTTCCATGAAAGGCCCCATTTAACATCACCAAAAACCTTTCTCTACCGCTGTTAGAAAGGAGTATCTTTTGATTATTTTTATCTTACGTTTTGATTAAAGAAGTGTTTAAGATAAGATAACATACAATAAAGTTTTCATTTCTAGTTTTATAGGAATTTGACTTACAGTACATAGACATGACTGTCACTAATGATCCCAAGGAAATATATAACCAAAATCCAAAGTGAACGTTAAAAAGACTAATAAAAATGTTCCTAAAATATATAATAGTTCACGGCTTCATCCATTCCTTCGTCGACATCTTCTTCTTCCCTGCAATAAACGTCTCCACAGTTGATCTAAACTCATCGCTGCTCAGATCATCAATGTCGCACAACCGTCTCATGCTCCGGCGAAGATCTCCCCGCACGTAAAGCCTCTCCGATCTCGACCTTCTGTAAACCTGATGATCAGTAGCAGTACTCTCAGTAGTAGCTAGGGGTATCATTCCACGCTTCCTCCTAATAGCATGATCTGTCTCCGCCACAGAACTGACCGCCCGGACCATCCCTCGCCTCATCGGTCGAGCCTCTCCGACGGAAAGAGTAGTATCTGTATTTTCCAAGGTAAGGGAGATCTCTGGCTTTCCCTCTGAAGTCTTTTCTACCTTTTCAGTCACCGAAGGTTCTGAGACTACGGCGGAGGAGGAGAAACCACCAACAGGAGCAGCGGAGGAGGAGGAAACGTATTGAAAATACAGATCGGGTTCCCTTAGCTTCTGGTGGTTAGATAAGGAGAAAATCAAGGCGATGAGAACGTTCACGATGCCGAATACGAATATTCCGTTGGTCAAACCACAGGAAAATATCCGCCGGAGATACTCACCGGCGAAGAGAGACGGCATCAACCATGAGAGTAGAACTAACACGGCGAAAAGGGCTTCAATCGCCGGAAGAAACTTCCAGAAACTTCTCTTTCGCTCGAACCTCTTCATGGCGTCCACTTTCTCAGCGGCAACGTTCTCGGAAACAAACGAAGACATTTTCTAAACTCTCTTTTAACTCCGGCTTAGAGTTTCCGGGGAAGTGATGTTTTAAAGTGTATGATATTGATCACTAAGACTTGTCTAATCTCTAATGGAATATTTAGTTGACGATTTTATATAGAGATATAAAGACTCTATAATTGGTTCAATTATTGGAAACTAATTGGATAAATCATATTTCTTTATAGTTCGGTCGTGGAAAGTACATGACTAAAGAGCAGTAGGTGAATAAGTCCAATTCCGGGAAATTAAAATAAAATTTCTATATGAAGAATTGATAGAGAATCATTGGAGACAAGTTGAATAAAGTAATAAATAAAAAAGTGAAAGAATGGTTGGAAAGAGTTGGCGAGGAGAGAAAAAGCAGGTGAAGCTGCACTGTACAGCAACGACCGGGCCAATGTAAGCGCGGTTGGGCGACGTACACCGTCGGACGAAACTACACGTGTTCACTACCCATTATATTTTTTGTTTTTGTTTTCTTGTACCCTCAATTACTACATTCATTGTACGTATTTGAAATAATAGAGTATGACTGACTAAATTTATCATTTGATAAATTTCTTGGAATTATGCTGAAAAAATTAATAAAATGTAAAATGCAAAAGTAGCTTAAAAAAAAAAGTGTATGGATGGTTTTGGCTATTTGTTTCGAATCTAAGGTGATTTGTAAGTTATATGGTATCTGATTATGCATGTTCAACATTGGAGAATGTTTTATTTAAATGGTCATCGATGCACTAGAATTTGTAAGATTTGATAGAGCTCATAGTAGATGGTGTCGCGGGAGGACTGCTATAAGTCTTACTGCTCACACTAACAATGGACCTGGTAAAAGATACACATGCAACATGAGTGAAGTATTTGTTATTCTTGTATAGTTGGATACAGGGGCGGCGCTGATTTTGCTAAGGCCATAAGCAAAAAAAAGAAAATGAGGGTTAGTTTTCTGAAGGAAAAAAGGTTTGTCATCTCCAAAGCTCGAACTAGCATCTTTTAAAGGAAAGAATAAGCTTTCTACCACCAGATTAGCAAGAATTTTTGTAAATACATAACCTTATTTGGAGCCGCAAGCCCATGCTTGGCATGTTTTGCCCCCCTGGTTGTATATATGTGTTAGGAAAGATTGCGTATAATGTGTGGATTGCTGCTTAGGATATAGACGTCTGCTTAGGAAATGATAGTGAAAGATGGAGAATTTACGATTGAAAATATGAGAAACGAGGAAGAGATGTGTAGCTTCGAAGCAGCGAGCTTAGTTACTTTGTTGTTAGAAAGAGAGAAGCATATATATATATATATATATATATGGAAATAATGAGAAAGAAAGAAAAAGAACAAATGGTGTAGTCGTGTAGAGATGGAACTATGGTTGTTGCTATTGGAGGCATAGTCGTCGGATTTCTTATTTCTTAGTTATCAACTTATCAGATTTGATTGGTCATTGCATTAAGAACGTAGAGTTTGTGTGTAATATAAGATTTAAATTATGCATTAAATCACATATATAACTAGACAGTATAATTTTTTTTTTTGTTGCCTTCATAGTCATCGACTCATCAGATTGCTTATCTATTATCATGTTTTATTTGATTGGCCATGATGGAGTATATTTAGACAAAATAAAATAATAATGTACAAACACCTAGTAAACAATGTTTCCATTATTGTAACTTTAAAAATTTTGTGTATTGAATCTGAAACTCAACCAGTGGTTATACAGAATGAAATTTCCTTAGCACAGATATAGTACAAGTTACATAAATAGAGATTGATTTCCTAAGAAAATATCAAATAGTACCATTTCTACCGGTATATTTTGGTATGCTATTCTTGCCAGCACTAATTCGCAAATATGTAAAATCATCTTTATGATTCCTACAAAACTTTACCAATCATAATTTTTTTACGGAATAACTGTTTAATTTCTTACTTATACTAATAAAGATATTGCGACTTTTTGCTTAACGACAAGTAAGTTTACTGAAAAGAAGGGTCGTTTTTGTAAATCACAACATTTGATTAATGAGTTAACATTTGTAATCTTATATTTTTCATTTGACTTAACATTTGTAATCTTATGTTTTCATTTTTGGTGGTTCGAAGCTTCATAATATTACCAAGAAGATATTGCTAGTTTTTGCTCAGTGACACACTGACAAGTGGAAATTAGTGAAGGCTCGGTTTTCAAACCCATAAAGATATTTTTTTTGTTTTGGTTTTAATAAGAAAAAATCAGAGTATCATCTCTGCATCACATTATAATTGTTTTGTTTGTTTTTCAAACAAAGTTTGTTGATCTCTTTGTAACTCTCTCATTTCCGTTTCTCTTTCCACTGCGAAAAGTTAAAGCTCACTGTCACACTCATTTCTCACCACTTGAGAGAACTTTAGGTGTTTCATTGTGTGTGGGGACTAATTAGTCGACTTCTCGATTCTCTTCTCTTTTCAACACTGTAAGTATTTACGCTTGCAATTATACAATGAATGATGATTAGCTCTACTGCTAAAATTTGAATCTGCCAGCATTAGTGAACCCTCAATTCTGTGTTCATTTTTAGTTGGAAGTTGATTTGGACTGTGTTGAAATACTTGTAATGTCATCTCTATCGGTAAGAACTCTTTATTTTTATTATAAACTGTATTGTTAAATGTGTTTTAACAAACTTTTCTTAAGAAACGGTTCTTAAAACTCTTATTTAAGAAGAGGTTATTAAACACGTTTATTGATACATTTTATATTTTTATAATTTAAAAAACCCTCTTTAAGTGCTCTAATGATGTTGAGATGGTGCAACTACTAAAACTTTAGCTATAGGTCTACTATAACTAGCCTAGGACTAAATGTAGCAGATCGTAGCTGCTGTGAGTTGGATGAGCAGTTTAGTGAGGGCTGGATTAATAAGGAGGGTATGGATTTTTAGGATTAGTTAAGCAAGAGAGTTTCATATCAATCAAGTTTTTTCTAGTTTTGTGAGTTGAAGTTTCTTTTCTCAACTAATGTCCCTAAAAAGCTTCTTTTTTTTTTGTTTACCTTCCAAGTCCTGTTTTGATATAAAGAATGCATTTTTTAGGAACCTTTGTTGAGAACTCAAAATGCAGACCCAAAGAATGTAGCGTCCATCATACTAAGTAGAGGTGCTGGGACTCGCCTGTTCCCTCTTACAAGCAAGAGAGCTAAACCTGCGGTGAGGAGCGTTCTGTTTGCATTTTGTTTTTGATGATTCTAATTCATTATCAATGAGGTTTTCAAACTTGTTAATATTTGTAGGTGCCAATTGGAGGGTGTTACAGGCTGATATATATACCGATGAACAATTGTATCAACGGCGGAATTAGAAAGATCTTCATGTTAACTCAGTTCAACTCCTTCTCTCTCAATCGCCACCTTTCTCGTACTTACAACTTTGGCAATGGAGTCAATTTTGGTGATGGGTTTTGTAGAGGTGATTGCATTACCTGCCATAGATTAGATTTATCTTACTGTAATTTTTTATTTGCAACTAAAGTGTCTCCTCTGGGAATGATTAGGTTCTTGCTGCAACCCAAACTTCTGGAGATGCAGGAAAGAAATGGTTTCAGGGAACTGCTGATGCTGTTAGACAATCTATTTTTTTCTCACAGTAAGTGTTGTTGGTACTATAAAAATTGCTGGAAACATAATTTGGTGGTGTTTATGCAGGATGCTAAGACAAAGAATGTGGAACATGTCTTGATATTGTCTGGGGATCATCTCTACCGGATGGACCATTAACCGTGTTCTTATTGCCGTACTTTTGTTTGATAAACTTCTCCGGATTCTCCTTCTTATTCACAGCTGTGCTTCGGATTTTGGGCTTCTTAAAATTGACCAGTCTGGAAAAATCATTCAATTCTCGGAGAAGCCAAAAGGATATGACTTAAAGGCACTGGTAATGATTTCTTTTGTTTATCAAAACCTTCATTACGCTAGTTAACTCAAGTTAGTTTCTTGCTTGCAACATTACTGTAACTTGGTGTTTTTCGCGCTTTCAGAAAGTTGACACTTCAATTCTTGGGTTACCACCAAAAGAAGCTGCGGAATCCCCTTACATTGCATAACGTCCAGGTCTTTTCTTTTCTGTTTAGCATATCATATCATCAATCAATATTAATCCTCTGCCCTTTATTTATTGTCTTATATTCTATTAACTTGCTGCTACATTTAAAATTGGAATGGCTAGGCATTTTTGTTCAATGACTAGTGGGGGGATATTGGAACAGTAGGATCATTCTTTGATGCCAATCTTGCTCTCACGGAACAGGTTTTTGCTTGACACTTTTGTTTTATCTCCAGAACAGTCTTGTGACTCGGTGGAATCTAATCATGCAATTTATTTCTATATTGGCAGCCTCCTAAATTCCAGTTTTACGATCCTAAAACACCATTCTTCACTTCTCCAAGATTCTTGCCACCTACCAAAGTTGATAAATGCAGGGTACGATGTCTTGAATCTGTTGATCCCATAGTTTCAGTTGATAATTCATCGATCTTAACGTGTAAAATGTATGCTGGAATTGCAGATACTTGATTCTATAGTTTCACATGGATGCTTCTTGAGAGAATGCAGTGTGCAACACTCTATTGTGGGCATAAGATCACGTATAGAGTCTGGAGTAGAGCTTCAGGATACGATGATGATGGGAGTTGATTTTTACCAAACAGAAGCTGAAATCACGTCTCTACTGGCGGAAGGGAAAGTTCCGGTAGGGGTCGGGGAGAACACCAAAATCAGGTATAACCTTTCTCTATCCGAAAGAAAGCAGAGTCCTCTGATAAGGTTTTGAATCATCTTTCGTATTACATTCATCTTTTTGCTTTTGTTGGTAAATACAGGAACTGTATCATCGACAAGAACGCCAAGATTGGGAAGAATGTGGCCATAGCGAATGCAGATGCATGTTTTCATAATTCTTTTTGTTAAACTTTGAAGAATTCGTCGTCTGATGTTGGTCGTGTTGGATTGTGGCAGGGCGTGGAAGAAGGATATAGGCCAGAGGAAGGGTTTTACATAAGATCTGGCATCACCGTTGTGCTGAAGAACGCTACCATTAGAGATAGTCTACATATTTAACTTTTAATCTCTCTTAGGCGCAGTGTTAGTCGCTTCTTGTGATTTAGTAACGAGAGACTGTTACGTTCGATTAATAATTTAATAAAAGAAGAGCGACAACTAATGACAGTTTTAGCAACTTACGTAAGAAAAGGTTTCAATATTCACATTCACCACTAATTTCATTTTTCTGTTAAAAATTAAGAGTATCAAAACTTATAGTCGTCACTTAACTTATTTACAATAGGCCACACCAACATAAGCATGCAACTCAAAGCTTCTTTGACATGTACGAACATGACATAATTAATCAATAAAAACGCAACGTAAACACACTACTCTAGATTATCAAAATCACAAACTGGAACACTTTAAACATGAACAGAGATATTTCAAAACGTTTACAAACCAGAAACCCTTTTAATAGACAAAAATAGAAACACATGAGATAGCCGTTAACAGTTCACACGTAAGTTTAAACAAATTCAAACTATCATAAATTCATAATACATGTTGACCAAAGATACTTCCCAGAAATGGATAGCTACAAATGGACCATAGACCCTTATGGCCATATCAGTTAGTTGTACAATGGTAATAATTTGACATGAAAAATTTCAACGTGTTGTGGATATTCGGCTTGAATGAATGCTAAGACACGACATATAATTTTTTTTTACATGAATTGACTACGAAATTATAACTTTTTACGTATAGTTGTCAACCTGTAGCCCATCTGTGGCCATTTATGTTGGCCAACCTACGAATATAAGATGATATTTCACCTTTGTTTGCGGTGCTAGTTGACTGGTCGATCAATTGGGCTTCTGGACTGATCAAAAGCATTAGGATCTGTGTCACTAATTGGGCCCATGCATTTGTACCTTGGGGACATGTCCAATTGAATGGTAGATCAAAAGATGTTTTAGCCAAATATTTTTGCAAAAAAATGGATGAACACGAGATTTGAGTATGATAAAATATCGTATTTATCTTTTTTTTTGTAAGTTAATAATCCATACGAACATTATTACATCAAGAGTTCTAAAATAAAGTCCGAATATACAGTCTATTATGAACCTGTCGTGACTAATCTAACCAATCATATTACCGCGTCAATTATGATTTTTTTTGTTTTCAACGTCGAAAACAAAAAAGAATCATAACAGTTATAAAACAAAACCCTTTGGCGACCTATTCCATTAATGATTCACAAGATTAGTGGATTACCAAAGTGATTAATACCCTTTATGTACAATATGCATGGAAGAACATCTTATTCCACTAGTGATTCACAAGATTAGTGAACTATCGAATTGATTATTATCCTTTATGTACAATATGCATGGAAGAAAAACCTATTCCATTAGTGATTCACAATATTAGTGAATTATTATATTAAACTGATTAATATAATTTCTTTTAAGTATTGTCCAAAAGACTTTTTTGTTCCCTTTTATCTCAAAGATTGTTTGCAAAAAAATTGTCATTATCAATGGACCAAACTCGCATGCTCAGCGTTTATCATCACCATTTATAATTACATACACCGACTCCCTTTATATTTTATTCATTTATATTCTCAGCCTCATCTCACCGTTACTTCCCGCCTCACGTTGACGATATGAGAATATGTTCTCATCATATCTATGCACTTTAATTTTTTCTCAGTAGCTACCACAGACGAGCACAAAATCACACAAGTTTTTCATTAAAAGCTGTAATGATCTGCCCAAGCGGGTCACTGGTATAGGCTTCTTCATTACTCATTACGCCCTCCATTTCAGAAAAATAGTCGTTCTAGAGTTAATTATTTGTTTTTAAAAAAATCTCATTTTATATTTTCAATGTAATTTTTAAACCCAAATCCTTATTTACTATTTATCCAAAGCTAATTCTCTTTAAATTTAAGTTATTGTCATCTAACTAGTGACATATTAAACAAAGACATTTGTATAATTGATTTTTTTTAATAATTTGTGTAGAAAATGTAAGAACACTCCTTGTGAAACGAACAGCCTACTAAATATTGTTAAATGAATTTCGAGTTCTAACTTTTATGATAATGAAGTGTATCTATATTAAATTACAAATTATTTAGAATGAATAACTGGTATAGGCTTCTTCATTACTAAATATTGTATAATGTAGCATAATTATTTCTAATTATCATTTGTTTGATAACATATTTATTAATTTTTTTTGAACAGAAAAAAAGCGCACTTGAGAGTATAGAGGTACCATCGAAAATGGTTATTTGAGGTTAAAGATGAAAATGAGTAAAAACCAAACATACTCGTCTATTTTTATACAAAAACCATTCTAATTTGGTCCCATGAATCAATCCTTCTAACAAATTAAACTCCAGAAAAGTGAGACTATTTTTATAAATTTGTGTTATGTTGAACTTTTGTGACTTTTGCTCATGCTCATGCACACCATACTCGTCAATGTTTTGCTTTTAGCATCATCACACTCAAATGCTTTGTTTTGACTTTAATTTCCATCTCTAAGGGCATGCCTTTCGTGTTCCTTAAGGCTAATTGCTCACTAATTTATGCTGCTTTTGAATAAAGTATTATATATATATATTAATATTATTATGATTTATGAATTATTAATTCTTTCGTGGAGAAAAATCGAGCAACTATTTAATAGTTGAAAGATTCGTTCTTGGATTGAGGAATCATGATCAAGTTTTTAACTATGATTTCAATTACAATATATTAACCGTTTTGGATGCCTTGATTGACAAGAATATCCGATACTCCACATACTACAAACATGAGTCTTCACTTTCACATGAGATCCTCTATTACATATATTATCTACTTTTTCTAAAATTTTGTATGAATTTGCTATTTATTAACCAACTGAAAATTAATTAATAAATAAATGTATAAAACAAGAAAGAGATGAAAGAATTTAATTTTATAAAGGATATATACGAAATTAGTGAAATCAAGCAAAAACAAAAAAAAAACTTGTAAACACATTAACAAATGTGAAAAATGATAAATTGATAACAAGTATACTCCCATCGACAAATGGGTTACTCAAGATAGACGGTCGGATTCGGCCTAGGCCGTTAAAGACTAGATTAATATAGCCTGATTTAAGCTAAACCTAAATATTTATAATCTAATAAAATAATAATCATGTTCAGCCCTAATCAAGGCTAGGCCGGTTTAACCCACTTAATTTTTCCCATGGTCACAACCCATAAAAATTAACTCATTTATACATTTGAAGTAGTTTTTATCCTATATATAAGTGTATATATATATATATATATATAACCTGGGGCTAATAAAACAAGTTCTTCCTCTCCAGCTTATCCCAATGAAAGAAAGAAGACAAATAATTGTTTAATAGTATATAAATGGGGGGAGTATAAAACAATTCCAAAAGAAAATGAAATATAGATCGTGTTTTCATAATTAATATGAGACTTTCGGACTCCGTCTTTTATTATATATATATATATATATATATTTGCATGCGAAGCAGCTAATTTTCAACAAGAAAATAAAAAAAATCAGAAATTGCTAATTAAATTCAAAAGAAATGGTTAAACAAAGCGTCTTAACGAATTAAATTCGACATTTATATTGCAACCTTCCCTTCAACGCAAACATTTCTCCTTTTTTCCCTGAAGCTTTAGCACACCAAACCTTCATCTTCTTCCTTCACTAACAACACTTCCTTCTTCCAGTATGGATAAGAAGCACGGCTTGTTCTCCAAGTCACATTCCCGTCGATCACGATCCAAAAGTCCACTGCCAAGCGTCTCTCCCATCATTATCCGTCGCCGGAACGGTCGTTACGTCTCGCAACCGGACCGTCACATGTCTGAGATGCTTGCTCCGGTTAGAGAAGGTCCTGATCCAGACGGTGAAGACTCCGGAAGTAGTGGAGATTACTCTAGGTTCGAGAGACGCTGGTACAATTGGATGAAATGTCAGCTCCCGGTGGCTCCGCCTTCAGTATCGTCGTCTTCGGACTTTAAACGAACGGATCTGAGGCTTTTGCTTGGTGTTCTTGGCGCACCATTAGGTCCTGTGCACGTTAGTGCTCTGGATCTCCTTCCACACCTCAGCATCAAGAATACACCTATGGTGAGTGAGCTAATTCCACTGTTTTACCTCAAATTAGGGCAATTTTACTCGAATCTGGAGTTTTTTTATCGAGGATTTATGCTCTCCTATGCCATAAATCTTAGTTGAATTAGCTGAATCTTCTTATGGATGCATGAATGGAGAATGACTGCGCAATTAATTGAGCTTTGTCAATTTTTTCTCCAATTGTTCAATTAATTTCAGTTAGAAGAAAAAGATTAATCTAAGACACATTATGAATTTTTTGTGTGTTACTGTGTTGATGGTCAAGTCTTAATAACTCTTACCAATTACTTGAATTTTAGGAAACCTCCTCTGCGCAGTACATTCTTCAGCAGTATACAGCTGCATCAGGTGGTCAAAAGCTCCATAGTTCTGTGCAAAATGGATATGTTATGGGAAGAATCAGGACGATGGCTTCAGAGTTTGAGACAGGCTCAAAGGGATCAAAGAGCAAGAATAATTCGTCAAAAGCTGTTGAGTCTGGAGGATTTGTGTTGTGGCATATGAATCCTGACATGTGGTATATGGAGCTTGTTCTTGGTGGGAGCAAAGTCCTTGCAGGTTGTGATGGGAAGCTTGTGTGGAGGCACACACCATGGCTTGGACCTCATTCTGCAAAAGGTCCGGTTAGACCATTACGACGTGCTCTTCAGGTCAGGCTTCTGGTCTCAAGGAAGCCTTCTCATGCATTTTTTCTTTGCTTGTATAATTAAATTGTTACTGTTATGTATTTTCAGGGACTTGACCCGAGAACCACAGCGTATATGTTTGCAAATGCAAGGTGCATAGG
Organism: Cardamine chenopodiifolia; assembly: GCA_963922655.1. NCBI lineage: Eukaryota > Viridiplantae > Streptophyta > Magnoliopsida > Brassicales > Brassicaceae > Cardamine > Cardamine chenopodiifolia. The sequence continues at coordinate 9,123,999 of OZ000459.1, forward strand.
AGAGAAAAATATCGATGGAGAAGACTGTTTCATTCTCAAGCTATGCGCAGACCCAGCAACACTCAAAGCTAGAAGCGAAGGGGCATCAGAGACCATAAGACATACATTGTTCGGTTACTTCAGCCAAAAAACCGGTCTTCTTGTTCACTTAGAAGACTCCCAGCTAACCCGAATCCAAAACAATGGAGGCGAAGCGGTTTACTGGGAGACAACCATCAATTCATACTTAGAAGACTACAAACCCGTGGAAGGTATCGTGATAGCTCACTCGGGTAGATCCGTGGCTACACTTTTAAGGTTTGGAGATATGTCATCGGGACATAACACTAAGACTACAATGCAAGAAGCATGGGTGATCGATGAAATTGCGTTTAATGTCCCTGGCTTGTCTATGGATTGCTTCATTCCACCTTCTGAACTCAGATTTGAGTCCTGCGTTGAAGACTTATCTCAAGGCCCCAAAATCAAGACATTGCACGGTTCCATAGCAACCCGACAGAAACATGGCTGATGTCAGGAACCAGGAGATCAATGTGTATAACTCATTCAAAACAAACCGTAGATCTGTTATTCTACTTGCCATTGTTGCTGCTAAAATTCTTGTAGAAAGCTATGTAGGAGAAGTTTCGTTGAAGATGTAAATAGAGCGCAGGAGAATTTAGAAATCTTTGCTGCATAATGCTACAGAAATGTGTATAATTTGAGGATATTTTCATTATTAACTTAGTAAGTCAGTCCAGTTTATTTGATAATATGGTTTCAAATACTTCAGGGATAAAGGTATCTATTCCCCTAATAGCCTGAAAATATTACTTTGTCATCCAATTTAGTTCACAGCGCAGTGGTAGAAATGGCGACTAGTACTAGTCTGTATTAGAGTCCAAAATATCCCACATCAGTTGGGATAGAGATCTTTGGGCAATATATAAAAAATGTGATAACTCTTAATTCTTGAGCTCTAATGTGACAACTCTTCGTTCGTTTCTACCATTCAAAACTTTAATGTGAGTTTGGATTTCAAATCTTAACAAAGAGGTGACTTGAGCATTTTCCTTATGTTGAGTTGAAATACTTGCATATCAATGGTAATAGTGGAATTAATCCATTTGCACATTATTGTTTTATTTTTATATTTCGGTAAACCGAATTCTTTTTCAGTTAACCGGTTCGATTAATTTGGTACGTCGCTAAATCAAAACTCTTCTTCACCATCTTTTCAGATTTTGTTAGTAGGAGATAGAGAGCAATCTAGCAGATTCATCAACAAACACGGTTAATTCTCAGATTCTCAGTTTTCTCCCTTTGCCTCTATATCCATTTCTAAATTAGTTTCTCCCTAGTGAAGAATATGGTGGTCTCTGACTTCACTAGGGTCGGTGTTGGATCCGGTATGCCCATTCCCAATTCTTTCTCCCGCTTTTCTATTTGATTTCGACTCCTAATTGTGTTTGGAATGTATAGGGTTCGGTGTTGGGTGTGGATTTGGCGTTGGCGTTGGACGGGGCTTTGAACATTGTAGGCGTTGGTGTAGGTAAGCATTTCAAACATCCACTTCTTCATCTTTATACACTTGTCTGCAAACACAAGCAGGTATATGCTAAATTCTAGCTACTCTGTATTTGAAGGTAAGGTGGATAAAACTATGCTCGGATTGATTGTCAAAGGATAAAAGTCTTGTCACCCTTTCTACGTGAAATAATCAAATCAATGAAGCATTTCTATATTCTTATTTGTCATTTTCACAATGCTCCACGTACGGTGGGTCCCAAATAATCAATAAACTCTAAAATGTTTACTTGGATTTGTTGTAAGACCTTTTTATGTCTCAATGTAACCCGTTTTTAAGAATCAAACCAAAAATGCGTTTCTATATTACAAAACAACCAAAATCAGTGGAACTACTGTACAGTAATAAATGTAGATTGCCTGCCAAACTCGTCTCTTACGCCGTTACAACAGAAGATGAATGAACTCAAACGTCGTATTCCCTACCTGTCTTCTACATTGTCTGCATTGCCACTACCACTGCAATGCCAAAGACAAAATAGGTCATCTCAAAAACCTACTTCAAAGCAATGCAAGCTTTGCTATCTAAAATATGCATGTTCGGTTTAGTAAATTATTACCGATAAGAGAAACTATAAGAAGAATCCAAATTGCAGCATGAACCGATTTACTATATTGCATTCGATACTGAGACCGTTGAAGTTGCCTCTGTAAAGCTCCATACCAACCATGAAGCTGCTTCTCATAACAATCCTCTTCACACTCCATACAATTTTTCCCCCTCTCAAAACATCCATTCACAACTTGCTGAGAAACACAAAAAGCCTTTTTAGTAAAAGATTTGTAGTCAGCAGAAGAAAATATCTTGCAGTTGGAGGTCGATCGATCTTACTTGGTTCGTTTGGATAGGTAATAACGCAGCATCAGAGTCTCCTTGACGATCTAAAGCCTTCCACTTTCTAACGCAATGTTTGGATCCAGGCTCCATATAGTTTAGAAAACCAGAGACACTAGGTATTTTCCGCGGAGGTTGAACAAATGGTTCATCAGACGGTTTCTGCAATAAACAGTCGTCAGAAACGGCAATGTTCCAAGCACTAATATCAGCAGTAGCACTTGCAGCCCTTCTATGTTGTTTCTTTTGAGAATCAGATGGTCCAGTCAAGAACAAGGCAAGCTCATTACGATCATCTTCATCTAAACGAACCCATCTTGGAGTTCCTTTGCCATCAGATTGTGAAGCTTCCTTGAGAGATTTCTCGATTTTCGACACCTGAGCTTCCATTGCGAAAGTAAACTCACGATGCCTATTTCTAGTTTCATCACTCAATCGATTGACATAGCTAGATTTGACAGCTTTTTGGAATTCATCTAACTACACCAAAACGATAAGAGATTCACTTGGAGAAATCAGTAAATCAACAATTAGAATAGAGTTCTGAGGAAGGAAAGAAAGAAACCTGCCATTTGGTGGTTCCGAGAGCGGCATGAAGATCTCTATGAAGCTGCTCAGAGTCCCATACATTTGAGCCTTGTTTCTTATGAATCCATGTTCTATAAGCTGACTCCATTCTGAAAATGACACCATTGAGAGACTTCAGATCTCAAAAATTGATTAATCAGAATCCTAATTCTATCGAATCTAAAGCGACATTACATCAACAGCAATGCGAGTTGTAAGTTGACAGAATCAAAACCAAAACTGAGAGATAAGGATCCGAGAAAGCAACCTGTCAGCAGATTCCTGAACCTCTTCAGCAGCGGCAAAGAAAGGATCCTTCTCCCACCGATCCAAACTCGTCGTCATCCTTCGTGAAAGAAACCTAATCTCCTTTCCTTGGAAAATGAGAAGAAATCCAGAAAGCAAATGGAGAAATGGCGATGGATCGAAAGATTTCAGAGAGAAGAGAGAGACGTTAATCGATAGCCAAATTACGGCTTTTCGTTACAGTCACGCGCAAGACAAACTCGATATCAATATAGTTAATGAACTATCTAAAGACTAAGAGTTTTTATAAATATGAAATAATGGTTATAATCATTTTCAATTTTCTCTATTTCATTTATTCCATTTCTACTGTTTGATCTCACTTTCATCTTTCCCATACTATGTATCATCAGTTCAAATCAGATCATTGAGGTATATCCCATTAAAAGCTTAAATTTACAAGAAATTTTGTTTTTAGGTTTTTGTAAGAAAATACCTATATATATATATATATTTATTTATTTTTCAATGGCTGAGACATGCAAAATGAATAATGAAAAAAATGCAGCAAAAAGTGTGGGGAAAATCATGCGAATCAGACCCATCAACTGAACTGAAACACCTTCTGGTGAGTCACCATATACGCACATCTCTCTACTGCCGCGCCCATCCTAACCATTACCTCTGTATTTTGTCCTAATATATGTATATATATATAGTCGTGTGTGTGTGGCTGTGTATCATTCAATCACAAATCCTTCTACTTACTTTCTCAGATTCTAGTTTTTAAAGTTTGTCACTAAGCAGCCATCATGGCTAGAGTCATGTTGTGGTTTCTTGTTTCCTTGTATCTCATTGGTCATATGATTGGCGAGGCTGCAAGAGAAAGTTCGTCCATGAGGAATGCAGCACACTCCAGTGAGATAGGAAAGAGTAACAGACACGTAACCGGATTTAAGGGTGAACTCACGGCTGGTGGCTATGGTGGCGGAGGCCCGGGCTATGGAGGTGGATACGCTCCAGGTGGTGGAGGTGGTGGATATGGGCCCGGTGGTGGTTTGGGTTGGGATGGAGGCAACGTAGGAGGTGGTCCAGGATACGGGTCGGGTGGTATTGGTGGTGGAGTCATCATTGGCGGTGGTGGTGGGTGTGGTGGTTCATGCGGAGGTGGTGGTGGAGGAGGTTATGGACACGGCGGAGCCAACGTGAAGAAATCAGGAAAAAACTAGAAAAAGCAAGTAGTTTTCTTTAGGTTGTAGAAGAAAGAAGAAATAAGGGTGTACTTGGCATCTTGATCATGCTTAGGAGTTTGTAATGGCATCACTTTTAATGGAATAAGAACCTAATTAGTTTCTGCTAAAAAAAAATGAATCTGATGTTCTGGTCTTGGCTTCTATGTCTTCTATTGGGTTTGAACATCCTTGCAGATTCTATTGTATAAGCGAAACAATAGTGTCGATCTCCACATCTGAGGCTCTTTTTCCAACACAGCAATCACATCCTTCACAGAGATTGACCGGACCACTTTTGGTAAACCTTGATTCTTCCCAAATCTTGTACCACCTACAAAAAGAACTCCCGAATCAGCAACTTGGAGCACTAAACTTAAGTCATGAAACAGTCACAAGGATAAAGAGAGCAACAAAACTGAGATTTACTTTTTCAGATCATAGAATCGCCCTTACCAGTTTCACCAGAAAGTTTCTTGGAGTTTCTTCCTAGCCCTGAAGAAGATTTCTGACGTTCTTCTGCCATAAGTTTCCATTTTAAAAACTTATCATCTCCTCCAGCGGCTACAAGAGCAGCAGCATTTGCAGCCTTAACTCTCATTTCAGCTTCTTCCTTCTTCTGTGCCTGACTTATTGTTATAACACCTCTTTCAGTGTACGTATGTCTCCAAAGGTCGATGTAGTTGACTCAATTTCTAAATACCTTCACTTGTTCTAAATGGTTGGCTTCTTTTTCAACATCAGTTTCTTCATTCTACATCAAAGGAAAATTAAAAAAAAAGCCAGACATGATTACTGGTAACTAAGAAAATAGCTATTGAACTCAGGCACAAACTTTAACCTTTTCTTCTCCACCATGTTTCCTTACCCATTCCTCTTTCACCTTAGGATTCATTTCGTTCATCTGTTTCCGGATATCAGACGTGATACGTATCTGATTTCTAAACTTCTCGGGATCAGTCCGCTGCAAAAGCTCTTTTAACTTCAGAAAGATTTGGACACAACTAGGTTTAAGCAGGCAGGAGAAGAAAGTACACTGACCTGCTTTGACATTCGGATTATATTAGACAATAGTCCACGCATCCTTTCCTCCACGCACTGAATGTGCAAAGCCATGAGAAAAAAAAGATAACAAGAAGAATAAATTGTAGGCTAATAATTCCCAAAAAGTGTTAACATCTCACCAGAGATAAGCACCGCTCGACATCATGGTCTATATGCTTTAAACCACTTTTTGCCACTGTCATATATGAAAGCATATATAAACTTCTTCTCCAAGTGATTCCAACTTTCCAAGTAAAGATCTAAGAAGCAGCTAAGAGATGGGTTGAAACCCAACTAATTTCTATCAGCTTTCTCTGCAGTGGAATTTTCTGCAAAATCGTTCTTTCTTCCTCTTCATGCACAACTCTTCGAGATGTTTTAGAAACACGGTCGTCCTTTTTAGGCCCAGGAAATAGTAATTGTTTTTCCTCTTCCTAGAACAGATGCAGAAAATAGTTTGGTTTATTTGTTTCTCCATATCCAGGTTTAAATTGAGAAATGAAGCTACCAGAAACATACCCTGAGATTGATGCCACTGACTGCAGTGACATCATTTAACCTGTTAATACTTTGATCTGAAGTATCCTCACCTAGTTTTTGCTTCTTGCTGAAAGTTAACATATACTATACGATTTCAATAACAATTATAAATTGCAAACAAAAAAATTTAAATAGGAAGAGTAACTTGTGGACGCTGTAAATACTTCCTCTTTCACAAACCAGTCAGCTCTATTACCTCGATGGTGGCAGCGAAGAACCTACTGCATCAAGAGGTTTCTTCTGACCAACAGAAGGCATTTTTGGTGTTGTCCTAGCATTAGCTCTCTCAGGAATGGTCCCAGATGGGGCAGGGAAATTAACCTGATGAGTACACTAACAACTTTAAGTTGGGTAGATAGTCCATTTACTCTTCACACCCAAAGTGCAAAGCTGCATCTCTCTACTTTTGCCGAGTTGCTGGGCTTTCAAGATATTAAGTCATTCAAAAACTTGTGCTGGCGTAGGACCACGAACCTGTTGCGGTCTTTCTGGATCATTACCAACAGGATTGCTTATAGACTTCAAGTCACTTGCTTGGGGAACATGGGAAGGATTCTCCCAGAGGTGACCTGGTTGACAATGGTCTTGAAGCGGGTTGTGCTGTAAATGAGACTCGTCTTCTCGCTTTAATTCTTGGTTTTCATTGCCTAAAACAGTTTGTTGTTGCTCTTTCATCTCAGTGCTCTCAAGTATATGCTCCTTATGGAGGTTGGCATTAGCATCTCCAATACTACCATTATTCCTTGTTGTAAGCTGCTGACTAGAGGAATGGGTTTTTCCTTCACAAATAATAGTATGTCTGTTATAATTAAAGCAATTCAATATCCCCAGTGAACTAAAGGGGAAAATCAGTTCAAGAATACAAAAAAAAAGATATGAACTAGCATTGTGTTGTCGCAGATGATGCTGAAAATTTCATGATTGCAGTGAAAAAGGAAGATAATCAATGTTGAGTATGCTCCATTTTTGTTTTTTTTCAATGACTAACCATCACTAAACATCATCAAGATCACTAACGTAGTACTTGCTAACTAACAAATCTAATTATGCCAAATCAACAGTTAACATACCTTTACGAAACAAACCCGATGACTATTTACTCTCTTCATGATACGATCAAAAGACATTTCCATTTGATACTTTCCGCAGTTTAGCACATGAATTAGGTTTTCGAAACGAACCTTCGGTATCTCGAATCAGAGCGGCCTGAAACGCGTCTAGGTCATCTCCAGAATGCATAGATTCACCCTAACGATACATTTAGTGTGAATCAAAATCAAGATGCGCCGCTACAGAGCACGATAGCGCGTAGAATTTTCGCAGAGAGTACGGAACTGAAAATGAGCGTGACAATTCGAAACCTAACCTCGTCTTCGAGCTTGACAATGGAAGGATCCATAGAGGAAACTCGCGGTAACAATGGCAAGAGCTCAAACGAAAAGGAGTTTTTAAAAAAACGATTTGTAGCATCCAAATTTCCAAATTGCGAAATTTTTTAAAAGGGAGGTGCCGATCAGAAACATCGTGCCGTTTTCGCTTTAGCGTGAACACTGCGCGGCGTTCCGATTAGTTGTTTCGTTAGTTGGGCATTCAGTGCTACTCAGTACTCAAGAGGTTAAACGACCCGCCAACGAAGGGTTTCATTTCAAACCAAACAAAAACTTTAGCGCTTTTTGTAAAAGAAAATGAAAAAAGTTCAGATTTCTTTTACATGTTTTCGTAAAAAACGTCACATCTTTTAATTTGCTTAGAGCTTCCAAAATTGGGATCATACGCGTGGTTTGTAGTAGAAACTAGAAGGTTCTTGATTATGCATAATGCCTCTTTTTTTATAAAGGATTATGTATAATGCTTAGGAGTGCGATTATGGAATTTAATAAAACAGAACCAAACACAGAGTTGTAGTGGTACTGCTATCACTTTATACACTATTCAGATAATATGCGGTAACGAATCAGTAGAATAATTTTTAATGAAAGAACAACAAGAATTGGAACCAATCAAAGTCGAAATTTATATGTACAGTCAACAAATTCCTACAGAACTCTCAACAGTACTACTAGCAAACGAATAATCTTATCGTCCAAGTAATTTTCCTCAAAGTTGATGTTTGACCGGAAAGTCAAACCGATGCTTCTTCGCTGGCATAGGGCTCATGACTTCGTCGTCTCCGTTCACCGTCGAGAATTCAGGGATCGGAGGGATATTGAGGTCAAATCCACGGTGGCTACTGCTGACGTGGCTAGTGGACCCCGCACCTTCAGAATTGGACACGCTACTACTGTGGTTGTTGTTTCCTTCGTAGTGGCACCGCTTGTGACCACCGAGAGCTTGACCAGAAGGAAACGACTTGTGACAGATCGTACAAACGTGTGACTTCCCGCTTCCCGTAGTCACGACGGTTGTGGCCGACGACGTTGACTGATCATCTCCTCCTCCGCCAGATTGAGTCTGTGATAAGTTTTTACGATGGCTCGCCTTGTGACCACCGAGAGCTTGGTAAGAAGAGAACGCCTTATCGCAGACGCTGCACTTGTAGCTCAACTTCTCCACCGGAGGAAGAGGAGGAGTAAGCTGATGACGGTTACCGTCACGAGCGAGAAGCATGAGGCAGAAAGCTAGATACTCTTCCTCAGTGAGATTCTGGTGGTGGAAATCGGATCTAGATCGCTTAGAACGCTTACCCTTGGTCCAGTGCTCGATGCCATGGAAGCTGGAAGAATCTTCGAACAGAGGAGGAATTGGAGAAGCTAATCTCGGTGAAGTAAGAGCCTCGAGCGCCATTAGTTAAAAAAAAAAAGAAGGTTTTGAAGATCTTAGTCTTTGGAGAATTTGAGGTTTAGTAATGAATAAAAATTGTGAGGAGAGGAAGTTGAAGAAGAAATGGTAAGTGTGTATATATTATATAGTAGTAGGTGGAGTGTGGAGAGGAAGTTGCGTGACAAGTGGTGGGAAAGTGTGAAGAGTGAGGGTGGCGATTAGATAATTACTTTATTTTTTCTTATTTTCTTAAAATTCTTTTTTTGGTGCATTTAAATATGCGGACCAAAGTTGTGATCAAAGTATCTAAATGTTTTTTTTCGGTAAATGAGGAAAATAATTTGGGCACGTTTGGTTTGACCTAGTACACGTGTGTAAGTGGTGTGCTAAAGGAAGAGGTCGGCTGTGAAGACTTTTTCTTCATTTCTTTAAGTAATGCCGTCTTGCAACATCACGAATCCAAAACATCACGAATTCGATTCACGTTCAAAAAAAATTTATTTTCCAAATTAAGAGTTAATTTAACAGGATTTAGTCTCATAAAAATTGAGAATCTATTGATTATGTACTTCTTACTTAAACAAAAAAAATTAAAAGATAATAATAAGTGATGCCGCCTTACGATATTCTAGAGTTTCTGTATTATGGTCGTTGTCATGGATGGCCATCGTTATTATACACGTTTCGGTTTTTATTTCATTTACTTTTAAAGAAGATGGATAGTTATAACTACCAACTAGTTGACAAAAAGAGAAAGAAAGTCATAACTACTAACCAATATAGATTTGGAGTTGGAAGGCTCCTATTTTTAGAAATGTCATTTGAAACGTTTTTATTTTAAGGAAACTGAGTGAATTAGTAAGGAGAAATACAAATAGCAAATTTTAAGTTGACCGGCTTGTGACTAAAAGTAATGGTTCAACCTTGCTCGATCCGGTAGGTGAAATAATAAGAGGCTGTAAGGAAAATATTCGACTGATTTTTGTTTTATATTGGGTATGATTAAAGACAGGAATAAGAATCTAAACACCCATTCAAAGCTTTTGAACAGTTGAACAGTATTCATATTGAAAAGGCAAGGACTAATAAGAGGCTGAGACGGTGCATGAATAAAAGACTTTTCGACAGTCAAAACCACAAGATGAAATATAAATAAATATTAAATCGAAGGAACCAACATATTGGGATTTTATTTATTATTATTTTGACAGTCGTATCTCATAGTATGTGGGAAACGAACTACATTTGACTAAAACAAAAACGAAACGACATTTGACTCTTCCCGATTCTTCACGCGGCAATCTTTATCCGGTTTACCTTTTATTTGACGCCAACACTTAACCGGAAAACGGCATTTGCGTTGTTGCTAAGATAGTAGTTAGGAGGCGGCTGCTGACTCTAAATTAATATCTGGCAAATCTTAAAAATTCGTCTCAAACAGTTACGATCTAGTTTTTAACTGTCTTTTTTTTTTTTTTGCTATGAATTACTGTAGTCATTCTTAACGTAAAAGTAGTATCTTTGAAATTATAATCTCACAATGAAAAGACTTTTTGTTAATACGTTCTCCAAAAAAATCTTTATTTTTAAATTTAAAATATTGACTATCTTAATAATGTGATATTATAAAATTAAAAATTAAAAAGATAAGAAGCTATTTTTGTGTATAAAGGAAAACATGAAACTTGTGAGGTGGATGGATATGTGCCACAGAGAACCCAAAATGTAATTGTCGGCGTGTCATCATCATGCATGGGGTCACGGCGTCACGCATTCCCTTCTGGAAAAACCTCTCTCACACCAAACTTCTAACCAGAATTAAAAAAGTTCAAAGACAAACTCAAAAGTGATTGTTATTCTTCGCTTGTTGTCTTGTTTTTTTTTCCCTTTCTAGCTCGACTTAAGAGAAGTTAATAGTATTAAAGTACGGTTATGGTATTAGCGTAATTAAGATTAATTTCTCGACCCCTGTAATATCGTTTATGATATTTAAAGAGAATTATAGACATTAGTCAATTTGAAAAAATATAATAAAAAATGTTATTTGGAGGCAACAATATATATATATATATATATATAATAGTTTGTCAATCTTAAAGAAACTTTCAAAACTTACCGATTTTTTTATATAGTTAGCTAGGAGTGATCCGAATTTTTATTATCCAATTAATTCTTTTAGGATGAATGTACCTGTCGAGTAGTCCACATACTACATTTTTAATGGATCTAAATATGTGACATTATTACGATTGGTTAAATGAAAATGATTTAGATAATTTCACTCGAGTAAAATCGACCTTTCCGCTAAACTTACATGAAATTTTTTCTTCAAGTGGGAACCACTAGTCCGCTGCCACTTAGTTAGAACTTACGAATCTTTTGTATTTTTTTTATGCAAACCAAGCTTTCTATCTAAAACATATCATTTTCATAAAATACAAATAAAGAGAAAATAAAAATGCCAAACTTCAAGTTATAACTAAATTAACCTCAAATCATAACAAAAAATAGTGCATAAGTATAGAAAGAAAAATGGGGATATAAGAAACATGGAGGAGATTATAGACGGTAAACAATATTTGATGGTTATCGTATAATGGATAAAATTTATGGTTTATATTGTTCGACATATGGTAGTCCACAATAATGAAATTGCTAGACTATAACAAAACGATCGAATTTGATGGCGCCTTCACCATTTTTAAACGCTACTTTTCATTGTGTCAGTTTTCAAACTCTAATTCGATATCATTGGTAGAGTCTATTAATAATTCTGTTTTCGAATTTTAGCAATCACCATTATGAAGGTTTTTAAAATATAACTATCCGGTTATTTGGTTTCAAAGAAAAAAAAATCAGCTCGATAATAGTTTAGACCTTGCATAAGAAACAAATTTTTTGTGTTTGGACTTCTTTTGCAAGAGAATCCGCACATAAATTGGTGCAACGTAAAACAAAACAATAGTGTAGGTTATTTGGTTTTATAAGTTTGCGAAAACACGTTTTCTTCAAAAAAAAAGTTAAATTTTATATGAGAAAAACAAAAATTTCATGCTCAAGCTCTCTTTGTAAGATAATCCGCAAAAAAAAATTTGATGTAACATGGAGCACTATTGAAAAAAAGAAAAAAAGTTTAATATTCTTGAAATCATCCAGCTCATATGCAAATGTCGACTAATCATTGCTGTTAAAGTGATAAAATTTTGGCAATCAGTCTCAAAAATAGAATCAGCAAAATATGAATTGAAGGGAGGCATTTCGTTGCCCAAAGCATAGATTCCAATTCCCTTTTTTTTATATAATTTTTATAGAATAAATTAAAACTGAAGGTGACTATGATATTTAATATATCTATAGTATTCATTTAGCTGATGGCTAAAAATCTAGACTCATGTATAAATTAGATCAGTAGTCAAATCAGAAATGGAAAGAATGAGCAGTTGGATTTTAAAAGTTTGTAAGTTTCAAGTAGGGCCTTGGGTTAGTACTTATTTAAAAGTTTGTAAGTTTCAAGTAGGGCCTTGGGTTAGTACTTATTTAAAAGTTTGTAAGTTTCAAGTAGGGCCTTGGGTTAGTACTTAGTAGAGCCTTAGAGGAGTTAAGTCCTTCGCATGGTTTTTTTTTCTTCTTCTAAAAATACTCCACTACGCTGTGTGTCATAGGCCAACTATTCATAACTGTTTTGCTAAGCCCATTTTAAAGTTTTTCTTAATGGTTTTGTTTTCTTCTAATATATTGTAATTGGGTCCATTATTGTTATGATCTTTCCCATTATAACCATGCATGATGTTAATAAAGAACAAACGTAATCTTCAAAAAAATAAAATAAAGAACAAACCTAAAAGCTAAAAATGCCTCATCCTATTTAAGAAGCTGACTTCAACTATGAATAATTGTAAAATGTATAACATTTTGAATATTTTTATCACTTCAATGGCGATTTGCGAGGGTATAATTAGTGATTGACTCTCGTTTTTGGGGCCAAGAATTAGCGGTTGATTAATTATTGAACAAACAAGGAAAAGCTGGGAAAAATTCTTGAGTTTAATTGCTTGCTATGAGGCTCTCAGTTTGACACATCAACATTTTCTCTTACATAACAGAAACACATCAGATTCATGGATTTACAGTATATATCTGTATTACATTATATATCTATATATAGATATACGTTGATATTCCATTCTTACTATTAACTTTGGTTTAAAAATAAAGGTTTCAAATTATAGTAAGGTTGCCCCTTTTTTTTGTTTAGACTTTTGTCTGGTACTTCTGTAATTAAGTTAGTTTAGATAATTGTAAATTAATGTATCAACTGGATTGAATTTCTTATTTCTTGAAAAATATTCCAACAAATACTTTTGTCTTCACATATACAACCTCTATACAACCTCTTTGTTCAAAGAGTTCATAGAATTGTTCTCAGTTTGACACAAACACTTTCTCTATAAAACTGTTTCCACCTTGATACCTAAACATTTCTCTCTCGTAACTTGTCATTCTAATATAAAGAGGATAAGAATATACCCATATTTTTATATTAGAAAGTACCTTATTATTACTTAAATTAATGTATATATGTATAACGAAAACGAAAGCCCTTAATTTAACAGTCTCATTCTGATTGTAGAGAACGAGAGATGTGGTAGTGTCTTCCATAGTATAAAATTATACGTATAGTTTTCGTCGTATTCGAAGTTCAAATCTACCAACCATTCTCATTCATCGGATCCTAATATAATATGAAATATCGGACCAGAACTAAGCTTAGGACCAACGAGACGTAAAATAATTTATTTCCCAATTTGATGTGGAATATGAATATGGCCACATTCTGACTTTAAGCGAGACAAGAAAACAGGCAGTAATCATGCCACAACAATTTACGGGTATTTACTTTTCTAAAAAAAACAATAATTCGGACAAATCAATCCATTGATCATTAACTAAAATGTGATTATACCATTCAAGTATCAAAAACGATGTAGTGTAAACGACACATTCCATGAACCCGTGTGTATATGCACGGAATTTGAAAGTTAAGAGGAGTAATCAGTTTAAAGAAGGAATGAAACAGATAGGCAAATACGTAAGATGCATTGTACCTCAACTTGTCCTCTAATTTTGAAACTTAGAGACAACTGAACAAATCTTCAAGCGATGATTTTATTTTCTTCGAATATTTTTGTTTTTAACTTATAAAGAAGATTTTTTGTGGGGATGATCTTAAGACAAACGAACGAGTTGAATCTCATCTTGTCGGGATCGCCAACTCTATTTTTGTGCCGTCCTAATATTTATTAATCATGTTTATTGATCTTTTATCCGATGTACGTACCTACTTGGCCTTTTTTAACTTATAAGGCAAATTGCCTCTCAGCCGGACCAAAAAGATAAGAAGCTCAGAATAACTTTTTAAAAAGTATTAGCAAACAGTCAACTATAATACATACAAATTAGCTTATTCATTTCACATGCCCATAACTAGATTAATTAATTAATGTGTACATATATATATATATATATATTTGAGAACCATGCATTTATGTATGCTTATAATATAGGGTGTTGAATTTCGCCTTTTTACATCTAAAGAATGTTAAGTTCAATGGAATTTAATGTATAAAACCAAATACATATAAATTTCCGTAGTTTAATACTTATGGCTTACTTTGTCCTTGTCCTCTTTTTTTCTTTTTGTCTTGTTTTGTTTTCTAAAGGTTTAGTCCAACACAAAACCAAAAAATTACAATCATGAATGATAAATTTTTTTGCGTTAACAATGAGCTAAAACTCTGGTTAAGCGAATTAAATCATTGGTGATGTTTACCAATCACATCCACGGTCATACAATGAGTTTTTGTTTCATACCCTAAACTTTTTTTGATAACAGGTATTCAATATTAATTAATTTATATTATAATCTCTCATAAAAGAAAATTACAAGAAAACATGCCACATGTGTATTTTCTTTATTTGTCTAGGACTTCAAAAGTTTGTCTGTAATGCATATGAGTATAAATTGGATTTCCAAAGAAACATAAATTTGTTTAAAATTTCCATGTTTACCGTCTGATCATATGCTAAATATATTTGAAAGCTATCGATTAATTGTGTTTTTAAATAACTAAAATTGACTAGAATGGAACATTTTTTATATGTTATTTATCATCTATAATATAAATTTTGGAAAAGAAAATTCATCTCAATATATTTTTAAAATTTGTTGACGAACAAAAGAAAAAGAAAAAGAAAAGAAACTACAGGCAGAATGGTCCTGAATATAATTGTAGACATGAGTAAAGTGAAAACATTTTTCCATCATTTTAAATTCTTTATCCATATTACGTTCTTCCAGAGTGTGATCTACATATATATTTTTGGGAAAAAAGATCAGCCTAGGTTTTGATCATTTTAGGAATGAGTTTTTCTTCATATATTATAAATCTTCCATCAAAAGCGCTCATAGCTTCGTCCAAATAAAGTTATCGATCGACGCCGGATATATCATGCTGCCTCCAACAAAATTAGCTAAGAGAGACCTACCGGACAAATAGTAATTTAAGGTTCAAAACAGCATGGATTAAAAAGTTTCTTTTATTTTTTTTTGTTCTTTTTAGTGTTTTGTTGAAGTTTCGATAATTACTCCCAAGAATCGTGCATTGGCGTGGCTATATCTTTATTCTTCACCGCTTCTCTCTTGTGTGGCCAATGTAAAGTCTCTCTCATTATTATACTAATCTCTTACTATCTTATACATATGTATTTAATTTGATTGAGATGAATGGATGGTTATTAATAATAATATATTAATGCGTCGTGAAGGAATGAAGCTGTTGTTGTCGACCCCACAAGTTGACTGATCGTGTTCATCATCATGCATGGCTTCGCATTTCGTTTATTTAATTAAGACTTGTTCATGACACAAATGATTGAAGCAGTTTAAGAATCTCTTGATTTCTCTTCATCATCACCAAATCTTCCTCAAGAAAAATATTCTCTTCATCATCATTCATCAAGTGTCTCCAACCTATATATATAGTTGCACAAGATCAAGGACTATCATACCAACAAACGAAGAAGAAAAAGAAGAAAGGCAAGAGTTTAAAGATTGGAGCAATGGACGTATTTGTTGATGGTGAATTGGAGTCTCTCTTGGGGATGTTCAACTTTGATCAATGTTCATCTTCTAAGGAGGCGAGACCGCGAGATGAGATTCTTGGCCTCTCTAGTCTTTACAATGATCATATGCATCATCATCATCAGAACAATGTCCTGTCTTCTGATCATCATGCTCTCTTGCTTCCTGATATGTTCCCATTTGGTGCAATGCCGGGAGGAAATCTTCCGGCCATGCTTGATTCTTTGGATCAAAATCACGTCCAAGAAACGGCAACTCTTAAGAGGAAACTACTTAACGAGAATCTATGCAAAACTAACTCTAACTGTGACGTTACAAGACAAGTAAGTGTAACATCAATATATATATATATATATATATATAACATTCACTTTTATTCATTATTACTATGCAATAAACTGAATACAAAATTACTTACGCGATATAGGAGCTTGCGAGATCCAAGAAAAAGCAGAGGGTGAGCTCGGAAAGCAATACTAATCAGACTTTAAGCAACAGTTCAGATGATGAGAAAGCTTCGGTCACAAGTGTGAAAGGCAAAACAAGAGCCACCAAGGGGACAGCTACTGATCCTCAAAGCCTTTATGCTCGGGTAAGGAAACTTGTGAAATTTTTTATGACTTTTTTTAACTCTTGATTAGAGTTAATTATTCATTATAACGGTTTTCTATACGATTTTTTATATGTTATTGATCATTGCAGAAACGAAGAGAAAAGATTAACGAAAGGCTCAAGACACTACAAAACCTTGTACCGAACGGGACAAAAGTCGATATAAGCACGATGCTTGAAGAGGCAGTCCATTATGTGAAGTTCTTGCAGCTTCAGATTAAGGTATGTAGATTATTTAAAGGTTTTTCTTAGGTTAGAATCTTTACATAACATTCGTGTTTTAACTAAAAAAAATGCATGTTATACATGTAGCTATTGAGCTCGGATGATCTATGGATGTACGCACCATTGGCTTACAACGGACTTGACATGGGATTCCATCACAACCTTTTGTCTCGGCTTATGTGAACATTGTGAAGGACTTGCAAGTTACAATGTAATTGTAAAGAAACCGATTTAGAACATATATATATCCCTAATTCGGCCCATCTAAAGAGATCTACTCTCGGATCCTACCATTTTCTTCTTGTTGTTCCTTCTGATATTTGTTATTCTTGTCTTTTAACTTACTTTTTTGTCTCTTTCTTCATTATGGTTCTAAGAACTTTGTACTTTTTTGTAATTATATTCTTAAAATATGAAAAGGTCAATTCAGATTAATAAAATATCAGTCTTTTCTCTTGCTATTATTAAAACAAAGATATAATTGAATTATTCAGCCAGGTTTTTGGTTCAGTTACGATTCAAATTCAAATATAATTGATTTGTTCGGCCGACATTTATTTTCTTATCAAATGTATGTATTCCTTGTAGCAACTAGCAACTCAGGATAAAAGACAAATACATCATTTTATAATAATTTGACCGCTAAAAAAATTGAAATTCAATAGTGAATATAACTCAACAATGTAAAATGTCATCCAAAGAATATAAAAGTCAATTCTTTTAAAATAAGCCATAAGAAAAAAATAAGTCGATAGCTTAAAAATCATCCACAAAATGTATAAGTTAACAGTCTAAAATTAAGTCGACCATAAAGAAACAAATCACCATTAAACAACTCAAAGGTTAATTAAATACGTATGTAGTCAATCAACCACTTAAAATTATGTCAAGTGTATTTGTTAGTACAGAATACGTTTATTGTGTTAAAATGTTATCCAATATATATATATATATATATAATATACTGTTGAAAAGTTAATTCGACCGTAAATAAAACATAAGTAGACATACAAAAAAATTTACATTGTTAAAATGACATCCAAAAATAAAATACAGTGGATATAAAACAAACGGAAAAAACGCATTTTAAGTTTTAACTTTTAAAGTAACAAAAATTAATACTTAAACCTTATAAATATTACAGTTACATATTGACTATCTAAACTTTTTGTAACACTTAAAATCTTTAAACTAGATCCTGCATTTGTGCACCGTAAAACTGTACGGCACATTTAACTTTATCTGAATCTCTTTTTCATCTTTATCAATTCGTTTATTTATTTATTTTAAAACCTTTAAATTTAACCACTTTTTCTCTATTATAATAGAATCTTCGAATTTAAAATTCATTCTTTTTCGAATTTCATTCTTCAAAACTCATTTTTCCTTTAATTTTTACTCTTCATCTTTCGTTCTTTTTTAACAAAGTTAAAATTAACTATTTCGTCAATATTAAGGTAAAAAAATATAGAACTAATTTAAATATTTTAAGTGTTAACAAAAAATAGTTTAAAGAGATAAAGTACGAGTGTAACAATTCTTTTTTAAAAATATTAAATTTTATTACAAGTTAAAAATGCTATTTTCCATACACCTTAAACGGTTTATACAGATTCTAATTTTGGTTCGGTTTTTAATGTTTAAAAAGAGATCCGGCTTAGTCAAACCAAACCGTATCGTGATCGCCACCACTGAAGCCTCTCTACGATGTAACGGGTCTAAAACACTAACAAAAAGGCAAGTGAACACATCAGGTATCAAATGGTCATATATCCTTCAAGACATGCCAAAATTTCTTTTGACTCTTAATCGATCTATTTACCTTTAAACCATTTGAGAATAACTTTTATATTTTAAAATTTTGTGGAAATCTGAAATCATCTAAGATGATTGTACAAAATTGTAATACAAATAACAGATTTGAATTTTGAAAACGCACACAAAAAAATTTAAATTATCTAAACTACCATTTTTTTAATATTATTTATAATTATAATTATATAATCTGGTTTATTGAATGATTAAAAATAAAATCGTAATTTTATTATTTTTTATTAAAAAAAACAATAAAAAAACGCAAAGAGGGCATATTGAATTAATTTTTTTCGGGTTAAAGGTATCTAAGAAATTGGTTCATATAGCAGCCACGACTCTCTCTCTCTTGTCCCTTGCTGCCATGGCTTGCGCCGAGCAGCCTATCAAGAAGCGTCGGCTCTATGAGTCAATCCCTAAATCTCAGCCTCCGCCTCCGCCACCGCAGCTAGAATCCCCATCCTCTTCTACGCTGGTGAGCTCGTTCCCAGCTCCGGTGACACCGCCGCCTCTATCTCAGGAGGAAATTCAAACCAGAAGCAGGAATAGAGATGAGATTCGAAGAGTGCATGAGTGTTATAAGCGTCTCAAATCTTGTATTGGTCAGAGAGATGTCGGACGCTCTGCGATTCTTGAGCAAACGTATCGCTTCCTCATCAATGCTTCCAGAGGTTTATTTTCTCTCATTCTTAGTTTTTTTCTCTCTTCCGTACGATTCAGTTTTACGATTGGGTGATTGAAAGTCTACAATTTTACGGAGTTGATGGATTTCAATCTTTGTTGTTCTGAGTTTTGTGGGTTTAGAGATCTTTGTATGAGAAAGAATATTTATAGTCGGCTTTTGTTCACTGAGTTAAGTGAAGATGAGGGTTAGGAGCCGAAATATTTTAGTTTCCGAATGAGTTCGTTACAATACAATCCATTAGCTCTTGCATTATGACTTTTGTGTCTGAAACTCTTCTTTGTAGAGAGAAGAACACGATGAGATAGATTCATTATCTTTGCTACTGATGTAAAATGGAAAAACAATCCCTTTAATACGCTTTTTTTGGTAGAGTCCGATATTGTTCCTTAGTACGCTACGCTGCACTAATTTGTGAATTTGTAGTCTATAGTCTCCGGCTGGAATTAGTTTTCTCAACCATTCGAAGCTTGATGATGGCTGGGGCGTCTCTTTGTTGCCCATATCACACTCTGTCAGCTTTCATGTGTTCTTTACATTTAATGCTACCCCTTCTATAGATTTCTTGTGTATGTGAATGGTGGAAAGTGTCAGTACTTGGGGTTTTGATTCATTTCTCAATTATTGAGAAAAGTCTGTTCTTTTGGGTTTCAGTCTGTTGTTCCATTTCATAGGCTAGGTGTGGTGTAGTTATGTGGAAATCATTCTACGAGAGGAAAAATTTTAGTGCAACGGATGACATGTACACAAATTTGGTCCTAAAAGTAGAATTTTTAGTTTACCTCCGGATTTTTCAGATTCAATTCATGCATAGTTTAAACAAAGGATGCCAGTTTCTTAGGTCCACCTCCTAGATTCATTTGCTGCAAAGGAATAGAAGCATTTAGAATGAAGTTTGTTGGAGTAATGATTTTGTTTGTTTGCTTACACTTGCAGGTTGTACTAGTGTTAAGCGCCTTGTGGCTGATCTTGTTCCTCGATATGCACTGTACTGCCCTACTGCTATCGGAGATGCAGTGCAAGCTGTCATTGACATGCATAACTTCAGCGTGGAAGCTCTAAATGGAGGACAAGATGCTGATGGTGTTGCTTTTCAAACTGCTAAAGCCTGCATATTTGGTCTGGTTGATCTATGTTCTGCTGCTTATTCAAAGATGACATCATCTCCAGGGGCTCGGGATATCTGCTCTGCTGTGTTCAGAAATGTGTTAACTTTCTTTGTGCTGTCCTTTGAGGGGAAAGATATCTTTCAAATAGTTGATAAGAGCGATTTGAAGGTGCAGGATCCTGACGAAATATTTTCTCAGCTGATGCAAAAACTTTCAGATGCAAATTCGTTTCCTTTGATCAAACTATCCCAGTTTCGTGTTGTAGCTTTACTGAAAGTATTCTTCAACTTCCCTAAAAAATCTATTGCCACTTGTTTTGTATTCTTCAATTCGTCATCAACGGAGGATGTAGCCACGGGGAGGTATCTCATTACTAATATGACAGAAAAGATTAATGATAGTGATGCTACTACTAGTGAACCTGAAGTAGACGAGAATTCTGGTCAGACAGGTTCTAACAAAATAGAGGCCACTGGTAAGAATGCGGAAGGGTTGAATGGGATCCAAGAATCATCCGACAGTCTAACGAGCTGCTTGCTAGGAATGGTAATACTCTCAGTAGTGTAGAATCAATATAAGTTGCATTTGGTTTATTGTTTGTTTCTTATTTGTCTAGGGCTTTAGTTATTATTATTCCCTGTCTTGAGCATCAACCGTGTCACTCATTTCACGCACTTTTTCTCTTTTCTTGGAACTCTGTATGGCTAATGTGTAGTGACTGTATACTGCTGAAAATCTGATAGTTTCAAAAATCTTTCATGCAGGTTCTTAGGAAGAGTCCCTTTATTCGTAGGTGGGCCTTCTGTAACTATAAAAAAATATGTAGCCTGTCATCCTTCATGGATATAGCCAGTGCTATTCCTTCTCTCGAGGGAATCTTTGGATTTGTTGGAAAAGATATCAACTTAGAAGATTTTCAAATGGAGAGTGATGAGGATGATTATGGAAAATTTTCAGTTTCGCATGTGAAACCTCACAGTTCTGCAGAAAATGACGTCCGCTCTAGTGCTGGATCGGTTTATGATGCTGGAGGTTCACGATCTATGGATTATGAGACTGTTGACCAGAGAGACTTGTCATGTGGTAGATCTTCAGTCCCAAGGGGGTTAATAAACCATCAGACACCATCTCCTTCTGCAAGAATGCCTTCAGATTTAAGGAGTAACTCTGCGGATCGGAGGAACAATTTTGTTCTTACGGGATCACCTGTTTATCAGGCAGCACCCCATGGCCCTTCATCTGGGCAGATTGTTTGGTATTTGGATGGGTATCCCACTGCTTTTGACATTTATCCGGCTTCAGGGCAGCTGTGGTTAGGCTATTTAGGACCAGATGAATCTGAAGGTCATCTTAGGTTTCAGCTTGATAGGTATGGCCCAGTAGACCGTTTCTTTTTTGATCCCCTGAAAGGATTTGCCCTAGCTGAATATAGAAGTATAATTGATGCAATCAGAGCCCGAGAATATCTGCGAACGCAGTTTCCTTGGCACATTAAATTTATGGATATAGGAGTTGGTGCAAGGGGATCTTTGAATGGCGTAGCATATGGTTATTGTACTCATTTGTATATTGGAAGCATCTCTAGCCAGTGGGAGAGGGATGAAATAGTCCATGAGTCACGGCAAGCCCTTTATAAGGGACCTCGCATGGTGACTGACCTGTACTACGAACATGCTCTTCTGATGGAGTTTGATACACCTGATGATGCCGCCATTGTTATGGCCCATCTCAGGTTTTTTCGCGGAGAAAAGAGTAAATTTCACTTGGCATCAATCAATCGTCCTTTGCCTCATGAAGATGGAGGAAGGTTTGTCTCTGCTTCTTCCAAGCTATGTTTCCTTTGATGATTTAGACCTGTTGACGTTTATAGTAATATTTAAATATCCAGTAGACTTTTATCTTCTCACACGCTTTGAAGCATCCTGATTTTGGTGTAGTCACACACTTCATGTTGTTGTATTTTTTTGTCTCTTTGGTTTGATGTGGAAGTTTCTTGTCTGAACAGTCATCCAGAGAGGCACCTTCAAATACATCCCACATCAAAACAGGATAGTGGATCAGGGGATTCCCCCTTAATGAGTACGGATAACCACTGTAATTCTGTACCTCCTGGAGCTACCTTTCAGCAAAATTGGCCTGCTTCTGATAGCACTCTTGTGAATTCTGCACAAGGAGGTTAGTTTTGTCGTGAATGCTTTTTCACTTGTGACAGTAAAGATTTGTGTATGAAATCAAGACCACCATCCCTCAATTTCAGGAACTCCTTTATGTGTGCCCATGCTAGCTCCGGGACAGCCTGCTACACCAACATCTCAAATTTCTCCATCTCCGTTTGTTCAACAACCCATACACCCTCCTCCCAACAGCTCTTGGGATACAAGATCTCTAATATCTCCAAGCGGTGATACTGTAGCAACATCATCACAGATACAAGGACCTCCACCGCAGCAGGTTTCAGGTCCATTCATGTCGCCTCCTGTGCATCCAGTCTCTCAGAAACAAGGACCTCAAGTTCAGCATTTTGATCAAGTATATCCACCTCCTTTAGGACATTCATTGCCCTCAGTAACCCAGCCACCACTACAACCTCAATCCCAGCCAACACTACCAGAAATGATGCCGCCTCCTCATCAAGCTCCACCACCTCCTTTGCCTTACTCACACCCACCTCTGGTTCCTCCTCCTCCTAGTTCTCCACCGTCGCCCGCACCCTTACCTCAAACGGTCACACAGTTGTCTGGGCCGGAGGCTTCTAAACAGAACATAGGGCACCATTGGCAGGGTGCTTTGTCCAAAAGTGGAGTTCATTACTCCACCATCATTGCACAGAGATTGGAATCAGACATTTGCAAATATATCATTGGATCTTCAGAGCCTGTGCAGTGTGTGACGACACCTCACCCTTATTTGATGCCTTGTGTTCAAAGTGTAACTTTCTCTATTATCAAGTGATCTGCAATGAGGATGAACTCTTGTTTCCTGTCTTTTTATTTCTTGCAGATGGCCAGTTAAATTGGATATGACCAAGCGCACAGATATGAAGAACGTAAGATCTACTTTTACGAATACACAGCCGCACAAAGTGAGTTTCCAATTTCATTCTCTCTGTTCTCTGTCAACTACAAATTATTGAC